>OY728155.1:1244930728-1246130728 GCA_963277665.1 Viscum album | reverse complement strand
TGCAAAGTATGAGGCTACCATCTACCTTATTAGAAAATAGAATAGTTGAATACCATAATGAAATGCTAGGATGAATAAATCATTTAGCCTCAAGGTCCTCAAGATAGAATTTATGTTCCAACAAATCAGCAGGTTCTATTTGATAAGATGGAATAGAGATGGGAATCATACCAGGGAGCAGGTCAATAGTAAACTTGACCTCTCTATGTAGCAAAAAACTAAAAAAATAATCTAGAAAAACCTTGAGGTATGCACACACTAATTTAGGAAGTGGACTACCCAAAAAAGGGTCAACAATATAAAGAAACATCTATGACAATTTTCATGATATTACCCCATCAAAAGGAACAATAGGCCCCTCCCTTCCCAATATAGAGTCCCACTCACACTTAAAAACATGAGTGACCCCATTAAAAAATAAAAATTAAACCCAATGATGATAATAGTCTATCTAGTACTTAATGTTTATCATACAATCCATTCCAAATATTAGGTTTAATGTGTCAATATCAAGAACTAAAAATTTCCATATCACCTCGAAGTCAACCATCATCACCTGACACATGGGTCACTTGAAACCTTGTTTGAACCTCTTTCCCAAATACATGGGATGATCCAACAAGTACGACATAAGTTCTGAATGTAATCCTAACACGTAAACTAACTTTAATGATATAAAGGAATGAGTATCACCTATATCAAACAAATCTAGCACCATAGAAGATGAAATAAACATTGTATCAATGATAGTAGTGGGCCTACTTCAGATTCCTCTGAAACATACTATGTTTCATAAATTCATATAGTCTTCACCAAATGAACACCCCCCTTAGATTGAGTATTAGACCCACCACCCTTGGAAGCATCAGTATTTACCTGAAAACCCTTGGTGAAAGTGGATCCTTCCTTACTTCCCTAGGATATCCTTTCAAAAAAATGCTTTAGGTGACCAGACTATCCACAACAATGAAAAATATTAGGATACTCTATACAGTTAGGCTTGGTATGACCAATCATTCCATAATGATAGTAGACAAACTATTTTTTTCCTAGAAAAGCCCCTGAAGTTAGTCCTGAAGGAAACTATCCACCATTTTACTTTCTTTTCTGGCCAAAATACACATTTTAGATAACAACCACACAAACTAAAGCTACACCCAAACCTGTCTTTCTATATATGTTTTTCTCATCCAAATATTCTTTGTCAAATACCTCCATAAAGGTTGGAATACACATGAGAATCAACATCGCCTGAATATTCTACCTCAATCCCAACTCAAACCTTCAAGACTTTAGGTGCTCATTAGTGATAAGATCTGGTGCCAGATGCACCATATCAACAAAATGGGTGGAATACTCTATAATGGTATGCTCCCCTTACTCCAAGGTTAGAAACTCTTGGGTATTTTCCACACATAACATTATAGGGTAAACTATTGATTGATGGTTTTATTGAAAAAAGTTAAGGTAAGATCCTTGTGTGACTTAGCTTGCACAATAGAGTTCCACCATCTCCTTCCCAATACCCCAATAATGTACAATAATAAAACCCACCTTAGATTCCTCAAGAGTCTTAAATAAGTTTAAGATCCTCTTAATATGTTCAAGCCACTCCTCAGATTATAGGGGTCCTTTATCACCATGGAAGATGGGTGGATGCTACTTAGTGAACTCAAAGCCATGATCCACCACATGTCCTGGGTTCCCAACACCCACTTAACCCCAAATCTGAATTGTAAAGATTTTATCTTCTACCAAATAAGTATAAGTATAATTTATTAAATATTAAATCTCATCCACATGCCATATGGTAAGCAAGTAAACACATATCCATGAAATAATTCATAATATGAATCCATGTAATACAACCTCATGTGAAACCAAAATGTGAGAAACTATCCATGACCAAAACAATCATGTGATAAACCAAACATATATGATAAATCACTCTGTATTGGGCCATAACTAATGTAAATACATACTTGACATAAAATATCTTAAACTAGGAATACGTTGGTACCAACTGATATAAATACCTTCCACATTCTGTCGATATCACAAAGTAACCCCTAGTGGTTCCATACACACTAGGGTCACCTATGTCCCTTTCCCGACCCACCAAAGGTTCCCAATGTGCCAAGTTTTTCAAAACCATTTCAAAACCATTATCAAAATTTATAATACATTTTTAAATCCAATACCATATGCTTCAATGTTTAAAAATCCATTTCCAAATCAAAACCACCATTCAAGCATTTAATCAAACACTTGCTGTTCAAAAACACATTTTTAAAGAAAAACCCTTTTAAAAACATTAGTCTTTCAAAGAAATGTATTGAAACAAAAAATCACTTAAATTCAATGAACAAACCAAAGTAATTTTACAATAATGATAATCAATTCATAGAATTAACCCATTGTATAGAAACAACTACCTCAATAACGGAGGTAGAACTAATCACCTTAGAAAATGGAGACCGGGGATATAGATACCAGGATTAACATACATGGAAATTACATCATTTTAGATGAGTATTTAGTACACTACAAAAAATAAATGCCTGAGGACCATAATAGTTTAGTGTCTTTGGAAACTTAGAAACAAAATCTTCTATCCTAGTGAAATATCTTCAACATCTCTCATAAAGATCTACACATTTAGCACTTCTACCAAAACCTTTATTCATAACCTAGAGAAAGGAAACATAATAAAGGGGTGGTATTAGATGCTCAGTGAGGGTAAATAAAATAAATGTGTAAGAATAACATGAAAAAATAGGGTATGGAACTTGAGCATAACATTTGAAGATCCTACCCTGTATATTAGAGATCATAATTAATATTGGTAGTTTATAAGACATATTTCATTAAGTGAATTAATAGAATAAGTCATGAAAGCATAACATAGGGATAAGATATGGAATTTTTGATTTTCACATTGGTTTATAATGTTGTGAACATGCATAAGAAGAAACAGGTTTACTCATTAAGTTAAGGATATGAAATTAGTCCCCATCATCAACTTGTGGACATGAAACTAGGTCCATGCATAAAATTGTGAACATGTAATCAAGTTCATGCATAACCTTATGGACATGAAACCGGGTCCATTAATAACATTGTGAACATGTAATCAGGTTCATGAAAAACATTTTGAACATGTAATCAGGTTCACGCATAAACTTATGGACATGAAACTAGGTCCATGCAAAACATTGTGAACATGTAATAAGGTTCACTCATAATATTTTTAACATGTAATCAGGTTCACACATAACCTTGTGGAAATGAAACTAGGTCCATGAATAACATTGTAAACATGTAACCAGGTTCATGCATAACATTGTGAACATGTGATTAGGTTCACGCATAAACTTATAAACATGCAACCAGGTCCATGCATAACATTTTAAACATGTAATATGGTTCACTCATATAATTATGAACAAGTAATCAGGTTCACGCATAACCTTATAGAAATGAAACCAAGTCCATGCATAACATTATGAATGTGTAATCTGGTTCACTCATAACATTTATTCCCATAAGTCATCCATCATTACCCAATACATTGGATGGAGATATAGGTCTCAGCCATACCATAATAAAATACTTTATGCAAGTGCCACAAGATAATTAAAACTTTCAACATATCATGACCTATAAAAGAAGATGGGTTTTATAAACATCAAATCATAACAGACGAAATTAAATGGTTATCAATAACATTTAATCACATCATAAACTATGGAAAAGATATAGGTTACGTAATCATTTCATGAAATCATAACCCGTGAAAAGAAGTGGGTTTCAAAAGGATATAACATGTGGAATAGAAATGGATTTCATAAATGTATAACCCATGAAAGAGAAATGGATTTCATAAATGTATAACCTATGAAAGAGAGACAAATTTCATAAATATACAACCCATAAAATAGAGACAAATTTCATAAACTTATAACTCATGAACGAGAAACATATTTCATAAACTTATAACCCATGAAAGATAAACAGATTTCATAAACATATAAATCATGAAAGAGAGGTAGATTTCATAAATGTATAACATGTGAAAGAGAATCATATTTCATAAACAAATAACCTATGAAAGAGATATGGATTTCATAAATGTATAACCTATAAAAGAGATATGTAATTCATAAATGTATAACCCATGAAAGAGAAATGGGTTACATAAAGATCATTACATTAAGAATAATTAATTCATAGAAAGGATATGAATAGAACCTATAGACCATTTCCTAGAAGGGAATGAGTAACATCAACAGATGTCATCTTAGATGGAAAATAATTTTGAAATATATTTCAAAAACATTTCTTGATGAAAATATCCTCTCTTCTTTGAAAATGTGTTTTTAATACAAAAAACCATTTAAAAATCATTTTCTAATAAAATACCTTGAAAACATATAAATAATACTTTAAATCATTTTGAAAACCTTTTTCCTTGAAAAATTATAAAATAATATTCAAAACATTTTAAAAACATTTTTATTTGAAAACACTTTTAAATATTATAAAGAAATATTTAAAAAAAATTGAAAACCTTTTTACTTGAAAACATATGAAATAATCTTGAAAATGTTTTAAAAATAATTTCTTTGAAAATAATTTGAAAACTTGTAAATAAGGCTTGAAATATTTTAAAACAATTTTCCCTAAAAACTTATAAAATAAGTTTGAAAAAAATTTCATAAAAATTAACCTTTTAAAAATTCAAAGGAAGCATTAAAGAAATGATAGTTGATAAATCTAGACATATCATAAAATTTAAAAAGAACATTCCTTTTTCAAGGTAAAAAGGTTAGAAAAATTCCTTATTATAAAAGAAATAAGAAGATTCATTTGAATAGATTAGTAAAAAGAAAAAATGGTAAAAATTTCCTTTAAATGTTATAGGATAATGTTATAATATTATTGGAAACCCTTTTTAGAAAACATGTTTTCAAGGAACATAGTTTTCCGACTGAAGAGAGGGTAATATCAAGCTTTCTAAAAAAGGATTTCTTAACCATATTATGTACCAAATAGTATAAATATGCTACCAATACATTATTATATAATGAATAATCATATTAGAATAAGATTCATGAATTTACTTGAGATATGGACTATAATATTTCATCAAAGGAAGCATAAACATAAACAATCTAAAAAAGCGATGAGATTGTCTCAATAAAATCTTATAACTTGGTAACGTGGGTTCACACTCTCCATGTAAGAAATGAAATTACATGAAGATTAAATATCATGAAAATATTTAGATTCATGATTTAACATGTAAAATGTGAGTATATACACCTCGAAGAAAGATTTTAGGATCATAACAAAACACTAGTCTCAAAGAAGAAAAATTGAGACAAAACTATTTTACCGATTTGGTAACTTTTGAAACTTAAACCCCATGAAAGGAGGATCATAAAATGTACATGTGAATACCCATAAATTTAATTATAATATACATATAATAAAATCATGGGAATTACATACACCACACAAAAGGAAAGAGTATAAAACATAACATGTATCTCATGAAAATTAAATGTGATATGAAATACCCTTACCTCGTGTCTTGACTCTCATCGTACTCATACAAGATTCCTGTATAATAAATATAATTTTATTATAAACCTTTTATAAAATAATATTATTATATATAATACCATATATGGTTTTATTTTTACCTTATATTACCCTCTTGTTAATGATCCTATGTTAAGGTTTCACTTCGGGTAATATTTTCTTTTTTCTTCGCAGGCATCTAAATTTGTTATAACTTTGATCCTTGTATTTATATAATAATTTAAAGAATTTAAATAATTATATAAATATAATTTATATCCAGTATATTTATATTATAATAATCTATATCATAAATAAGTATGAAATGGAATACACCATTCATGGAGACGGTAAGTCGTGTGTACCCATGAATGTTGTTTCTGTTTTAATTATCATATTGAAAAGAAATAACATATAAGTGTATATGTATATAATATCATTAAATTATAATTATAATTTTATATATATAATATAATTTCACTAAATCAATTTTTAATACATTTTATGTAGTGTGTGAATTAATCACATCACTTTGAGGGGGTAGTAGTCCACACTTCCTCAAACAAAATTATCGCATTTACACCAAATAGTGAGTAAAAATATATGTGTTGTAAAATGAATATATAATATTAAATAAATAATAAATATAATATATTACATATATAAATATATTTTCCATCATAATTTTCACCATGATAATTGGTAAAGGAATAATGAACAATCATTGTTTTGTGAGGCAGTAGATCTCCATACATAGACACAGTATATTCATTACTCATTCGATGGAGGTGTGTGTAAGTGTAGGTATAAATATTTATATAAAAATACTTGTAAATTTATAATAATTTTTTTGTTTTATAATCATTAAAAAATATTTGAGGGGTGGATAATGGAAATGAAACTATAGATCTCGACAGAAGATGTTACCTCTTAATCGGGTAACTCCTTTTAGTTTGCACCAAAATTCTTCCTTGGTAGACTTTATTCACAAAGGGAGGATTAAAGGATGAAGTTAGGGAAGTTGGGATATTATTTGAGCAGATTTTTGGTGATTAAATGGGATTTATAGGTGTGATTAAGTGAGATAGGCGGTGGCCTTTTATAAGGAAGGAAAATGACTCACTTGGAATTTTTGAAAACATGTTAGGTGTACACATGTTCTTACCTAAAAAAAGTCATAAAAACCCAAAAAAATCATTAATGGAAGTATTATGTCTAAAATATGTCCATCCAATTGGTTTTGGAAAATTTTATAGGTCATTTGGGACCCTAATATAAAGGTTTAGTCCCTATTTCAGCTTAATTTAACCTTAATCACTATGATTAATTTTAATCACTTTTACAAATATTTTTGGTCAAAAATTAAGTTTATATTACTAGAATATAAATGTTATAATTATTAAAATGGTTTATGTTAGTTTTTCAAAATTCAATTTACAAAATTGGAAAAACTAAGATTAATGCTAATCCTGCAGACGTGGCGAGAGAGTGGGTTTTTAAAGTAAAACAGTCAAAAGTTTATTAAATTTTTATATTCAATTTCAAAGTAAAATTGATTATAATGTCCTAAATTGTATTAATAGATTTATAATTTATCTATTTTAACCTTAAAAAAAATTAAAATTTAATTTAACATTACTAATTATTTAAAAAAATACATTTTTTAACTAAAAATCTGTATTTTCACTAGTCATCAAAAAAAGAAGTTTCTCAGAGAAAACCCAAAAATTCACCCAAATCTAATTTGGGAATTATAAATTCAAAAATTAAGTTTATTTTATCAAATTAAATTTCTATATTTGTCTAAAATTAATTTTATTTTTTTCATATAAGGATATGAAGTGTAGTTCATTTTTAAAAATAGTATTTTTAAACATATAACTAAAAATTATATATTTCATTATGAATATGTTTTATTTATATAAAAACATTATAAAAAATATTTGAAAAGTTTTTATTACTATTCATATTACTAAGTTTAATGTCTAAGTTATAATTATCTCTATTAAATAATTTTTACAAAAAGATGATGTTTCGTAGAAAACATCAGTGTTGCGTGTATTGTACGCTAAGTCAGTGTTGCGGGTAGAGAAATCCAGGTCGATATTGTGTGTAACACAATCCAAGTAAGTATTTCATTTATAAAAATCCAATTTGGTATTGTTTGTAGTGTAATCCATGTTAGTATTGTGTGTAGAGAAAGCCAAGATGGTATTGCGTGTAGCGCAAGCTAAGTCGGTATTGTGTGTGGCGCAAGCCAAGTCGGTATTGCATGTAGCGCACTCCAAGTCAGTATTGCATGTGAAAAGAATGTTTTAATTAGTGTTTTTAATATATATATATATATAAGAACTATTTCTAGTGTCGAGTAAATTGAAAAAATATCAAAAATATAAATTAATTTGAAAAAATATATTTCAGAAAATCTCGGGGTGTTACAAGGGAAGAGTGGATCAGGTCCTTTTGATCCTATATTCACAAGAAACAATATAAATACTCCATAAACCCCGTTAATCTTGATGCATATCTACTATAACTGACATTAGTTACCACTATTCTGAATCCACTTTATCTAAATGAGCATATGACTTCCTGCTCAATGCATCCACCATAGAGTTCCCTTTACTCGGTGTATACATCAATTCAAAGTCAAACATTTATAGATACTCTATCCATCTAAGTTGTCTTAAATTAAAATATCCTTGTGAGAAAAAAATTCAAACTATTATGATTTGTATACACTATGAATTTCTCACCAAAGAGATAATTATGTCAAGTCTTCAAAGCATGGACCATATAAACTAATTCCAAATCATGTGTTGGGTAGTTCTTATTAGGAAACTATAACTTCCATGAAACATAAGAAAAAACATGATATCCCTATATGAGAACACATCCCAACCCAGATATTGATGCATAAGAATAGATTACATAGCCCTATCCAGACTCTGGAAGTATAAGTATAGGTATTGATGTAAGTCCAGCTTTAAGTTCTTGAAGGGATTTATAACATTAATCATTACATTAGAAAGGAATTACTTTCCTCATCAAAGCTATCATCAGTGATGCTAGATGTTAAAATTCACATAGAAAACGTTCATAGTATCCCGCTAAGCCAAAGAAACTACATATCTCAAAAAAAATCTTCGATATTTTCTAATAAATAACAGCTTTTACCTTTTCCAGATCTATAGAAACACCTTTTATAGAAATGACATGGCTAAGGAAATGTGCCTCTTATATTCAGATATCACACTTTGTTAACTTGGCATACTAATGATGCTCCCACAAGATACCCACCACTATACCCAAGTGTTTCTCATCATTCACTCTTTTCCTATATTACCCAAGTATATCATCAAAAAACACCACAAAAAATGAATTCAGATACCTTTTAAAGATTCTATTCATCAATTCCCTAAATATGGTTTGTGCATTTGTAATACCAAAATTCATAATGATATATTCATAATGGACAAATATTATTATGAAAGTATTCTTTAGAATATCCTCCTTCTTAACTTTCAATTGATGATACCTCAAACATAATTCAATTTTAGAGAACCACTAGGTTCCCCTAAATTGATTGAATAGATCATTAATTCATAGAATAGGATACTAATTCATTATTGTAACTTGGTTAAGATTATGATAATATAAATAAAGAGTAAGAGTTCCATCTTCCTTATTTACAAACAGAACTATTACTACCTATAGAGACATTCTTGGTCAAATAAATCGTTTTCTTTCCAAATATTACAATTTAAATTTTAATTCCCTCAATTATATTGGTGCAATCCAATAAGATGAAAGTGATATAGAACCAGTCCCTAATAAGAGTTCAATTATAAAATACACTTCTCTTTTGGGTGGAAACCCTAATAAATTTTCAAGGAAACATCATAAAACTATTCTACAATAGTTGGAAAATATATATTCCCACTCTCATCCACAAATTCCAAGGTAATCACTGTCAAATGATAAGAGATGGTTCCAACCACTGGTTCAAAAAAAACCTTCTCTAGTTTCCTTTACATCCCAATATCCTCTAAAGAGATACTCGACACCATCCATAGATATGAAACTAACCTTTCTCACATAATATTTGATGTGAGATTTAAATGATTTCAACCAATCTATACCTAGAATCAAGTCATATACATCCATCTCAGGAACTGATAAATCCAAAAGAAACTTAGCCCCATCGATAGTTATAGAATAATATTTACACATAAAGGCTTAACACTCTCTTTGGACAAGAGGAATTTGTATTTTAACAAAAGTCATAATCTTAATAGAAAAACTCATATTATCAATAACATGAGAATAAATAAATGAATGGTATGTTCCCATATCAAAAAAATCATTCATAAGGGTCGAATTCAAAAGAATAATATCTATCACTATTGAAGGACCAATTTGATCATCCATGATCATTTACTTAGATCCATACAATTTCTTACTCACTACACTTTTCTCATTGTTACCCTATTGAGATTACATTGGTTGAGGATTCATGGTGTTCCAAGAATCACCTTGTCTCACTCAATTTTGATGATGAGAATTATTCGGTTGCACTCATCCCTTCAAAGTATAAGATGTCTAAGAAGTGTGATATGTGTCTCTAGAACCCAACCTTGGATCACTATGACAATAGCACTGAAGATGACCCATATTTTTGAAATTATGAAATGATCTAGGTGGTGCCATACAATATCACTTCATAGGGTCAAAATAGCCACATTGAAAACATCACAATTTACTTTTCAGTTGAGGAAGAAGATTTACTAATCCCATGGTCTGATTCTAAGGTGTACCATTGACAAAATTTCAACTATTTTTGAAAATAATGAAACCAAATTTTTCAAAACAACCATTTTCACTATTTTCATAAATTAACAACTTTTTTCCATTTTATAAACCAATATACTCAGAATGAACAATGTAGTCCTTTTGTAAAGTCTTACTATTAATGCATGTTATGAAACTATCATCATATAAACCTATGAAATTGAGGTGAAAAATCACCTAGAATTGTCTTTAAACACTCATGTTCCTAAACACCCTGGTAATTTGAAGTTTATTATTAATATGTTAGCTATGCTTTTTTATGATCTACATTTCAGGTTCTAACAATCCTATCTCCTTTCTACCAACCCATGATATATACAGATACTATTTATCACTCCATAACAAAATAAAACTAACATGATTTGTCAAAAAATGAAAGATAAGATAGCCAAGACTAATACCATTTCCTATTTCATGGACCAAAAAATATGATACCATTTCCTATGTCAAGGACCAAAAAGGATGATACCATTTCCTATATTGAGGACCAAATAATCAAATATCATTTGTAACATCCCACCCATCCTAATTTTCTTGAGGAGTTATGGGGAGATACTAGGACTTAGGTGACATCCCCAAGACACCAAAGGCTGGAAATAAATTCCAAGGGCCTCAAAAACATTTATGTGACGATTTTCCCTTTGAAAGATAAAACAACCAAACTATATAATCAACAACCAAACAAGATCTATACGATGCATGGGTACAAAATACATCGCAAATAATAACCAAACCAAAAAATCATATTATAGTACAAGAAGAAACCAAAATATATACTCAAAGAGAAAAAATATACCACAAAAATCAAAATTCATAAGTAACATCAACCAGCAACACCCAACCCACTCCAAGCTCCAACTCTACATGTCAAGCCCAAGGTATCACGAAGCATCATAAACGAACTGAGATACCTTACCTTTACATGTGTCCTAGTATATGACATTTGAAAATGTATAATATTTCCCAAGGAGGGGGTGAATCTAAACTCGGTAGGATTTCCCCAAAGACTTTCCAACTCACACCACTAGGAAAAACTTTTTAGCACAATTTATAAAATAGTTTTAATCAATGGAAATAGTTTATAAAAATCCATAAACAATTTTACATGAAAAATAATAAATGAAAAATAAAAACTTTTTACAATAATTTGATATACCCATAAACATGTATCCACGTGCATCGTGCATGTCTAGAAGATAGTTCCGTACTCATGAGCAGTCTCTCATCATTCTACCAATTAATCACAAGGTAACCAATACTAGTTTTACTAATGGAATGTGCCCCTTCCACAGGGTTAGGTCTAATGTAAATGAACCCATGCCAAACATATAGGAAAAAATCATGTAAAAACATTCAAAAAACCTTTATTTATTTAAGTTATTTCAATAATCCAATTCCATGAATTATAAAACCTATAATTTTAAAATCAACATTTTAAAATTATAAAAAAAGGGTTTTCTGAATTCAAACCAATTTTCCCACAATTTTACAATGCCTATACCAATAAAGATTTACAACAATAATTACACAAGTATTTCACCAAAATTTAAATTAAAACATTAAATTAAAACTAATCCTTAAAGTTTTAAATTAATTGGATTCGAGAGAGAAGCCACCTAGCTCTCAATGGTTAGTGAAAACAAATAATGGCATAATAATTCTCTCAATCTAGGCTTAGAACTTCTTCCCTTCAATAAAAAAATCATAGTTTATCAATATCTCCATCATATAACATGGATATATCCACCATGTATTAGATATTTGATTCTAATAGAGAGAGAGAATAAGAATATATCTAATAAAAATGGTGACTTACTAATGAATCTGGGCCTCCAATGCACTCTAATTCACCTAAGGATCACTCTTGGATCAAAGGGGATCATCTCTCAATCCTAGTGAGGAAACGAAATTCAAGATCTAAGGTTTTTAGGGGAAATGAGGGTTAAAATATGTTAATTTGTATTGGATCCACAATTTAAGGAGGGCCAACTATACGTCACATGGTTAGGCTGCATAGTTTGGAAAACTGTGATCCAACCATGTGGTGCTACTTTAGCTATACAACATAAACTTAATCAATTTTCTAAAAATGATGGTTGAAATTTAGTTTAATCCCCTAAATATTATTATATTATTATAAATAAGTGTATTTTAATAAATAAACTAGATAAGATAAGATAAATTATAAGGAATAAATCCAGACTAGTTTCTTAAGGCTATTTTCAATAAGAAGGAATTAATTATAGTGAGACTTTTCACCAATTTCTAGATTGGAATATATTTAAATTTTATTTTATTATGCTTCATATCAATGATTTAAGATTTTTCAAATGTATATGAAAAGTATATTTTTAAAAGAAATTATTTTGAAAGATGTTTATTTTAAATAGAAATGTGGTTTTGAACATGATAAGAAGCATGATCATGTTATAAAACTTTTAAAGGATCTTTATGGACTTAAGTTGGACTCTTGAGAATGGTATGAAATATTATCATAGTATCCTTTCAATAAAGGTTTTTTGAAAGGAAAAGTATACCTTACTTTATTTATTAATAAATCTTTTAAATATTTATTGATTATTCATATTTATATAGATAAAGGTAAAATAGGATGGAAGAAAGCGAACTGAGATGCGAGACGAAACCCTCAATGCATGGAGACAGGGTAGATCTATCCCACCCAAGAGGTTTGAACCTCTTATTCTATGTTTCTCAACATCTCAGTGCTCCCCAGATCTCGAAGGACACGAACAAGGTTTATCTTTAAGAACCGTTACGTGGTCTCTCTTCTTCAGGATTTCCTTCCGGCTCATTCATCTTCCTAGAAAATTGCATTGCACAACGTATTATTAGAAAGGGTTCCATGGTGCATGTCTCTGCTTCGGATGAGGTGATCTCGCAAAGGTTATAACTCCACAAGAACTCCTTCATCACTCGAATCTCTCTATCCCAGGGTATGCAACCCTGAAAAATTTATGAACATATTTTCCAACTGTCTAAGATTTGGGGCTTCTGTGATTTTAAATGTATCTCATTGGAGAGGGGATTCTTCCATTTGTTATTCCCTTCTGTTGAACTAAAAGGTCGAGCATAGGGTTTTGGGTCAGTAAACCTCAAACTAGGAACTCATAGGATTTATGAATAGAACCTGAATTTTATCCTTTATGATTTTAAGGACACTTTTTCTCAAGTCTGGATCAAGATTTATGGATTAAATTGGGTCTTATGGCACTCTGAGATTCTATTTGACATTTTCTCCACAATAGGCATTCCAATCTGAATGGACCTAGTTACTGAGAATGCTAGCTTTGGCCATTTTTCTAGAATATTAATTGAAATTGATTTAGGATCCACTCTGGTTGATAAAGTGATTCTCTCCACTTCTCAAGATGAATTCAACTTGAGAATTGTCTATTAAAAACTGCCTCTATTTTGTGAAGTGTGTTGCATGATAGGAAACTCCAGGTCCAACTGTCGCTCTAGCATGAAGTGTGCCAATTGCATGATTAAAGGTCACAATGAGTCTCAATGTAGAAGAAAATTGAGACTCAATCCCTCCCAAGGGAATGATGCACATTTGAAAAAATACCTTGGTGAACCTCAGGTTCCTATTGGCTGAATTTTTCCTTCTAAAAATTCTCAAGCTGGGGTGATTCAGTCTGAGTTGCAGACTCCTAGACATATTGAAACTCATATTTTGAGACAAGATAAAGGTCTTCCTTTCACCCCTTAATTGGATGGATCAAGAAAGTTCATCAGGGATGATATTGCTGAAGGGAAGAATCAATCTGAAAGAGGTATTTCATTCAAAGATGCTCTGGTCCAAGGAATGGAATGTGAAGGAAAAGAATCAGACTCGGAGGACATCCAAATGTAAATGGATCTCTCAGCACAAACAGTGGACGATGATAGAGTTAGGTAGGAGATGCATGCTCTAAAATGGAGAAAGGGTAAGATAGTGATAGATGTTGTGACCTCAGAGAAGGTTAAGTTAAAAGATTACTGCCATTCCAAAGCACATAAATTAGATGTTTCTAAGGTCCCTATTTACATTACTGAGGACACATGTTACAATGAAAATCCTGAGCTTGGGAAGCCCCCCCCCCCCCCCCTTCACTGTAGATTTAATCTCTGTTTCCCAGACCCCCTACATGATTAACCGATTAATGCAGTTTGATAGAAGAGGAGGAATAGAAGAAGTTGGACAAGCTTGAATCCTCCCTTCCAAAGGAATGACTGATACCCATACAAAAATTCCCATCTCCTCCTAAGAAGGTAGGATGTAATGTTATTATTTGTAACCCATTTGATCTTCTCACTGCCAATAATAAAGAAATTGGATCAAACAATGATCCTTTTGCATCTATCATGACTCCCATTGGTGTGAAAGAACTTTTGGATGATGAAGGTGGTGCATGGATGAAAACATCACCTGGAAGAAGGGGTCGACACCCCCATGGAAAATGTGGGCGCCTTACTACTACATGAGCACCCTATCTAGAATAGGGTAATCTTTCTTGTTTTGTCTTTCTGATGTACCACTTGGTTCTATTTTGTACTTTTCATTGGATGTGTTTTTGTTTCAATAAAGAGGTCACAGCACATCAATCTTTTGAAAAAAAAATTATGTAGATGATTTCATTTTTATATCATCTAGTAAATTTCATTATATGGATTTTTTAAATTCAATGATACTATAATACAATATGAGTCTAATGGGAGAATTGAAATTATTTTTAGGATTACAGATATTTCAAAGAGATTATGGGATTTTTTTTAATTAATTTCAGTATGATAAATAATTAGTGAAGAGATTTGGACTTGATTCTAGTTAAAGTCATAAAAACCCTATGATTATTGATTGTAGAATGCATATTGATGCTTCTTGTAAATCAGTTGATACTAAAGTTTTTATAGTAATGATTGGAAATTTATTGTATTAGACTAATAGTATACCTGATCTTTTTTTAGTTTCTACATGTGTACTAGACTTCAATAAGTCTCAATGGAAATTCATTTCAAAATTTGTTAAAAGAATTATTAAGTATGTTAAAGTAATAGTTAATCATGGTTTTATTTATCCCCAAAACACCACTTTTGAATTAAATATTTATTTATATTATAATTTTAAAATATTTAGAATTTACAAGAATAGTACAATGTTTATGTGTCACTTTTTAGGGAATATTTTACTTTCTTGAAGTTAAAATAAATATTTATTAGTTACTTTCTCTATAGCCAAAGTTGGGTATGTTGTCTTTGTTAGATATTGCACTTGATCTTTATGGATTATACTAACTTTATTATAATTTGATAATCATTTTAAAACAATAATTATTATTTGTAATAATTATTCTATTATTTATATTTCAATGAATCCATTACATCATTCTAGAACTAAGAATATTAAAGTAAGATATCATTCTATTCAAGATCATGTTTAGAAAGGATATATTATTTTGGACATATATCTATAGATGATCAGCTAGTAGATATTTTTACTAAACATTTGGATGCAGTGAATTTTTGTGAAAATTAAACTAAAACATGGAATGATAGAAGCTTAACTATTTAAGTGTAAATTTTTTCATAGATCCTTTATAGTGTTTTATAATTCTTGTGTAGGATTTATTTAAAAATATGGATTTTAACTACAATTTTTATTTCAAAAAAAAATAAAAAAATAATATTTCATATAATTTATCATAGTTTTAATTTTTTGTATTTTATGATTTATATTTATTATTTTTATGTATTCATTAATTCAAGTCGAGCATAGATTAGAGTATAATAGAGAGTATAAATATTAGAACAGTGAGTTATCATTTTTTTGATTTATTTCAAGTTAAACATACATTGATTATTTTTATTATCTTTAATCATGTTGAATATTTAATATTTTAGAAGAGTTATTTTGAAAGAAATAAAAATATTTTTTTAAAAAAATCAATTATTTAAATTTGTTTTAACTTTTTGATATTTACAAAAAAGGGGGATAATTTTTAATCTTTTACTTGAAAGGTTTTAAATTTTTTAAAAAGGGGGATATTGTTGGAGTTTTTAAGAGATTTTTCATTGTTGGAGTGGATAATTTCCCGCTTATATTTTTTAAATAATAATGAAACTCCATTTAAATTTTTATAATTGATTTATAATCATAATTTTAGAATGGTGTTGACATTGATGTGTTCATTTCTATAAATCATACCTATAACAATGGTTTTAAAACATTAGTATAGGGGTGGGAACTATTGGTATAGGGTACACCAATGGTTCCCACAACCATTGGCTATTTTGGCATAGGTATAAGCCTATAAAAATGGTTTTCTATCACCATTCATATAGGTAGGTCAAGGTTGGTTGATATGAGTGGTTAAAGTAATCATTGGTGTAGAATTGTTATACCAATGGTTCATAAACCATTGGTATATAATCATTATACCAATGGTAGATAAACCATTGGTATATCTTACCTATACCAATGGTGTTAAGAACTATATGTATAGGCCCCCCACCAACAACACTCTCCAATTAGCTATTATACTTCCCAAATAAAATAAAATAAATATATAACAATGTACAAACAAGATTATGTATTCAATGAATCACAATACATAATTAAAATTGTATATATGTTGTATATTTTACATTTAATAAGTTTGAAACGTTAAAAAAATCATTAAAATTTTTCATTTATTTTTGGTCATCAATAACCATATACATGGTTGTATCATAAATATCAAGTCATAAATGTAGGGGATCAGTATCTCTCTCATGACTACCACTACAATCATGGTCATTACTATCATGACCATCATCATAAGCATCATCACTAGAATCATCGCATCCTACATCTTCATCATCATCACCACCAGAAAATTTATCACCCCTCCCACCACAAAGACAATAATCACAATCGCTTGGTGTATCATATAAGGAGCACATCATCAACATGAATGTATCAAAAACTATAGTAGTATTTGGTGGGAGTGATGTTTATAAAGTTGTCATAGCTTTTGTAAACCACTTGATGACCTTTTTACTTCTATCATGCTTCAAAATGGATAATTTTTTAGCCTATATTACCATTGAATGGGACTCTTGAAACTCTATTCTAATAGAGCTTTTAGAGGAACCAGAAGTGCTCCAATACCTGGTAGGGAAGATACTCTTCTCAAGTCGATAGTAGACTCTACCATGGTGCTCATCACATAATATCTATCAAAAATGATCATATGGCTTGAAGTTTTCATCTTCTTACTCATAAAGGTCCTCCAAATAAAATTATTGAAAATATAAATGAGATATTTACTTATAAAATAGATATTAAAATTTAAAATTAGAAGAATAAAAATTATAATATTTTCTTATATCTGTGTGTTTACAGAACTTCCATATTTATTCTTTCTACTATAAAAGATAGATTTCACTTGAGGTGCATGATATTCGATGCTAAATACCTCCTGCTAAAAATTAAACTTAATATAATAAAATATTATTCAATAATATTTTATTGCTAGAAAAAAAATGAACCCATTATAACTAATATTTAATTGATGAAAACAAATTCAAGTCAAACTAAATTTTACCAAAATGAATTGTATTATCCCAATATGATCGAAACTAGAATGAACTAAACCAAAATAAACAAACATGTATTATTTTGGTCAAGTTATACTCATATTAGTTTTACTATTATTGTAATCGGTAAAGTTGTATCGGTTTTATTCAATTTACTTCTATTCATTTTGGTTCAATTTGTATTGGTTTGACTAGGTTTGGGTGAGTTCAGTTTGAGTAACAATTATTTAGGTTAATTTTTCACTTTTAGATCCAATTCTTCTCTTTTTGGTTTAGTAATGAATAAAATATATTTGTTCAGTTGGTTCAACCTAGTTTAGTTTAGTATGGATCAGTTTAGTCTAGATCAATTTTGATTGGTTTATTTTGGTTTGGTTTATTTTATAGTTGTTTTGTGTCATTTAATTCAAGTCATATCTGGAAATATTGATTAATTTTGATTTATTTTGGTTCATTTCAATTTTACTAATTTTTGTTTCATTCAAATTAGTTCCATTTGGTGTAGTTCAACTCAACACAAAATATTATTTACCTTGTTTTCACACATTTTTTTACAATTAAATTTAGTTAAGGTTTGATTGTATTTAGTTTGGTTTAATTTTATTTTATTTCAGTCAGGTTAGTTCATGTTTGTTAGGGTGAGTTTATTCCCTTTTAATTCAATTTTATTTTATTATTTTTAATTTTTATTGGGTTAGGTATGGATAGTTATGTTTATTTATTTTTAGTTTTGTTATATTCCCACTAATTTAGTTACAATTTATAGTTTACATGTTTATATATTCATATTAAAGGAATCTATTTACATGTTTATATGTTAATATTAATTGAAACTATGTATATGTTAATACATTTTAGATTTTACATGTTTGCATATAAACAGTTTATATGTTAACATGTTAATATATTTTACACTTCTAAATGTTTATATGTTAATATTATGTGAAACTATTTTCATGTTTATATGTTAATATAAATTTATACTATTTTTACTATATAAATTGAAACATTTAATGATTATATCACAATTTTTATACTATTTAACTACCTATATGACAATATATTTTACATATTAATATGTAAACTACATTAATATGTAAATTTATAGTTCATTAATACATTTTATAGTTTATATTGTGAATCTTCATTGGATTTTCTCTACTGATAATAAATGAATTGACTCGTGTATTTCTAGTGGTGTGAATGCTTCTTCCATAATGTTCCTCTATTTTTGGACAAACCTTCACATATTTTTTAAGCCTTGTTTTCAACCAAATTTAGTTGTTTTTAAAATTGGTCATGAATATAAATTTTATCTAAATATCATTTTTTTCATGTGGTCTCCTCACAAGCTATCATGACTCATTGTTATTAATTTAGCCTAATTTTTAATTAATGGCCTTGACTATGATTCGCCTTATGAAGAATAATTAAATTATAAAGGACTCAATTAAGATAAAAAAGTTTTCCCCTCAATATTCTTCATTTTTTGGGTTTGTATAGTTTCTATGTTTTTAACTAATATGTTGGATTCATCAACATTCAATCTTATCCTTTGATTATATATTTAAGTTGTTTAGTTATTCACCTAAATTCCATAATCATATTGTGATTCATTTTAAAACTTCTCATCATAATGTGTACAAGGAGTTTCATCAATCTTAGAACCATAAAATTCATTACAACCATTTATTTCTACCTTTAGTTAGCCACTAGAACAATTTCAAAGTTTTACATCAATATTATTCATGTAAACTGTAAAATTTTTACTATTTACATGTAAACTATAAATTTCTTACAAACTATTTAAATTTTATATATTTTTTACAATAAGTTTACAAATTATAAATAGTTTAAAAACTACTTTTAAATAGCTTTTAACAGTTTACAATAAATTTAAAAGGTGAAAACTATTTATAGTTACGCATTAACATTAAATATTTTATAGTTTAGTTTGTATTTATTTGGTTTCATTCAGTTTGAGTAAGTTCAGGTCAGTTTATATTTATTTAATTTATTTAAATTCTATTTTATTTTATTCCATTGGGTTTGGTTCAGTTTGGTTATTTTTTATTCAATTTAAGTTAGGTTAATTCATATTAGTTTGATTTATTCCAGTTTTTTTAGACATTTAAATTAGGTTTTAATCAATTTATGTTTATTTGGATCATGTTAGATCATTTTAGTTTGATTTGGGTTTTTTTAAATCAATTTTATTTTTTATGGTTCTGTTCTTATTTGATATTGTCAGTTCATTCCAAATTTTTTTGGTTTGTTTCTTTTTAATTTACTTCAATTAAATTCACTTTTTTCTGATTAATTTCAAGTCATGTTTGTTCTGGAAGGTTTGATTTGGTTTGGTTCATTTGTGTTGGTACCTAATTAAATTTAGTTGAACATGAAAAATACACATTTTCTATCATTCTCTAGCATAGTAGTTCTCCCCAAAGTGTGGATATAATTAATAGTATATTTTTTTTATTTCTTTGTGATGATTCTTAAAAAATAAAATTCAATAATATAAAATGAAATATCAATACCAATCATAATCATTTTCAATCAAAAGTCATTAAATTTTAATGTTTCCTTAAACTCATCACTCTTCCAATAAATAATCATTTCCTGGAACAATGCTAATGGAAACTAATTAAGGGTTAGTATACCCTCTAAATCTATTTCAACTTTACCAACCCACACATTATATAACTCATGTGTATATTATATCCATAGATTACCTAATTCAAACATTTTTTCATCCCTTACAGCTTCTCCACTGAGAAAATTATATAGAAGTTTCTACCAATATATTAATTCACATAAATATAATAATGATATAAAATTTAATATAATAAATTGTATTACCCATATTTGAGCCAATACATTATCCTTTATTTCATTTTCAAGGTGTCTCTAGGATATGGGTTTCATGGGAATAATTTCATAATATTTGTTTATATAGCTCATCTTCATTTCTCATTATCCGATTATTTCTTATTCTCACATCAACTAAATACATTGAACAGAAATCCATACATTTTTTATAAAATTAACCTTTCATAATGAAACCTTTAGAATGATTCATGTTCTGGAGATAATACTTTATTGTGAACATATTTCTTTTGGATGGATACATCCAATAAAAAGTGGTGGCTCCCCCAAGATGAATTTCAATTCGAATATGGATAGTTATATGTAGCATGAAAGTGAAAAATGATGGAGGAAAAAATTTCTCTAACTCAAAAAAAAATTAATAGTTCTTCTTCCAAGACTGTTTTCAAGAAATACTTAGATAAATCTTTAGCAAAAATATCTCTATAAAAATAGAATAATCAAATCACCATCACTATTACATTATTTGATGGTAAATGACTGATTGTTATTAGAATCAATTCACGAAGAAGGATGTGATAATATTAAGTTTTTAGATATTTCAGTTATAACTCTTTTCTATTGACCCATTTTGATATGTTTCTTGAATGTCCCTCGAAAACCTTGAAATTATCTAGTACTTCTAGAAATTTATTTTTCTCCGAATTTGTCATCAAAAAATAATCACAGGGAACTTTTTGGTTATTTTCACTAATACACATAGGATGTAGTTCTATTCAGATACCCTAATCCACCAATTCATGCCAAGATTGTAAATCATCTTTGGTCTTCCCCTTTACATTTCAAATAATTGAAATTAACCTTTCAAACATATTTTTCTCAATGTGCATTATATATAAACAATGACTTAACAAATTTTTTGAATAATAAGGAAAATCAAAGAAGATAATTTTATTATTCTAATTATAATTGGATTTAGTGGAAACATACTTCGTCTTTATAGATTTCATATGAACTTTCCCAAATGAAAAACCCACATCTTTCAATTTATTAAGTACATTAGTTCTAGACATGTGCTAAGGTGGATTATTGGTCAAAATGTTATTCTTAAACCTTAAATGATTATTCTTGCATGTATAATCCATTGGAAATAATTGTCAATGTCCCATGAAGCTAAAACTATAATGATATTTATGTCTTCTAGGTCGTGTATTCTTTATACAAATAAGACATGATAGTTTTCCCTTATTTCTCAATCCATGCATCATTTCATAAGTAGGAAAATAATTTATCATCCACAAAATCACATCAAGCATCTGAAATATTTATTTTAAAGAAGCATCATATGTATGAACACCCATATCCCAAATCAATATCAACTATTTTATCAATGATTACAAGTACGCATATATATGATTTCTAGGAACATAAGGTCTAGATATGAGTATACTCAAGAAATTAAATATTTTTTTCATACACATACATGAAATAAAGTTATAAACGTGAATAAAAAATTTCCATCTATTTCTCGAAGTAATAATCTAACCAAAAAGATTAAAACCATCACATGATAGACCCAACCTAACATTACACATCTTAGCTGAAAAATTAGGATATTATATATCAAATGTTCACTATATTAATCCATATTCAAGAAGAAATAACTCATCATTATCCCTAATTATCTTATCATAATTTCATCACATGTTTATAATCATTTCAGTATGTGGTTTCCTCCAAGAATAAGCAAAAATATTTCAGTCAAGAATGAATTTTTTTAATATAAAATCAAAGCTATTTAATTAACTTCCACGCCATATAATAATTTAAGGGAATATCTACATCATCGATAAGTAATTCCTTAAAAATGTAAGAATATAAATAATTAAAGTATTAGAAATTTCATACATGGTTTTCCCATGATATAGTCACATTAAAAAATAAATATTTTTTATTTTAACACATTATCAATATATATGAGTCCTTCCATAATTCATCAATTTTTTCATCCTCTAAAAATTATCATTTTCATTAGTTTCATCATGTGTGATTATATCATTATCTTCTTTCATTAGAATACATAATTTATTGTGATGATAAATAAATGGAAATAGATCAAATATCAAATTATACATTCCAATCCTTTTATCTCAATCATGATCAGTCTAAGATTATCTTTTCTATCCAATGTGATTTTAAGTCGAAAGAATAATTTGTAACATTACTTTTGAAAATAAAAATCCACTCCTTATATGTTTATGACTTTCTAAATTTTATAATTTCCAATTTATAATGTTTTTTTGTAGGAAAGATTACAATTTTATAGGATAAATATTATTAGTTCTACCAGATGGACTTTTGTTAAGTATATCGGGCGGACATGTACTTTGTACATCAAACAGACAAATACAAGTTCATCAGATGAAAGTTTTATGAAGTTTATAAGATAGATTACAAAAAAGTCCATTTAAAAAAGTTCTACCAAGTCTATAAAATAGACTTTAATGGATGGAGATAGTCATTTCTACCATATGAACATTTATTAAGCCTACCAGAAAAATACAAATAATGTTATCGGATGAAGTTTTTCATTCTACAGAATGGAAAATTCATGAACTTTAGTGGTGAAAAACATAATGATTATTAAATGGAGATGTTGTGCTGAACTTTTTTAATGAAAAATTAGTTCATATAATTTTATTGTGTCTAATCCTGAGAAATACAAAATATGACTGATGGAGTTCATCTATAAATAGAACTACATCATCGAGGAAAAGAAGACTTTTCAATTTCAACTATATAAACATATTATGAAGTGTCTGTAACATATTATTACTATAGAGTGTTTCTTTTTAAACTTTAGAGAGTTTACCTTAAGAAATTTTTTTGTGACGTTGTCACTGTAAGTTTCTTAAGATTCATCTTTATAATTTTTTTGTCTGATCTTTTTTATAGAGAGCTCTCAAGGTTAGAGAGACTGAATTCTATTTTGATCAGTTTGATCAAGGGTTACCAAGGAAACTAAAATACATATTTTTTCTGATCATTATGATTGAGTAATTACTATGTGTTTAATACAAACCATACAATGGATTAAGTCGTGAATACCTAAAGTTGGGTTTAGAGACTTTCTTAAAACTTGAGGTAAGTGTAAAACTTTTTTAGGAAAGTTTCTATAAATTTTTTCTTATGTGATTTAATAAAACATGTATTTCTTCATAATATTTGTTGTTATAAGTTTTACATTTCCATTTTGCATATTATAAAATGTTTATATCATTCTATATAAACTTTTCCTAACTCTTTTCTACAATTCACCCCCACCCCTCTCGTAGTATATTGTATAATATTTCGATCATACATGTGGTATCATAAGATGTTTATACTTGTTATAAATTTGAATACAATAATCATGTTTTGTAGAAAAGATTGTATTTTGTTTTAAGATGGCATCTTTTTCTATTGGGACACATGAGAACCTTAATATTAGAAAACCACCAATCTTTGATGGAGTTGAAAATAAATATTAGAGAGATCATACAAAGACTTTTATTATCAATACCAGTGTAGATAATTTTTTATGATGATGGTAAGTTATTAGATTATAGATAAGGAAGTTATAACATTTAGTAGAGAATAAAAAACAAAATATGAGTTGAATTATCATGTTTTAAGTACTTTAGTGTGATCTATGAATAGAAATTATTGTAGTCAAATTTCATCTTGTGAAACAACTAACAATATATAAAATAAGTTTGAAGTTACACATTTTGCAAGTTCTATAGTTTTAGAAACGTGAATATTAATGTTACGTGCAGATTATCAAGCATTTGATTTTCAACCTGGTGCATCAGTAACTCAAATGCATCAAAAGTTTATAACTATAGTAGATTTTTTATATTCTTTGGGTTAAAAAAAGTTGAAAGATGAAATTTTTTAAATAATATTATATATTATTCCTAAATAATTGGAATCAAATATTATATCTATTGATGATACAAAAAATCTTACAAAGTTGAGTTTAGATGATTTGATTGGAACTATCGTGTAATATGAGAGTGGATTAAAACAATATGTTGAGAAAAAAATAAGAATAATGGGGTAGCCTTTGCTTCTACATCTACTTCAGTTAAGAAATATATATCATGTAAAAAAATTTCTAAATATTCTAATAATAAGAAAGCTAAAGTTGAAATATAAATTATTTTATCAAAGGAAAGTGAGAATGAGCTTTCTCAACTTTCTAAAAGAATAAATAAAATCATTGTAAATAATTATTTTCATTATGAGTATAAGAGAATCAAAAGGAAATAAGTGATAATAAAGACACTTATGAGATGATTTTTTATGAATACAAGAAAACTATACATAGTAGTCCATATTTTCTGAGATTGAAAGAATGGATAAAAATTTGGGGAAGTTATATAAGAATAAAGGTAAGAAAATTTTGAAATATTCAGACACTTGGAGTGAAAGTGGTGGAGATAGTTCCTCTGAATGTTCTTAAGAAAATAGTATTGATGATCAGAAATTTTTAGGTTTTTATAAAATAATTTTGAAGACCAACCAATTCTTCATGGAAAATGTATCTATTGAATCCCTTAAAAATTTAACTTTGAATGCTAACTATCCTAATTCAAATAATGAATATAGTAATAATTCTTTAAAATAATAAAAAGTCATTACATATGATGATGAGAATACTTTACCAAGATTTTAATAAGTAACTAGATATGCTACTTTTCTATAAAAAAACAATAAAGTTAAGAAAGATTATAAACATGAAAAGGTATAAATTTCCAAGTAAATTCTATAATTTCAATACTTTCCTCAAAAAAATTTAATATTACTTCAAAATTAGATAAAAATCATATTTTAGTTCAACTAAAGAAGATAAGAATCTATTTTTGAAACTAAATTCTAAAATACATAGTTCAAATAAACTTTTATCAAATTTTACTTTTGGGGAGAAAATTTTTAATAGTTCATATAGACAATTGAGGCCACATAGAAATACCTATGGGATTGGTTTTATTAAAGCAAAATCACATTTTAAAAATAATTAATTTATTCCCAAAATTTCATCCTTCTATACAAAATGGCTAAGTGTAATGACTCTGGTAATGTGGATTTGGTCCTTTGAATAAATCTATATGTATATCTGGATTTTTTTTGAATTCAGCATGGTGTTTGGGTGTATTAGGACCTATAAATTAACATATTAAAAAAATTATATATTTTAAATCATGCACGTACATGTTTCTTATATAAATGGTTTTTCGATTTTTTGGGACATCAGATGGGAAATCTAAGGCCACATTTGATTCTAGAATATGGGGTTTACCCTAGGTGTGACCTAAATTTAGTTGGTTCCAAACATTCGATTGATGAATCCATTGGCAGGAACGTTAAGTGAATTAATTAATTTTATTTAATTATTTATTTAATAACCCCAAACCTAAAAATCCTTTATAAATATATTTGTATGATGTTTTATAGGGTTATCCATATAACCCTAAGAGAATTATATGAGGAGGGAGTGTTCCTCACTCTTCATTAGAGGATTGGGATCAATGAACAATAATGAATGGATCAAGGTGGACTATGAAATAGATGCTAGATGTAGTATATCTTCTTCCCCATTTATATCATATATGTTATTCACCAACAATTGATCCATAATAAAGGTAGGGCTTGTTATTTTTTGGTTTCCACCATTTTTATTAATGATTAAGAATGGATTTAATAATCTACTTTTATTTTTCCAAAAATTTCTATTATTCACATGAGTCCAAATATGAATTCTATTGTTAAACCCAATTTATATTAGTTATACCTTGACTCCACCCATGGTTCTACATATTTATGTTCTCTGGATGGGATCATATTGGATAATGAAGATTTCACTTCATTCTTGTAGATCCCCCCACCATTCTCCGCATTATTCATTGTTGTCCCATGGGGTCATGGTTCAAAATTTATGGGTTCAATTCAAGTTCAATAGAACTATTGGATTCATATCAAATTCATGCATGACATTAGGAGTAGAGTTTTTGGATGGATTGTGATGGATTTTCTATTTTCGGGTGATGGATACAAGTTTCATAACCTCAAACAACGGTGGACGCACAACGGATTCCTATGCGGGTAATTAGATTTCTGATTTCCAACCATTGGAAGCCAAGAATAAACAATCAGTGATGGTTCCTTTGATTTTGAGCAGTAAAATGGTGGTATTTGTGGTGGAAATAGAATATTGAAAAACTATGTAACAACCAGGATTTACTGCCTTTAAAAAACCTAACTACACACTATGTAGTCTAGAAGAACACATGTCTGGTAGTCCCCTTACTATGGCAGCTTGGGTTTCAGGTGAAGATAAATATCACACACAGTCTATGACCTATAAACATCATGTGACCAGTGTTAGTGGATTGGTGTTTACTTTGGGAGAACATGGGCATGAGCATGTCCAGAGTACATGGGCATGGCCATAGTACATGTGCATGACCATGTACTCAGATATGAACATTGTACATGGCCATAACCAATGTACACGATCATGGCCAGTGTACATGGGCATGAGCCAGAAGGGCATGGGAAATCCCTAAGAATCCAAGACACACTGTGTACCACCTATACACACCATGAAGGACTATATGGATAGCCAATCCATGTGCGGGTGAGGACATGCCTAGGCATCGAGATAAGTTTACACATTGTGTGACCATAGGTTCACATTATGTACCTCCATTAGGAACTTCTACCTTTCATATATTCTCCTACTAGAATCAGATTTTTCTTGTAACGCCTCGACCCCAGTTACCCAGAGTCGGTGCATTATTGCGTAACATTGGCATGATCACAAAAGATCATGTCTCAAAATACCGATTAGTTTAGTAGCCTTGGAAACACTAGATACATTCATAAATGTTACATTACATCATAAAGTGAAAAACTACAATAACATAGTCTCCATTTTCCACACTCATATCCCCTTCAGACTATCCCTGCAGGTCATTCCTAAAATGCTTCTTCACATCCTAGAAAAATTAAAACATTGAAAGGGGTGAGCTCAGATGCTCAGTAAGTATAAAAATATAGAGAAAGCTTTCATAAATAAACATTAACATTTAAGGCAATGTATAACTAAAACAAAAGCCTTTTAAACTTCAACTTCAGCATAATATGGAAAAAATAAAATGAAATAATGCCATTTACTTATTCACATGGATATTCTACTAGTCGAATAATCACATGAAATATCAATAACCACTTTCATAATGATGGAATGAATAATGCCAGACTATCATAACCACGTAACCAAGGCCTCGTGCCAAGACTACAAATAAGATTTTGTCAAGGCCTCGTGCCAAGATACTAGTTTGTCTCATGAGACCTACCGATGCATCGAGGAGCTATAGCAGGCTCCACCCATCACTTATTAAGTCCAATGCATTCCTCATATGAACAGGTTTAAACATATCATAAACCATAACATAACCGTATCACATAAAACATGCATAAAAGAAACATAACATTTCCACATTTCAATCACAAGATATTAATACAACACAATGATATAAAAAACACTTTCAAAACCATTTTCAATACCAAAATAGAATAAAATTAAAACTTTATAATTATTTTTCATTTAAAAAAATTTATGGCTTGTAGAGGAAGCCGAAACTCAAATAATGGTCACGGCGGCGGAGAAGTCGTTGTCACCACATATGTACAACAAGAAAAACATTCCCTTTTTGTCGTTTAGTAAAATGCTTCATATAAAAAGATTCCTTTTGAATAAATGTAAAAGTCAAAGGGGTTTATACACCGTATAAAAGAAATTTGTGTATAAATCAAAATATGCCTCAATGAATGGAGATTGAGACGAAGTCCCTTATAAAGATCATTTTTTTTAAAATAAAATAAATCTATTATGTGTATTCAATATAAGTAAACATAAAGAAATTACAAATAAAATATGGGACAAAATAATATCATGACATAATTTGAAAGTAGGAGATTAACCCAAAGAATAGAAATTGGGTTAAGAAGTTCCCTTACCTCGTGTCCGACTTGACTCGACCGTTATTTAACCTCCAGAATAATAAACTAGAGTTAATTTATAATTTCTTAAGAACCTTTTTCAATTTTATTATTCCTTTAATATCACTTATTACCATGTTATGAACATTATGTAATTATTTATGTTAATAATGGTCGTTTTGTCGATCTTTGGTACTTGAGTCAAAAATAAACTTCTTATAATTACAAGTTGTTCATGTGGTAAAATATCCATTATATACAGAATTATATTCATGATTTAGATATCATATATATCATATATATCCATTATATACATTCATTCATAATATTACGTAACATTTAGAGGTAAGAAATGAAATGCACCGTTCATGGAGACGGTAAGCCGTACGTACGCATGAATGCTACTTTCATTTCTATTTCATATTTAATTGAATGAAATCATAATGATATAAAGGTGTATTATAATTACAGTATAATATCATATATAATATCATTTACTCTATCCTTTATACGTCCCACATATGGCATTAACGATTCAAATCACTTTGAGGGGGTGGTAGTCTGCACTTCCTAAAATGAAATTATCGCGTTTACCCATAATGGAAATCATAGAGGTATGCCATAAATGAGAAATACAGAAGAATAAGGAAAACATAAACATAATATATATATCATATATGAAAATAGTGTCATCAAAATGGCCACCATTAGAGGTCTTAAAAGAATATTGAACAATCATCGTTTCGTGAGGCAGTATTTCGCCACCCACAGAAATAGTATGTTCTTTAATCATTAGACGAAGGTGTGTGTAAGTGTAAATAAAATAATTATCATAAAAACATCATAGTATATTTTAGATACTGGTTTTGTTACAAAATAAAGTAATAAAAAGGTTTTAATGGGTTGGAGAAGCAAAATAAAACAAAAGAACATAAGAGAATACATTACCTTAAAATCGGGTAACTCTTTTTGATTTGAGCCAAAGGCTTCCTTTGGAAGACTTATGCCCAAAGTGAGGCTTCTAGGAGTAATATAGGGAAGTTGAGAGAGTATTTGGTCAGGTTTTGTCCAAGCCAAATGGTTTTGATGGTGTGAATAAGGTGGTAGTGGTGGAGGCCTTTTATAAGAGGAGAGGAGGGGCACTCTTGGAAACTCATGGAATGTTACATTATTATGAAATGATTTTAGGATTTAAAAGGTCCCACAATTATATATTTCTAAGATAAGGTGATAAGGGTTATAAATATACTCATCCAATAGGTTTTTGACATGTGTAAGTTTTATATTTTACAATATCTTTTCATTTTATTTAAATCGTTAATTAATGAGGTAATCGTTGCGTCATCATGGTGTCATAAACAATTTAATTTATTTAATGTCTAAAAATTATAAAAAAAAAATATCATGATGTATGAAATCTTTTTATCTTTCCAATTAATATTTATAGTCGAAAAGTTAACTTATATAACACCATGTAATAATTGTTTTAGTAAAACAACACATGTTTGTGACAATTTTATTTTTACTTTAAATAAAAAGTTATTAATGTAATTTTCTTACCCAAGTGGCTCCATGGGGTCCCCAAGTTGACCCATGGATTGTATTGGTCGTCCATGACTCATCCAATAAGGGTAGGACAAGTTTAAGGGTATTTTCATATTTTTATAATATCATTTTTACCTTAAATTTCACTAATTACCTTTAATCGCGATTAATTAAACTTAAAAGTTACTATTCACCAAAAATTATTTTAATCCCATTGAACCGCATTTTACTCCCTAATGACAAGAATGTATGTTGGATTTTTGAAAATCAAATCACAGAAGTGGTAATGTTTCATTTAAACGAAAAATTAGTTTATAAACTACCACTTAGTTGTTTCACTATTCATCAAAAATTGAAGTTTTTCAGAAAAATACCAAACATTCACCCTAAGCTATAGTTGATATTCTGAATTAAAAAATGGTGTCTATTTTACAAAATTCCAAACATATAAGTTTCATTAATTAATTTTATAATTAATTCCCGTTGTCAAAACAAATAGCGTGTTTTTAAGAAACAATATCAATCAAAAGATTGACAATTGTTTATGTCCAATTTTAAAGTGAATTTAATTCTAATGACCACCATTGGATAAAATGGTAAATTTATATTCTAATTATACTTTAAAACCACTCAATATAATAATTTATCACTATTAATTATTTTGATTAAAAAAAATTTAATTAAAATTTAGTAATTTTCATTATTCATCAAAATATAAAAGTTATCCGAAAAGTTCCAAAATTTTACCCTAGGCTAAATTTGATATTCAGAATCCAAAAATGAAGTCCATTTTGAAAGATAAAATTTATAAAATTTCAAAACGTAGGTATTACTATTCATAATGGCTACTTTGAATGGTTGTGGTGTGTGTTAGAACTCGATGTTGCATACAACACACGCTACTATATTATTCAAAGAGAAGCGTACCATGGAAGCTTGGGGTGTTACATTCTCCCCTCCTTCAAATAATTTCATCCTCAAAATTTCATATAATATCACTGTATAAAAAGACTCAGGTGATTCTTCATCATAAGTTCCTAGGGTTCCCACGTTGCCTCCTCCATCTTATGGTTTCTCCATAGAAATTTTACCAGACGAGTCGTTCGGTTTCTCAGCACTTGTTCTCTTGTATCAAGAATCCTGATGGGCTCTTCGCAATAAGACAGATCGGGTTCCAGTTCTAATTCCTCATATGTGAGTATATGCGTCGGGTCAGGCATGTATTTTCTCAACAGTGATACGTAGAATACATCGTGAACTTTGTAGAGACTTGGCGGCATTGCCAAACGGTAAGCTACAACCCCAATTCGTTCTAGAATTTCGAAGGGTCTAATATACCTGGGACTCAATTTACCCTTCTTACCAAAACGTATAACTCCCTTCCATGGAGATACCTTCAAGAAAACATGATCTCCTACCTGAAATTACAAATCCTTCCTTCGGTTGTCGGCATATCTCTTCTACCTACTTTGAGCTACTTTGATGTGGTTTTGGATTACTTTCACCTTTTCAATCGTTTCCTCCACCAGTTCTGGGCCTACAAGTTTTCTTTCACCAATGTCATCCCAACAGTTTGGTGTGCGACATCTCTTTCCGTATAACGCTTCATATGGTTCCATCTGAATACTTGAATGGAAGCTATTATTATAGGAAAATTCTACCAGAGGTAAATATTGATCCCATATTCCTTGAAAGTCAAGTGAGCATGATCTCAACATGTCTTCTAAGGTTTGAAAAGTTCTTTCTGATTTTCCATCTATTTGAGGGTGGTAAGTAGTTCTCAAACGAAGTTCAATATCCAAGGCCTTCTGAAGACTTTTCCAGAATCTTGATGTAAAACGGGTATCATGATCTGAGACAATCGACAGGGGTACTCCATGAAGTCTCACAACTTCATTAATATATATTCTTTCTAGACGTTCAAGTGGTAGATCTTCCCTTATAGCAAGAAAATGTGTTGACTTCATGAGACGATCAACAATGACCCATATTGCGTCATTTATTCTAGGAGTATTTGGTAGTCCCATGAAAAAATCCATCATAATATTATCCCATTTACACTCAGGTATGGGAAGAGGTTGCAATACTCCACCAGGAAGTTGCCTTCCAGCTTTCACTTGTTGACAAACCATACATCTTGACACAAAATCAGCAATCTCCCTCTTCATGTTGTCCCACCAAAAATTTCCCTTTAAATCTCTATACATTTTGGTGCTCCCAGGGTGTATAGAGAAATTGGAACTATGAGAATCATCCAACAATTCCCTCTTTAAATTAGGTATATTGGGAACACAAAGTCTCCTCCCAAATTTCAAAATTCCATCTTTATACACAAAGTCACTCAATCGCCCATCATTCACAGCTTTAATCTTCTTTTTCAACTCTTCATCATCATCCTGAGAACACTTTATCCTTTCTAGTAAAGTTGGTTTGGCAAAAATTTGAAAAAAATTTGATGTTTCACCCTCCATGGTGATTCCCATATCCATCTTTATTAGATCCATGAAAATAGGATCCATTTCCACTCTCATCATGTTCAAAAATCCATGATCTTTTCTACTCAAATCATCTGCAACCTTATTTGCCTTCCCTATGTGGTAGTTTATTGTGCAATCATAATCCTTGAGTAGTTCAAGCCATCGTATGTGCTTCATGTTGAGTTCTTTTTGTGATAAAATATATTTCAAACTCTTGTGATCAGTATATATCTCACATTTTTCACCATAGAGATAATGTCTCCATATCTTCAAGGTAAATATTACAACAGCTAACTCGAGATCATTAGTAGGATAGTTCTGCTCATGAATTTTTAGCTATCGTGATGCATAGGAAATAACCCTATCATTCTGCATAAGGACACAACCAAGTCCTTTCATTGATGCATCACTATAAATAACGAACCCATCATTCCCTGATGGTAGAGTCAATATAGGAGCGTTGACTAATATTCTCTTTAGTTCTTCAAAACATTCTTCACACTCTTTTTTCCAGACAAATTTAACCCCTTTACATGTGAGCTTCATTAATGGGTTAGCCAATCGGGAAAAATTCTGGACAAAACGTCGATAATAACCTGCCAAACCAATAAAGCTACGTACCTCAGTTATACTCGTCAGTGCTGGCCATTCTTGGATTGCCTTGTTCTTAGAATGATCAACGGAAATTCCATCCTTAGAGACAATATGGCCAAGAAAAAAAATCTCCTGAAGCCAGAATTCACACTTGATAAACTTCCCATATAATTCATGCCTTCTAAGAGTCTTCAAGATAATGCGCAAGTGATTTTCATGATCTTCATAGCTTTTGGAGTATACCAAGATATCATCAATAAATACCACCACAAAATCATCAAGATATTCCTTTAAAACTCTATTCATTAGATCCATGAATACAAAGGGTGCATTAGTCAATCCAAAAGGCATTACTGTAAACTCGTAATGCTCGTACCTTGTTTGAAATGCTGTCTTCAGAATTTCTTCCTTCTTCACACACAACTGATGGTATCCAGATCAAAGGTCAATCTTTGAAAAGTATTGAGCTCCATGCAATTGGTCAAATAAATCATCAATGCGAGGTAGGGGATACTTGTTCTTTATTGTTATAACATTGATCTCCCTGTAGTCAACGCACAACCTCATAGATCCATCTTTCTTCTTAACAAAAAGGATAGGGGCTCCCCATGGAGAAACACTAGGGTGAATAAATCCCTTATTACTCAATTCCTCTAGTTGTTTCTTTAGTTCAACTAATTCCATGGTGTCCATTTTATAAGGGGTCTTCGATATAGGCCTTGATCCAGGAATTAAATCAATGGAAAACTCAACTTCTCATTCTGGAGGATGTCCGGGTAAATCTTCTGGAAACACATCTACATATTCTTTCACAATAGGTACATACTTTATTTGAACATTCCTTTCCTCTCCATTAGTCATTTCATTCTCTTCCTCCCCAATAATTGAATTTAGTTGAGCTGCTGGGAGTGGATCTAAAAAATAATTAGGTGGTAACGATTCTGCTCTAAAAATAATGTGTTCCTTATCATCATCATCAAAAATCATAACCTCCTTATTCTTACAATAAATATTTGCATCATAGTCCAAAAGCCAATCCATACTGAGGATTATATCAAAATCAATCATAGGTATGACAATGAGATCATCAGATAAAGAACATTTATGTGCTCTAATGGGGACTGATTCACAAAACTTTGTTGCAATGATACTTCCCTTAGAAGTTTTGACTGACAATTCTCTTGTTAAATCAAATTGGAAATATCTAATTTTCTTAGCAAACTGGGAAGATATGAAACAATGCGATGATCCAGAATCAAATAATACATTTTCTAAACTTGAGGAAACCATTAAATTACCCGTCACTACGTCTTTCGGAGCTTCAACCTCAACAGTAGTAATGGCATAAGCTTGGCCTTGATTCCTTGACCTCTTCTGAGGTAAGTTCCCCTGACACTTAGGACATTCATTTGAATAATGTCTCATCTCTCTACAATTATAGCATTCCTCATTGATATCAACTTTCTTTCCCTTGAAATCATGAGCTTGGTGGCCTTTTTCACCACACTTGTAACAGACTCTCATTCCCTTCAAGCAAGTACCGGGGTGTTTCTTCCCACATTTACTGCAGGACTGATATTCAACTTTTCCCTTCTTCCCCTTATTTCCATTTCCAGATTGATCAGAATATCTCTTATTTTATTGCTTTGCTTTAAAGTCATAAGACTTAGAGAATTCCTTTTCCGTCTTGATAGCACACGTGACAATATCTTCGTACGACGAGAAGGTTTGTGAGACTAATGCTCAACGGAGAAATGGTTTTAACCCATCAAAGAAATGATCAATCTTACTTCTTGGGTTACATATATAATCTGCAGCATGCCTCACTAACCTTGTAAAGTTAGCCTCATACTTTGCTACATTCTCATCCTCCTTCTGCCTCAGACTCAGAAATTGCCTTTCCATATCTGCTCGATGGTCATGTGGAAAGTATTTTTCTAAGAAAATTTCCTTAAACTCCCTCCATTCCATACTTGATACTTCTTCATCTTCCTTTGTGTTTTGAATCAGCGACCACCATTGATCGGCATCTCCAGTGAGGCGGTAGACTTCCATGACAACCTTCTCCCTTTCGCTACTCCCCAAGACGTGGAATATTTTCTCTAAGGAGTTTATCCATTGCTCATCTACTAATAGATTTTTACCCCCATTAAATGTTGGCGTTTGTTGCCTCATAAAGCGGTCTAACATTGATCCTCCACATTGCGGATCAGGGTGCTCCATACGAGTAAGGTTATTATTCATAACTTGAGTGAGTTGTCCCAGTATGGTAATAAGTTGATCAGCACCAGTTGTATATCCAGCTCCACAATAATTATCTTAAGCAGAAGGGAAATCCCTACATGGAGTGCGTGCATTAATACAGTTTCCATTCCTCCCACTAGGCGCCATTTCTAAACAATGGCATAAACTAGATTAGTTTATGAATTAAAATACATAATTCCATACTTGTAAAACACTTAACATAAATTGAACTATTTATGAATATAATCCATAATCATAAAAATGTTTTTTTAGGAAGTATATACTCATAAGCCCTTCATAATGGTTCATAAAGAAAATGATAATTATCCTAACCATATCCCCCAGGAGTGTTGTAACCAAGAGTGCAGCAAGGCTCGTTGTTGTGCACCAGTTCCCGTTCGAGTCTAGCTCAAAGCGGTGTTTTCGGGTTTTACCCCTAGGTACATCTGTGCCAGATCCGCCTCTACCTGCTCGTATCCAGACAGGGATGTATTGCTCGGAAAACTCACAAAATCTCTATAACACCAAAATTCTAGGAAGTTCTTATATACTAATCCTCAAATTCTATCTTCGGGCTATGTGCTCTGATCAGAGTTTATCTAAATCTAGCTTCCAAGGTTAGTACTAAACTACCTCTGATACCAACTGTAACGCCCTGACCCCAGTTACCCAGAGTCGGTGCATTATTACGTAACATTGGCATGATCACAAAAGATCAAGTCTTGAAAGACCGATTAGTTTAGTAGCCTTGGAAACACTAGATACATTCATAAATGTTACATTACATCATAAAGTGAAAAACTACAATAACATAGTCTCCATTTTACACACTCATATCCCCTTCAGACTATCCCTGCAGGTCATTCCTAAAATACTTCTTCACATCCTGGAAAAATTAAAACATTGAAAGGGGTGAGCTCAGATGCTCAGTAAGGATAACAATATAGCGGAAGCTTTCATAAATAAACATTAACATTTAAGGCAATGTATAACTAAAACAAAAGCCTTTTAAACTTGAACTTCAGCATAATATGGAAAAAATAAAATGAAATAATTCCATTTACTTATTCACATGAATATTCTAATAGTCGAATAATCACATGCAATATCAATAACCACTTTTATAATTATGCAATGCATAATGCCAGACTATCATAACCACGTAGCCAAGGCCTTGTGCCAAGACTACAAATAAGATTTTGTCAAGGCCTCGTGCCAAGACACTAGTTTGTCTCATGAGACCTACCGATGCATCGAGTAGCTATAGCAGGCTCCACCCGTCACTTATTAAGTCCAATGCATTCCTCATATGAACAGGTTTAAACATATCATAAACCATAACATAATCGTATCATATAAAACATGCATAAAGGAAACATAACATTTCCACATTTCAGTCACAAGATATTAATACAACAAAATGATATAAAAAACACTTTCAAAACCATTTTCAATACCAAAATAGAAGAAAATTAAAACTTTGTAATTATTTTTCATTTAAAAAAAGTTTTGGCTTGTAGAGGAAGCCGAAACTCAAATAATGGTCACGGCGGTGGAGAAGTCATTGTCGCCGCATATGTACGACAAGAAAAACATTCCCTTTTTTTCATTTAGTAAAACGCTTCTTATAAAAAGATTTTTTTTGAATAAATGTAAAAGTCAAAGGTTTTTATACACCGTATAAAATAAATTTGTGTATAAAACAAAATATGCCTCAATGAATGGAGATTGAGACGAAGTCCCTTACAAAGATCATTTTTTTAAAAATAAAATAAATCTATTATGTGTATTCACTATAATTAAAAATAAAGTAAGTACAAATACAATATAGGACATAATAATATCATGACATAATTTGGAAGTAGGAGATTAACCCAAAGAATAGAAATTGGGTTAAGAAGTTCCCTTACCTCGTGTTCGACTTGACTCGACCGTTATTTAACCTCCTAAATAATAAACTAGAGTTAATTTATAATTGCTTAAGAACCTTTTTCAAGTTTATTATTCCTTTAATAAGGCCTCCCATTTCAATTAATTCCTTCTCAACACTTTTCACTAGCCCCTAACCTATTAGAGGTAGTCTTGGGGTGTCACAGTTGGCTTGCCACCAGACAGGTGGGCCCCGATGGGTCAAGACTTGATGAGTGGTATCAAAACAGTTCATCCTTGAGTGAGTGTTTGGATTTGGACCCATGGGGAGGATTGGTTTGGGAACTTAGTGAAATGGTTTTGGAGTGTCTCAAGTGTGTATTTTAGGCTAGGAAACCCAGTGTTGGGGTGGAAGCCGATGTATTCGTACACCAAGAATCTGACTACCTACTTGTCGACTCAATATACTGAGACATCAGTTGTAAGGAACTAATGGACATGCATCATATAGGATTGGGTATTTTGACTTCCAAATTATTCTTGAGTCATATCCCTATATATATACCCATATAACTATGGTATATCTTGATAAATTATTAGATACCTTCATGAAAACAGTCATCTAGGATACCAATATAGGATCTTGATGACGATCAGTTGAGTGATGAGGCCTCAGTTCAGGTACCATCTCAACAGGTGTTTCCTCCATGAGTTCATAAAGCAATTCCATCGTCTATCGAGTAACAGATAGTTCCAATAAGTTTGGATAATGATACGTGTTGGTTAAGCATGTTTCATGAGTTCCAGTGATAGAGAATGTTAAGGTTTCATAGTGATATCAACCCTTAGGTTGTGGAGGATTGGCATGAATCATTTATCTGAGTCTTTAGGCTTGTTCAGACCCCAACTAATCATATGGTTTCACTTATAGATAGTATTTTTCAAAGAGAAGTGGGGAACTTGTGGAGTCTGTTCATGTGAACTTGTGATGAAATAATGCTCTCATGTAAAGACATATAGAATCTGTTTTGTGATGAGTATTACCCTTCATGATTATTCTCTATGAGGATTCACGAGCTTCTTATATTGCAGTATGGTGATATGAAAATTGTAGAATATGATATGATGTTCACTAACCTCACACATTATTCCCTTGATATGGTGCAAGATGGTTTCTTCCTAGTGCGAAAGTTTGAGTAGGGACTCCATAAAGACATTTGTGTCAATATAGTCTCTTTATGCATTCTTACTTATGTCTAAGAACTAGAGAGAGCTCTAGTTACAGAAATATTATTTGTAGAGTGATGTTAGGTAGATGGATCTAGTAGTATTCATTATGGGGCTGAGTCATTCGCAGTAGCTAGAATATGAAATACATTGGGCTCTTGGTGCAAGAGGTATACCCATTCCAGGACCCATATATGTGGATCTACAGTACAAGGTTCGCATAGAGGATCTGGTCATCTTAGAGAGGGATGATTCTATGTTTTTTATAGGAGGGGTCATGTGGAACATGATTGTGTAGTCCATCATTATGATCAGGATAGGTAGATGATAGATGGACCCCTGCGACATAGGAATCACTATGATCAAAGATATATCAGGTGTGGTCAGGGTGGCCCTCAGGGAGGCGGTGCTGATAGAGAAACATGTAGATCAATAGAGAGAGGAGTTATTGGAAGAGGGAGATGTTATGAGCTGCTTACACCACCACCACCCAATGGCCCATTCTAGGCTCAGAGAGCTAGCAATCGAGGTTGTGGACATCTGCAAGCTGTGGAGGGGTATGACCAGGCTTCTCATGAGCTGATTTGAGGTACAATATGTGTATTTTCTACTATTTCAAAAATTCTTGTAAATATAGGATCAAGTCATTCCATTATCTAGGTATCTATCATGCGAGATATAGAGATCACCATTGAGACTTTATCCCATCATCAATGGATATAGGATAAGGGATATGGCACCACACTCTCTAGGTGCGATGACACCCTCTTCTAGGGTTTTCTAATTTTTACCATAGTTCTTTTCTTTATACCTATTTTTTCATCATTTCGTCCATCTAGTTTAGCTTCATAAAAAGAGGATCAGTGGTGGAATCATCCTTTAGTTCTTCACCACCAGATATGGAGCTTGTTGTGACAATGATCTTCACTGCTATGTTCCCCTATTCTAATATTCTCACAGAGTCATTCATCATCATCATTAGGATCTCATCTATTCCCTTATTCTGTGGACCACTCTGAATTCCTCTCTATTTCTGCAGTGATGGTGGTTATGGTGAATTCACTTCATTTTTTGGCAATCAATGTCGGTGATCTCTAGATCCACCCTAGATATAGACAGTTTCATCATTTCTTCTTTCGGTGTGTGCTTCAGGGTGGAAGTATTTGGATGATCGACATCGGAATAGGATCATATGGGTTTCAGGGTGTGGATTTGTCCATAGTATGAAAGGATTTAGAGATATAGAAGGATGATGGTGGGAGATTCATATGGTTGTTTGGGTGTGGAGATTTCAAGTGGTGAATGTTTTCATCCTCTACCTGGTGGTCTTGATGGCTTCACCAACTCCTGGATCTAATGGCGTGGCCCCCCTCATCTCTAGATCTGTGGTTTGGTGTGGCTTTATTTGGTGTGTTTGATGGTTTCAGAGGGGTCTTCAGGTGATTGATTGTACATTAATTTCTAGTTTTATTTTTTTTGGTGCCTTTGGTTGGTGATGGATTAGGAATTGGTCGGTGGTAGGAGGAATGTTTTGTTTTAGATTTGATTTTGTTGGATTCGACACTGATTTATGAGACCACTTGTTCTTTTTTGTGGTGGCGTACTTGGATAGATTTGGTTTTTTCTATGTCACATTAGGTACAATGTATCTTTTTTCATGTTTCTCTAGGTGGGCATCCCCAAAAGGGTGATGAGTGCACTGACACTCATATTTCAACAATCATTTCTTTGTTGGATGGATATGAACCATGTCTTTATTTTTAGTTTAGAGGCTCAATATGATGTTGTGTTGCATCAGGTTAGCTATGTGTTTTCCTTGTTGTGTTTTCAGGTGGGTGTCTCGAAAGATAGGAAGGTTTTATGGCATCTATCTTTCAGTTATCCCTCCATTTTTTTGTGTGTGGGGTTCATTCTTTTCCATGTTGTGTCTACTTTTGGCTCTACAATGTACCTCTTTGATGCTTCAGTGTGCTTCCTGGATGCTCTGATGTCATTTTTCTCTATGATGTGCCTCTCAACTACTCCAGCATGATTTGGAATCGTGATTCGATTCTCAATTGCTCGAGTGTCACTTGGCTTCATGATGCGATTTTGGTTTCTCCGATGTCATTTGGCTCCATGATGTGCTTCTCGGCTACTCTGATGTCATTTGGATTCATGATGTGCTTCTTCTCTGCTTCAGTGTGACCTATCACTTTGATATAGTTCTTGGCTGCTCTGGTGTGACTTGGATCTTTGACACGCTTTCCGGCTACTCTAGTGCTTTTTTCATGATGCATCTTCTTAGTAGGGGGCAATGCTTCATCTTGATTGTTTCCTCTATTTCATTGTCTTGCGATGAGGGGTGATGGGGATTTCATTTATTTTTTCCATGAGTTTTTATTACTTTTGATCATTTAAGACCTTTTTCAACTTTTTTTAAATTTTTCCTAAGGCTTTTCTCCTATCATTCTTCGGGTTCCCTCTTCACCCATTCTTGTTAAAAGGGGGTTCTTTATTTTTTCTTTCAATAAATATGACTTGACCCTCAACCTTTTATAAAAAAATATATGGATATATGTTCCTAATAGTAGTGAATCTTATATATCAAAAATATTTCAAAATTGTGAGTTTTTATTTAATGGAGAGAGTTTCTCATGGGACCTCTTGGTCATTGTGATGAAACCTTATGACATCATCTTGGGATGTACTAGTCATTTATAGTGCATTCCCAAATAGAATATCATTATAGAAGATTTAGATGCCTCTATACTGATGGTATGGGATTATTCTTCATGGGAGGGAGAGATCATTTGTCTAATAAAGTGGATATCATAGGCAGGAAACTAGAACCTTTCACCCATCAGTTGGGTAGTTTAGCTCTTGGTGTAGTAGGCTCTTCATACTTATGGATTCCATCTATTTTGTATGATTATATAGATGTATTTTCCAAAGATATTATGGGACTACCTATGAGGTGGTATATGGAATTATATATTGAATTTCACCCCAATACCACACTGGTATCTTTTTTAGCATATCATATGGTCCACACTGAGCTCTAAGAGCATAGGGTATAGTTGGATGACCTTTGAGAGAATTTTTTTATCAAACCCAATGTGTCCCCTTGGTTTTCTCTAGTCTTGTTTGTGAAAAATATGGATGGGATCTTAAGGATTTATATTGATTATAATAATATGAATCAAGTGAAGAAAAAGAATAGGTACCCCTTATCGAAGATTTATGACCTCATTGAATAGTTGAGAGGTGTGAGTTGGTTCTCAATGATCGATCATAGGTTCGGCTACCACCAATTGAGGGTATGAAAGGAAGATATTCCAAAGATGAAATTATTATGTCACTATATACATTATGAGTTCCTAATGATTCCTTTAAGTGTGAATAATACCCTTGTTGTGTTCGTGGATATTTTGAACCATATCTTCCATCCATACTTGGACCAATTCTTATTTGTCTTCATTAATGACATACTCATTTACTCTACATAATAGGAAAAGTATGAATATAATTTTTGGAGAGTACTAGACTTACTTTGAGACCACCAACTTTATGGTAATCTCCCAAAGTTCCAGTTTTGGATTTGTGAGTTTCACTTTCTAGGTCATGTTTTATGGTTTAACTATATACCAAATGAATATTGATGTGGTTATTTCTTGGGATCCACCCAATTTTGTGATAGAGGTGTAGAGTTTTCTTGGATTGGAAGGGTGCTACAGGATATTCATGGAAAAATTATCTAGATTATCATCACCTTTGAATGCCTTGACATGGAAATGGCGTCCATTTACCTAAAATGAGTAGTGTTTGGGATCCTTTGAAGAGATGAGGCAGAGGTTGACTAGTGCTCCTATGTTGAGACTACTGAAGGAGGGCATTGAGCATGTAGTGTTTTGTGATGCCTCTAGAGATGGGATCAGTTGAATGTTGATTCAAAGTTAGGCAGTGATCACTTATGGGTTGATGAAATTGAGACCCCACAATAATAACTACATGAATAAATACATAGATATTTCATTGGTATTATTTTCTCTAAATATGTGGAGGCACTACCTTTTGGGTGAGTGTTTTTTGTTTACTCAGACCACCAGACTCTTAGGTATATCTTCACTCAAAGATATATTAACTTGAGACATAGGAATTTGTTGGAGTTTCTATAAGGATATAAATTTTATATGTTCTATACTCATAGTAAGGGAAACATGGTGGAATATTACCTAAGTGGGAAGTCTCATTCTCACCTGGTAGGGAAGGTGTCTGAGTAGTTTGATTCTTTACATATAACCCTAGTAGGGAAAATGGGTGCATTTTTTCTTCAATTGATGGTGGTGAATCCTATGCTTATTTATCATGTGAGAGAGACTTAGTTGGGAGACATTTAATGTGAGCTTATACATGACCATATATTCTTAAGAGGCACACCAAATTGATTTTTGGAAGGAGGATATCTCTTCATCCTTTTCTAAGGATGGATGATAGTTCTAATCATGTTGTGAGAGAATGTGATTAGGGCATTTCAAACATCCCATTTTTCTATATATCTAGATGTTTAAAATATGTACAAGTATTTTCAATGGTATTTTTGGTGGTTTGGAATGAGGTGGAGTGTCACTGAGTTTTTCTCTCAGTGTCTCACATGTAAGTAGGTAAAGGTTGAGCATCAAGTTCCAGTAGGTCTGACACAACCTCTTGAGATCTCAAAGTGGAAGTGGGATGGATATACAAGGACTTTTGGATGGGAATTCCATAGATAGTGAGAGTCCACAATGTTATCTTAGTGATTATTGGCTGGATTACCAAGTTGGAACACTTTATTGCTATTAGGGAGAAGGTTTGATTGAGAGTTTAGGGCAGTTGTGTGTGTGGGAGATCATCCGGCTTCATGGGGTACCCTTGACGATTGTCTCCAATCGTGATTCTTGGTTCATGTTATAGTTATGGAAGGAATTTTAGGAGTCATTCACAACCCAGCTGAGTATGATTATAGTATTTCACCCCGTAATAGAAGAGATAACTAAGTGAACCATCTAGGTGTTGGAGGATATGTTAATGGCCTACATATTGGACTTATGAAAAAACCGGGAGGATCACTAAACCTTAGTGAAGTTTTATTATAATAAAATTTATTAGTATACTATCAGAATGGAGCCTTTTTATTCCCTATACAGGATACCCTATAGGTCACCCTTATGTTGGACTTAGATTGGAGAGGCATCTCTTATTGGGCCAGAGATGGTGCAGGCGATGATAGAAAAATGACAAGTGATCCATGTGTAAGAACCCGGTTTTTATATGAGGTATGGATCCTTCAATTTTTAGTTTAACTCTTTAGTTTTTAACTAATATGAATTCTTAGTGAGTCTATGGAGTATACATGGGTCTTTGAGGCTTGTACGGTGTTCAGAACCCCGGTCAGTGGAAGAAATCACTAGGCAACATGGATAGTGGAAACTGTGCATCCCAGTTTGTACGATTTATCTTAACCATGAGGGGTGTTCAGTGGGAATAAATGGGCTGAATGGTTTGATAAAACCATGTAACTCAGGTTGTATCACCCGTGTGGAGGCTATACCATTTTTAATAGAGAGTATTACCACAGTTTTTATGTGGTTTCCCAAACCATGTACATGAACCATATGGGGGTGGTACTGAGGCAGTGTATGGTGCACAGTTGGCATACGGTTTGGCCAACCATATAGTTAAACCATGTTACCCCTAAAATTTGGTCAAAATTACCATTTTCCCTTAAAATTATAATAAAATAAACCCCTCTTTTCTTTTCTTCATTCCAACAGACAACCACCTTCTTCCTACCACTTGAGCTCCTCCTCCCATCAAGCTAGGTTTGTTAATAATTCTTCTATCCAGAATCTGATTTGACATATTTCCATATCATTGGATATCTCTCAGTAATTTCTCCACTCATTAGGCAACTTTTATCATTTTTATTTTTATCAGTGATACTATTTTGGTGCAGTCTCTTATACCCTATTTTCAGGGAATTTGTCTATTTTTTCATTTTCTTTCAATCTAGACCAAACCAAAAGACAATACTGGATGAATACTCCTCTATAAGCATAAGGTGGGTGGTATAATAATCATCCCTTAAATTTTTGATGATTTATATAATTTTTTGTGTTCTTCATGCTGGTTTCACCATCAATTTCCCCTAAAATAAATCTTCCTTAAATTGGTTGCCCTATTATAGAACCAAATGCCTTTTATAAATCCCAAAATATGTTGGAGTTCATCAACCTCAACGTGATCCACCCCTTGGGTTTTCCCTTTATATGCTGATTTAATTTCATGATTATATAACCAAAACACCATGGATATCTCTGGTTGGACCGGTAAAATGTGATATCATCATAATAATGGATAATTTTTGTGGTGTAGCATGGCTACCACATATATCAAACTATACTCGATTAAATGGAGGGTGAGTGGTGAGAACACATCACATGACTAAATAAAATAATGGTTACACCCTTAATAATAATAAATTTTAATGAATTATTGATTATCTTTTGGATATTATTAAATCCTTTGAATACTTATTATTGTTATGATATATGGGCATGGCAGCCCTTATGACTGATAATGATTGGGAATGAAGACCCTTATGAATTATGATGTTGGTCATGGTGAACCTTATGAATTATGATGAATGGTCTTGGATACCATTATAAATTATGATGAATGGGAATGTATATGCTTATGAATTATGATATATGGTCATGGAGTCCCTTATTGATATGACATACGGACATGATAATCCTTACTTTTATATATGGGCATGATGACCCTGTTTTTAAGATTATAGCATGGCATCCCTATTATTATGATTCATGCATGGTGACCCTATTGTTATGATTAGGGCATAGAGACCCTATTATTATGATTTAGGCATGGCAACCCTATTTTTATAATTCCATCATGGTGACCCTATTGTTATGATTTTTTCATGATGACCCTACTGATATGATTCAGGCATAGAGACCCGAATGTTATGATATTGGGCATGGATTCCCTTATTCTTGTGATACCGTTCATGGTGTCCCTTGACACTTATGATACTTATGCTACTACTCATGAATTATATAGTTATACCACGGGTCTAGTCTAGTAGTATTATCCACATATATGGATGTAAATGTCACTATATATAAAAACCATATATGTGTGTACATGTGGTTACTTATTCAAAAATTATCTGGAATGGTCCTAAGCAGGTAGTGTCAACCTTGTGACCTTCATGAACTAGAGCTAACGTATTTATAGTTTTTATTACTTCTTACCATTTTATCTACATACTGATCATATTATATGAACTGACTAGGTATTTATAGACATTATTGGTGGTGGCCTACTGTGTTTATCTCACTCTCAATCCAAGCCACTGATTTTACTCAGGAAAATTATGTGGATGCAGGTAGGTACAAAGGAAATCTCCTGGTTATTGATGCTTGAGTTTTTATAGCATGGGAGTGGGGAAGCACATGACCGATCTATGGCTCATGATGTTATTGGAGATAGAATTTTTTTATTTTATTTTTCTTTTGATACATGTATTATATTTCATACATATTTGTTCCATTTTGATAAATACATGACATTACATCATTATTTATATGATGTTGGATATTTTTTATATTTATTTATTACCTTTTTATGATTTACCTTCTGCTATGATTTATTTATTATGATTTCATTATCTATCTCCTTATTACAAAACTGTGACACTTTGATCATGAGGTTATAGTCTCCTCATTGTACCACCTTGGACCGTCACTTATAATTGGAAGCCTTTAGAATACGGGGAGGCACGCTTGAGGCTATGTGGCCCATTGGCTTAGGGCACTATTTAGTGGCACCCGGGTCGGGACGTCACAAAGTGTTATTAGAGAAAATTTCTATTATTTGGTATTATTGTTTGGGAATATTATATAGGATATTAGGAATGTGTTAGATTTTGGTAATTATTTGTGCCTAGGATTATCTTATCCATGTATAGTGCAAGGAAAAATTATGTGGGATGGGAAATTTTGTTCTAGTTTATTATTATTACAGTTGCCTTGATTCTGTAATTGTGTGACACACATGATGTGTGTTGTTTATTTTTATGATTGAGGTTTATATTATATCCTTGGATGATATGGAAATTAAACATGATTGTTCATAATTTTAGGCACCTTATAGAATTTATATATATATTATGCATTGTTCCATGCCATGTTTATATTACTATAATAACCCTTATCTTTATTACACAATTAGACATGATTTATTACACAAAATTTCACTTAATACAACTCTGATGATCAAGAGGTCTAGTGTCTTGGGAAATTAGGAATATTACATGATAACTTAAAACATAAAATACAACATCTTTATTAAGAAATTATTTTATATGACTACAACATTCCTTCATAATTATCATTGTATGGGATAACCTAAGGACATACATAAGAAAATGGTGAGCTATAAAGCCCAATAAGGGAGTAAAAAAGGAATAAAATGAAAAATAAAATACATTTTTGGAAATGGTCATATCAATGGAGCATAAGAGAAACATGAACATAAAATAATGATATAGAATGATTAAAATGCTTCGTCATTAACATAAAGGAATAAGGTAAACCCCTATCCCAACATGGTGGACAAATATACTGAAAGGAATTAGATAAAACCTTGTCCCAATATGATGTATCATGATACTAAATATTACCCAATTCATTGGAGCGCTATTAGGGCGCACCCTTCATATTCATTTCAATCTCATGCTTAAGTGTGCCACATAGATCATATAACATGGATTCATTCAACATCATCAATTTTTTCCACAATCAAAGAATGTGGAATACATACATGTAAGTATCGCTCAATAATTATATGTGTATAAAGGTGAATACTCTTGATAGAGAAATGGGCATGGTATTCACTACATGATGATTTTGTCTTGGAAAATCACGATGTAATTTCGGTAGCATAACGTCGTTATATGGAGATTCATAAATTGGTTTGATGAGAGATAAAAGGGTATATAATAATTTATACATGAAGTATACAGTAATTGAATAATGTGACATAATATCCCAACATATGAAATGGAATTTAGATGCATAATATAGAAGAAATGATTGAATGGAAATAAGAATTGAGAAATCCCTTACAGAATTTCAGCATGGTAACAAGTGTACATGAAAAGAATTAATGAGAGAGAAAAGGGTATATCATCATTAAAACATAAGTAGGTCGGTATGGGGGAGGTTTAAAATCATACCCCAACATTTTTTTAATTGAAAATAAAAGGGTATAACAACATAAAGAAACTTGGACAAAAATGAGAAAGGAAGGAATCCCTTACTTGGATATGTGACTTCAAAAGATTTAATAGAAGATTCATGATAGCTTGGGGTGACTTTGGGGGGATTATATAGAGTTTATAATATATTAGGTACATTATAAAAGGATTTTTAGTGAAGATAAGTGGTAGATTTTGTGGGTTTATATAGGAAATGAGAGGGGAATTCTTTAATATTTCACAAACTTAGGTTTTGGAATCTATATAATTAAATATTCAAAACCACAAAACATACCATGGTTTTTGCCCATGTTTTTTCCAAATAGGAGTCTAAAACATTATTTTATAAGGAAAAAATCCAAATATATTAAAATATTTCCCTTTCTTATGTGGATGTGAGTCACACTTTCAAGGAAATGATTTTAAAATCTTAAAATATTGTATATGTCTTGGAGGATTCACTAAGGATTTATAAAATAAATAAAACAAATATAAAATCAAATTATTTTAATTAAAAAATATATATTGGGCCGATAATATCCATTATAGAATTTATTACATCATTTTGGGGTCATTATGATGTCATAAAACATATATTTTATTTATACAGTATTTAATTTTTACCCAAAAATTCGACAATCTCAGAAAATTATGAGAAAATCACTATTGGATAATTTATACATAATTATTCCAAAAAAATATTCATCTTATATAAATAATTTTCTAAATATTTGAATTTTCACTTTTAAAATTAAAACTGACATTTATTGAAAATTCACGGGTTTTGATAAAAACAGTTTTCAAACCTTAATAAAAATTACATTTGACTTCATAAAAATTATATACTCATATATTATTAATAAAATTAATTTGAAAATAATATTTTATTAAAATATTAATTATTTCATAATTTTATTAATTTCTTAAAATAAAATTTTTAATTAAAAGAATACACTTTCTGTTTTATCGTATAAAAATATAACTCTTATCAAACTGATTTCCTAATCATTGATAAATAAGGAATTGATATAATCATCATTTATATGAATTTTTTTATAATATTATTAATAAAAAACCTTATTTTAGTATAATAATGTATATATTTCTCAAAATTACCATTTTTACCCGAAAACTCAATTTATCAAATTTATCATTCTTTTTAAGAAAGACTATTCTCATAAATTAATTGATGGAATAAGACTTTTATTTATAAAAATGTATTACACAATAAGTAACTAATAACTTATTACATAACCCCTTATAACACCCACATAATACCTAAGGGTAAGGTGTGCGATTGTGATAGAATCTTGGGGCGGCTCGGATAACATCATTCGGGTGGTAATATCTATTAACTTGAAATTATCCCATAGGCGATTCCATTCAAGATTAAAATGTTGAAACTCAGCTTGGGATTGGTCAAGAGTGAATCCTAGTGACACTACCTCCTTCCCAAGCTCTAAAAAATGAGCTTCGTATGGCCTGAGTCTACTAGATGAGGCCATCCTCTCCTTTGTCTTTGTTGAAAGTGTGTTTTTTTTAAACCTTATATTTATATCATTTGTGTGATCATTGTTCAATGTATATATTATCAATTGTAATGATACTTATTGGTAATTTAAACCCAATAATAATAATAATAAATAGTTCTGGTTTTTCTATATCCATACGTCATTAAAAGAAAGGAAATTTTATTCATAAAAGATCGGGTCGTTACAATTACTGTGTGCATTTCTTATAGCATGTTTTGGTGATTTATTTTTATATCCATAAATTATAATAACATTTAATTTAGGTACTTGATAAGTGAGTGGTTGTGATTAAATAGATTCCACACTTAAATTTATGAGGTGCATGGTCCCTTATAAATTGGAAGTGGGGATCCATATAGTTCAACCTTTTTAAGACAAATTATATATAAATAAGAATGAAATTAAATAAAATTGAATTCTAAAATGAAATGGTCACCATTAAATGGGGATTAAAATTGAAATTTAAAGGGTGTTTTCCTCTATAAATTGAAATTGAAACCCTGTATATTAGGACCTTAGACTTATAACACGAGGGTTGACCTAGAATTGACCTTAGTAGTGAGCAGTATATAGCATCACTTATTTTATATATAATTGTGCCTATCAACCAGACCTAGCTCTGTGGGAAGGAAAAGGGGTGTGGTTCTTACATAGGAATGCTTTTACCTATCTTATTTTTATACCTACGATGTTATCATTGTTAAATCCTATCAAAGTCATGTGCTTGGAATTTTTAGATCCATGCCACCACGACATTCTCTAGTCATGTTCCAGGAGGGTGGTGGTGGGCCCTGATCCATCAGTGATACCTATAGTAATTCCCCCTATGGTATCTCCTATTATCCCTGATTTAGGTGATGATTTTTGTTTTCTAGGGGAATTTATACAGCTTATGCAGACTATACAAGGAGCGTCATGGCCTAACCCTTCTATGAGATAGTTGATGCGGGAATTTCAGCAGCAACATCCACCTACTTTTTCAAGGGATGGTGGACTCTAGGCTATAGAGTGATGGATTGAGACATTATTCTCTATCTTCAATCACCTTAACACACCTCATAATAGGATATTGAATCTCTCAATGTATATGCTTTGGGGATTTTCCGAACATTTCAGGGATATTCTGAATTATATAGGTTAGCACTAAGAAGTAATTTATAGGGATTTCCAATCTAGATTATATGATTATTTCTTCCCTAAGACCCTAAGGGATGATCGTTCTAAGAAGTTTATGAACCTATAGTGGGGTTCTATGTCTTTTACTACTCAAATCATTTTAAAGAGCTTCAAAACTTTTTTCCTATCTATACTACTGATGAGCCAGTGAAAACGAGATAATTCAATATGGTCTTAAAAATCCTATTCTATCTTAGGTGAATGTTTTATGGTTGAAAAACATGTTTTATATAGTGAAACATGCTCTCATAACCAAGAAAAACTTGATATAATTTGATGGTATGGGCCAAGGTAGTTCAAAACTGAGATAGGGTAGTGGTTTGACTAGAATTCAAAGGCGATGCGTTGAGACTTCATGTGTGAGCAGCAGTAGTTAGTTGACACCCACTGACAGTTACATGGTTTTTCACTAGTGTGCGAAGCCTATAAATAACCCAGTGTCCTAGAGACCCCATTGAGTGTCGACATTGTGTATAGTTAGGGAAACTTCAGCATTTCTGTAGGACCTTCCCATTTATTCCTAGTGAGAGAGGATCCATATCATCTCCACCTTCAAGAGCGGGATCAGGAGAACCTTAATAGGAAGGTAGCTGGAGTACTATTGGCCATAAAATTAGAGGATGAGGTCATGGATGAAGTATCCAAAATTTATAATCACAACACTAGAAGAGTGGACCCACTCAAGGTAGTCAGGTTGTAGCACAGGTTCGTGGATCAAGACAATTTTATTCAGTACAGCCTATACCAGAGGAGTAGGATGTCGGGACATATATTGTTCGAGGTACTATTCTAGTATACTATACTATTATATATGTCTTATTAGATATGGGTACTTCATATTCCTTTATCTATATAGATTTTGTGGAGATCCATGGGATTTATATTGAATATTTCTATGGCGTGATGATACTTGACACCCCTTTGGGTATACAATAAAAAAGTGTATACTAATGTAAGGATTTTATCTTGAGGAAGGAAACCATAATTTATTATGGGTCCTCTTCATCCTTAATGTGATGGGATTAAATGTCATTCTTATGATAGACCAGTTGGTCCCCTATCATGCATACATGGATTTTTATTTCCAGATGGTATCGTTCACATCACCATAGGGTGGTAGTTACCTTCACAAGGGTGAATGGGATGTACAAACTAGTAGAGTTGGACCAGATCTTCTTGGGATAAGGGGATTGACCACCCATATTGTTGGTCATTACATGGATGATCAGAGATTACATCACATTGAATTCCCTCCTGTAGTCGATCATTATAGGGTTGTTTTCCCCAATGATTTTTCTATACTACCTTCTGAGAGATAGGTAGAATTTACTATCAAGCTAGTGCTTAGAGTTGCACTGGTGTCTATTCCTCCTTATAGTATGGATACTACTGAGTTGAAATAGATTGAGAGTAGATTATTTGGAGGCTAAGGGTTTTATACGGCCCATTAATTCTCCATGGGGTTCACTGGTCCTTTTCTCTAATAAGGTGGACAAAACCCTTAGTCTATGTGTGGATTACCAGAAGTTTAATCAGCTTACAGTGAAGAACTGGTATCCATTAACTTAAATTTATTAGATCTTCAACCACCTAATAGGAGTGAGGTTTTTCTATAAGATTGATTTAAGATCAAGATATCACTAGGTGTGTGTCATATCGTTAGATATACCATGTATGAATTTTTGAAGTTGGTATGGTTTATATGAGTATCTTGTTATGACATTTGTTCTTAAAAACATTCCCTTCATTTTCATGGCTTTGATGAATTGTGTTTTCCACCAGTTTTTGGATTCATTCATGGTGGTATTCATATATGTCATTGTGTTGTATTGTCATACTTAAATTGACCATGAAAAAAATATTAATATGGTTTTGAATACACTAATATAGCACTAGTTGTGTGCTAATATTAGTAAATTCCACTCTTGGATAGATAATATTTACTTCCTGGGTCATGTTATCTTAGATAAAGGAGTATCAATTAACCTAAAGAAGGTGATATTTGTAGTTACCTAGGATCAGCCCAAGAACTTATTTGACATACAGAGTTTTTTATGGATAGAAAGTTATTACAGGTGCTTTATACATGACTTCTTATTCTTAGATTCACCTATTACTGGTATGACTAGGAAGGGTGTAAAGTTCTTGTGCTATGAAGTGTTTGAGACATCTTTTTAGAATTTAAAAGGGAGAATAACTTCAGTATTGATCCTAATTCTCCCAGAGTTGGGTAGAAGTTATAAATTCTACAATGATGTATCATTCATCAGGCTAGGAGAAATTCTAATACAGGAAGATTGAGTAGTTGTATACAAGGTGTGGCATTTGAGTCCTCATGATAGGAATTAACCAAAACATGATCTCAAGTTATCTTTTTTTGTTCACACCTTATGTTTTTGTAGGAATTAATAACAGAGAGAGTATTTTGTGGTTTTTACGGACCAAAAACTCCTTAGGTATATTTTCATGCAGTGTGAATTGAATATTAGGTAATGAATTGGGGTTGAATACATAAATTCATTTGTCTTTTTAGATTTCTTATATGTTTGGAAAAGGAAATATTTTTTCTAATTCTCTGAGCAGTAGGACTCAGACATAGATAGTTTAGGAGTTTAGTACCAAGTGGTAGCTTATGGACCAATTTTCTGATATGTACATCAAGGTTCAAGACCATCATGGATAGTCTATACTTGCATCGCTATTAGTGACCTATTTACTTCTGTAGAGGGTGAAGATGAAGCAGATCTGAAACCCTAAAGGCTTGGTCCTATGGAATATTATTTTAGGTGATAACACGCCTCTAAATATTTATATTAATGGATAATTCATTCTATATATACATGGTCATATCTAGGTTCCTATAGATATGAGAGAGGAGATGATGTGAGAATCACATTACTCTTAGAGGTAAGTTCACCCAGGTATCTCCAAGATGTATCATGATATGAGCTAGCAGTATTGGTGGCCTGGGATGAAATGTTATATAGTTGGTTCTTTCACTAGGTGTTCTACCTTTCAGTGGGTGAAGGTGGAACACCAGTAGCCTTCTAGCTTTTTACAGACATTACCGATCCTAGAATGAAAAAGTTATGATGTTTTGATGGATTTAATGGTTGGATTATCAATGTCTCCTTAAGGTAGTGATGCGTCTTGGGTAATTTTGGATCGATTGAAAAAGGTATCATGCTTCCTTCTTATCTGGGAGACTTTTTCTATTTATGAGCTAGGAAGAATATATGTCAGTGAGATTATATGGCTACATGAGGTCCATCATACTATAATTTCATATAGGGATTCAACTTTCACATTGAGGTTTTAGAAGGGGTTACAGAGATCTTTAGGTACATAGGTACTTCTTTTCATAACGTTTCACCCTCATGTTGATGGCTAATTAGAACAGACAATATAGATTTTGGAGGACATGCTTCGAGTATGCGTACTTGATTTAGGAGGTTCTTGGGTGAAGGGAATCCCTATATTTGAGTTTTCCTACAGTAATAGATTTCAGAAAACAATTCAAATGGATAGGTATGAGGCATTGGATGGTAGGATGTTATGTTCACCCCTATGATGGTTAGAGAGAGGAGAGGTAGTGCTACTAGGTCCTCATCTCATACAGGATACTTCGGAGCATATGTTGTTCATCAGAAAGTGTATGTATACTACTCAATATAGACAGAAATTGTATATTGATCACCATCAAATACCTATAGATTTTGAGTTCGGGGATATTTTTTCTTGTGAGTATCATCCAAACATGGGCATAGACGGATATGAAGGTAAGGGAAGTTTTTGCCTCATTTTTTCAGGACTTTTGAAATTTTAGATAGAGTTGGGTCGGTAACTTATCGTTTACCTTAGAGGTACCATGCCATGCATGTCATTTTCCACATTTCACAACATCACCATTATCATGGTGACCCATCTCATTCTTGATCTTGAGAATTTTGAATTAGATGTTCATGCTTCTTTTGAGTAGTATCTCATACACATTGGTGGTCATAGAATTAAGGATCTCTAAGTCCAGTATAACCCTTTAGCATAGGTACTATGGATTCAAAACCATGTAAAATATGAGACTTGGGAGTGGGAGGCCGAAGTATGTGCTTAGTGGCTAGATTTGTTCTCAGACGGTGTTCTACCACCCTTGTAAGGGAAACATAGGGATGAGTTCATTAAAGGGGGAGAATATTATAAGAACCCAGTTTTTATATAAGGTATGCATCCTTTAATTTTAAGTTTAACTCTTTGGTTTTGACCTAATATAAATGCCTAGTGATGATATAGAGGAAATGGGGGGTGTTCAGGGCTTGTTTAAATCTTGAAACCTCAGCAAATAGAAGAAATAACTGGGCCACACAGTTAGTAGAAACCATGCTTCCTAGCCAATACGGTTTCTCCTAAGTGTATAGGGTGTTCAGTGGGAAGAAATGGGCCTCATGGTTTTATGAAATCATGAAACTCAGTCCTCACACCCATTTGGGGGCTCTTTAGTTTTTAACATAGGTAAATAGCATGGTTTGTGCATAGTTTCTCAAACTGTGTGCATGAACTGTGTGAGGGGGTTATTGAGGTAGTGTATGGAACATAGTTATTGCATGGTTTGGAAAACAATGTGGCCAAACTGTGAAACCCCTGAAAGTTGGTAAAAAATTCCATTCTTACATTTAAATTCTAATAACCTAAACCCCTCTTTTATTTTCTTCATTTCAGCAGACAACCACCTTCTTCCTCCCACTTGAGTTCCTCCTCCCATCAAGAAAGGTTCATTAATAATTCTTTCATCTGAACTTTGATTCTACATTAGTTCATCTCATTGGATAGCTCTTGGTAATTTTTACACTCCTTAGGCACCTATTTTTTTTATTCCTATCCGCAATGCTATTTCGGTGCAGGCTCTTATGCCATATTTTCAAAGCATTTTTCTATTTTTCCATTTTATTCTGATCTAGACCAAACCGAAGGTTGATATTCGAGAGTGATACTCTATAAGAATTAGGTAGGTGGTATAGTAATTATCCCTTAAATTCACAATGATTCATATTATTTTTTGTGTGTTGCACATCGGTTTCACTATGCGTTGCCACTAAAAATGAATATTTCTTAAATTGTTTTCCTTTTTCTAGAACCTAATGACTCTTATGAATTTGAAAAGATGTTGGAGGTCATAAACCTCAACATGATCCACACCTTGGGTGTGCCTCTTATATACTGATTTACATTCATGATTATATAACCAAAACACCATGGGTATCTTTGGTTGGACATCTAAAAGGTGGTATCATCAATAATAATGGATAATTGTTTTGGTGTGGCGCGGCTATCACACCTATCAAAATATACTCAATTAAATGGAGGGTGAGTGGTGAAACAACATCATGTGACTAAATATAACATTGATTATTCCCTTGTTAAGAAGAAATGTTAATGAATTATTGATTATCTGTTGTCTTTTATTAAATCCATTGACAAATTATTACTGTTATGATATATGGGAATAGAAACCCTTTTGAGTGATAATGAATGGTCAGGGAAACCCATATGAATTATGAAGAATGGTCATGGAGACCCTTATAAATTATGATGAATGTGAGTGGTGGGTAAAGATCTTGACCCCAATAGCCTAGAGATAGTGCCTTACTTTATTACATTGGTACTAAGAATAAGAGATCATGTCCCAAAGGACCGAATAGTTTAGTAACTTTGGAAAACCAGATACATACATAATTTTTAAATTACAACTTTAAAGTAAAAACAACATAGAATATCCATTTTAAACACCCATAAACTCCTAGATTATCCCTACAAGTCATTCATAATATACATCTTCACATCCTCGAGAAAAATAAAACATAATAAAGGGGTTATCTCAGATGTTCAGTAAAGGAAATCAATATAGTCAAATATATAAACATAAATAATAAGGCAAGGTCAATATCTAACAACACATGTAATTAAAACATAAACTTTAACATAATATGGTAGGAATAAAATCTGATCAAAATAATTCCATATAAATCATCACATGAGAATAAAACTTAACCATGGATATTCTACTAGTTGAATAATCACATTTATTATTAATTAATAACATCATAATGAGGTAATGCATAATGTGGGACATCATAAACATATTTTTAAGGCTTTTAACAATACACCATACATAAATGGGTAAAAACCCGGTCTAGTTTGTCTTGTGAGATCTACTATATGAAATGGAATTTAGATGCATAATATAGAAGAAATGATTGAATGGAAATAAGAATAGAGAAATCCCTTACGGAATTTCAGCATGGTAACAAGTGTACATGAAAAGAATTAATGAGAGAGAAAAGGGTATATCATCATTAAAACATAAGTAGGTCGGTATGGGGGAGGTTTAAAATCATACCCCAACATTTTTTTAATTGAAAATAAAAGGGTATAACAACATAAAGAAACTTGGTCAAAAATGAGAAAGGAAGGAATCCCTTACTTGGATATGTGACTTCAAAAGATTTAATAGAAGATTCATGATAGCTTGGGGTGACTTTGGGGGGATTATATAGAGTTTATAATATATTAGGTACATTATAAAAGGATTTTGAGTGAAGATAAGTGGTAGATTTTGTGGGTTTATATAGGAAATGAGAGGGTAATTCTTTAATATTTCACAAACTTAGGTTTTGGAATCTATATAATTAAATATTCAAAACCACAAAACATACCATGGTTTTTGCCCATGTTTTTTCCAAATAGGAGTCTAAAACATTATTTTATAAGGAAAAAATCCAAATATATTAAAATATTTCCCTTTCTTATGTGGATGTGAGTCACACTTTCAAGGAAATGATTTTAAAATCTTAAAATATTGTATATGTCTTGGAGGATTCGCTAAGGATTTATAAAATAAATAAAACAAATATAAAATCAAATTATTTTAATTAAAAAATATATATTGGGCCGATAATATCCATTATAGAATTTATTACATCATTTTGGGGTCATTATGATGTCATAAAACATATATTTTATTTATACAGTATTTAATTTTTACCCAAAAATTCGACAATCTCAGAAAATTATGAGAAAATCACTATTGGATAATTTATACATAATGATTCCAAAAAAATATTCATCTTATATAAATAATTTTCTAAATATTTGAATTTTCACTTTTAAAATTAAAACTGACATTTATTGAAAATTCACGGGTTTTGATAAAAACAGTTTTCAAACCTTAATAAAAATTACATTTGACTTCATAAAAATTATATACTCATATATTATTAATAAAATTAATTTGAAAATAATATTTTATTAAAATATTAATTATTTCATAATTTTATTAATTTCTTAAAATAAAATTTTTAATTAAAAGAATACACTTTCTGTTTTATCGTATAAAAATATAACTCTTATCAAACTGATTTCCTAATCATTAATAGATAAGGAATTGATATAATCATCATTTATATGAATTTTTTTATAATATTATTAATAAAAAACCTTATTTTAGTATAATAATGTATATATTTCTCAAAATTACCATTTTTACCCGAAAACTCAATTTATCAAATTTATCATTCTTTTTAAGAAAGACTATTCTCATAAATTAATTGATGGAATAAGACTTTTATTTATAAAAATGTATTACACAATAAGTAACTAATAACTTATTACATAACCCCTTATAACACCCACATAGTACCTAAGGGTAAGGTGTGCGATTGTGATAGAATCTTGGGGCGGCTCGGATAACATCATTCGGGTGGTAATATCTATTAACTTGAAATTATCCCATAGGCGATTCCATTCAAGATTAAAATGTTGAAACTCAGCTTGGGATTGGTCAAGAGTGAAGCCTAGTGACACTACCTCCTTCCCAAGCTCTAAAAAATGAGGTTCGTATGGCCTGAGTCAAGAGTGAAGCCTATTTATATGGATTTATTCCTTTGAATATATATATATATATATATATATATATATATATCTAGATTTTTTCCTTAGATTGAGAGCAGTTTTTGGGTGTCTTGGGAACCTAAAATTAATATATTAAAAAAATTGATATATTTTAAAGCATGTTCACATATAATTTTAGAATAAATGGGTTTCCCATTGTTTGGGAGGATATTGTTGCTTTCAAAATGTGGTTTTTACTCTAGGAATGACCTGAATTTGGTCTGTTCTAGATGTTCAATTGAGGCGGTCATTAGTCAATACATTAAATGAATTAATTAATTAATTAATTTAATAACCCTAAACCTAAAAATACACTATAAATAAAATGTTATGATGTTTTTCTAGGGTTAGCCTCATAACCTTGAGATAATTAGAGGAGGAGGGATCATTCCTCTATCTTTATTGGCGGATTGGGGTTGAAGAATGCTGATGAACGGGTTAAGAAAAACCATGAGAAATATGAAGTACGTAGCAGATCTTCTTCCCCATCACTAGACAATTCCTTATTCACTGATGAATGATCCATAATCGATGTAGGGACCATTAGTTTTTGTTTTCTATCCTTTGATTAATGGATAATCATGGATTTAATTATTTTCTTTCATTTTGTTGATGATCATCATTCTTTTCATGATCCCAAATATGAATTATGTTGTTGAACCTCCATTATATTTGATATACCTTGATTACACCCATGGTTCCTAATCTTCATGTTCATTTTCTAGGATCACATCATTCAATGATGGTTTTTCTTTGTTCTTATGCATCCCCCCCCCCCACACACACACACACGCACCATTCTTTTTGTTCTTCATCGTTGGACCATGGGGTTGCGGTTCAACATTTCCAGGTAGGATTTGAGAGTGATCAAACCCCCATATTCATCAAAAAGATACATTAATTATGTGTAGATCAGATTTTTTGGATTGATCATGATGGATTTTTTATTTTTGGGTGATGGATATGGGTTTTGGAACTCTGAATAGAAGTGGACACATAATGGATTCCCATAAGAGTAATCAAATTTCCAATTTCTAGCCATCAGAGGTCAGGAATCGATGGATAATAATGTTTCCTTTGATTTTGGGTGGTTAAAAATAATATTTCTTTCATAAATGGAAAATTGAGAAACTACATGATGACCAGGCTTTACTGCCTATGAAAACCCCAACTATACGTTGTGTAGTCTGGTAGAACACACGTCGTGTAATCCCCTGGTTGTGGTGATAAGTGTTTTAGGTTAAGATAAATAGAACACACCATGTATGACCCATGTATATCATATGAATGGTACCAGAGGCACGATGTGTACTCTAAGAGTACAAAAACATGGGCACAGCCATAGTACATGGGCACAACCATAGTACATGAGCACGGTCATGTACTCAGACATGTCTAGGGTACCCAGACATGGATAGTGTACACGGACATGTCTAGTGTACACAAGCACAAGCTAAAAGGGCATGGGCAGGTCCTAGGTAGCCAAGACACACCATATACCACTTATACACACTGTGTAGTCCTACATGTCCATCCAATCCATGTGTGGGTGAAGACACGGACAGATGTCCAAATGAGTTCATATGTCATGTGAGCATAGGTACACATCATGTACCACCCACAGGAACATCCACTTTTCATATATTCTCCTCTTGAACTCAAATTTTATCCCATTAGTATAGTATCCTAAGTTTTTTTCTATGAGGGATGTGATGGTATCCCTCATAGTGGATTTTAAGATACGAAGTGAGGTTTCCCAAGCATGATGCTTCTTTAGGAAATACTTAATTAATGGAAATGTTCAGGTAGGATCATCAGAGATACCAAGGTCAGTACTCCTCTATCGTACTAGGGCATGTGTCCCTCATACCCCTTACATAGGTAGATTTGGTACTCCCCCATACTATAGCAGGGTGTGGGTCCTCTATCTATGGAGCAGTACTCCCCAGTATTCATTTTTTATGGAGAGTGGGTCCTCTATGGGAGTTAGTGATCCCTCATATGTGGAGCACAGTAGTGAGGAATAGGACCATACACAAGGATTCTTGTGTGGTTTCACATGATGTTGGGCATCATAGTTGTACCTTTGGAGTTGTAGGTTGACTCATTATTCTTAGCTGGGTTATAGAGATTGGGATTTCCTTTCTCTCTCATTTGGGTTTCTTTATGAGAATATATATTGGGTTTTCATTTCCCTTTTTCTATGGGTTGAGCTGAATTCTATTGTATCATTCTATTTCTCCCTTTATGGTTTCTAGGGAATCCTACTAGGTATATATATAATCACCACTATATGGGATTTTCCTACATGTGTTGTGTCTTATGAATATGATAGGATGATCAGTGGTGACTTCGGTAGAGTATAGCGATACTTGGGTGCATTGATCTCATTAGTGGTTGGACTTAGAGATTAAGATTCTGGCTCTCTCTATATTTCTCTTTTCCCAATTTTTTTCATGTTAGATCTATATTTTTAGTTGGGCATGTATTTTTTTATTTACACTTTAGATTTATACTATTTTACTCTGATGTATTTTCTAGAGGTTATTTCATGCATGGTTATACTCTAGATGTTGCAGCCCTTTATTATTCCTCTACACTTTTTCCTGGAGATGGTTATGTGAATTTGTATGGGTGAATTAGGCTAAGTCCTCCCATTTTTTTATGAATTCTTGGCACTTATCGCCATATCCTATCCTATTAGAGGTTATATTGGGGTTTCACACTCGGATTTCTGCCATCCATCCAATCCTTAGTGGGTTGGTTCATGACACAGAGAGGTGGACAATGGGAGAAGAAATGTTCTTTGAACAGGGTACAATATTTAGAATTTCATAAATCCTACATCTCTATAGAATTAGTAGTTTTTCAACATAAAAAATTTGGGTAGATGTGGATCCCTAAAGTTCTTTTTGCTAATAATTTTAGACCCAAGAAATTTTGGGTACCAAAATCATAATGTTTCTATTTTAGGGAGAAAGGTTGAGTGTTGAAATCCATAATATTTTGTGCAATGATAATTATTGTTCCATATGTATAAATGGAAATAAAAAAAATCTAGAAGATTATTAAGATGAAAGGTGGAAAAGTAAACTTAAAAGACAATGATCAAGAAGGAATTTATAGTATTTGTGATTTTGAACTTCTTAGTAAAGTTCTAATTTCAAATGTGTTATATGTTGTAGGTATTAATCGCAATAAGATTAGTATAAGTTAATTATGTGATGAAGGTTGTCCTATGAAATTTAGTAATGATAAATGTACTCTTCAATGTTCAAAATTAAAATTAACTCTTTCTATCGATAGGCATGAGAATGTATACACACTTGACTTAGAAGACCTAAGAATCCAAGATATGCCTTACCTAAGTAAAATTTAGGGTTAATATTGGTTATGTAGTATAAGTTTAGGACACTATAATGTAAGAAATTTATTAAAAATTCTGTGAAATGACTTTTTATAGATCTACTAGAGTTTGGGTTTAATTATTCTAAATTTTGTGATCCTTGTTAATATAGTAAACAACATAACTCGGGATTTAATTCTATAAGTGAAGTTCCAACTTCTTATTATTTATAGTTAGTGCCCATGGATTTATTTGTTCCAACACAAACTTGAAGTATTGTATGAAATATTATTTATATGACTTGGTTGATGACTACACTAGATATATGTGGGTCTATTTTCTAGCCAAAATTTTAAAAAAAAAACTAAAAAAAAAATTTATAGCCCATGTTAAAAAAGAGAAAAATATACCTTTGGTTACTATTGGTAGCGATCGTGGTTTAGAATTTTAAATTTTAAATTTTGAAAATTTTTATAGTAAGTAAGGTATTAGACATAACTTTTTATCTCCTAGAACCCCTCAACAAAATATTGTAGTTGAACAAAGAAATATAGTTCTTCTAGGGATTACTAGAATCATTTCGAGTGAATACTGTAAAGACACGGAAATTTCAAGGAAATTTTTTTCTTAATTTCTTTGGAATTTTGTGAGTGCGTGGTTTCAGAAGGCACCGGATTCTGAGGCCCGGTGTGCCCTGAATAATTTTCCGAAGTTTTGTTAAGCTTAAATTAACGCGCGTAAGCAGTTTTACTAAAAAAGTGTAATAACTCTTAAACGGTTACTTGGATCAGAAATCTGAGGGCACCGTTGCGCTTAGGATGGCGGGTTTACCCTAGGCGCGACTTAAGTTTAGTTGGCGCGGGCCTCCTGTGAGAAATTCCAAAAATGGCATAATCGTAAATAAAATAATTAAATAAATTATTTTATTTTTCAAATGCTTATAACTCACAAACGGTAGCTCGGATTAAAAATCCGAGATAACCGCTGAACTCGTGAGGGCATGATTTATTTAAGCAGATACTAACTTTGCCCGGCGCGGGCCACCAGAAAAAGTTAGTTTTTGGCCACAAATAAAATAATTAAATGACAATTATTTTATTGTAAAATTCGTATCTTTTAAACGGTAACTCGGATTGAAAATCCGAGAGTACTGTTGGATTTGTTGGGGCGTGTTTCACTTAGGAAGAGCCTAACCTTGACCGGTCCGGGTCGAGGGTGACTGATAATAATTTTCCAAACTTTATTTCGGGTACGTTCAGTGAACGAACAAGCGGGTTTTTCTATCTTTTAAACCGGTGCTCGGAATTGAAATCTGAGGGCACCTATGAACTCACGGCGCCGGTATTCGCTTAAGGGGACCTTTACCGCAGTTGCGTTTTGACGTATGTGGTAGTTAAAAATTGGGGATTTAATAAGAATTAAATATAATTGTTGTGAAACAATTTTATTTAAGTGGAAGTTTTTCCCTCTAAAAGGAAGTTGGAGGTGGGGCTCACACCCCACCTAACTTCTCATGGAAAAATATCTAAGGTTGGTGGAGCCCACATGAGCCCCCAACTTTTCACATTCCCTAACACCTTGAAACTCCTCTTTAACTCCCCTTGTAATTAATTGTGGAAACTCTTCCTCTCCCTCTCTCTTTGACTTTAATGTTGCCAACACATGTTAATCAATGAATTCTAACTATTTAATTAATTAATTAAGTTGTTTGAATTTTGAATAACTTGGGTGAATAAAATAATAGCTTGGCCATTCTATTATTTTGGCACTTGTTGTGTTGGGATTTTGGGGGAAGCTCTAGTGAAATTGAGAAGGGTGTTCGTCTCTTAAAACTAAGAACATCGACCATCCAATGAGGAACATCTTCTCCCGGCGAAGAATGTTTCACGCCTTCAACTCTTCTTCTTCCTCCACGTCAAGGGAGAAGACACCGTTAGTGAGGAACATGGTCTACAACAATGACTCCTCCTTCGACAACGACGGAATCGACACCATTCTACCGTGACGTTTGACTTCCGCGACTCAATGACGTGCGACGTCAATTTCGAGGTAGGGGTTTTTATATATGATTGAATTCGTTTTATTGATTCTTCATATCCTAAATTCACGACGATGATGACCAAATGAACATGATCATTGTCCTGCACATAAACCATTCTCATTTCTCTTTTTATTCTTCACGTGTTCTTTGTGCATTCTTCAATGTCCAAATATTTTTTGACGCTGGAAACGCGGAGTTTTGTTGAGCGCAATATATGGATGCGAAGCCCTCGACACAAGGATCACAAATATGCGATCGTTTAATTTTTCGGGCTTGGAATGAAGCCGCAATGGCTCGCGGAAGGAGGCGTCCAAATATTTATTGACGCTGGAAACTCAATGTTTCCCTGAGCGTGACATACGGACGCGAAGATCTCGACCTGAGGATCAAGGATATGCGTTCGTATCTTTTTTCCGAGTTAAATTGAAGTCGGAATGGACTGTGGAAGGATTTGGAGGCATAGGTGGCAGGCAGCCAAAGGTGGTGCGTGGCTTTTGGGTGTATTAAGTTAAGAATTAAATTAAATTAAAAATAATAATAATATAATAATGTTGTTATTATTTTCGTTGGGAAAACCGTATTTTTAAGGTATCTTCTTCGTGCGACCTCGGTTTCACGAACCGTTAGTGGCAGTGCAACCCTGACTTCGAGATGAAATTTATGAGTCCAATATTGGATGTCCTTTTTGGGTTTTTGGATCGGGTACCCGAAACGCTCGTACATAATAGATTTAATATTATTATTAAATCTTCGACCCGCCATAACTCATGCGTGCGACGTCCGATTGACTCGCCGTCAGCGACGATGTGACTCTATCTTTAAGATGGTCGATTCAAGTCTAATGTTGGATATTAAATTCTGGTTCATGGCTCGGGCCCATGAAACACTGAATAATATTATTATTATTATTATTACGGGATCCTGTATCAGACATATCTCTCTCATACGGTGTCGGAATGACGAACCGTCTGCGACGTTGCGACCCTGGAATTACAACAGTTGTTTCAAGACTAATTTTGGATATTTAAGTCGGGGTCGTGGCGTGGGCCCCACAAGTCCCGGTTCGCGCGTGTTGCGGTGAAATACAACTTTTTCACCGGCTATCCGTTTTGGACCAATGGGTAGTCCATCTCGTGTGTTTTTTCATATGGATCGCAATGGTGTGACCGGTTTAATTAACCAGTGTCATTTGATGTACTGCCGGGTTGGTTCGAACCCGAAACCAACCGGGCCCTCGAAGCGGAAACGCTTATATCTTGAGCTCCGGACGTCTGATTGACGTACCGTCAACTTTGTTGGATTCCTCTTGATGAAACGGAACTTTTGGCATACTTCTCATGAGTTTTGGTTGCAGTTGCATAGTGGCCGGGTAGGATTGTACCCGAAATCCAATCGGGCCCCTGGAACGGAAAAGCTAATAACTTTCAGACTGGACGTCCGTTTGACGAACCGTCAGCGGCGTTGGTGATCACGTGGAGAAACGGTCCCTTTGAGTTTACCCTATGAGAGTTCGGGGTACAGTTGAGATACGGCTGGATTGGTTCGCACACGAAACCAACCAGGCCCCTGGGATGAAAAGACTAAAAACTCACAGACCAGGAGTCCGATTGACGCTTTGTCTGCTGCGTTGAGACCCCTATGACAAGGCGGTCCTTTGAGATACTTCTTCATGGGACTTTTTGATACTTGGAGTATCGACCAGTAGCTCGTGGAGCGGACCCTCCTGGAGATGAGCATGCGGAGTACGAAGACCATGTAGCCGGATGAGACCTGACGACTGCTTGACCGATCGACTCGGTGTGTTTCAGATAGCCCAGTGGGGAGCGCTTGGTTGTAGCGGCAGACCCACGGCGGAGGAGCGCTTGGTTGTAGCGGCAGACCCGCGGTACTCAATAGAAGGAGTACCTCTAGAGGCTATGAGGGGGAGCGCTTGGTTGTAGCGGCAGACCCACGGCGGAGGAGCGCTTGGTTGTAGTGGCAGACCCGCGGTACTCAACAGAAGGAGTACCTCTGGAGGCTATGAGAGGGGAGCGCTTGGTTGTAGCGGCAGACCCATGGTGGGAAGTGCTTGGTTGTAGCAGCAGGCCCACAGTACTCGACAGGATGAGTACCTCAGCAGTCTTAGGTTAGTGAGCAGTACCTCGGAGTTGTGACAGGACCACTGTACACTCTAGAGACGGGGCTCTTCAGCAGTTACGGTTTTGATAATGAAATCCTGGTTTGAGCTGAGACTTGACCTTTGTGTTTACCTCATGATCGAGATGGGTCACTTGATAACTTAGGTATATGTATGGGCATATACCTGGGTAGTGGTTATCCGTTGATTTCAGGATCTTTGTGTTTCCTCATGATTGAGATGGGTTACTTGATAACTTAGGTATATGTATGGGCATATACCTAAGTAGAAGGTATCTGTTGAGATCTTCTTTGTGGTTATCCTTGTTGGTTTTGGTGAGACCTTGAGGGTCTCGGGGTCCCTACTAAGTATCGTTATACTCACCCCTGAACGGGCTATGCTCGCACCTCGTTGTGTTGGTTGTAGACGACGGGCAGTGCTGACGGAGGCCGAGTGTTCAAGGACTGGACGGTACCCGGAGGTGGACCACCCGACGAGTCAGTATCTGGAGGTGGACTTCACGGCAAGACGACACACGGAGGAGGTTGACGGGTGAGAGCATTGAGGAGCTGCGCTATCTGTACCTACCCTTCAGGTAGGATCCGTGGTGGACGATCCAGAAGATGCGCTATCTGTACCTACCCTTCAGGTAGGATCTGAGGAGGACGACCCAGGAGCTGCTTCCTTTCTTCCAGCTGTTGTCTTTTCTGTTGTACTTTCGTTCAGTTGTAGTTGTACTTTCAGTTGGGTTTGTATTCTGGACCATTTACTTTTCAGCACATTCTTTTGTACTCACTGTTTTACTTCCACTTGTACTCTGTGGTGTTTAGTTTACTTTTTTTTAAAGGCAATGTCTTCCCAGTTATCGGGATTTATGCCTTTGGTGCTAGTCGCCAGCCCCTGAACTATGGAAGGCGGGCTTGGGGTAGTCATGGCACGGGCCCCGAGGACGGGTCGTGACAAATTGGTATCAGAGGAGTCGGTTCTACCGCAGAACTTATAACTCTGATATTCCTTTTTTGTGAAGCAATAGTGTTAAGGGTACCGAGTTTGGTTTTCAGTTCAGGGAGTCCAGTGTTGGTGCGGCGGCCGACGTATCCATACACCGGGACCCTGACTACTGATTTCTGACTTTGTGCATGAAAACACTGATTGCGTGTGTGTTTCCAAGAGTTTTAAAGTCAGATCAAACCAGGTCATCTCACCAGGTATAAATCATTTGACTGTGTCGTATCTGTTCAGGATGTCTCCATGCAGACAGTTAGTTGGAGTTCTGAGATAGTACACGATGACGGCCCACCGAGCGACGAGGTTCCAGTGGAGGGCCCTTTTTACTATGTTGGCACCCTCGGGTGGTGTACCAGCAACACCACCACCTGTTGGGAAGCAGATGCTACCAGCCGTACTAGTGGACGGTGCTCGATGGCATAGCGCGTTGCACGAGTTCCAGCAGTAGAGGCCTCTGAGGTTACGAGGCGAGACAGATTCCCAGATAGCAAAACATTGGCTGGAGGCGATTGCTAGAGTTTTCTGCCTAGCTGAGACATCAGTAGAGTGGATGGTGGACTTGGACACTAGTGTTTTCCAATGAATGACCATGAGGATGGTCCTCATAGTGATGAGGCTTCGGTACGTGGACTGATGCCTGAGATAGTGCCTTCGGCTAATGTGTCAGCTATACATCACTACCTGTTGGTTAGCAGTTACAACTGGCGGTACCGGTAGGTGACACATGTAAGCTTACTGCCTTACACGTGTTCTAACATCAGATACCCTCAAGTTCTGAGGCGAACCTGACTCATAGGCGGCTGAGGACTGGCTTGAGGAGGTGGTTGAGAGTTTTCTAGACCTTATACAGCTTCGGCGGGATGACATGTCGGTAACTGAGTATTCATCGAGGCGTACCGATCATTCCTGGTACTTGATGACTATGATAAGATCAGCGCTTTAGAGCTCAGACCTCAGATCTAGAGAAGACCTTTGTGGTTAAATGTTCTTGGCTGAACGGATACAGCTAGAGAATGTTAGAAGTAGAAGAGCATGGAATTGGAGCCAGTCTCAGAGACTTGGGTGTGTAAAATGTTTCAAGAAGAGGAAGTGTTAAGGACGAATGAATCTGCAGAGTAGCAGATGTGGAAGCAGAGCTAAGAGTGCAGCATGAGGTGGTGTACATTTCGACATGTTACAACCACCCGCCTTTGTAGTCCCTGCCAGGCTCAGGGAGCAGGAGGGTAGGGGAAGAGAATAGTTGCATGCGGTCACAGAGTGTGACCCTAGGGCTCTAAGAATGATTTGAGGTATGGTTTGTGTCTACTATGAGCCGCCATATCAATAGACATAGGTACCAATCATTCCTTCCTTCCACGAATCTTGTCCCAGACCTAGAGTTTCCGATTAAGCCGTTGACTTGACCCTCACGTCTGGAGATACCTTGGGAGAAGACTCAATAATCACACTTACGCCGACAGTGTGGTCAGGCCCTCGAGGCGAGAGTTTCAGTTGGAATCTCTTGGTGGCAGCGTCGAGGCCTTACGACGTTGGTTTGAGTATGGATTGGGCAATCACAGTTCATACACAGATTGATAGTATTAGGCAAAAAGGTTGTGGTTTACTTACAACGATGGGATGGGTTTTCCTTGGTCGGCGAAAATGAAATGTCAGGCAGCACAGGAACCTCCAGGAGAGCACATGGGAGCAGAAGGCTCAGATGCGTGCTCAGTACCACATTTTGTTTCCCCTAGTGTGTGTTTAAGCTTTACGGGGACATAAAGCCCTGAAGTGGGAGTAATGTAAAGACACGGAAATTTCAAGGAAATTTTTTTCTTAATTTCTTTGGAATTTTGTGAGTTCGCGGTTTCATACGGCACCTGGTTCTGAGGCCCGGTGTGCCCTGAATAATTTTCCGAAGTTTTGTTAAGCTTAAATTAACGTGTGTAAGCAGTTTTACTGAAAAAGTGTAATAACTCTTAAATGGTTACTCGGATCAGAAATCTGAGGGCACCGTTGCGCTCAGGATGGCGGGTTTACCCTAGGCGCGACTTAAGTTTAGTCGGCGTGGGCCTCCTGTGAGAAATTCCAAAAATGGCATAACCGTAAATAAAATAATTAAATAAATTATTTTATTTTTCAAATGCTTATAACTCACAAACGGTAGCTCGGATTAAAAATACGAGATAACCGCTAAACTCGTGAGGGCATGATTTATTTAAGCAGATACTAATTTTTCCCGGCGCGGGCCACCAGAAAAAGTTAGTTTTTGGCCGCAAATAAAATAATTAAATGACAATTATTTTATTGTAAAATTAGTATCTTTTAAACGGTAACTCGGATTGAAAATCCGAGAGTACTGTTGGATTCGTTGGGGCGTGTTTCACTTAGGCAGAGCCTAACCTTGACCGGTGCGGGTCGAGGGTGACTGATAATAATTTTCCGAACTTTATTTCGGGTATATTCAGTGAACGAACGAGCGGGTTTTTCTATCTTTTAAACCGGTGCTCGGAATTGAAATCCGAGGGCACCGATGAACTCGCGGCGCCGGTATTCGCTTAAGGGGACCTTTACCGTAGTTGCGTTTTGACGTATGTGGTAGTTAAAAATTGGGGATTCAATAAGAATTAAATATAATTGTTGTGAAACAATTTTATTTAAGTGGAAGTTTTTCCCTCTAAAAGGAAGTTGGATGTGGGACTCACACCCCACCTAACTTCCCATGGAAAAATATCTAAGGTTGGTGGAGCCCACATGAGCCCCCAACTTTTCACATTCCCTCAACACCTTGAAACTCCTCTTTAACTCCCCTTGTAATTAATTGTGGAAACTCTTCCTCTCCCTCTCTCTTTCACTTTAATGTTGCCAACACATGTTAATCAATGAATTCTAACTATTTAATTAATTAATTAAGTTGTTTGAATTTTGAATAACTTGGGTGAATAAAATAATAGCTTGGCCATTATATTATTTTGGCACTTGTTGTGTTGGGATTTTGGGGGAAGCTCTAGTGAAATTGAGAAGGGTGTTCGTCTCTTAAAACTAAGAACATCGACCATCCAATGAGGAACATCTTCTCCCGGCGAAGAATGCTTCACGCCTTCAACTCTTCTTCTTCCTCCGCGTCAAGGTAGAAGACACCGTTAGTGAGGAACATCGTCTACAACAACGACTCCTCCTTCGACAACGGCGGAATCGACACCATTCTACCGCGACGTTCGACTTCCACGACTCGATAACGTGCGACGTCAATTTCGAGGTAGGGGTTTTTATATATGATTGAATTCGTTTTATTGATTCTTCATATCCTAAATTCACGACGATGATGACCAAATGAACATGATCATCGTCCTGCACATAAACCATTCTCATTTCTCTTTTTATTCTTCACGTGTTCTTTGTGCGTTCTTCAATGTCCAAATATTTATTGACACTGGAAACACGGAGTTTTGTTGAGCGCAATATATGGATGCGAAGCCCTCGACGCAAGGATCACAAATATGCGGTCGTTTAATTTTTCGGGCTTGGAATGAAGCCGTAATGGCTCACGGAAGGAGGCGTCCAAATATTTATTGACGCTGGAAACTCAATGTTTCCCTGAGCGCGACATACGGACGCGAAGATCTCGACCTGAGGATCAAGGATATGCGTTCGTATCTTTTTTCCGAGTTAAATTGAAGTCGGAATGGACTGCGGAAGGATTTGGAGGCGTAGCTGGCAGGCAGCCAAAGGTGGTGCGTGGCTTTTGGGTGTGTTAAGTTAAGAATTAAATTAAATTAAAATTAATAATAATATAATAATGTATTTTGACGGTATCTTCTTCGTGCGACCTCGGTTTCACGAACCGTTAGTGGCAGTGTGACTCTGACTTCGAGACGGAATTTATGGGTCCAATATTGGATGTCCTTTTTGGGTTTTGGGATCGGGTACCCGAAACGCTCGTACATAATAGATTTAATATTATTATTAAATCTTTGACCCGCCATAACTCATGCGTGCGACGTCCGATTGACTTGCCGTCAGCGGCGATGTGACTCTATCTTTAAGATGGTTGATTCAAGTCTAATATTGGATATTAAATTCTGGTTCGTGGCTCGGGTCCACGAAACACCGAATAATAATATTATTATTATTATTACGGGATCTTGTATCGGACATATCTCTCTCATATGGTGTCGGAATGACGAACCGTCTGCGATGTTGCGACCCTGGAATTACGATAGATGTTTCAAGACTAATTTTGGATATTTAAGTCGAGGTCGAGGCGTGGGCCCCACAGGCCCGGTTCGCGCGTGTTGCGGTGAAATGCAACTTTTTCACCGGCTGTCCATTTTGGACCAATGGGTAGTCCATCTCGTGTGTTTTTTCGTATGGATCGCAATGGTGTGACCGGTTTAATTAACCAGTGTCATTTGAAGTACTGCCGGGTTGGTTTGAACCCAAAACCAACCGGGCCCTCGGAGCGGAAATGCTTATATCTTGAGCTCCGGACGTCTGATTGACGTACCATCAACTTTGTTGGATTCCTCTTGATGAAAAGGAACTTTTGGCATACTTCTCCTGAGTTTTGGTTGCAGTTGCATAGTGGCCGGGTTGGATTGTACCCGAAATCCAACCGGGCCTCCGGAACGGAAAAGCTAATAACTTTCAGACTGGACGTCCGTTTGACGAACCGTCAGCGGCATTGGTGATCACGTGGAGAAACGGTCCCTATGAGTTTACCTTATGAGAGTTCGGGGTACAGTTGAGATACGGCCGGATTGGTTCGCACACGAAACCAACCGGCCCCCTCGGATGAAAAGGCTAATAACTCACAGACCAGGAGTCCGATTGACGCGTCGTCTGCTGCGTTGAGACCCCTATGACGAGGCGGTCCTTTGAGATACTTCTTCGTGGGACTTTGTGATACTTGGAGTATCGACCAGTAGCTCATGGAGTGGACCCTCCTGGAGACGAGCGTGCGGAGTACGGAGACCGTGTAGTTGGCTGAGACCTGACGACTGCTTGACCGATCGACTCAGTGTGTTTCGGATAGCCCAGTGGGGAGCGTTTGGTTGTAGCGGCAGACCCACAGCGGAGGAGCGCTTGGTTGTAGCGGTAGACCCGCGGTACTCAACAGAAGGAGTACCTCTGGTGGCTATGAGGGGGAGCACTTGGTTGTAGCGGCAGACCCACGACGGAGTAGCGCTTGGTTGTAGTGGCAGACTCGCGATACTCAACAGAAGGAGTACCTATGGAGGCTATAAGGGGGGAGCGCTTGGTTGTAGCGGCAGACCCATGGTGGGAAGTGCTTGGTTGTAGCAGCAGGCCCACAGTACTCGACAGGAGGAGTACCTCAGTAGTCTTAGGTTAGTGAGCAGTACCTCGGAGTTGTGACAGGACCACTGTACACTCTAGAGATGGGGCTCTTTAGCAGTTACGGTTTTGATAATGAAATCCTGGTTTGAGCTGAGACTTGACCTTTGTGTTTACCTCATGATCGAGATGGGTCACTTGATAAATTAGGTATATGTATGGGCATATACCTGGGTAGTGGTTATCCGTTGATTTCATGATCTTTGTGTTTCCTCATGATTGAGATGGGTTACTTGATAACTTAGGTATATGTATGGGCATATACCTAAGTATAAGTTATCTGTTGAGATCTTCTTTGTGGTTATCCTTGTTGGTTTTGGTGAGACCTTGAGGGTCTTGGGGTCCCTACTGAGTATCGTTATACTCACCCCTGCATGGGCTATGTCCGCACCTCGTTGTGTTGGTTGCAGACGACGGGCAGTGCTGAAGGAGGCCGAGTGTTCAAGGACTGGATGGTACCCAGAGGTGGACCACCCGACGAGTCAGTATCTGGAGGTGGACTTCACAGCGAGACGACACACGGAGGAGGTTTACGGGTGAGAGCATTCAGGAGCTGCGCTATCTGTACTTAGCCTTCAGGTAGGATCCATGGTGGACGATCCAGGAGCTGTGCTATCTGTACCTACCCTTCAGGTAGGATCCGAGGAGGACAACCCAGGAGCTGCTTCCTTTCTTCCAGCTATTATCTTTTCTGTTGTACTTTCATTCAGTTGTAGTTGTACTTTCAGTTGGGTTTTTATTCTGGCCCATTTACTTTTCAGCACATTCTTTTGTACTCCGTGTTTTACTTCCTCTTGTACTCTGTGGTGTTTAGTTTACTTTTTTTTAAAGGCAATGCCTTCCCAATTATCGGGATTTATGCCTTTGGTGCTAGTCGCCAGCCCCTGGCCTATGGAAGGCGGGCTTGGGGTAGTCACAGCACGGGCCCCGAGGACGGGTCGTGACAAATACTCAATTACTAAACTTTTTTGGGATACTACATGTTATACCTATAAATTAAGTTTTACTCAGACCTTTTCTTAATAAAACTCCTTATGTGTTTTAGATAATAATAAATCCAAAACTTTATTACTTATAAGTTTTTGGATGAAAAGTATTCATCTTGAATAATAAATATAATTTACATAATTTTACCCCAAAAGATGATGAAGTAGTTTTCCTTGGATATTCTATAACAAGTAAGTCTTATCATGTTTTCAATAAATGTACAAGTACTATTGAGGAAACAATGCTGATTAAATTTGATAAAACCAACCCATTTGTTTTTCAACAACCTAAAACCACATCTTCATATGATCCTTTTAAAATTGGTTTTCAACCCATTTTCGATAATTCTTCACCTAGAATAACAACTAAAGAAACTCTTTCTAAATTTTTACCTCTAGAAGAGGTTCAACATGTTGTTGAAGAATATAATTTTAAAAATCCAAGAAATCAAACAATCTTAAGGAATCATCTCACTGATAATATCATTGGTGATATAGATCCACCAGTCAAAACTATAAGTTACTTAAGAAATGAATGTGAACATTGTGAATTCTTATCATAGTTCAAACCTAAAACTCCTAATGTGGCTTTAGGTGGTGAATATTGGATAAGGTAAATTCAATATGAACTTAATGAATTTGAAAGGATAAAATTTTGGACTTTGGTAGAATGTCCTAAATATTTTCCTATTATTAGAGTAAAATTGTTATTCCTTAATAAACATGATGAAAATGGAATAATGGTAAAAAATAAGGCAATAATTTTTTCTAAGGGATAAAATCAACAAGAAGTAATATACTATGATGAAACTTTTTCTCTAATAGATAGACTTGTATCTATTCATATACTTCTATCCTTTGCGGCATTATTAAATTTTACTCTTTATCAAATGTATGTGAAGTGTATTTTTTTAATGGATATATATAGGAGGAATTTTATATAGAAAAACCACTTGGTTTTGAAAATAAAAATTCTTTGAAATTTTTGTATGAACATACTAAGGCACTCTATGGACTTAAACAATCCCCAAGAGCCTAATATGATAGTCTTAACATATTTTTACTTCAGAATAATTTTGTTAAGGGAGCTACTAATCCAATGATTTTCATTTATAAATTTTTTAAGGAAACCATCATTGTTAAAATTTATATTGATGAAATTATAGTTAGATCAAATCAAAAATACCTTTATAATTCCTTTAAATATTTTATAAATTCTAAGTTTGAAATGATCATGATGGGTGAACTTATTTTTTTCCTTGATTTTAAAATTTATAAAAAAATGAAGGTAACTTTCTTATATTAGCAAAAGTATATAAAATATTTACTTAAAAGGTTTGGATATTACAATGATAAGAGTATTAGTACTCATATCAGAACTTAAAAATCTCTTGATCATGATGAATCTGGGAAACTAGTGGATCAAAAACTTTTTAGAGTAATGATTGGTAGTTCACTATATCTTACAACTATTTGACTAGATTTAATGTTTTTTTGTATGATTATGTGAAATATTTAAAGCTAATCCAAAATAATACCATATTAAAGTTGTTAAACAAATTTATAATTACCTTAAGGGAACTATGGATTTGGTTTATTTTATTCATCTAAAAATGATTTTGAACTAAACAAATTCAGATGTTGATTTTAGTGGATGTAAAATGGATAGGAAAAGTACATCTTAGCCTTGTAATAAACAAAACCCAGTATCACTTTCAAATATTAAAGTTGTGTATGTAGCAGCTAGAAGTTATTGTGCTCAGGTGTTGTGGATGCAACTCACACTCACTGATTTTGGCATGAGTGTCAATAAAACTCCAATTTTTTGTGATAACACAAGTGTTATGGATTTAAGTAAAAACCCAGCACATCACTCATGATCAAAGAATATTGATATAATACACCATTTATTTTTTGGTATAACACAAAAAAATGATATATTATTCTATAGTTTATCATAACGAAATATCAACTTACTGATATTTTTGCATGTCACGACCCGTCCTCGGGGCCCGTGCCGTGACTACCCCAAGCCCGCCTTCCATAGGCCAGGGGCTGGAGACTAGCACCAAAGGCGTAAATCCTGATAACTGGGAAGGCATTGCCTTTATAAAAGTAAACAAAACACCACAGAGTACAAGAGGAAGTAATACACTAAGTACAAAAGAAAGTGCTGAAAAGTAAGTGGGCTAGAATACAAACCCAACTGAAAGTACATCTACAACTGAACGAAAGTACAACAGAAAAGACAAACAGCTGGAAGAAAAGAAGCAGCTCCTGGGTCGTCCTCCTCATATCCTACATGAAGGGTAGGTACAGATAGCCTTCACAATGCTCTCGCCCGTCATCCTCCTCTGTGTATCGTCTCGTCGTGAAGTCCACCTCCGGATACTGACTCGTCGTGTGGTCCACCTCCGGGTACTGACTCGTCGTGTGGTCCACCTCCAGGTATCGTCCAGTCCTCGAACACTCGGCCTCCGTCAGCACTACCCGTCGTCTGCAACCAACACAACGAGGTGCGGGCATAACCTGTGCAGGGGTGAGTATAACGATACTCAGTAGGGTCCCTGAGACCCTCAAGGTCTCACTAAATCCAACAAGGATAACCACAAAGAAGGATCTCAACAGATAACCCTTACTTAGGTATAAGCTCATACTTATACCTAAGTTATCAAGTAACCCATCTCAATCACGAGAAAACACAAAGGTTATGAAATCAACGGATAACCACTTCCCAGGTATATGCCCATACATATACCTAAGTTATCAAGTGACCCATCTCAATCAAGAGCTAATCACAAAGGTCATAGACTCAGCTTAAACCAGGATTTTCATTATCGAAACTGTAACTGCTGATGAGCTCGTCTCTGGAGTGTACAGTGATCCTATCACAACTTCGAGGTACTGCTCACTAAAATAAGACTGCTGAGGTACTCCTCCTGTCGAGTACCGCGAGTCTGCCACCTCACACAGTAGTGCTCCTCCGCCATGGGTCTGCCACCTCACACAGTAGTGCTCCCCCTCATAGCCTACAGAGGTACTCCTCCTGTCGAGTACCGCGGGTCTGCCACCTCACAAAGTAGTGCTCCTCCGCCATGGGTCTGCCACCTTACAAAGTAGTGCTCCCCACTGGGCTATGCTAGTAACTCCAAATCGAATCGGACAAGCAGTCATCAGTCACAGCCAGCTACACGGTCTCCGTACTCTGTATGCTCGTCTCCGGGAGGGTCCGCTCCACGAGCTACAGGTCGATACTCCAAGTTTCACAAGTCCCACTAAGAAGTATCTCAAAGTACTTCCTCGTCATAGGGGTCTCAACGCAACAGACGGCGCGTCAATCGGACGCCCGGTCTGTGAGTTATCAGCCTTTTCGTCTAAGGGGCCCGGTTGGTTTCGTGTGCGAACCAAACCGACCATATCTCAATTGTACCCCGAACTCTCATAGGGTATACTCATAGGGACCGTTTCTCAACGATATCACCAACGCCGCTGATGGTTCGTCAAACGGATGTCCGGTCTGAAAGTTATCAGCTTTTCCATTCTAGGGGCCAGGTTGGATTTTGGGTACAATCCAGCCCGACCACTATCCAACTGCATCCAAATCTCAGGCGAAGTATGCCAAAAGTTCCATCTCATCAAGATGAATCCAATGAAGTCGACGGAACGTCAATCGGACGTCCGGAGCTCAAGATATAAGTGTTTCTGTTCCGAGGGCCCGGTTTGTTTTGTACCCGAACCAACCCGCCCGTACTCAAAGTTTTCTGAAACCTTGACTGTAATATATCGAAATGACCGTCTCGATCCAAGGATCACATCGCAGCTAACATTGCGTCGATCGGAGGTTTGTGGCCCAAGATATGGGCGAAAGACAGAAAAAGGTCCGGAAGTGGGGGTGTCGGGCCCGGACCGATCCGGCCCGAGACCCCCTGGGCCAGCCCGAACCGGGTCGACCCGACCCGGGTCTGGGTCGGCCCGCTTGGGTGCGGCCCGGCGCGTTGGCGGTCCGGCGCGCTGGCCAGGTGGCTCGGCCGAACGGCCGAGCCGTTCGTGAGTGCGGGGGGGGGGGGGGGGGGGGGGGGGGGTGTAACCGCGGCCCCCCATAATGGGGGCCGCTCTTTGCTGGCCAGCCGGGGGTCGTAACCCCCAGCTCTCCCCCTGACTGGCCGGCCCGCTCCAGCCGGCCGACTTCTGCCGCCACGGGACCGGCGAGGGTCGGTCCCCCTACTCCGACGCCGGCGGCCCAGAACCGGCCGCCGGTCCCCCTGCTTCGCCGTGGCCCCGCTCCGGCCGCGGTGTCTTCGGGTTTTTTTTCCAGCGCGGTGCGACGGTGCCGCGGCTTGGTTCGATTTTTAAATGCGCGGCGCGACGGCGCCGCGCATCCTTGCCGCTCGTTCCCGCGTGGTGCGACGGCACCGCGTCACTTTCCTTTGAACCGCAACAACACAAATAATAAGGGAGGAGGGCCGACCGTGTTTGTGCGGTCCGTCCCCTCCTGTTAAACGATAGCAAGCAGCCCAATTGAATGTGGATAAATGATGGAAGTAATTCACGAAAAGAAACGCATAAAACCCCTACCTTGAAAAATGTTTTCAAACAACGGTGTCGCGGAAAACGGCGTCGCGGGGTGAGGTTCCGTATATGCCGATGGAGAACGTCCGAGGAGGAAGCAGTGTCTCCCTTCCTTTCACGCGAAGAGAAAATTGAAAGGCGGAACATCGTTGGCGAGTTCCCACGTTGGTGCCTCCTCCTTTGTCGAGGAAGAAGAAGACGGAAGAATCTGGGTCGCTGAATCGACGTTCCTTTACGAAGAAGAAGAAGAAGAAGAAGTTCTTTAAAAACTCCCATGCTCTCTTCCCTTACCCTCAACACCACAAATGCCAACCCTTCACAAAAAATAATGGTTCCACATTATTTAATCAACCCAAGACAAGCTTTTCCAAAATAAATTCAAATGTTGAATTCACTTAATTTAATGTGTGTGTTGGCTAGAGTTAATGAGGGAGAGAGTGAGGAAATGGAAGGTTACTCATTAAAGATAAGTTTACAAAAAAATTAAAGAGGGAGTTAGGGAGTTTAAGAGGAATGTGAAGGGGTGGGGTTCGTGTGGGCCCCACCTCACCTTTAATCCTCTCATGGGTGGTTAAATACAAGTGGGTCCCACCCCTAACTTCCTTACTTAGGTTATAACCACTTAATAGAGGTTCAAAGTGTTGTAACACAACACTTAATCCACTTAACAAGAAAAGAAAATATAATTGTAACAATTATATTTTATCCCTCGCAATTTTTAAAACAACTCCTCCCGAGAAAACGCAACTCCAGAAAGGGTATTCTTAAGCAATTACCGGAGTTGCAGTTCCATCGGTGCCCTCGGATTTCGATTTTGTGCACTGGTTCAAAAGATAGAAAAACCCGCTCGTTCGTTCACTGAACGTACCCAAGCTAAACTTTGGAAATTGATTCCGGGCACACCGGGCCTCAGAATCAAGCGCCGTCAGAAACTGCATTCTTTTAAAATCCCAAAGAAAATTTAGAAAAAAAATTCCTTGAATTTTACGGGTCTTTACATTACTCCCACCTCAGGTCTTTACGTCCTCGTAAAGCTTAAACACGGACTAGGGATACAAAAGCGGTATTAAGCACGCATCTGAGCCTTCCGCTCCAATGTGCTTACCTGGAGATTCTCGTACTGCCGAAGAAAGTGCACCCAAGGAATCGACCGTCCTCGTAGGATCCGCTCCTGTCGATCCTTGGTCCCCACTGGAACCTCCGAGAAAGTCACCCCATCGCCCAAGTCCAGCTCCCCATGGTCGATGATATGTGAAGGGTCGAGCACGTATCTCCTCAGTTAAGATACATGGAAGTCATCGTGCACCTGGTGCAACTGAGGTGGATCGGACAAGCGGTAAACCACCTCGCCTACCTTGCTGAGGACCTAGAAAGGTCCGTTGAACCTCGGAGATAACTTGTCACCGCGTCCACGTCTCCGTAATTCCACATCGAGGTGAGACCCGTAAGAAAACGTGGTCGCCATCCTCGAACTCTAGTGGTCTCTTCCTCCTATCAGCATAAGGTTTCTGTCAGATCTGAGCTGTCCTCATCCGCTCTTGGATGACCTGGACCTTCTCTGGTCCCACAAGAGCTGCTATGATTTCTTCTTTGATGATAATAGAAATTCGGACTCATCCCCCGGATGAACCACGTTCTTTGCCTAATACAGTCAATCCGGACATGAATGATGTATTCATGCCATGGATGACGTCGTAAGGCCTCGACGTTACTACCAAGATATCCAACTGTCATTCTCACCTCTAAGGGTCGAGTCACACTCTCGGCATTAGCATGAGGTAACTGGGTCTCCTCCAGTAGGAATCTCGAAAGTGAGGGTCAAGTCAACAGTTTAAACCGAAACCTCTTAGTACACAAAAAGGAAGGAAGCAAATATCACAAAGGTAAGTGTCTTTATATTATTACAACTCATGGTACAAAGACACAAATGTAACAACAACAACATGGAACTATATATACACCACTAGTTCTGCTCCTGTCCACTTGCTTCCGGAGCTCCGTAGTAGTAAGTTTCTACTACCTGAAGCTAAGCTCTTCCATGTCCACCTGTTCCCTGCGGTCGGGGTGGACCTCCTGGTGGTGGTGGTGGCAACACCTCGAAGCGTCGTCCACCTCCAGCTGTATGGCCAGCTCCCCTCCCTCGGCCTTCAGCTCCTAGCGGTCTTCCTTGATCGAACCTCTACCTCTACCTGGGAGGTTCTTCATTTAACTGCTGTTCATCTGCATGGAAGGTCTGGCTCTGTCATTTCCCTTGGTGCCTCGCACTACTGACCCTGAGTCATGCGGTCGACCACCTGTAGGTCTGGTCCTCTTGGACCTCTGCGTCATCTATCTACTGCCTACTACAGAAGACTCTGCCGCATGCCGGCTAGTGGTGGGTCCTGCTGCTGGAGACTGCTCAGCAAAGAAACTCTCCACTAAGAGGGCTCGCTCCAACACCCTTGTATGCATCGGGATTCTGTGAGAAACAACAGACTCTCTAATCTCTCGCTTAAGCCCTAGCTCTAAGGTTTGGACCCTGAAGAATGGGTCCTGTACCATATCAGTGGAGTAGCGTGAGATGTCTGTGAACCTTGCTGAGTACTGAGCCACCATCATGATGCCCTACCGCAGCTGAAGTAGCTCTTGTATACGCACCGCTCGAAGGGTGGCTGGTACAAACTCTGTCCGGAAGAGGCTCTCGAAGTCTGCCCATAGAAGTGTCACCTCGTCATGCATCTGGAGCATCAGGCTCCACTATCTGTCTACTACTGCCTGAAGAAGGCTGGCAACAAGGATCACCATGAAGTCTACTAGCGTCCCCACTAGCCTGAAGACTCTCTTTACAGCCTCCAGTCAATCCTCAGCCGCCTGCGGGTCCATCTCTCCCCTGAACCTGGGTGGCCTCTAGTGTTGGAACTCGTGCAGTGTGCTCAAGCAACGTGCACCCTCTGCTGCTGGGGCTGGTGGCATCGGTGGCCAAATGGGTAGTAGTACTGTTGGTGCCTCCGCTGGTACCTCAACTAGGATAGGGCCCTATACTGAGGTCACATCGCTCGGAGGGCTGTCAGTACGAACAACTCTCGGGGCTCTAGCGGGTCGTCCGAGGGGAGGCATCCTGAAAGAAACAAACATGACACAGTCAAATGATTTATACCTGGTGAGCTGACCTAGTTTGAGCTGACTTTTAAAAACTTTTGGAAACACACATGCAATCAGTGTTTTCGTGCACAAAGTCAGAAATCAGTTGTCAGGGTCCTGGTGTATGGATACGTCGGCCGCCCACACCAACACTGGACTCCCTGAACTGAAAACCACACTCGGTACCCTTAACACTATTGCTTCAAAGAAAAAAAAATATCGGAGTTATAAGTTCTGCGGTAGAACCAACTTCTCTGATACCAATTTGTCACGACCCGTCCTCGGGGCCCATGCCGTGACTACCCCAAGCCCACCTTCCATAGGCCAGGGGCTAGCGACTAGCACCAAAGGCGTAAATCCCGATAACTGGGAAGGCATTGCCTTTATAAAAGTAAACAAAACACCACAGAGTACAAGCAGAAGTAATACACTAAGTACAAAAGAAAGTGCTAAAAAGTAAGTGCGCCAGAATACAAACCCAACTGAAAGTACAACTACAACTGAACGAATGTACAACAGAAAAGACAAACAGCTGGAAGAAAAGAAGCAGCTCCTGGGTCGTCCTCAGATCCTACATGAAGGGTAGGTACAGATAGCCTTCACAAGGCTCTCGCCCGTCATAGTCCTCCGTGTGTCGTCTCGTCATGAAGTCCACCTCTGGATACTGACTCGTCGTGTGGTCCACCTACGGGTACTGACTCGTCGTGTGGTCCACCTCTAGGTACCATCCAGTCCTCGAACACTCGGCCTCTGTCAGCACTACTCGTCGTCTGCAACAAACACAACGAGGTGCGGGCATAGCCCGTGTAGGGGTGAGTATAACAATACTCATTAGGGTCCCCAAGACCCTCAAGGTCTCACTAAATCCAACAAGGATAACCACAAAGAAGGTTCTCAATAGATAACCCTTACTTAGGTATAAGCTCATACTTATACCTAAGTTATCAAGTAACCCATCTCAATCATGAGGAAAAACAAAGGTTATGAAATCAACGGATAACCACTACCCAGGTATATGCCCATACATATAACTAAGTTATCAAGTGACCCATCTCAATCAAGAGGTAATCATAAAGGTCATAGACTCAGCTCAAACAAGGATTTTCATTATCGAAACCGTAACTGCTGATGAGCCTGTCTTTGGAGTGTACAGTAATCCTGTCACAACTCCGAGGTACTGCTCACTAACCTAAGACTGCTGAGGTACTCCTCCTGTCGAGTATCGCGGGTCTGCCACCTCACATAGCTACCATGGGTCTGCCACCTCACACAGTAGTGCTCCCCCTCATAGCCTATAGAGGTACTCCTCCTGTCGAGTACCGCGGGTCTGCCACCTCCCAAAGTAGTGCTCCCCACTGGGCTATGCTAGTAACTCCGAATCGAATCGGACAAGCATTCATCGGTCACAACCAGCTATACAGTCTCCGTACTCTGTATGCTTGTCTCCGGGAGGTTCCGCTCCACGAGCTACAGGTCGATACTCCAAGTATCACAAGTCCCATGACTAAGTATCTGAAAGGACCGCCTCGTCATAGGGGTCTCAACGCAACAAACGGCACGTCAATCGAACGCCCGGTCTGTGAGTTATTAGCCTTTTCGTCTAAGGGGCCTGGTTGGTTTCGTGTGAGAACCAACCCGGCCATATCTCAACTGTACCCCGAACTCTCATAGGGTATACTCATAGGGACCATTTCTTAATGAGATCACCAACGCCGCTGACAGTTCGTCAAACGGACGTCCGGTCTGAAAGTTATCAGCTTTTCCATTTCAGGGTCCCGGTTGGATTTCGGGTACAATCCAGCCCGGACACTATCCAACTACATCCAAATCTCGGGCTAAGTATTCCAAAAGTTCCGTCTCATCAAGAGGAATCCAACGAAGTCGACGGCACGTCAATCGGACGTCCGGAGCTCAAGATATAAGCGTTTCCGCTCCGAGGGCCCGGTTGGTTTTGTACCCGAACCAACCCGCCCATACTCAAAGTTCTCTGAAACCTTGAGTGTAATATACCAAAACGACCGTATCGATCCAAGAATCGCATCACAGCTGACGGTGGGTCGATCGGAGGTCTGTGGCCCAAGATATGGGCGAAAGACCGAAAAAGGTCCGGAAGTGGGGGTTTCGGGCCCGGACCGATCCGGCCCGAGACCCCCTTCGGGAGTGCGGGGGGGGGGGGGGGCTGCCCCCCGCCGTTTTTAACCACGGCCCCCCATAATGGGGGCCGCTCTTTGCTGGCCAGCCGGGGGTCGTAACCCCCGGCTCTCCCCCTGACCGGTCAGCCCGCTCCGGCCGGCCGGCTTCTGCCGCCACGGGATCAGCAAGGGCCGGTCCCCCTGCTCCGACACCGGCAGCCCTGAATCGGTTGTCGGTCCCCCTGCTTCTCCGCGGCTTATTCTAACCGGCGCGGTGCGATGGCACTGCGCCCCTCCGCCGCGGCCCCGCTCCGGCCGCGGTGTCTTCGGGTTTTTTTCCGACGTGGCGCGACGACGCCGCGGCTTGGTTCGATTTTCAAATGCACAGCGTGACGGCGCCGCGCATCCTTGCCTCTCTTTCCCGTGCGGTGCGAAGGCACCGCGTCACTTTCCTTTGAACCACAACAACACAAATAATAAGGGAGGAGGGCCGGCTGTGTTTGTGCGGTCCAGCCCCCTCCCGTTAAACGATAGCAAGCGGCCCAATTGAACGTGGATAAATGATGGAAGTAATTCACGAAAAGAAACGCATAAAACCCCTACCTTGACAAATGTTTTCGAATGACGGTGTCGCGGAAAACGGCGTCGCGGGGTGAGGTTCCGTATATGCCGACGGAGAACGTCCGAGGAGGAAGCAGTGTCTCCCATCCTTTCACGCGAAGAGAAAATTGAAAGGCGGAATGTCATTGGCGAGTTCCCACGTCGGTGCCTCCTCCTTTGTCGAGGAAGAAGAAGACGGAAGAATCTGGGTCGCCAAATCGACGTTCCTTGACGAAGAAGAAGAAGAAGAAGAAGTTCTTTAAAAACTCCCAAGCTCTTTTCCCTTACCCTCAACACCACAAATGCCAACCCTTCACAAAAAATAATGGTTCCACATTATTTAATCAACCCAAGCCAAGCTTTTCCAAAATAAATTCAAATGTTGAATTCATTTAATTTAATGTGTGTGTTGGCTATAGTTAATGAGGGAGAGAGTGAGGAAATGTAGGGTTACTCATTAAAGATAAGTTTACAAAAAAAATTAAAGAGGGAGTTAGGGATTTTAAGAGGAATGTGAAGGGGTGGAGTTCGTGTGGGCCCCACATCACCTTTAATCCTCTCATGGGTGGTTAACTACAAGTGGGTCCCACACCTAACTCCCTTACTTAGGTTATAACCACTTAAGATAGGGTCAAAGTGTTGTAACACAACACTTAATCCACTTAACAAGAAAAGAAAATATAATTGTAACAATTATATTTTATCCCTCACAATTTTTAAAACAACTCCTCCCGAGAAAACACAACTCTAGAAAGGGCCTTCTTAAGCAATTACCGGCGTTGCGGTTCCATTGGTGCCCTCGGATTTAGATTCTGTGCACCGGTTCAAAAGATAGAAAAACCTGCTCGTTCGTTCACTGAACGTACCCGAGCTAAACTTCAAAAATTGATTCTGGGCACACCGGGCCTTAGAATCAGGCACCGTCAGAAACTGCGTTCTTGTAAAATCCCAAAGAAAATTTAGAAAAAAATTCCCTTGAATTTTACGGGTCTTTACATTGCAAAACCCCTAAATTTTGATATATTTTAATATATTAAATAGAAGCTTAGAATTATTAATAAAAAATGGTTATTTATCTAATTATTGGTTTATATATCTCTTTATATTGAAAAAATATTTAAACGGTGGGGAGGTCATATTTTCCATATTTTTCTTATCATGTTTACATTATTATTTATACAAAAATTTAAAAACATAGATTTTTAGAAACTCTTTAAGTTTCATCGGATTATGATTCATTTGAAATTTCATAAAATAGACTCTTTACTTTATCTTTCTTATGTAGCCAAGGTGTTATTATTATCATCCAAAAAAATTCAATAAAGTTTATAAAAAATTTCTCCATGAGGTAAATTTTTCTATCTTTTATTATAATTATTCTATGTTATTTATAATCATTATAAAAAATCTAAAATTTTATTACAAACATTCTAGTTTCATCAGAAGAATTTTTTGTTCGGTGAAGTTTCTCCTTCATCTATAAATCCTTTGTCATTTATTACTCCTACTGATCAACTAAAATAAGTTTCAAATTTTCTAGAGCCAATGAAAAATAAGAAAGGAAAGGTTAAAGAAGTTGTTGTTCATCAAGAAGATATTGATCAAGTTGGTAAAAAAGATGCTAAAAAAGTTTTTAAAAATGACATATCTTCAGAAAAGTGATCTCATGCCAAAAATATTATGTGACCACTAGGTAATATAAATTTAATAAATAAGGATGAATCTGTTTAATAATTAAAGAAATTCTTGGATATTAGAGAAATGTCAACTCATACTTCAACTTATAATCATCGTAGTCTAACAAAGTGTCTTCTCTAAGTAATCATGAAGAAGAATCTTTATAAAGTGAAGGTAACGAATACAAACTCAAATCATTGGACAAATATCAAACTAATGAAGATATTGATGAGATGGAAATTTCCCAATCTTACTCCATTGAAAGAGAATAACTTGAACCTTCAAGAGTATCAACACCCTTTTTTCTAAAAGTTTCAAGTGATTCAACAATTTCAACTTCTATTGGGTCAATAAAAAGAATAGAGATGAAAATTATTTACTTTAATGAAGTAATAAAAAACTAGAATAAGTTATAAATTTATTTCTTAATATTCAGGACTGGTGCAAATACATCAAAGGAAAAGTTGATATTTTGAAAAATTCAAGTTCCTTAAAACACCTTGTTGAAACAGTCATCCAAAATTAAGCAGATCTTAAATATTTCAAATGAAAATAAAAAGTGTAGTTTTGTGAGTTGAAAAGTATAATTAGATATATAAATCATATAGAATGAGATATCAATTTTTTGATTAGTAATTCGATGAAATTAAGAGTAAAACAAAAATGGTCTCAAGGGATGCAGAGAGCATCAGTAATGAAGTTTGAGATTTAACAAGAGCCATAAATGATCTAAAAACTCTTGAAATATATCAGGATAAAGAGATTTCTAAGAAAGTTATGAAGATAAAATTTATAAAATAAGTTTTAAATCTCAAATTAGTAGTAGAAGAATCTAAGAAAACTAAGGATTAACTCATAAAGACAAATGATACTATCAAAAAACTCTCTAAAAATAATAATTTTTAACACTTTGATGTTTTGTAATAATAGTACTTAATTTTTTTGGATGAATGATGTTTAATGGTGGATGAATATATTTTTTATTATATACATATCATCATGTTTCATCTATAATTTTCTATAACATTTTATTGAACACTTTTTACTTTCACTCTCCTAAAATTCTCTTTTAAAATCATGAAGGGGAGAATGGTAGAAAGTCAAAACTCTTAGTAGTGATGTAAGTTTGGGGGAGTAATTTTTCAAATTTTTGTTTTAAAGTTTCACTTTAAAAATGTTGTGTATTATGCTTTTCAAAGAGGGGGATATTATTGAGTCCAAAGGACACTTTTAAACCTTAATTTTAAAAATAATAATCCACTCCTTAAGTGTTTATATGTTTCTAAATTTTATACTTCTCAACTTATAATTTTTTTATGTAGGAAAGATTATAGTTTTACTAGATAGAGATTATTAATTCTATTGGATGGATTTTTGTTAAGTATGTCAGATGGACATGTACTTTGTACATCAGACAAACATATAAAAGTTCATCAAATAAAAGGTTTAAATATTATAGTAGATATAGTATAATGAATTCCATTAGAAAAAATTCTACCAAATATATTAGACATACTTTAATGGATGGAGATAGACATGTTTTCCAGATGAACATTTATTAATCCTACCAAACAAAGACAAATAATGTTACCAAACAAAGTTTTTCATTCTAATGGATAGAACATTCATGCACTATAGTGGTGAAAACCATAACGATCATCAGACAGAGATGTTTCATTGAACTTTTCAAGAGAATAAGGATTTCATTTTATGTCATTGAAACTACTCCCAATAAACGTAGAATATAACTATTAGATTACATCTATAGATAAATTTGTATCCTCTATGGGAAGAATATTTTTCAATTTAGACTATATAAAGTTATCGTGAAGTTTTTGTAACACGTTGTTACTTGATAAACCTTATTTTTAAACTTTAGATAGTTTCTCTTAAGTAATTTGGTTATGAGGTTATCATTATAAGTGCCTTGATATCTTTCTTTATAATTATTATTTGTTTGATCTTATTGATCGAGGGATGTCAAGGTTAGAGAGATGAAAGGTTATTCTGTTCAGTTTGATCAAGGGTTCCTAAGGCTATAGAAATTGATCTTTTTCTAATCATTCTGATTGAGGGATTCTTAAGTGTGGAAGATAGACCTTACAATGGGTTAGTTCACGGAAACCTAAAGTTAGTTTTAGAGAATTACTTAACACTTGAGGTTAAAGTGTATAACTTTATTAGGAAAGTTTCTATAAGTTTTTTTCTTACATGATTTAACAAAACTTTTATTTCTTTATTATTGATGTTGTTATAAGTTCTACATTTCCATTGTGCATATTATAAAAATTTAATATCATTCGGTATAAACTTTTTCTAACTCTATTTTCAAGTTTAATTAGTATAAATATTTATCTAAAAAACTTTCTTAAGGAGGTTGGAAAAAATATTAAGTTTAGTTTTTATAAACTATAATTCACCTCCCCACCCCTCTTATAGTATGTTTTATACTCTTTAGATCTTACATGTGATTCCATACGTAATATTTTTTTTGAAAACCAAATTGTGTTATATGGTACATAATTTCTTCAATACTTAATCAAGGTTTTCCCACACAATTATAACAAGGTCAGTGTATAGGACCTCTATCTAAAGTAGTGTTAAATGAAAAATATAAAAAACAATCCAAATTCTTTTGAAACTCAATTTAGATCTGATCTGTATCATAAATACAACTTTTATCCATTCAGTTATAGAAAAAAAGTAATTAATATCAACATACTAGTCTATAATTATAAAATTCAGGACAGTCATGAATCTTTTGAATACATATTAGAAAAAAAAATAATTCCACAACTAAATATATAAAAAATAAAATAAAATTTAAGACTTGATACAATCTTAGTGTTCCTATTTGTATAATTAAAATTATTTTAGTCAATAAAATATCATAAAATAACTTCAAAATGACATATTTATATATATATATATGTATAAGTTACTTCAGTTGTGAATAAACTGATAAGATGTTACAAAAATAATAAAACTCTGTAAATGGTGTTGATATTTAATTTCATTACTATGTAAAATTTGAAATGAGAAAATTTCATAGTGAAAATTAATTGAAAAAATTGTTTTTTATTATAAAATATATAGAGCTTGGTGAAATGTATAGGTTCACGGAGAGGGGTGAATCAATGAACCCAAAATTTTACCAAATTTTATATTATTTCATTCATTTTTCCCCCTTCACTCTCAAAACCCTATCTCATTTAATATGTATGGATCTCTTATTGTGCACTCAACCTTCACCTTTCTATATAATATAAGAAAACAATAACAATGACACATAAGGTTTTTACAAGGTTCGAATATTCTCATAAAACATACTCTTTTCCTTGTCTGATTATGTTGAATATAAAAAAATATTATAACTTTAATTTTAGGTGATCACAAGTGTATTACAAGTCATATACAAGGGTCATCCTGGTATCATTAAAATCCCTAAGTAAATATCACACTATTGCATAGCCCCGCACAATGCTTACATGGAATCCCACCATGTGATCCAGAATCACATAATATTTATATTGTTTTTCATAGATCATTATTTATAACTATAATATAGTTCTTCAAGGGTCCTCCATGCACCTTTAAATAGGTATTAAACTGATAGGATTTTCTCAACACAACTTCATGTGTGTTGGCCTTATTCTCCACTCAGTTTCACTATGATTTGAAATCACATTGGATCTTCTATATTATAAGAGTCTAGATACATAGGTTGAATAGAATAATATGTATCAATCCCTCTATCTCTCTCTCTTCTTTTTCATATCATGTGAACTCAAGAATGAATTGGTCTTCTCTTTCTTTTATTCTCAATAAATATTCATGAGGTAGTAGTATTGGGTTCTCCTTATTCAAATAGATGGAATATATTCATAATTACTTTAGCATTGAAAAGGTTCACATGTTCATCATATATTATCATACATATATATTCATCTAATAATATTTTGAATATTATTTCATTTTATTTCTAGGTATTTTTTTATCATTAATATTCCAAAAAACACAACAGGATCTCCTTCTACTTCTTCGATCATAAAATCTCTAGGTTGTTTATATTTTAAATCACATGAAGACTCAACCATTAACCTGGTGTAGTATTTTAATAAACATGTCCCTATAATCTCCTCAAATCATTCTTCTTTTAAATTATTCCAAACATGCATGAATTCATTCAACACCATGGCTTAGTCAGTGAAATAGATTCCCCTTATTGTGCTTTCAGTGTTGAGGAATTCTAAAAATGGACACCATGAATAAAATAGGATGTGGTCCATATTGTTTTAATCCTTACTCCTCTCATTTTTAATTCCATGGGATCCTACATAGCTAGTTTTGACACACTTTTTATCATAGGTGGTCTTCTTATATAAAACACCAATCAAAAGGCCACAAAAAATCCACTACCACGTAGAGGCGTGGTCTCCACTTTTCAGCATGGTGATCATTTAAACTTCTCTCAACTTTATCCTTACAAATAATCATCTTGATATTCATAATATTAGGATTCTAATATAAATATCATCATGTATCATAGTTCATTTGAATCACTATGGTGTTAATTACATGAAGATCATTACATGAGGTGTCGTCTGATTCATCATTCTTAAAAATATAAAATATTCTATAAACTTAGTATACCTTTATAAAACCTCAATTTTACCCTTGAATAGTTCTATTTCCCCTTTAATGGACATTATATAACACTTTTTAATTTGAGGTTTCCCTTTTATGAAAATTTTGGACCACCTTTACGTAGGTAATACAACCTCTAGATGACCTTTACGCGACTTCTTGGTTTCAATGATACCTTTACATGGGTAAGAGGTTACCTTTACTCATATCACTTGTACCTTTACATAGTGCTATTTAAACTCACTAATTACCTTTATTTAGATCCACTTACCTTCAAGAAGGTCTTCTCATTCCATTTTATCTTTACATAGCCAATACTTTTACTCTTAGATGGATTCATAATTCCTCAAATGCTTCTAAAATCTATTCGATTAATTTCAAGTATTTCTCATCCACTTTAAACTCATATCAATATAATCATTACAAATATATTATTCACTTGTTACTAGAAGATTACATGATCAACATATTTAGCTGATTTATCCAACATATATTGACTGCATTCTAACTTCCTTATTAACAAAAAAACATCTCACCACATGGGCACAATAATCTCCCCATTTGTGTTGGTTTTCAATACCACTAAATTTTTTAATTAAATTTGTGTTATTTGACTTACTTTTATTCTCTAAATTATTAAAAATAAATAAAAAGGTCATGTAGGGTTGAAAAAACACATCTCATTTATTTCTTACTCTTCTTTGAGAGATGGGTACGTTCAAAGCAACTTCTTCTCCCCCTTTAAGTCTGAATTTTATCCAGATTTACTTGTTGAGATAAGGATGGATCCAAATGATTTATTATAAATTTTCCTTTATCTTGTCACATCTAAGTTGATGTGGGATACCTTAGTGTAAAAAACAAGAGTGAATAACTAAGGTGATCAAAGTTTTCCATAAATACATGCATGAGATACCATTACTAAAATTTTATTTTAAGGGACTGTATAGTCATATTTTTTTTAAGGAAACCCATATCCTATAATTATCTTAATAAAAAAATAAATATTTTATAATTGTAATATGAATTTACTCCCACTTTAACTCACCTCAAGCACCAATCATCACTCCCCCTTTAAAAATATTGGATAAAATAAATGCAAGGGTAGGAAAATGTTATTGGATTACCTTAGCTTCAATTTTAGTAGGGATGTATATAATTCCAGAATTAGTGTATAATAATAAAAAAATATCATTTCTTCATATATTTTCCCCCTCAAGGGATACACTTAACCAAGTCTTCATCATGATAAATTCTTTTTCAGGAGTGCGCCATGATGGATAACTTTTCATTATTATATAGAGATTACAACACTCATCAATTCACCCTTTATTTTATTTCCTTAAATTACCTATAGTTTATCATATATAAAAATAATAGGGAATAAGGAGGGGTATTTCACTACTCTCTAGTAACAGTCACAGGGATAATATTTTGATCTCAAGCTAGAGATTCTTTTCCTTGAATCTCTAAAGTTTTTATATATTTTCATGATTTTATTTCCTTTGAAGATAAATTTTTTTCCTTCTATAGATATCATGTACTTAATCACTTCTTTAATATTTATTTCTTGTATATTAGTATCCTTAAAATTTTCTAATAAATCATTTTTGGTCATTGGTTCTTTTTATTTGTTTTTAATCCTCTTTAGAATTTCTTCTTGAGCTCGATGAAGAGTCAGGCAATTTATTATAGCTTGTCAAAAATTATTTGAACCTTCCACACAAATTATATTCACTCTTAAGTTCATACTTCATGGATAAATTCTCATGAAATTCATGTTTTTCATGTCCAATAACCCCTTTTCCTTTATATTTTACACTTACATTAGCTTTTTCCATTTTTCTATCCATTTAAATCTGTTTAGGCCAAACAATTAGGAACTCCTTCCTAACATAATCAGATTTATTAGAGTTATCACATGGATCCTTCACATTATTTTTGTTTCCCTTTTTGGGAAACCTCCTCACTTTATCTTCATGGATTTCCTAAATCACTAAACCAATCCTCTTTCCCCTCTCTTATATTGATTCTCTATTTAAATTCTACATGCTTCCATTAATATTATAATTTCCATGGCCTATTTTCAATAGTACATGGTGTGTCTTCTCTTACCATAGTAGAGTCACTTATACTTAGTTTTGACATCCTTGGAATTTTCCTTCTAGTTGTAAATCTTGGGAGTAGTTTTATAAACTTATTTCTTTTTTTAATAATTTTCTCTGTATTCTCTTTTCTTAAGGAAGACTAATTTTCTATTTCTTATTTTAGCATATAACTTTGTGGTATTTTTATCTATTTAGAATATAAATGATATTTTATGGTTGCATACCAAAACACCTCATAACTATACCATATTTGTAGAAAAGTTCATAGAAGTTTTCAAGATATTCAAATATGTTCATAGTGGACGAATTCTTCTTTTTCTATGAATTCTATTTTGAGCAGCACAACTTCTCATCTCTTCATCTCTACTCCTCCTTGATCTAGGCCTCCTATAGCTTCCATATGTTAACATATTATTCCAACATTTATTTTTTTGTGTCTGAACCTCCAACAACACCAACAGTGACCAATAAACCTCTTTATTTTTCTTGTTGAGATAATTTATTTAGATTTACTTATTTACTATTTTTTAGTGAAATATCTAGTTTCTTGAAATATAATTGGAGGTTAATTTTTATTTTATATGACAGTATACATATTTTACGCATTGGTAGATTTATTAGAATTTTTTTGACCCAATTTTTTTGATATTTCATTTTAGGACCATCAATTACACATAATACATCATTAGTGAAAACAGAATTGCTAAGATAATGGGTTACGTTTTTCCTAGACCTTGGTGTGGATGCTTATCTAAAATATCTTGATCACTCTTTTCAATCAGTCTATGTCCTTTTATAGAAAATATTCTTATACTAATTTTATATGGAAACTTATCTTGTATGACCTATTTAGGAATATTTAGTTTGTATAGATTTTATATTTTTCAATTTTACCTAAAGTTCAAGATTCTTCATATTGATGGATTCCTTATCATCCTCAACCAATCTCATCTTTTATTCCCATTATATTTTAATATTCTTAATACATTCTTTATAAAATTTTATACTTTCTTGTATGGAATGATCAAGTTCCTTAATATTATTAGATTTTATATCTAATTATGCATCCTTTACATTAATAGAAGTTTTTTTTAGAGTTTCTAAAGCATGGATAACTTCTAAAAGAACAATTTCTATCACTTCTTTCTCATAATAATTACTTTGTTAATTTTATTTAATCAATGAAATATTTTCATTAGAAATAGTCATATATTCTTCCTTTACTTCTAAGAGATCTATAAGATCATTACACTTTTTGAATTTTCTTCCAAGTGAATCTTCCATTTCTTCAGCTTCTTATTCCAGTCGTACATTATCTTCAAGAATTCCCTTTAAAAAATCATATATGAAACCAATACATCCAAAAAATTATTTAAATACCTTTAAAATTTAGAGTATAGGTCTTCAACCATTTTGATAGACTCATTTTCTTAATACTATCCACATATTGAGATAGTTTCTTCAAAAGGATCACTTCCAAAATATTTTATGTACAAACACTTTCCATTATTATTAGTTTCAATTAGTGTTTGATCCTTCTTGTATTTTGATATTTTTCTCAATTTTATTTCTTCTCTCTTCTTCTTATTTATTAAGGTATTTATAGAGACCTCCACTTAATATTTAATAGGGATGGAGTCTATTTTCTCCATATGAGGCACTTATTAAACTTCTTTAAATATAAACTTCATGTAGAACTTGTAAAAACAAATGGGAAAAATATTATATCAAATCAAAGGAAAACATACACTTCGATACCACTTGTAGAGCCCAGTCGATCATGCAAGGTTTCTAAGAGGGGGGGAATCAATGAACCCAAACTTTTATAGAATTTTACTTTGTTTCATTCAATTATACCCTCTTCAATCTCAAAAAACTATCTCGGGTAATAGATATGGACCTATTAATGTGCACTTGAACCTCACCTTATTATGTAATAAAAGAAAATAATAATAGAAATGTACAATATTTTTACAAGGTCAAACTCCTCTCAGAAAACCTACTCCTTACCATGTTCAATTGTGTCGAGTACAAGGATTTTAATATCACTTTAATTTGAAGTGAAAACAAGTAAAATAAAATTTTCACTTAAGGTTTGGTCTGACATCATCCAAGTCCCTAATTTAATATCACACTATTGCATAACCTCACACCATGATTACATGGGATCCCATCATGTGATCCAACATCGCATCGAATTCCTGATGTCTTGTGAAAATCAGTCTCTATGACTAGAATAGAGTTATACAAGGTTCCTACACACACATTTTAATAGGTCTTTAATAGCTAGTATCTGATCAAAAAAACTTTGTTCACATTAGACTTATCCTCTACTCGGTCTCACTATGATTTTGAATCATATTTGATCTTCTATCTTCTAAGAGTATTGATGCACAAGAAGAATATAATTTTTCAAATCAATATATCCATCTCCCTCTATCTCTCTCTATATCTATCTTATTATTCTTTTTCACTATATAGGAACTCCTAAATGCAGTGGTATTATTTTTATTTGTTACTAAATAAATATTTAGGTGGTAGTAGTATCAGGTTCTCCTTCATCTGGATGGAATATCTTCATAATTGCTTCAGCATAAAAGGGATTCACACATTCCTCATATCTTATCCTATATATATATATTCACATAATAATATCATGAATATTATTTAATTTTATTTTTGGATAGTATTTTATATTTATTATTCCAAAAATCTTTTCAAGTTCTTATTCTTCTTCTTTAATCATCAAATCTCCATGTTGTTCCTATTTTAAATCACCTAAATACTTAACTATTAACTTGATATAGTATTTGAATATTTGTGACCTAATCATTCTCTCAAATCACAATTATTTTAAATTATTCTATGCATGCATGAATTCATGCAACACCATGACATAGCCTTTGGTGTATCACTCCATGTATTATGCTTTCAATGTTGATTACTTCTCAAAATGGACACAATAAATAAACTATGGTGTGGTCGATTATATTTTAAACATTTGAGACACCACAAGAACCTCTATGGATTTTTTTTACTTAAAATTTCTCATAAGTGGTCATGTTTTCTGAAACATCCACCAAAAATGTCCATAGAAAATACATTATCGTGTGTTGGTTTAGTCTCTGCTTCTTCAGTGTAGTTCTTATTTCAACTTCTCTCAAATTAATATTTACATAGTAGTATATTGATCTTTATGTTGTAATGTATTTTTATATAAATATCATCTTGGATCACTGTTCATTTTAATCACAATGATGTTAATTCCCTGAAGATCATTGGCATCATTTTATTCAATATTCTTCATAATCTAAAATATTTTGGAAACTTATCATAGTTTTATACAACCTCAAATTTACCCTTACATAGGACTATTACCCCTATAATGAACTTTATGTAACTATTTTTAATTTGAATTTAACCTTACATGAAAGGCCTAGACCACCTTTAAACAGGTAATACAACCTTAATATGACCTTTATATAGCTTCTTGATTTTAATCCTATCATTACATAGGTAACAGGTTACCTTTACGAAACTCACTTGTACCTTTACATAGTTCCATTACAACTCACAAATTAAATTTACATAAATCCACTTACCATTATGTAGGTATACTCTGGTCCATCTTACCTTTACATAACCAATGATTTTACCCTTATTTAGATCCAAAATTCCTCAAATGCTTCTAGAATCCCTTCAATTCATTTTAGGGCCTTCTTAACCACTATAAACTCATCTCAACATCATCGTTATAAAGATATTATTCACCTATTCCTAGTATATTCCTCGATCAACATCTTTGGATGACTTATCCAACACATATTGACTTCCTTATAACTTAATTATTGAAAATAAATATAAATCACCACATAGATAAAACATAATATTATATGAATTTTTTAAGTTTTATAATATAAAAGTGTTATATTATATATTGTAAAATCTTTATCCAATGTTAATGTTGTATACCATAGTTTTATACCATACCATATGACTTCAATATGGAATACTCTATAAATAAAAGAATAAAAAAGTCTCAGTGTCTAAACCACATGATATATCTAAGTAAAAAATTATTTATACAGTCTTGAAACATCTAGTTTAATAATTATCATTTTCATATAAATCCAAAAAAAAAGGATAGAATGGACATAACTCATAATTTTTTATTTTTGGAATCTTATATACATCAAATATAGTGAAATATAAACAAAAAACACAAGAAATGATTAATTTAATGATATTTTAAAAAAATGAAAAGGTATGCTTTCAAATTCATTTTCACATTTACTTACTCTATGATTGATGAACACAATTTATCATAAAAATATATCTCTGGCCTTATCATGTAATCTACCAAATTAAAAATTTTGGATCAAATCCTAAAGATATCTTATGCCTCGCATTGTGCAAGTAAATCACCATTTAAAGTGGAGGGGAAGATCTAAAATAGTTCAATCATGGATTTACCTATCATTAAGCCTCTAATTCTATGAATCTAGACCCCATTATATTTCCCTAACTAATTTAAGTATACAGAATCCAAAGGATAAAGTGATTTAAAAGAATTGAATGTTGGATAATATAACAACCTAGGTAATATTAATAGTAAATAATTTTAATGACTTATTAATATTTATCAATTATATTTTATATATTTTTATTAATTATAAAAATATGAGGTAATTTTTCAATCAAAAGGAAAAAACATTATTTCTAACCAAATTGGGTTTTCATGAATTATATGGTCTTATTTAAAAATATAATTTTAAAATTTTAAAATTTTCAATTTGAAATTATTTTTAACATTTTTAACTCATAATTTTAAAATCATCTTAGGATTAATTTTTTATAATGTTCCAAAAAAATTGATTTTTCGAATGAATGGTGAAAAGTAATTATTTTTATTGAAAACTATCTTTTCATTTCAAGAATTTACAATGTAAAATTTTATTTTAAAATGGTTTCAAAGTAAAATTGTTTTATTTATATTATTAATAATATAATTAAGTTCATTATAATCATTTTTTATGCTTAATTTTCATATAAAATAATTTTATACTTAGGAAGAATTTTTTTTCAGAAAACAGATTTTCACCGTCATTTGCAGGATTAATTTTAAATAAATTTTTTTCACTTATAAGGATTTAATTTGATAAAACAGATTATATATTATTAATCATAATAATTAATATTGTTTAATAAATTCAACTTAATTTTTTGTTATAATGAAAAGTAAAAATAGTAAAATTTGGTTACCATGGCTAAGGTTAAAACTTGTTTACTAGGAGTTAAACTAAAGTGATAAGGGTTAAAATGACCTAAAAACTTGTATAAATCCTCTTTAATGGAAATATTTTGACCCTATGTAATATAATATTCATAAATGGTCCATTTTGGATTTATTTTTCTTGAGTAAAACCATAATATATTTTAATGTTTTGAAAAATTCCAAGTGTGTCCTCTCCCCCACTTATAAAAGGAAACCCCATCTCCTCTCCTCTCTACACTTCAAGAGCCATTTTTTCAGATAAAAAATACCCAAATCCCTTACTAACATCCCTCCCCATTTACTATAGTTCTTATTTTGAGAATAATACCAGCCTTATAGGTTTTAATGTGTAAAACAAAGGAGGTTATACGAAAAAGAGGTATAGCTTTTAGCCGAATGTTTTAGTTTTATTTCTTCCTCTACCTACTACAAAAATATTCAAAACATTGTGATATAATAACATCATTATATCATATATAATTATATGTTATTATTTTTTTAATTAACTTTAATCCATATCCTTTTTTATCTAATGGGAAATGAAACCATCGTTCGTGTGTATGGAGGACTACCACCTCACGAACTGATGTAATTCGTTTTCCATCAGCACCCATAATGGCTAGTTATAATTATGGATTTAAAGTATATATATTATATTCATGACATAATTATAATTTTGTAAATATAAAATGAAACTTACCTTCTTTCCCTCATGTTTTTGGAAAAATGGAAATGTTACTCATGTGTATGTATGGCTTACCGTCTCTATGATTTTAACGTAATTTATTTTTCAAAAATAATGTTACATAGTTTTTTATAAAATTAGAATTAATGTATAAAAATTATAAATATTTAATTATTATTATTCTTGATATAATTTAAAAATGACCTCTTTGAACACAGTCAACATACCAATGTTGTTTTGAAATTATGAATCAGACGTCCTCAAAACACCTGACATGGACTTAACCGATTAAGTATTTAAATACATTAAATTAAATGATATAAATGGTTTAATGATAAGTGATTAAACCTATAAAAGTTTCTTAATAAATTAAATAATTTATAAAAGTTTATTATAAATGAGATAAAGAATGTGTGTGGCAATTCAGACTCGAGGTAAGGGACACTTTACCTTAAAACCACATTCTAAATGTTTTAAAGATTTATTTTCTAAATATTTTTATTCCATATACATATTCTTCAAATTATTTTATGAATGTATTTATATATACATAAATAAAATATAAAGAAAATTTTATATCTCTTTTGACTTTATTTTAATTGTTTTTACAAGGAATATTTTTATATATTTTATACGGAATGTTTTGAAAAAAAAAGGAAAAATGAATGTTCTACTTTAGCATATATAGTGTCAATGGATTTTCCCACCATCATAAATATTATTTTATATTTGAATTAATTTACAATATTTATTGTTTTATTTAAAGAAAAACCTTTCTTTCTTTTGTTTTGGGTATTTTCAAAAAGGATTTTATATGGAATGGATATTTTGATATTTGAAAATATCTTTCTCATGGGTGAAAAGAATATTTTTATGAGTACGATGATGGAAATGAAATATTTCATGTGTTATGATTATGTTATAGTTATTAGGAATTTTTATGATTATAGGTGAGCTTGATATAGCTCATGATGATGGTTTATCCCGATATAGATCATAATGATGGGTGGGCTCGATAAAACTCTCCAATACATTAGGTTAAGGGATGAAGTTAATTGATTATAGATTTATCCTAATAGATTATTGGAATTTATAAAGAAGGTTATTTTATTTGTAAGAGTGATTGTAATTGTTATATGAAAATGATATCCCAATTTACCCACATGATTTATCTATGCTTGTTATAGGTTTTTATGAAAATCATATGATTTCACAAGGTAAGCTAATGAGATTAAGTTTAAAAGAAAGTTTATGCTACTTATAAAGGGTAAAATGTATAACTTTGTGAAAAAATCATGAGTTTTTCATGACTGAAAATAAACCTTTATGAGTTTTATTTTTACTTTAATATTTCTTATGAAATGTTTTATAAAAATATTTGGGTAATAAAGTTGATTTCTTGGGTAAGAAAATGATTTTTTCAGCTCAAAGTTTTTTATGAAAAATGAAAAATTTTATAATATGTATTCCTAGACTAATGGCTTTATTTATTTCTTTAAATTGATATGATTTTGTACTCATCCCACATTTTCAAAAAAAATCACAGGTTTTAAGGATGAGTTGAGATAAGGATGAGGTCAAGATAAAAAATGTGAATATATGACATGGAAAGAAAACTTGTTATATATTAAAAGTTTTGTATTTTGGGAAAATGGATACTGAGGGGTAGTTTCCAATTTGTGATATAATATTTTATTATATAAGGGTGACGACCTAATTTTCTAAAACTCTAAACCTAAAAGATATTTGGGAATGTAAGAAAATTAATTCTTATCTAAAGATGCAATTTGTAGATTATTTAAGGTTTGGTTCTTATAGTTGGCGTCAGATTGAAGTTTTAGATAATTTTATAGGTTATGATAATGTAATTAAATGATCTCACGAGATTATAATTTATGGTTATCATAATATATAATTTGATTTTTTTTCTTTTTGATTCATCTAAAATATGTCTGTTTAGAATGGTTTTCCATAGAGGAAACAGGGAAGCTGAAGTAGGAAGTTACCAAGAGGATAATATCCTTCCAAATCAATAGCATGGAATGCTTGTATTTGGAACTAAGTATTTTTTTTATATGATATCTCAATTGAGGTAGGATATAAATAGTGGTGGCATCCATTCTAAAGAGAAATTGGATCTACCATAAAAGAACATGATGATAGTAGAGCATTTTACGAGACATCACCCTCTAGAATTTAGTAAATCTTCTGACCCTGAGGTAGATAATGTATAGATTAAATATATGGAAAATATATTTGAATCCATGGGTTGTTTGGATCAAAAGGTAACTATTTTCATTTACCTCTTTGAATGTGAAGGTGATCAATGGTGTTTAATGGTTAAGAAAACTAGAGAAAGAGAATATATTGATTCCTTTGAATGGGAAACATTTAATAATATTTTCCTTGTGAAGTAATTTTTAAAGGTTGTTAAAATTAGGATGGAAAATCAAATCAATTCATAGAATTAAGGGAAAAGGTGAGGATTTAGTAACTACATATGAAGAAAAATTCACCCAGTTGGAAAGGTATGCACCAATTTGTATATGGGATCTTGATAGTAAAATTGATTAGTTTTACTCAAGATTAAATCCAAGATACTGATGAGAATTGGCATCTCATGGATTTAAAATTTATGATAAACTTGTACATTATGCTGAGAAGGTATAAATGGAGTTTGTTTATGGCCATGTTTTATATGAAAAAAAGAGAAAAATATGTCTAGGTAGTGAGTAATAGGAAAGAATCCATTGATGAAGTTGAAGGTAAAAAAACAAGTTTCTAGTTTGTGGTAGTTGTTGTAAAAAAATACCTTAGGGGGTGTCTTATGAAATCAAGCAAGCACTTATGATATGGTAAGTTTGGGTATATGGATCATTATTACAAATAAAAAGAACTTGGTAGTGGTAAGACTAGTTTTGATAAGCAGGTAGTAAGGTGTTTTAAACATAATGATATAGATAATTATTATCACGAACCGTCCCCTGGGGCTCATGTCGTGACTACCCCGAGCCCACCTCCCAAAGTCCATGGGTTGTCAAGTAGTGTTGAAGGCATCATCCTACAAGTGGGAGGAATTTTCCTGAGTACCTGTATGCACACACATGCCCAACTGCATCTCAACACACTAAAAAGGGGGAAACAAGTACCATTAAAACAAGGTTGAGTGCAAGTACTACTGAAAGTAAGTGAGCCAAAATAAAAACCGAACAAAGAACTGAAAATAGAAAGTACAAAAAGGGAAACTCTAATGGCCATCTACAGAAAACCCCACCTGATCGTGAGAGTAGTGAATCTACTGGAAGTCGAAGTAGTATGTCCTGTATGCCCAGTCCTACTGGGCCCCGCCTGGTCCTAGGCCACCAAGTCCACCATCGTAGTGTCTGTTAGTCCTGTCTCTCTGAGCACCCCTATCGAAACATTGTTCATCTGCACTAGAAACAATATGCGCGGGTGAAGCCCAAGCAGGGGTTAGTAACACAGTACTCAGTAGGGACCCCAAAACAAAAAGAAAATACCACACATAAATTCCTCAAAGTAAAGCACGAAACACAAGACAGCTCACACCAGGTATATTCTAGGGTAGTGAACACCTCGATTACTGGAGAAATCCTCCTCTAACGAGTATAGTGGGTATGCCATGTCACAAATATGTGCTTCCCACTAACCTTGGACTTCTTAGGTGCACCACTCCATCACGTATTGTGGTCCTGCAAAGTCACAGAGAAGTGTTTCCCACCAGTCGTGGCCAACTAAGGTTCTCCTCCTCATCATGTACCATGGGCCTGAAAAGTCACAGAGAAGTGATTCCCACCGTGGGCCTGGAAGGTCACAGATAAGTGATTCCTACTGGGCCATGGTTGAGTCATCCAGAGTTGAAAGTCTGCAGTACTCAGGTCTTAGCCAACTGTGGGGTTCCGTACATAGAATGCCTAGGAGAACTGTTCCTCAAGCCCTTTGACGCATCTCAACTTACACGAAGGTCACCATAGAGCATTCCAAAAGATATTCCTTGTTGATAGGGTCCCAACGCCACAAACGGGTCATCAATTGAATGTGTGGTTTGCAAGATATGGGCGTTCTAGAAACTAGGGGACCGGTTGCAACAGGCCCCGGTCCGACCCAGTCAGACCTATCCGACCAACCCAGCCTGGGGGTCCTACATACCTCGGTTTAATATTGACCAACTCAACCTAACCCAGTTCGGGTTTGGGTTGGTATGGTCTGGTGTGGCCAATGGGCCTCGCTGGACCTAGCCCAGTTTGGTCGAGGGTCCAGTCCGTCGGGTCGCCCCCCGACCCAATCTAGTCCGGCCTAGCCCGAAGGGTGCAGGTCTAGCCTGTCGGCGTGGATCCAGCTCGCTGGGTGTGGTTCCAGCCCGCCAGTGCGGGTCCGGCCTGCCAGTGCGGGTCCAGCCCACCAGGCCATGGGACTGGCCCGCTGAACTGTGGGTCCAGCCCGTCAGGCGGGTCCAGCCCGCTGGCAAGGGCACGACCCACCGGCCCGAGGCCCATCCACATGAGGCGTTTGGGGTGCACTGCCTGATCAGGACGTGTCACGCCTGCTCCGATGGCCCCACGAACTTGGGTCCCCTCCAGTCGCGGTCGATGAACCGCGGCTTGCTAGCACCAAGGTGGCCTGGACGCAAGCCACCCTTCTCCACGCAGTGCTCGCCTGGCACTGCGATCCCTGCCACCGCAGTCAGTTGGTCATGGCCTCCTGTCACCATGGCATGCCCGGTGCACCGCCGTCCTCCAACGCAGCCGGTGAGGGTCGGCCACCTCTACTACTACCACAGCGTTGGGAGGTATCGTTCCCTTCATGAAGCCATCTTGGGCTGTTCATCGTCACACCGGTGGTGTCGCATCGGCAACACCCTCTACGAGCCACTGTAGTCTCTCTAGTGGTCCATTTTCTAATCAATCTACACCTACGGGCCTCTTGGTTCATCCTCATCCATGCTCAAGACCTGAAATCGAATTTCCACCACTTCGAGAATGCAGCCACCAAGAACACATGAGCGGAGGTGCTCATGCCTTATTTTTGTCAGCTCGGGCCCTCTGTGTTAGAGGTTTAAATTAAGGGGGAGGTTTGGGGATTGAGTTTAATCTTTTCGTGCCAAGTTAAACCCCGGATAAATAAATCCCCAGGAAAAAGTCACCCTCCCACATAATGCACGAATTGTGGGCCAACTTGTTCATGGATTGATCTGTGTTCGTCGTTTTTAGAAAGGAACGGGGAAAACATCAAAATAAAACAACCCCTACCTCATTTATGTTCGATTCCGAAGTGTTTTTCCTTGAGACAAGGCATCGATGTCATCCATTTCTGGCTCCATTCTTCGAGGTTTGTCGCAAATGATGAAGATCCATTGGCATTCGTCATTCTTCATTGGGGAGGAGATTCATCGGAATTTTGTTAGATAACCCTCCTAATTTTTAATTCTAAAACTCCACACATTGGTTTATTAAAAGAAAACAAAAGCTCAGTGTCATTATGCCAATTAATTATGCTCATTAAATGGGTCACATTTAATGAGTCATTATAAAAATAGCATATCGGTTTCAAATGAGCCATTATTGTTTTTCCATTAATGCACCTCGTCACTGCCTTGTCGTTGCACCGCAGTGTCTTCATCCTCCAACCAACGGTGAGAAAGAAATAAAATAATTCCTTTAAATTATTTTATTATTTTTCTCAAAATTTCTGAAAAATAATTTTTCCACTCAGCCCTTTCAAGTTGAAGTTAATCCATTTCTAGACGAATCTTGGCATTCTGAATTCAACGGTTCTCTCAGATTTTTAATCTGAGCATCAGTTCAAAAGATATAAAATCATGCTCGCACGTTTACTGAATGTACCTTGAAAAAAGTTCAAAATTCTGTTCTGGGCTCTCCAGACATCGGAATCACATGTTGTCGAATTTCACGGTCTCGATATAATTCTATATAATTAAAAAAAAATTACACAGAAATTCCAAGATGTTACATTCTCCCCACCTTAGGTTTTTAATCCCTGAAATCCAAAACAACAACTAAACAAAAAGATGGGGGTACTAAGCATGAATCTGATCCTCCAACGTAGGGCCTGCTCCTGTCGATCCTCTATCTCCACCGAGAACTCTGCAAACATCGGCCCATCATCAATTTCCATCTTTTCTCAATCGATGGCGTGCGACGGATCATGCACTTACATCCTCAGTTGTGACACATGGAAAACATCATGCACCCAGTGCATCTGTAGGGGAAGAGCTAGGCAGTATGCCACCTCGCCAACTCTGCTCAGGATCTGAAAAGGTTCGATGAACCTCAGAGATAGTTTGTTGCCCTAACCAAATCTCTATAATCCTCATCGGGGTGAGACCCAAAGTAATACATGATTGCCCTCCTCAAACTCCAAGGGTCTATGTCTTCTATTGGAATAAGAATTTTTTCTACTCTGTAAAGTCCTCATCTACTCCTGGATGATCTGCACCTTCTCAGTGGTAGCCCATACCAACTCTGGACCCCTGAGTGTTGAATCCCATAGGTTTTTCCAGTATATGGGTGATCTGCACTGCCACCTGTACAGGGCCTAAAATGGTTTCATGCCAATGGTGGAGTGATAAGTGTTATTGTATGCAAACTCCACCAGTGCTAGGTGGTCCTCCCAACTAGGACCAAAGTCTAGGACACAAGTACAAATCATGTCCTCTGGGGCCTGTATAGTCCACTCTATCTAACCATTCATTTGGGGATGAAAAGATGTGCTCAAGTGAAGCTACGTCCCAAAACCCTCTTGTAATCCCTTCCATAGCTAGGATGTAAAGCGTGCATCATGGTTTGAGATGATCATTGATGGAACTCTATGGAGCCACACTATCTTCTTGATGTAGAGGCATCCCAAGCCCTCTACCGGTCCCTACTTCAGGATGGGTAGGAAGTGAGCCGACTTGGTGAGTCGGTCAATGATCACCTAGATAGAATCATGGCCTCTAGATGTACATGGTAACCCCATCACAAATTCCATTGCGATACCATCCTATTTCCACTCTGGTACCTCGAGTGGCTGGGCCAAGCCTACTGGAACCTAATGCCCATCCTTCACTTGCTGACAAGTGTGGCATCGTGAAATGAACTTGGCTACTGATTTATTCATCCTTGGCCACCAGTACTAGCATCAAAGGTCCTGGTACATCTTTTCCACTCCAGGATGTACCACCAAAGGGGATGTGTGTAACTCCCTAAACACCTCCTCTTGTAACATCATTGTAACTACAGTGTTCCCTCTGAAAAGGATGACGTTCTCCCCACCTATCAAAAATCCATCAGGAGTCCATCTTGAGGATAACTGAGTACATCGGGCCTTACAGTCAATATCCATTAGTTGTGCCTCCCTGACTCACTATAAGAGTGGGGGAGTAATAGCCATCAACTGAAGGTAAAATCCTCCATTATCATCCAAAAAGGATATCTACGTCGTGGATAACTACTTTATTTCCTCACTCAGCAGCTGAAAACCGGTTCTCCTACTGAGTGCATCTGCCACCACGTTCTCCTTTCCAAGAGTATAGACTATCTCGAATTCATGGTCCTGGAGGAACTCTAGTCATCACCACTGCCTCAAGTTCAAGTCCTTCTGTGAGAAGATATACCTGAGACTCTTATGGCCAGAGTAAACTTTAAACCGCTCACCCATCAAGTAGTGCCACCACATCTTCAAGGCAAAGACCACTGCTTCTAACTCTAATTCATGGGTCATAAATTTCTACTCATGTTGTCTCAAATATCATGATCCATAGGTGATCACTGCTAGCTCTTGCATCAGGACACAACCCAGTCTGGTCCCTGATTCATCGTAGTAAACTACTTACCCAACGCCCTCCTCTATTAGTCTCAAGATGGGGGAACTAGTCAGTCTTTGCCTCAGCTCTTGGAAACTCTTCTAGCATTTCTTCGTCCACACAAAGGGTTTTCCATTCTGTTTCAAAGCTGATAAGGGTTCTTCTATCCTGTAAAAGTTGGGTACGAACCTCTAATAGTAATCAGCCAACCCCAAGAAGCTACGCACCTCAGTCATGTTCCTAGGAGGATCCCAAGAAAGCACCGCCTTTATCTTCTCTAGATCCACAACAATTATAGCCTCTGAGATGACATTTCCTAGAAAGTGGACTTCCCGAATCCAAAACTGACACTTCAAGAGCTTACCATAAAGATGGTGCTCTCGGAGTGTATTCAGGACTATCCGTAGGTGTGTAGCATGCTCCTCTTCTGATGCCAAGTACACCAAGATTTCATTGATGAATACCATGAAAAAATAGTCAAGTTAAGTCTGAAAGATCTTGTTCATGAGTCCCATGAAAACTGTTGGGGCATTGGTCATGCCGAAAGGAATCACCAGGAACTCATAGTGGTCATATCGGCACCAGAAGGTTATCTTTGGTACATCCTCATCCCACACCCAAAGCTGGTGATAGCCTGATCTAAGAACTATCTTTGAGAACCACCTATCCCCCTTCAGCTGGTCGAAGAGGTCATTGATTCTAAGCAGTGGATACTTGCTCTTCACAGTCGCCTAGCTCAGGTTCCAGAAGTCCATGCACAACCTCAAACTCCCATCTGCCTTCTTGGAAAAAATCACCGGGCTACCCATGGTGCAACGTTGGGCCTTATGAACCCCTTCTCCTACAATTTGTCCAACTGTACCCTCAGTTTGCGAAGCTCTGCAGGAGCCATCCGATATGCCGGTGTGGATATCAGTGTCATCCTGGGGTACAGGTCGATGCAGAAGTCTACCTCCCTACAAAGAGGTAGTCTTGGAACATCCTCATGAAAAACATCCTCATATTCATCCACCACTATAGGAAATCTTGGAATCATCTCCTCCACTGCACCGAGGGTGAGGCTATCCAACTGGTGAGTGATTGGTTGCACCCTCCTCCGATAAAGTCCATCATGTGCTGCAAGAGTTTCCTTATCACCAGTGAAGGAAAACATGGTCCCATCTCTATGGACACACCACACTGTATACCTAAAATAGTCGATCTGAGCATGGATATTAGATAAAAATTCTATACCCAGGATGAAATCATAAGGCCTCAACATCACTACTAGGAGATCCCAGCCAAAGCTCTCACCTCCTAGAGTAAGCTCACACTGCCAGCACCAGTGTGTAATCGTCGAATCCCATCCCATAGGAGTCTATAGCCATAAAGATTGAGCCAATAGCTCCACTAAAATCTCTAAGCTCCGAATGAAAGTCATGGAAAGAAAGGAGTGACTAGAACCTATGTCTATAAGAAGTGCATCTAGGGTGGATAAGATACAGATCATACCTCGAATCATCTTTGGAATGTCATGGCCATAAGCCTCTGCTGCCTAAAGCTGTTCTCACCCTTGTTTGCCTTCTTCTTGAGGTAGGGGTGGACCACCTGGGGGTGGTGGAAGTAACACCTCAAACTTCCACCCACCACCGACTGTTCAGCCTGCTCCCCTACCACATTTGATGCCCTGCAAACCTCCTCGTTCGAAAGGCTGCCGCTATCTCGGCGGCCCCTTGAACATGTGTTGGTTATCTATACGACGGGTCGGGCAGTCACAAGCCATGTGTCCCTTCTTGCCACACGAGTAGAAAATCCTGGTTCCCGACTGACTCCCTCTAGTCTGGGAGCCTCTCACTACTGACCCTGATTCCTAGGTTCGTCTTCTAAAATACCTATACCGCTAGGGCCCTCGTGTCTTCTGTATGTTTCCTACTGAAGACTTTGTCACCTGGGGTCTGCTGGTGGCTCTAGCCATCAGCATCTTCTCCACCGAGAATCTCTTCAGAAGAAGGGATCTCTCTAGCACCTCGGCCTGGGTAGGGATGCTGAGAGACAACACCAATGCCCTAATCTCCCGTATGAGTCCCTGCTCAAAGGCTCGAGCCCTAAATAAAGGGTCTCGCACCATATATGGTGAGTAGCAGGAAAGATCTGTGAACCTCGTTGAGTACTCAGTGAACATCATGTTGCCATGTTGTAGGTGAAGCAGCTCCTAAATGTGCACAAAGTGCAAGGTCGCAGGGAAAAACTCCTCCCAGAAAAGATGCTCGAAGTCTTCCCAGGTGAGGGTTTCCTCATCATGCATTTGGGTGGTCAATCTCCACCATCTCCCTACTAAACCCTGTAGAAGGATCACTGCTAAGATCTCCATCTAGTCAGGCAGTGTCCTCACTAAGTGGAAGACCCATGTCACAACCTCCAACCAGACCTCAACGACCCAAGGATATGTCTCTCCCTTGAACCTGGGAGGACTTTGTCTCTGAAACTCATGTAGGGAATTGAGCCTACAAATTTCCTATACTAGAACCTCTTATAGAAGATGCTGACCATCGGGTGGTGGTAGCACTAGTGCACCACCAGTTGGGGACATCTTTAGAACTGGTCCCTGAACAGACGCCTCGTCGCTAGGCGGGCTGTCCTCACAACATCGTATTGGGATCTTAACTGGTCATCTGCGTGGAGGCATCCTAAAATAGATCAAGATGTACCACAGTCAAAATTTTATACCTGGTGAGATGAATTTTATTCAAAAGAACATAAGGAGACACTTATGAAACCAGTGTTTTTAAGTATTGAGATGAAAAGAAGAATTCAAGGTCTTTGTGTGTATAGATATGTCAGCCGCCACACCAACACTAGACTACATGAATCTGAATGTTGGACTCTCAAAACTTAACATTGTTGCCCCAAAACAAAACATAGACTCCCAGTCTTTGAGGGAGAACCGACTACCCTCTGATACCACTTTGTCACGACCCGTCCCCCGGGGCCCGTGTCGTGACTACCACAAGCCCGCCTCCTAAAGTTCAAGGGCTGGTGACTAGCGCTGAAGGCATCATCCTGTAGGTGGGATGCATTTTCCTGAGTACATGTATGCACACACATGACCAACTGCATCCCAACACACTAAAAAGGGGGAAACAAGTACCACTAAAACAAGGCTGACCGTAAGTACAACTAAAAGCAAGTGGCCCAGAATACAAACCTAACAAAGAACTAAAAATAACAAGTACAAAAAGGTAAACTCTGATGGCCATCTGCAGAAAACCCCACCTGATCATGAGAGTAGTGAAGCTATTAGAATCTGAAGTAGTATGTCATGTCCACTCGGTCCTAATGGGCCCTGCCTTGTCCTAGGCCACTAAGTCCACCGTCATAGCATCCATCAGTCCCATCTCCCAGAGCACCCCTGTCGAAACATCGGTCGTCTGCACCAGATACAACACATACGGGCGAAGTCCGTGTAGGGGTGAGTAAAACAGTACACAGTAGGGACCCCAAAACAAAAAGGAAATATCACATAGCAATTCCTCAAAGTAAAGCACGAAACACAAGACAACTCACACCAGGTATATTCTAGGTTAATGACAGTAGCATCATCAGTCTCATTGTCAAACACCTCAGCTGCTAGAGAACTCCTCCTCTGATGAGTACAGTGGGTCTGCCAAGTCATGAATAAGTGCTTCCCACTAACCATGGACTGCTTAGGTACACTTCTCCATCACGTAACATGGGCCTACAAAGTCACAGAGAAGTACTTCCTACTAGTCGTGGACAACTGAGGTACTCCTCATTATCACGTACCATGGGCCTATAAAGTCACAGAAAATTGCTTCCCACTAGGCCATGATCGACTCATCCAGAGTCGAAAGTCAGCAGTCCTCTGGTCTCAGCAAACTGTGGGGTTCCGTACATAGAATTCTTGGGAGAACCACTCCTCAATACCTTCGTCTCATCTCAAATTCCACGAAATTCACCATAGAGTGTTCCAAAAGACCAGTCTTGTCGAGAGGGTCCCAATGCCGCAAACGGCTCATCAATCAGACGTGCAGTTTTTAAGATACAAGTGTTCTAGCAACCAGGGGACTGGTTGCGATGAGGCCCGGTCCGAACCAGTCGGACCAACCCGACCAACCCGGCTTGGGGGTCCCGCATACCCTAGTTTAAGATCAACCAATTAGACCTGACCTGTTTTGGGTCTAGTTCAATCTGTTCCGGTCTGGCCAATGGGTCTCGCTAGACCCATCCCAGTTGTACCTCATTATCATTATGAGCCATAAGACTTGCCATTTTTCTGTTATGCTCATCCTCGGAATTTATAGAAGATTCATCGTGTGAACCAAAAGTATTTCTCCAAGTAGATTTTTCATTTTTTTGCCTTTTATCTTGTAATTAGCTTTCTTGTGTTCTTTTAGAAAAGGATAGTTATCCTTTATATGACCTTTTTTCTTGCACTCACATCATCTGTTTTCTCCAGTCCCTTTATTTTTATTTCTGAAGAGATTTTCAAATTTCACAGATATATCTAATAAATCTTTATTCAAATATGGATGACATGAATTAGATTATTCAACCATAATAATTTTGATAGATTCTTCTTTATGTAATGTATGATTCTCAGCTTCAGTCTACATCTCAACTTCATATATAATTAAATTCCCAATCAGTTCCTTAATAAATAAATTTTTCACAGGTGTAAATTGATGAATATCTACAGATATTCCATTCCACTTTGAGGGTAGTACTATAAGTACTTTCAATTCTTGATCTGATTATGAAATTCAATCTTTTAAATTGTGAATATTATTGAAAATATCTATCAATATTCCATTCATTTGAGTGATAGTTTCAACCTAATACATTTTGGATGTATCAAATATTAGATTCACAATTTCATACCTTAACTGCCTAATATTTTCATTCCTTCATAGGAAAAAGAAATAGTCTGACACATCTCATATGCAGTAGACCATTGTGAACCTCGATTTAATTCATCAGGTCCTAAACCACACACAATAGCATTCATAGCTTTGGAATTGAGATCATATTATTTTTCTTGATCATCATATCAATCTTCCAATTCCTCTTTAGGAATCTCATAAAACTTAACAACCTTTAAATAAACCCTTATTCCAAGATATTTTAAATAGATGATCATATGGGATTTCCAGCATCCATAATTTTCACCATTAAAATAAGAAGCATGGATTATAGACATACCTTCTCTAGAATTGGCCATTTAAAGATGTCTTCATCTGAATATTTTAACTCAAGCTTGTTAGATCCAGTAAAACTTTCTGATATCCCTTGTTGATATAGGATAGGAAAAAAGAATTTTCAAAAAGAAAATATAACAGAAGATCACCACCTTTGATACCAATTGTTAGGTCGGGGTGTTTATAATGAATAAAAATACACAAGAGGGGGTGAATTTTATAATTCAAAAACTTTGATGAATTCTAAACACCTATCTTGTTATGCAGTGAACCTTTCCTTCTCTCAAAAGAGAGCAGTGGATAATAAATAAGGGAAATGAACACAATGATGTATAGTGGTTCAGGGTACAAATATCCCTTATTCCACTCCACCAATAATCAACTCCATGAGCTTTCTAATTTTACTATTAGGTCCTCTTATCCTAAGAACTTTAAATCCATAACTGGGTATACGTAGTCGACACCTTACAATAAGACTTCACAAATCCTTTGGGTTCTTTTACAGGGAACCGGAAATCCACATCTTAGTGAAATAAGCTAACACTTAAATAGAACTAAGTATGACCAGTTGAAACTACAATAAATCAAAAGTGTTTGGTTTTTTGTATGGTATAGGTTGAACTTCACATTTGCAACTCCAACTGAAAAATGAAATAAGATCTTCAATATAATACAGTAGCAAATAGATCTTCAATGTTTCATGGGATTTATTAAAATAGTAGTAAATAAAACACCAGACATATGTTTAAACATGTATGTCTCCAAAGTGTATCTTCACCAAATTATTTTTCGATCTTGTAGAAAGATATAATATAGAAGTACAGTAGTAATGATAACAATAGCAACAATGATTTGATATATCAAAACATGTATGTTTCCAAATTGTAGCTCTAAAGGAAACAACACATAGTTATTCCTTATGAATATTTCCTCTATATATTTTTCTATATTTCTATCTCTATTTATGTACAACCATCCATCATATTTCAATGAAGATTGACTTGGTATTTATACAGCAGTTCAAACAAATCCAGGTCAACCAGCTCCATAAACATTACATAATAAATTGTGAATATTTGAATTCAAATTCTTTCAAGAGCATTGTAACATCCCATAATAATGGAAATGATTTAATCCATTGAATATGAGATTTTAAAACAATTATAATTATCCTTTGAATCAGTCATAAAATATCTTTGAATGGATCTTTACTTCCGTCAAGACTGTCGCATAAATCACAGATAATATCATGGATTTAAATCTCTGTCATTGAATAGTCAAATGTAGGGTTCCTCAATGTAACAAAAAAACTCCAAACATAGGGTTCCTTCATGTGACAACAAAACTCCAAATGTAGGGTTGAACACAAAAGTAGGGTTGGTGTACTGTATGTTTTTTTTCTCAAACAAAGGGTTGATTCCAAACGTACGGTTGTTGAGCCATACTTTCCCAACAACATGGAGTTATTGATTCATACATGTTGTTTCAAATGTAGGTTTGATTCCTTATACTATGATTACTAATTTAGGGTATGAAAAGTGTTTCCAGAATACATTAAAATTCATTTTGAATGCTTTAGTGAATATTCCTCACGAATCAATGACTTGAATATAATTCTGAAATAAATATTCTGACGAATAATAATTTCTTGAAAAGTCACTTAAAGTAAATTTATTAGAAACATAAATGTAGGTGTTTGTGAACATCAAACCCAAAAATAAATTACCTAAATTTTTTAATCAACATATTCTTAGTAAACATACAAAATTTTCTTTGAAATTATGAACCGAACATCCTAAAAACACCCGATGTGGATTTAACCAATTAAATAATTAAATATGTCATTAAATTAAATGAAATAAATGGTTTAATGATAAGGGATTAAACATGAAAAAGGTTCTTAATAAAGTAAATAATTTATAAAATTTTATTATATAGTAGATAAATAACATATGTGGAAATTTAGACTCAATGTTTGGGACACTTTACCTTAAAAATCTCTTTTTAAATGTTTTATAAGTTTTTTTCTTCCATGTACATATTCTTAAAATTATTTTATGAATTTATTTATATGGAAGTAAATTAATGATAAAGGAAATTTTATGTCTCTTTTTACTTTATTTCAAATGTTTTAAAAAGGAATATTTTAATATATTTTATACATAATGTTTTGAAAAATAAAGGAAAAAAGGAATGTTTTATTTTAATTTATACGGCATCAATGGATTTTCTTGTCATTGTAATCATTATTTGATATTTTATTTTATTTATAAGATTTCATGTTTTCTTCAAAGAAAAACCTTTCTTCCTTTTTTTAGGTATTTTCAAAAGGGTTTTAAATGGAATGGATATTTTGATATCCAGAAATATTTTTCTTATGGGTGAAAGGAATATTTTTATGAGTATGATGATGGAAATGCAAGATTTCATGTTTTATGATTATTTTATAGTTATTTGGAAATTTTTATGATGACAGGTGAGCCCAATATAGCTCATAATGACTAGTGATCCTGATATAGATCTCTAATGCATTGGGTAAAGGGATGGAGTTAATCATTTATATGTTTCTCCTATGTGATTATTGCAATTTACCAGGTAATTTTTTCTATTTGTAAGAGTGATTGTAAGAGTGATATAAAAATGATGTCCCAAGTTACCTGCATGGTTTATATATTCATTCTATGGTTTTTATAGAAATATTATGATTTCACAAGTTAAGCTAATGAGCTTAAGTTTAAAGGAAAGTTTATGCTACTTCTTAAGGGTAAAATGTATAACTTTGTGAAAAAAATTCATGAGTTTTTCATGATTTAAAATAAACCTTTATGATTTTTATTTTAGATTTAATATTTATGAAAATATTTGGGTAGTGAAGTTTGTTTTTTGGGTAAGAAAATGTTTTTTAGCTCATAGTTTATTATGAAAAAGGGGAAATTTTATAATATATATTCATGGACTAACGGGTTTCTTTATTTCTTTTTATATGTACCTTACTGAACTTTTGTACTCATCCCATATTTTCAAAAAAAATCACAGGGTTTAAGTATGAGTAGGGACAAGGGTAAGGTTAAGATAAAAAATGTGAAGATATTTCATGAAAAGAAAACTTGTTATATCTTAAAAGTTTTTTACTATGGAAAAAATAGATACTGAGTGGAAGTATCCACTTTGTGATTTAATATTTTATTATTTAAGGGTGATGTATTAATTCTATAAAACTCTAAATCTAAAAGATATTTGATAATTCAATAAAATTATTTCTTATCTAAAAATAAAATTTATGTATTGTTTAAGGTCAGGTCCTTAAAGTTGGTATCATAGGGAAGGTTTAGATAATTTTATAGGTTTGGATAATGTAAATAAATTACCTTAAGAGAATCTATTTTATGGTTATCATGATATAGAATTTAAATATCACTATGTTGCTTCATCTAAACTATGTCTATTCAGAATGGTTTTCCATAGAGTAGATAGAGAATCTAAAGTAGGAAGGCACCAAGAGGATAATATCCTTCCAAATTGGAAACTTGGAATGGTTGGAATTGGAATTTATCATCTTGTTGTTGTGATGGCTTAGTTGACATGGGCTATAAATGGTGGTGTAATCCATTATAGAGAGAAACCAGATCTACTATAGAGGAACATGTTGATAGTGAATAATTTTATGTGACAATGCCCTCAAAATTCAATGGATCTTTTAATCTAGTGGTAGCTAAGGGATGGATTAAATATCTAGAAAATATATTCAAAGCCATGGGTTATTTAGATAAAAAGGTAACTATTTCTATTGACTATTTTGAAGGTGAATTTTATCAATGGTGGTCAATGCTTAAGAATACTAGAGAAAGATAAGAGATTGATGCCTTATAATGGGATGCATTTAAGAATATTTTCCTTGAGAGGTTTTTCCCTAAGGTTGTTCAACTTTGGGTGGAAATGAAATTCTTGTAATTAAGGAAAACAAAGGTATGTTTATTATCTACATAGAAAGAAAACTTCACCCAATTAGCAAGATATGCAAAAATTTATATTTGAGATCTTGATAGTATAATTAATCAGTTTTACTCAAGATTAAAGCCAATATAATGAAGAGTATTGGCCTCTCATGAATTTAAAATTTATGAGAAACTTGTATGTTGTTCTAATAACATAGAAATAGAGTTTATATATGACCATGATTTCCATGACAATAAGAAGAAAAAGTGGTCCATGTGGAATTCAATAGGAAATAATCCATTGAAAAATCTTAAGGTAAGAAAATCCCGTTTTTGATTTGTGGTAATTGTGGTAAAAAGAACCCTGCATAATTTCTTATGAAATTTGGTAAGTGGTTCTGATATGGTATGTTTGGGAATATGGATCATGATTGGAAAGGAAAAGATCTTGGTATTGGTAATACTAATTTTGATGAGCATGCACTAAGTTGTTTTAAATTTAATGAGATGGTTCATTATGAGGATGTGTGTTTGAAGAAGCGAATACATGATGGGAATCAGAAAGACTATAACCAGAAGAGCATGGTGGAATCCTTCACAACTACTTCAAAAGATGTTAAGTCATCAAACGAATTTGTAATAGGTATATTACTTTTTTATTAAAATTATGATAATGCCTTTTTTGATTTGTGGATGATACATTCTTTCATTTATGAGAAAATTATTGATAAAATAAAAAATTCGCCTCCACAAATGAAGTTAGGAATTTTGGTAAAAATGCATGGGGGTAGTATTAAGGTAACAATAATTTACAAATATAATCATATTATCTTCTATGGAAGGGTTTTCTCTATAAACCTTATTGTATTTCCCATTATAGAATTTGATGTTATTCTAGGTATGGATCGGCATTCAGTTTATCATGTTAAAATAGATTGTAGATCCAAAGAATTTATTTTCTGAAATGAGTTTTGGTTTATATATAAGAATGAATTCATACCATTTAAAACATATAAATAAGTTGAGGAAATATTAAAATATCGAAATGAAAATTATCTTTCTCATATTATAGAAAGTAAGGGAACTGTTCAGATTAATGATGTATCAGGAGTAAAAGAATATATGGAAGTTTTTTCTGCTGAGTTGTTCAGTATTATACCTGATCGAGAATTTGAAATTACTATTGACTTAGTGCCTGATGCTAATACAATTTCAAAACCTCATATTGAATGGCTCAAATAGAACTTATGTAATTGAGAAGGCGGTTACAAGAATTTATTGATAAAGGTTTCATTCTTCCCAGCACTTCACCATGGGGTTCTCTTGTTTTATTTGTTAAAAATAAAGATAGTTCTATGAGGATTTGCATTGATTATAGAGCATTGAATAATATCACTGTTAAGAATAAGTATTTTTTTCCTCATATCGATGACTTGTTGGATCAACTCCATAGATCCTAGTACTTTTCTAATGTTGATCTCAGGTCCTAGTACCATTAGTTGAAGGTGGAGGATAACTAAATCCTTAAAAATGTTTTGTACTAGGTGTGGGAATTATTATTTTGTGGTTATTACCTTTAGGTTGTTTAATTATCTAGTTGTATTCATAGATCTTATGAATAGTGTTTTCTATGAATATTTATATGAATTTGTGGTTATATTTATTGATGATATTTTTGTTTATTCAAAAAGTTATGAGGATCATGAAAAACATCTAAGTATTATTCTAAAAAACTAGAAATAAAATAAGTTATATGGAAAATTTATCATATGTAAATTTTGGCTACAGATGATTTTATTCCTTGGACATATCATAAATAAATAGGGAATAACTATTGATCCTACTAAAACTAAAGTGGTTGATGAATGGTCAATACCTACAAATTTTACTGAAATTCATAGTTTTCTTGGATTGGTAGGCTATTACTGAAAATTTTTGAAACTTTTGTATAGTTATCTATCCCACTAACCAAGTTAACATGAAAAGGAGTTTGGGTTATTTGGATAAAAAAAATATGATGAATGTTTCTAGGAATTGAAAATAAGATTAGTGAATGATCGAGTTTTGGTCTTGTCATCTAGAAATGGTGACTTTGTTATCCATGGTGATACTTCATTGAAGGTATTGGGTTATGATTTAATATATAATGATATGGTAATTACTTATACATCATGTAAATTAAAACATCATGAGTAATATTATCCTATACATGACCTTAAACTGGTGTTTGTGGTGTTTAGTTTAAAAATTTATAGACATCATTTATATGGACTAAATTGTGAAATATATATTGATCATAAAAGATTAAAGTATATATTCACTCAAAAGGAGATGAATATGAGACAGGGGAGATTTTTGAAATTGATAAAGGATTATGATTGCACAATTCATTACCATCTAGGTAAAATAGAGTATTCGATGATTTGAGTCGGAAAGATAATGCTACATTAACCACATTATGTTTGGAATGTGACCCATTGGTTAATGATTTGATGAATGTTGGCTTAGAAATTATGCATGTAGGAACTTTGTCTGTTTTGTTTTAGGTGTCAGTACAATCATCATTGTCAGACAAGATTAATAAAGCTTAGAAGGAATAATGTGATTTATAGGAAAAGGTATAATTGGTTAAGAAAGGTAAGTTACATGAAGTTGATATTGAAAAAGAATGTGTTTTGAGATTCAGAAAAAGTTTATGTGTTTCATGTGGCCCTAGTTGAAAAAAATAATTATTGAGTGAGGCCCATATCTCTCCATTTTCGATTCATCCTGAAAACAAAAATATATATATAGATACCTTTGAAAATATTTCTGGTGGGAAGGAATGAAGAAAGATATTACTAATTTTATTATGAAATATTTTACTTTCCAATTGGTTAAAGTCAAATGAAAATTGCCGAAGGGGATGCTTCAGCCTTTTTTAGTGCCATAATGGACATAGGAGGATATATTCATGGATTTCGTGGTGGGATTAAAAAATACATCTCGAGGTAATAAAGTGATTTGGGTAATTGTTGAATGATTAACTAAATATTCTCATTTTCTTATCATTTAAGATAATATATATTTTGATCAAATTTCTCAAATTTACATTAAATAGATAATTAGATTATATGGAGTCCCTCTCTCTTTATTCTATCTGATCATGATCTTAGATTCACCTCTATTTTCTAGAAATACTTCATAAGTCTTGGGTACTGAATTAAATTTCAATACGGCCTTTCATCTTCAATTTGATGGATAGTCAGAGTGAATGATTCAAACTTTGGAGAATATGCTCTGATCTTTTTCAATGGATTATTAGGGAAGTTGGCACCAACATCTAACTTTGATTGATTTTTCTTATAATAATAGTTTTAATTCCAATATATAGATAGAACCTTTTGAGGAATTATATAGAAAGCGATGTCGCACTCCAGCTTGTTGGGATGAAGTCGGGGAAATAAAGTTATTGGGACCATAATTCATAGAAGAAATGGTTGAGAAGGTGAAGATGATTCGGTAGAATATAAGAATGGCTCGTGGCAGGAAGAAAAGTTATGAAGATAATTGGAGGAATGATCTTTCATTCAATGTAGGTGATCATGTTTTTCTTAAAGTATCTCCATGGAAAAGTGTTATGTGTTTTGGTAAAGAGAGGAAGTTAAGTCTGCAGTTCATTGGACTATATGAAATTATAGAGAATATTGGATTAGTTTATTACTGAGTGGAATTTCCTTTAAATTTATCTTAGGTGCATGACATATTTCATTTTTTTGTTAAGAAAATATGTGTCAGATGCATCTAATGTTTTTAGCTCTGAAGTAGTTTATTTGGAAGAAAAATTTTCTTATCAGGAACATCTAGTACAGATTATTGACCATAGAGATAAAGTGTTTCGAAATAAAGTGATTTACCAGGTTAAGGTTTTGTAGAAACCCCATATTATTGAATAAGTAGCATGGGAATCTAAAAATTCTATGATAGAAACATATCCCCAATGTTTTAAGAAATGAATAAAATTGTGACGATGCAATATCCAAAAGGGGGAAGAATATAACAACCCAGGTAACGTGAATAGTCAATAATTTTAATGTCATGTTAATAATCATCAACTATATTTTATATATTTATATTCATTTTAAGAATATTATTTACTCTTCCAATCAAAAGGAAAAAACTTTATTTCTAACCAAATTGGGTTTTCATACATTATATGGTTTTATTTAAAAATATAATTTATAAATTTTAGAATTCAAATTTGAAAAAAAGGATATAAGTTTTTAATTTATCATTTAAAAATTATCTTAGGATTAATTTTTTAGAATTTTCTAAAAAAATTATTTTTCGAATGAATAATGAAAAATACTAATTTTTATTGAAAACTGTATTTTCATTTCAAGCATTTACAATGTTACATTTTATTTTAAAATGTCTTTAAAGTAACATTATTCTATTTATATTATTAATAATATAATTATGGTTATTGGATTAGATTTTATTCTTGCTTTTGGTATAAAAAAATTTATACTTAAGAAGACATTTTTTTAGAAAACAATTTTTCATCACATTTTTCAGGATTAATTTTAAATTAAATTCTGTCACTTATGTGGATGGAATTTTATAAAATGGATTCAATATTTTGAATCATAATAATTATTATTATTTAATATGTTCAACTTAATTTTTTGTCATAATGAATAGTAAAAACTGGTTAACATGGTTATGGTTAAAATAGGTTTAAAGGGGGTTAAACTAAAGTGATAAGGGTTAAAATGAACTAAAATTTTGTCTAAATCTTATTTTTTTCCATATTTCAACCATTTATCATCTCATATTTGTAAAGGTTCCATTTTGGAGCCATTTTGATTGTGTAATACATTAATATATTTTAATCTTTTGAAATAATTTAAGTGTGTCATCTCCCCCGCTTATAAAAGGATAGTCTCTCTCCTCTCATCTCCACACTTGAATAATCATTTGGTTCATCCAAGACCTACCCAAATACCTTCCTAAAATCCCTGATCATGTCTTAGAGGTCTTATTTTGGGAAATATACCAACCTTAAAGGGATTAAGGTGTAAAGTGGAGGAGGTTGTCCGAAGAAGAGGTACAGCTTTTAACTGATTATTTTGATTTTATTTTGTCTTCTAACTCCATAAAAACTCTTCTAACCAATGTGATACATAATATCAGTATCCACCATATACTGATATGTTATTATATTGATGGATTAACTTTAATCCATCTCTTTCTTTATCTAATGGGAAATGAAACCATCGTTCGTGCATATGATAAACTACCACCTTGTGAACCGATGTAATTCGTTTTCCATTACCACCTCTCATAGATGATTATAATTATGGATTTAAATTATATATATGATATTCATGACATAATTATCATTATATAAATTTAAAATGATACTTACCACTTTTCCCTTGTGTTTGTTGAAAAATGGAAACATTACTCATGTGTACATATGACCGACTGTCTCTGTGATTGTAACATAATTCATTTTTTGAAATCATTTTAAATAGTTGGTTATAAAAGTATAATTAATGTATAAATATGATAGGATTTTTACATCCTCCATTGTGTAACACAACACAAGGAAGAAAATTGTAGTAAACTCATAGGCCTAGGGACTTGACCCTGGACCAGCCCCTCACCCCCCAAACTCTTACCACCCCACCATCAACGGTGGGGAATGTATAAATATAATAATTATGTAATTATTATTATTCTAGATATGATGTTATAATTAACTCTTTGACCACATTCAACTTACTAATTTTTTTTTGAAATTATAAATCGAACATCCTCAAAACATCGAATGTGAACTTAACCGATTAAGTAATTAAATATGTTATTAAAATAAATGAAATAAATGGTTTAATGATAAGGGATTAAACCTAGAAAAGGTTCTTAAGAAATTAAATAATTGATAAAATTTTATTATATAGAAGATAAATAACATAAGAGACAAGTCAAACTCAAGGTAAGGGACCCTTTACCTTAAAAACCTTGTTTTGAATGTTTTAAAGATTTACGATCTAAATCTTTTTCTTCTATGTCCATATTCTTAAAATTATTTTATGAATATATTTATATAGACATAAATGAACCATAAAGAACATTTTAAGTCTCTTTTTACTTTATTTAAAAATTAATCTTTTTACATATTACAATATTTCATGTTTTCTTTAAAGAAAAACCTTTCTTCCTTTTGTTTTGGGTATTTTCAAAAGGGGTTTTAAATGGAATGGATATTTCAATATATGACAATGTTTTTCTTATGGGTGAAAAAAATATTTTTATGAGTATGATGACAAAAATTCAAGCTTTTATGTGTTATGATTATGTTATGGTTCTTGGACATCATTTATGATGTGGAGTGAGCCTGATATAGCTCATGATGACGGGTGAGCTTGATATAGATTATAATGATGGGTGAACATGATGGGATGGAGTTAACCGATTATAAATTTATCCTAAGAGATTATTACAATTTACTGGGTAGGTTATTCCATTTGAAAGAGTTATTGTAAGAGTGATATGAAAATGATGTTCCAAGTTACCTGCATGATTTTTCTATCCTTGTTATAGGTTTTTATGAAGTCTTATTATTTCACATGGTAAGCTAATGATCTTAAGTTTAAATGAAAGTTTATGATACTTATTAAGGGTGAAATGTATAAATTTTTGAAAAAGTTTTCATGATTTTCTCATGATTTCAAAGAAACATTTCTAAGATTTATTTTACCTTTAGGATTTCTTATGAAATGTTTTATGAAAAGCTTTGGGCAACAAATTTTATTTCTTAGATAAGAAAAAAAAATTGTAGCTCAAAGTTTATTATGAAAAAGTCAAATTTTTATAATGTGTATTTATGGACTAACGGGTTTCTTTATTTATTTTTATATGTACCTTATTGAGATTTTGTGTTCATATCAAGTTTTCAAATGTTTTTCATGGGGTTTAAGGATGAGTAGGGACAAAGAAGAGGTCACAATGAAAATTGTGAAGATATATCATGAAAAGAAAAAAAAAATTATATCTTAAAAGATTGCATTGTGGGAAAAAATATATACTAAGTGGAAGTTTCCACTTTGTAATTTAATATTTTATTATGTAAGGGTGATGACCTAATTCTCTAAAACTATAAACCTAAAATATCTTCTGGAATGAAAGAAAATGAATTCTTATCTAAGGATACAATTTACATATTGTTTAAGGTCAGGTCCTTATATATATTCAAATATTTTCACATTGTAACATTCATTACAACCAACTAATGAGTCTCATAAATATTAAACTCCTTCAAAATTTAATTATAACATGAAAACTTCCCATTTAACATATTGTTTGAAAATGTTGAAATAGTAATAAAATAATTTAGTTGGAGATTCAATTTTCCATTAAATATTAAAAACAACAATTTTAAATTTTATTTATAAAATACATCTTTGTATATCACGTTATATAATATAAGTAAAGACCATGTGTATGTACTCTTATCTTGATCTTCAAGTGAAACCACTATCAGATTATATCTTGAGTAAAAATCTATGAAAGAAATAATACTCACTATTTATTTACCTTTAAATAATATTATCAATTGATGGAAAAGGAAGGTAATAAATTCTCATTTTACCACTGAAACATTGATAATAAAAACATATCAAACATCACGTGATGTTTCTATCAGGTATCAGTACATTTTTATTCATTCATAATCACTATTATGATGGATTTATTTAGAACCACTTGAAGAGGGGTTACTTGATTTAAATTAAATATAAGGATTATTATTCCAATATCAATTAGTTCATACTTCAAGGTTATATCATAATTAGTTTCCTCCATTAAAATATAATTCTTTAATTGGTGAGTGTTTCGATATAAGATTCTATATGAAAAATATACATTCTTTATCACCTACCTAAAAAACAATCCACCGTGAACTGAATTTCCATATTTCTCAACTGAAATAAGAATTGGATGACTTGATATCTAAATCCTAAGATAATAAGAATGATACATCTTACTCAGGTGAAATGTTTGGATAATGAAAAAATCAATTCAAAAATTGTGATATTATAGCAACCTCTCCACCCTTCCAACTGGAAGAAAACACATGGGTGGCCTTAGAAATCGACTATAGGGAAGTGACACTTTCTTAATCTCACATGATCATGGTTGGGGAAATGATTTTGACATGTTTTTTAAGGATAAGTTTCAATTCTAAAGGGCTCGAATTTCTAAAAATATGTTTATAAATAATCTATTTTCAAACAAATATCAATCTAGTTGGGGAAAAACATTAACACTTAGACTTGGTATTTATGTATTTTTCACTTTATTTTACAAAATCCTAAAGAAACATGTAAATTGGATGAATTGATATTGAAATCCCAAGAGAATAATAACGATACATCTTACTCAAGTGAAATGTTTGGAAAAGGATAAAATCAATTCTGAAATTGTGACATTATAGCAACCTCTTGGAAGAAAAACACATGAGTGACCTTTGAAATCGACTATAGGGAAGTGAAACTTTCTTAATATCACATGATCATGGTTAGATAAATGATTTGGAAATGTTTTTTAAGGATAAGTTTCAATTCTAGCAAGCCAGAATTTCTAAAAATATGCTTATAAATGATCTATTTTCAAACAAATATCAATCCAATTGGGGGGAAATTGATGCTCAGAATGGGTATTTATGTATTTTTCATGTTATTTTACAAAATAATATAGAAAAATGTAAATCGGATGACTTTATATCAAAATCCCAAGAGAATAAGAACGATGCATCTTACTCAAGTGAAATGTTTGGACAAGGAAAAAATCAACTCAAAAATTGTGATATTATAGCAACCTATCCACCCTTCCAACTGGAAGAAAAACACACGAGTGGCCTTGGAAATCGACCATAGGGAAGTGAAACTTTCTTAAGATCACATGATCATGGTTAGATAAATAATTTGAACATGTTTTCTAAGTATAAGTTCCAATTCTAACAGGCTATAATTGCTGAAAATATGCTTATAAATGATCTATTTTCAAAAAAATATCAATCCAGTTGGGGAAAAAATTGATGCTCAGACTACGTATCTATGTATTTTTCATGTTATTTTAAAAAAGTATATAGAAACATGTAAATTATATTATTGGGTTAATTCATTTGAAATCTAGGGCATGAAAATATAGAAATAAGAGGATAAAATAAGAGAAAAGATGAAGTGAGTCAACATAACTTGATGATTTCACTTAAAAATCATTTGAAAAATGATAAATAGAAGTAGGGTCGAAGGGGTAAATGAAGGAAATCATGGAGGATGAGAAATTAGCTATTGGGGAAGGGATTTTTTTTAAGGGAAAGAGGCTCGTGCAGGATGGTATATGTGTGAGCCTATATCAAGCCTCAAGTTCCAAAAGGAAGAATCCTCACATTGATAGGGGTGATGGTGGAGTGAAGGAAACTAAGGATTATTTGGTGAGGAATAATTGAATCTTTCAGTTGCTTTGTACTCCTAAGATTTTGAAGGTGGAATTTTTTACTCACGTGATTTAGGGAGCAACTTGTAGGTGGTGGTAAATGACTGTGGAAGCAAAGTGGTACAAGAGTGAATCAGTTTCATTTGCATGTGGAGTTAAAGTATTATTCCTTGGAGACTGATATGCCTCTTAGAGAAATGATAGAATGGGGATTCATGTGTACTTATTCCATTATGATTAATCTTGTAGAGATCTCATGGGACTTCTTGGTTTGATAGATGAACACATACAGCCTCACAATTAGAATGGATTTTATTATAAAATTTAAGGTCTGTGTTAGATTCTATGAATGTTGTGTTTCTTTAATTCACCAAATAGGAGTGTACACACTTTTTAGGGGTAGTGATACATTCATGATAATCAAGTAGGATTGGTTGTTAAATACCTTAGAACTTTAATGTGCTCATTTGTTAGATTGGTTCTTAGATTGGTAGAATCAAAAAATCAATTTCAATCACTGGTGGTTCTAGAAGATTTCTAGGATGTGTTTCTTGAAGTCTTCTTTGGGCTTCCACCAGAGAGAGATATTTGGAGTTCTCTATTGATTTGTTACCTGGAATGAGTTTGATCTCATTGCCTTTAAATCACAGTGTCTATGAAGCTGTGAGAGTTAAATATTTAATTGGAAGATTTGGTGGAGAATGGATTTATTCAACCAAGTGTTTCTCCTTGGGGGGGCACCAGCTATGTTTTCTAATAAAGTTGACGGTATCTTTTGGTTATGTATCGACTACCAAAATTTGAATCAAATGATATTAAAGAATAAATATTTTTTACCTTTCATTGATGATTTATTCGATCAGTTGAAGTGATCTAAGTAGTTTTTGAATATTTATTTGGGATCGAGATATCGCTGGTTGAGGGTGAAGGAGGAAAACATTCTGAAAATGGATTTTCAGATCTTGTATAGACATTATGAGTTCTTAGTGATGTCGTTTGGGGTTACCAATGCTCTTGTTTTTTTTGTATTTGATGAAACACATTGCCTCATTTTTCAGGGTTGGAGAAGGATCATGGAAGGCATCAGAGAATCATTCAAGAGATTTTGTGAGAACACGGGGTATATACGAAGCTTTCCAAATGCCAATTTAGAATTCAAGAGGTGAAGTTCTTGGGACATGTTATCTCTAAAAAGGGTGTTTCGGTTGACCAGAAGAAAATTAAAGTGGTGATGTCTTGGAAGCGACCTAAGAATGTTTTCAATGTGTAAATATTCCTTCAATTGGAAATATACTACTGATGCTTCATTCAAAAATTCTTGAAGTTGGCATTTCCATATATAGCATTGACTCGGAAGGATGTGGAATTTGAGTGGGGTGAGAAGTTTCAGGAAGATATAATGAATTAAAGTGGAGGTCGGTCTATGCACCAGTTTTGATCTTACCTGAATTTGGTGATGGGTTTTCAATGTACGACAATGCATCTGGAGCTAAACGGGGATGCGTTATAATGCATGGGGATAATGTCATGGCATAAAAATTGATACAGTTATGACCACATAAAAATGACTATACCAAACATGATTTATAACTTATGATAGTTGCTTATTCCTTGAAAAGATGGATACATTGCCTGTTTGTTGAGAGGTTCATGATGTATTCAAATCATAAAAGTCTGAGGTATTTTTATTTCAGTGAGATTTGAAAATGAGGTAATGGAGATGGGTGGAGTATCTTTAAACTTTCAACTTTGAGTTATCGTATACACCAAGTAAGGTTATTGTTGTAGTTGATGCTTAGCTTAGGAAAACTAAAGCGGTGAAGGAATTGGAAAAGTCGGTAATAGCTAATGAGATTGACGGAGGATTGGAATCAGGAGGCTCATGAGGAGGTTTTTTGTATGGTGTTACATCGAATCTACGTCACTTTTTCACTTATGGACCAAAGGAGGGACAAATGTTTAATGTCAATTGCAAAAAGATTAATGATGCCTTAAATAATGGATGATTGGTTGCTAGAAACTAACTTCAAGCTCTATTTTCATAATAGATTTATGGTTCCATCAAGATTTAAGGAATAGGTTATGAATTTGTTTCATAAATCCAGTTGGGTGGTTTATCCAGTAGCGATAAATATATAGCATGACATTATATGAAACTTCTAGTTGGCGGGAATAAAGAGAGATTGTTGATTATGTCTCGCAATGTTTGATTTTTCAATAGGTGAATGTAGAGCATCTGCAACCTATAGGAATTTTTCAACATTTACCTGTGCCGACTTGTAAATAGGAGGATATATAATAAGCCCCCTCACACGCACAGGCTTCCAGTAGACAAACTTCTTGTATGTATTGTAGTACGGAATCATAATTACAATGGAGATGTGCATAAGGAGAAAAGAAAGGAAGAAGAATAAGATGGAGGAAGAAGAAGACTCGAGAGGCATTCTCGCACTCCCACCCAATCCAGAATAGTTGGCGTCCCAATCCTAATGGCCGAACTCTCTAATAGAATAATTCCCTCCTCATCCCTCCTCCACTCCCCCTTTTATAAAACCCTTATTCTATCCCTTATGTGGTCAATCTTACCCTTATATAATATTACCTCTTATTCCCTTTATTTTCCTTTTCTTAGGTCTCTATCACTTGTACCTCCTTGAAAATCAGTCTTGTACTCAAGATTGGGGAAAGGAAACCGATTCCCCCCTCTCCCCCCTCACAAAATCTCTAGGAAATTTTCTAAATGGTCCTTCCAGATTCATGGTCCTGGAGAAATTGTTAGTGACGCACGCTGACTTCACCTACGTACCAGGTGATCTTCCATAGTCGCCTCCCTATTTCTTTGGCATCCACTATTGTTAGATCAACTCCCTACTACTCGGAATCCAAGTGGAGTTTTCCCCAAGTTGACAAATTATGTGATGCTCCTTGTTCATTCATACTTATGCTTCCCAGTGTCATTAAATTAATCTTAAACATACTTGTATGTTCCACTCCAAAAACGATCCAAGATTTTGTTATTATGAACACCCAAAAAAGAGGAAATCTGAACTTCGCCCACTGCTCGAAGTTGTCGGTTCGAATTATTTAGCTTCATGAATCATAATCTCTGGGCATGGGTAACTCAACCTGTTGAGAAGCTAACATGGGATCCGTAGTACCGGGAGGTTCCGTAACCCTCCTGATTTCATCCTCGATATGTGTAAAGGTCCCTTGATGAGAAAGGGTCCCCTGCTCCATTGATTGTGAATCATCGTGAATTTTTTGCTGCTTTGTTTGTGGTGGTAGGCTGGACATGAATTTTAAAGAGGCCACTCGATTTTTCAGAAAAAAATTCTCTACTAATGAAAGTCCCAGCAGTGGCTCCTCATCGCACTTGGCTCTATTATGTTCTTTTTACACAGGTTTCTTGAAATAAGTAGACGAGGAGGATTAAACCTTTGGTATTTTTTCCATGCATTGTCTTGTAAGAGACACCAAGTAGGTGATTCACTATTCCTTTCTAGCGCCTGACCAATTTTACCCCCAACAACACGCCCATGTGTCTCTATGTCACCACCCTCCCCTAACAGTGCTTATGGCAGCTCTGTCATGCATGAAATTTACACATCCTTTTGTGGATACACTGCCACATCTGCCATATCCACTGAAAGCCGCTCGGATTCTCATAGCGAATGAAGATTAGGTGTCGGATCCCTTTGGTTTTTAGTCTTAGGTGCCATTATAAATGTGTCCAGTCCAAACGCATGTGACATTCCAATCGCATGCCCCTCGTTCACCTCACTGTCAGACGCATCCAATGTTTAGTTCGTAAACCCCTCTTGTGTCCCCCTGACGTTGTTGATGGCCGAAAATGAGTCGATCTCCTTTGTAGCCAGTGTCGTTGAGCCATCACTCACCTCAGGCTCATGCTGCTGCAGCTTCTCCCAAGGACGTATCCAGAAAATAAGTGTTTTCTAGAATTATACCTCTTCACACTAGTGTCGGTCCTATTTCTCCTCCCACATCTGCTGGTCAGACTGCATCTGTTGGAGTGGAGCATGGTCCTTAGAACTATCCAGGGGAGTTCCTATGAGCAATTGTGCTTTCGCAGTGCTTCCACCAGCGTAGCCCTCCTTTTCCTGATAGTTTTTTATTTCTATTTTTTTTGACAAAAAGATACCTCACTTGTGTGAAGAAAAACGGATAGAGTGCCTCCTACGCGATTGGCATGTCTGGCAGTGTTCCATTGAAATGAAAAAAAAAGATGTGATCATTACTAATAAATCCAATCGCACTTCATCTACTATGAAGGATTATTGGAAGCAGATTGTGTGCATCTGGCAGGTCGGACCAAATGATAAGCCCCCTCACACACATAGGCTTCCGACAGACAAACTTCTTTTATGTATTATAGTGTGGAATTAGAATTATAGAGGAGATATGAAGGAGAAAATAAAGGAAGAAGAAGATGCAGGTTGAAGTATCTAGAGGCATTCTCATGCTCTCACCCAAGCCACAATGGCCAACGTCTCAAGCCTGGTGGTTGAAATCTTTAACAGAATAATTCCCTCCTCTTCCCTCTTCCACTCCCCCTTTTATAACACCCTTATTCCATCCCTCACATGGCTAATCTTCTCCTTCTAGAATATTCCCCCTTATTCCTCTATGCTCAGGTCTCTATGAATATCATGATTAATTTCATGGTTGGTTTACCTAGGTCATTATGAAAGAATGATGTTATCTAGTTAATTTTGGATCAACTCATGAAGTCAGCTCACATCCCAACCATTTTTGAGACATTCTCAGTAGAAGACTTGGGTAAGTTATACGCGAAGGAAGTGGTTAGGCTTCATGGAGTTCCTTCGTTTATCATGTCAAATGGAAATATGCAGTTTACTTCAAGATTTTGGAGGGGATTGCAGGAGTGGATGGTTGATGGATACTCAGATGAAGATGAGTATATCGTATCAAACTTAGAAAAATGATAAATCAAGATGGACCATTAAAACTTTGGAGGACATGCTTCAAACTTGTGTGTTATATTTCAAGAGATCATGAGAAGATCACATCCCATTGGTGGAATTTTTAACAATAATAGTTATCAAGCATCGAGTCAAGTTTCTTCAATTGAAGAATTGTATAGAAGATTGTGTTAATCATCATTGTGTTGGGTGGAAGCAAGAAAGAAGTCTCCCTTAGAATATAGTTTGGTGAAAAAATGGCAGACCATGTTCATCTAATTCAGAAAATATTGATGATAGCACGAACTCATAAAAAGTCTTATGTTGACCGTCGACAATGATAGTTAGAGTTTGCAGTTGGATATCGAGCCTTTTTATAAGTGTCGTTGTAGTTGGGGCATCGATTACTCGGGAAGCAAGAGAATTTTGCACCCCAGTATGTGGGTCCATTTGAGATTATTGAGTGTATTGAAAATGTGGCTTATCATTTTGAATTTACACTGAAATATGTTCTGATGAATGTTAAGAGTATTGGATATTTGTAATATTTGTGCCTTGCATTGGTTTAGGTTATCTATTCTACTGCTTTTCTCATCTATAAATAAAGCATCTTACCTCATTGCGAGGTACAGTTTCTATTTAAACATGGCATCAAAGGATGTTTAACACATCCCCCCTCCCTACACGTCTACCACTCCTATGTGATGCCCTCCTACGCAATGCACGTCATGCACGACAACCCCCTGAGTGACAGTCTCTTGTGCGACGGGCCCTTCCGTGTCGACCCCCTATGTTATGGCCCTACCTCGACCACCTTGTGTGCATCCTCACCTCCAGTGTGACGGCCTTCCCTGTGCGAAGGCTCCCTATGTGATGGCCCTTTGCATGTCACCCCTCCCTGTGCGACGATACACTTCTACATTTCCCTTCCCTATGCAATAACACCCCCCCAGCCCATCGCCTCTCCCGGTGTGGCCCCTCTAGTCGATCACCCCTCCATATCTATCGCTTCTCCCTATGTGACGCCCCAAACTGCATAACCTCGCCCCACTTTTATCCATGACACTCTTTATTCTATGACTTAATAGATACCCAGATGTTCCGAGTTTTCACTTTCAACACCTACTTTCTACTCATTGCATACTTTCAGTGACTTGTCCTTGTGTAATGTGCATCTTTAGAACTCCACCTCCTTCTTGTGATCTTCAGTCCCATCAATGGCAATGTCCTCACCCTTTCTAGATATTATCACATCTTCCACACATCTTGTGGATGAACATCTTGATTCCTCCAATCTCATCATGTGGAATAAGGCTGTTATGGTCACTTTGAAGGGAATGAGATATTATTCTCATCTTGTTGCATCCCCTCCTGATCCAAAAGATTTCACATTCGAACAATGGGAATAACGGGACAAAAATATCTTTTCTATGCGGCTTACCTCCATGGATCACTCAGTTAAGCATGTTTCCAAGACTTCTAATACTTACAATGACTTATGAGAGTCTTTATTGCTTATGTTTATCTGAGACAAACAATCTCGCTCGCATATCTGATCTTTTTTAACAAATCTTCACTCTTCAACATGGAACTTGCTTGATTCCCCCTTATTATAATGAGTGGAAGTCTATTGTTGATGAGATCAAGGACTTGTAGACCATTCCACAGACACCTGATGAAGCTCGCACTCAACATGATCAACTGTGTTCTCCCTCCTGCATGGTCTCAGTGTTGATTTCTCTACCACTGTTACCGACATGTTGGTCAGCCCCACCACTTTACATCCCTCATTGGTTTATAATTGCCTTGTTCGTGCAAATTTTCCTCCACTGGCACTCTGCACTAGCCACTTTTATCATGCTATTATGGTCTCTCACGATCCCGACAGAGGTGGCGGCCACTCCAAAGGTTGTGGTCGACCTACCTCCAGCAAATATTCCATCCATTGCAGCAAAGACTATCACATGATTGATATGTGTTTCCATTTTCATGGTTGTCTGGATGGTTCTCCAATTCTAGGTTACTCTCATTCTGCACAGGCAACCATACTTGCCCCAATGCCTCTAGATGACACTCACCATGCTGTTGATCTCTCTAATGATGAGTATCGGTATCTCCAGTCTCAATGTGTTGGTACTTCATCGAGTGTTACTATTTCTCAGGGCAATGCATCTGCTGCTTATTTATCTCAGTGATCCACCTCATGGGTTCTTGACTCTAGCACCTCAAAGCATATCACTGGAAATGCGGGTATTCTTCAGTAATATAGCTCAACTTCAACTGAAGGTAATATAACTGTGGCTGATGGTAAGATGGTACGAATTGCTGGTTATGGGAGTTGCTCGATTACACCTAGCTTGATGCTCTCCATGGTTGCTCTTGTTCATCTCCCTACAAATAAACAAGTTGTTGGTTGCAAGTGGATCTATACTGTGTGCGTCAACATTGATGGATCTCTTAATCATCTCAAAGCCAACTTGTTACTGAGGGTATACACAAATGTATGGTATCGATTACTTTGACACCTTCTCTTTTGTGGCCAAGATGGCATTGACCCACTTATTTTTCTCTCTTACCACCTCTTATCACCGGCCTCTCCATTAGCTGGATGTAAAGAATGTTTTTATTCATGGTTTTCTTAATGAATAAGTTTATATGGAGTAGCCACCAGGGTTTTTTGCTCAAGGGGAGTCTTCCAAGGTTTTTCGCCTTCATCGATCATTGTATGGCCTCAAGCAGTCATCTCATGCATGGCTTGGGTGCTTTTGCACTGTTGTGCTTAGTTTTGGCATGTGTCAAAGCATAAAGTATTATTCTGTTTTCTATCATCACTCTATAGCAGGAAGCATTCTCTTGATAGTCTATATGGATGACATTGTCAATACTGGAAATGATGATGTCGGCATTGATCGACTCAAATCCTTCCTTCGTCAAAATTTTCACATGAAGGATTTGGATCCACTATGGAATTTCTTGGAGATTGAGGTCTCCATATATACCAAAGGAATATTTTTATCTTATAGAAATTATGTTCTTGATCTTCTGCGTGATACTAGAATGACTCAAGTCGGCTCAATTGACTCACCCATCGAACCTGGAGAGAGGTCACTTCATACTGATAGTGAAATGTTTTCTTCACCTGACAGATAAAGACAATTTGTTGGGGAGTTTAACTACTTGATGATAATCCCATACATATAGTGTGAATATTTGGTCAAACAAATTGCAACTCGACTTGATATTGCTTGTACGGTTAGCAAAGTGATTCAATTTATGGAATCCCCAACAAAAACACAATGGGAGGTTGTTCTTCACATTGTTAGATATGTGAAAAAGAAACCAGGTTTATGTATTTTATATTATGATCATGGGAATACAAATATTGAGGAATTTTGTGATGCAGATTATGCTGGATTTCTCTCTTCTATGAGATCTACATCTGGTTTTGCGGTATTTGTTGGAAGAAATTTAAACTCATGGCGAAGCAAGAAGCATACGATTATCTCACGATCAAGTGCAGAGTTTGAGTATTGTGTCATGGAATATGTGACTGCAGAGATTATTTGGGTACAAGAAATTCTATAGGATATTGGTTATACTATCAAGAAACTAGCTCATATCTAGTGTGACAATCAAGTTATTATCAAGATTATCACAAATCCAGTCTTTTATGAGTGGGAAAAGCATATTGAATTTGATTTTCACTTCATTCAAGAAAAATTTGAGAAGAAGAAGATCATCTTTAGTCATGTTCACACCTCTGATCAACTTGCAGATGTTCTCACAAAATGGGTGTTTGGACCACGTGTCCAATTTTTGTGTAACAAGCTGGGCATGATAAATATATATGTCCCAGCTTAAGGGAGAGTGTTAAGAGTATTAGATATTTTTAATATCTGTGTCCCACATTTATATAGGTTATCTATTACACTCCTTTTCTCATCTAGAAATAAAGCATTCTACCTTGTTGTGAGTCATGGTTTCCATTTCAACAATGTGTTCAATGTTTCTAAGTTAAAGAAATACCAACCAATTTTTTCTCATGTTATACTCTATGACGTGGTGGATTTGGAATCAGATGCAACTTTTGTTGAATGGTTTTGTGAATTGTTGATAAGAAGGAGAAGATCTTGAGGGGGAAGAGTATTCCTTTAGTGAGAGTGCTATGGAAACATTGAATGATTTAAGAGGAGACTTGGGAGAGAAAATGTTATATACAACAGAAATGGCTAGAGTTGTTCATGGATAATGGAGTCCAGTGACTTCTCAGGGATGAAAAATCTATGGTATGGAGGATTGTGATACCCACGACCTGGTAAGTAAGACCCCTTTGAGATTTAATGGTTTTTGAACTGAAATTTTCAATTTTGGATAGGCGAGGAAAAATGCACAGTCAAGCACACGATCACCTAGAACGTGCAACTGACTGTGCAGGGCTTGCTGGGGTGGAGAGGGAAGAATACACAGTCAGACACATGGTCCCAGGGACCAAGAAGCTCGACCATGCATCCTAGGTTTTTGGACAAGGAGGTTTGAAGGCACACGGTCCTCGAGACCGTGCAGCCTCACTATGTAGTTGGGTATAGACTGCGAGTGATTGGATTTGGTGGATTAGATCATGAATGGTAGATTTAAGAAGTTAATCTCATGTTTCCAGGTTTTGATGGATTAGATCATGATTGTTGACACGGGAATTAGGGTTTCATGGATCGTCAGATATTCTTTGTATAAGGTAGGTAGCTTCTATTCATTCCTCAGTGGATTATGATTCTTTACCGTGTGGTTGGCCAAATAAATTTCATAAAATTGATTTGATAAAATAAAATTGGGGTTTACTATATTTGTAAACCAAGATTTTGGGTTTTTGAGAAAAGGCATAGGATTTGGTTTAAACCGAGTGTTTTTGGAAAAACATGGGTTTTATATCTTGAATTGGTTTAAATTTAAGATAATGGTTTCAGTGGAATTGGTTTAAAAAACTATTTTCATGAAGGAAAATGGTTTTGGAAATTGAATGAATCGGTGTATGAGAATGACTAAGATGTGTCAAAAAGGGATGGAAGGGCTGGGAAATCGATTGATATTATCAAGATGTGTATGTGATGTGGACATGAAGGGCCATGGTTTCGAGAAACACTTGGGTTGGTAATGATTCATAGTGGGTATATAATATGATAAAAGGAAGCTATTTGTGGATACATAATGTTTCATATTCCTCATGTCTCATGGAATTGTTATGGGTAACAACTATTTTGATGTTTGTGGTGGACCGGGAGGGGTTACAATTGTTTTGGGAAAGCAGTGGTGTGAGTTTTTTTTATGTGTTATCTTAGATTTACTTAGAATTACATGATAAACTGTTTTGGTTAGAGATATGCCAAATTATTTCAGTAACATTGATTGCATGGTTTGTAATAGATCATGCATAGGAATAGCTGTCATATGAGAAAATCCTACCGGTTATTCGCGTACTCACTCCCACTCCCATATTTCGGTGTGCATGTATTTCATTTGTGCTTTGATTTTACATATTTTGTTTTTCTATTTTCATTTTTAGCAAATCTAAGTTCATTGGTCAGTTAAAAATATATGAAAGGCTAATAACAACCAAAAAATAATGGTCAACATTGTAGATCGGGTAAATATTCATGTTTATAAATGTACATATGTATGAAGTTTCATGTGGAAGGTGTTTAAATCGATTTCATAGGGGTAGCTCTTTAAAGTTATGAAATTAAAAGTGCCATCATATCCGATCATCATAAGAAATTTATCTCATAAAATCAAAAATAAAGAATAGTAAGCTCTCTTGAAGATACCTTTCTGGATTTCCACACCCTGCAAACCAAACTGAGAATTTCCTCTGTTAATCTTTGCCTTGAAAGCAAACCTCGGGCATGTTAAATGTAAAAAATATCAAATTTTCTAAAAATAGAATGGCAAAGGAGAAAACAACCCAGTCCCATCTCATGAGCACATTAATCATGCCAAAAATCTCAGGAACACAGTAATCATCCCATAAAAAAAATGGAAAAACAGATATCAGGTCAAAAACCCTTAAAGCCAATGAGAGGATTCCAATTTCTCTATATCAAGTCCAGTAGAATGAGGTCATGGAAATTAGTCCGTGGGAATTTTTTGAATATTAAACAAGTTTTCCTTTGTCTGTGCCTACCACACTGTTGCAAAGGAGGCTAGACAATTTCAAATGAAGGCAACTTACGTTTGTGGATCTGAAGGCTTGGGCGGCACCTACTGCAACCTAACATCAGACTTATGTTTCCTCCATTTTCCCCGTTTAGTTTGCTATGTAATTGTATCCCTATAAATAGAGAGTATTGTTATGTGTTGTAATAGAATGAATCCCAGTTGAAGAAATATTACAACTTTGCTTCTGCTTTGTTTGTGTGTTGCGATCACCTCAACTTTGTTTGTGTGTTACAACTTTGCTTCTGCTTTGCTTCTGCGCGGTTGAGTTTACCGCTGCAACTGATCCTCCATCAATGGTATCAAAGGGTGTTTTTGTCAGGAGGAGAGTGTGAGATCTCATAGCTTTTTTTTTTGCAGCACGGGGGAGCCAAGGAGGAAGAAGGTGAACAGTTTGAATACATATTCCAAATCGTGGGCGTGAGTTGTCAAACTTTGTTTTTTATCCCAATTTGTTTTTATGATTTTCTAAATTGTCGAAAGCGTGATTCCATTTTTCCAAAGGTGGTTTCATCTTTTTTGCTTTTTGTTCCCCCACATCTACCATTTTTAGAGGAGTGTTTTCTCCTCTCTCCTCCCACTCATCATGCCTTATCCATTATCATCAAAAAAAACATCCTTCCCTTTGCCTCTCTCCACGCCTCTCTTGCCTCCTACAAAAAAAAATAGTGATAAAAAAAAACTATTGTTGTCCCCAATTCAAAAAAACAATTGTGGTATGCAATCCTGAAAAAAAAACATCAGTCTTCAATTCTGAAAAAAAAAGGAAGTTTTCAATTCAAACAATAATTGCAATATGCACTGCTAAAACAAAAAAAAAATATAGCAGTTTGCAAACTCAAAAAAAAATCTTCCAGATAGTTGCATCTGTTATTGTTCATCAAAAATAGTTTATCACCATGGCGAATGCATTTGAAAAAACCGTGATCCCAAAGTTAACAAAGAAAAATTATGATAATTGGTGCATCCAAATGCGTGTGGTACTTGGCACCCTAGATGCCATGGACATCGTGGAGGACGGATACACCGAACCGGAATCCAAAGCAGGAGAGGCTGCTCTACCAGATGTTCAAAAAATCACTCTTCGGGTGGAACGAAAGCGGGAATGCAAGGAGAAATCTAACATTTATCAAGGCTTTGACGAAGCGACTTGAAATAATCGCTTCGTCGAAATCATCAAAGGAGATCTGGGATACTCTTCGCAAAGCATTTCAAGGCGCTGACAAAGTGAAGCGGATTCGTATTCAATCTCTGCGAGGTGAGTTCGAATTCCTACTTATGAAATCTTCTGAAACTATTGTCGAGTATCATACTCTGTAATGGTTGTGGTGAACTAATTGTGAAGAAATGGAGAAGATTTTGCTGACATGCGGGTATGTGAGAAAATTTTGCGATCCCTTGATCCAAAATTTGATTACATAGTCGTTGCCTTGGAAGAAACAAAGGACCTTGAGACGATATCTATCGAAGAACTCATGGGGTCTCTTCAAGCCCGTGAATTGAAGATGAACCGTCGAAACGATTCCAATGGAGTGGAGCATGCCCAGCAATCAAAGTTGTATCCCAACAACTCTAAAAAGGAGCAAGGGGGGACATCTTAAAGAACTCAAGGCAGAGGATTCCATGGACAACAATTTGATCCCGAAAGAGGAGGACGAGGTGGGAGAAGTCCAACTCAAGGAGGCCATGAGTATCAAAACTATACTCCACAAGAACGTAGATGAGGAAGAAGAGGAGGATTCAACAATCACCAACCGGACAAAAGAAACATTCAATGCTATAATTGTCAAAAATATGGACATTATAGCAATGAATGCTGGTACAAGTAACCCATGGAGAATGACACTGAGGAGGCACATATCATCGAAGAAGAAGATCCTTTTGACGAGTCTCGTGTGTTGATGGCACAAACATCGACACAAAATCAAGGTATGTGTTATCTTGACTCTGGAGCTAGCAATCACATGACAAGGCACAAACACCTGTTTACGAACCTGGACGAGGGGGTTTGATAAGAAATTTAATTTAGTGATCTCTCAATAGTATTTGTCTATGGTAGAGGAGATATTATGATCAAGCAAAAAGACGGCAATCATGCTTTCATCTTCGAAGTCTACTATGTACCCGACATGAAGACCAACATCTTGGGTGTCAGGCAGTCAGTGGAGAAAGGCTTTCACATAAGCCTTCAAAAAAAACAAATGGTGATTATCGATGATAGAGGAAGACTGATCACAAAAGTACGGATGGCGAATAATCGCAAGTTTTCGCTCATGATCCAACCCGACGTACCACAATGTTTGACAACGATGCGTGATGATAAAGATTGGCTATGGCGTCTGAGGTTCGGGCATTTAAACTTTGAAAGTTTAAGATTATTAGGAAGCAAGAAAATGGTGAATGGGATTCCTATCATCCAACACCCGAATCAAATTTGTGAAAGCTGTGTTCTAAGCAAACAACATAGAAACAGATTTGCAACGAAGGCTAACTGGAAAGCTGCAGCACCACTGGAGCTAGTTCACACCGACGTGTGCGGTCCAATAAATCCAAAATCAGATGGACAAATGAGGTATTTTCTAACATTTATCGATGATTATAGCAGAAAAACAAGGATATATTTTCTTAAAATGAAGTCAGAAGTATTTGGCATCTTCAATGAATTCAAGGCGCTGGTTGAAAATCAAAGCAAGCATCACATACAAACTTTGCGATCTGATCGAGGTGGGGAGTACACCTCCGATGCTTTTCAAGAGTACCTCAAGCATCATGGAATTCAGCACCAGCTGACACCGACTTACACACCCCAACTCAATGGAGTAGCTGAGAGGAAAAATCGCACCATTCTCAACATGGTGAGAAGCATGCTTAAAGACAAAGGAGTGTCCATGACTTTTTGGGCTGAAACGGCCTCATGTGCGGTGTATCTACTCAATAGATGCCCAACAAAAAACCTCAAAGAAAAGACGCCACATGAAGCCTGGAGTACTCACAAGTCAAGTGTAAGTCATCTTAGAGTTTTTGATTCTATTGCCTACGTCATGATCCTAGAGGCAAAACAAACAAAACTCAAGGAAAAAGGAATGAAGTGTATCCTTATGGAATACGGAGATCGAGCAATGAGATATTTCTTGTATAATCTCACCACCAAGAAGATTATATTCAGCAGAGACATTATCTTTGATGAAAAAGATGCATGGAAGTGGAATCAAGATAATGATTCCAGAGAGGTATGACTCACTCTAAAAGATGACGAAATAGTTGAAGAAGTACCATTGAAGGAACAAAGAATTGAAGAACCGCTGACGCCTTCATCACATACTCTGACATCTGAAGACATTGAATGAGAACTTTCTCATATATGTCCTCAAATCATTTGAAGTCTTGCGGATATGTATGAGATAACAGAACCAATGGAGAAATATGTAAATTTGTATTGTCTCTCAACAATTTTCAATCCAATTAGCTTCGAGGAAGCTAAAACTGATGACATGAGGAAGAAAGTGATAGATGAGGAAATTCCTCCCATCGACACCATTGAAGGCTATAAGCAAAAGGAAGGCTTTGACTTTGGTGAAGTCATTGCACCGGTTGGATAGCCACCCGGATATGATGAAAATCATGAATCGCAAGGAAAGCATGTTTAAGGGGGGGTGTTGGATATTAAATAGGTTTTCCTTGGTCTGTGCCTAACTCACTGTTGCAATGGAGGCTGGATAATTTCAAACGAAGGCAACTTACGTGTGTGGATCTGAAGGCTTGGGCGGCACCTACTGCAACCTAACATCAGACTTATGTTTCCTCTGTTTTCCCCGTTTAGTTTTCTATGTGATTGTATCCCTATAAATAGGGAATATTGTTATGTGTTGTAATAGAATGAATCCTTGAAGAAATATTACCACTTTTCTTTTGCTTTGTTTGTGTGTTGTGATCACCTCAAGTGATCTACGCCCGCGCGGTTGAGTTTACCGCTGCAACCGATCCTCCATCAGAATTGAAATGGTAAGGTTTCAAACAGTTCTACATGACAATACTACTACCAGTCATCAAGCTTCAACATGAGTCACATACTTCACCAACATATCAACAATTTTGGGTGATGTGATGGTGGACGTCTTCTCCAGACTCTGGATCTTCAGTTGAGTTTCCTCTTCAAGGCACTTCACATTCAACCCAGAGCTCCCGGTTGTCTGAACAATGGGTCTCCCAATCTAGGACTTATGAGAAACAGGAATGTAATGAAATGGTGGTTTGTATGGTGAAACCCCAGAGATGATACCTCAGAGAGACTGTTTCGATACTCTGATTCTAGTTGGGAGCGGTAGAGCCCCGCTTCTCGCTCAGCTTCTTCTTTAGCTTGCTTCAACCTCGTCATCTTCACTGAAAAATGTAACATTAAGCCAGAGCATGAGAAAGATGAGTTCATGCAAATCTTCCAAGCGAAAAAATGGAACAATGTCAGTCATGATGACATAAAATGCAGCAAGTGAAGCTACGAATGAATATATTATTTACTGAAAATAAGGTTATAAGGGCATAATGGTATGGAAAGTGCTATACAGTTTTTGACAGCAGAAACAATTTTTTGGGCCTCCTGTTCTGCTGCTAATAGCATTTGAATGCCTCCCGGCCCTCGGGCAGTATCCATTGCAGCAAGGAAACCTATAATGAAAAAAAAACATACAAATGAGCAAGATTACTGTATACAACAAACAAATGCTAATAGCATAACAACAAACCATTGTTACAAATGAACAATAGCTTGAGAAAAGGGATGACTGGAACAGTCAGCAAGTCATGTTTGGTCATTCAAGGAATAAAGAACTCTTTCGGATTTGAATGAAATGCTCATTTGTCTCTTTATGTATTATTGACAAGAATATTCCTTAAATAATGGAAATCTTTTATATTATATTATTATTATTATTATAGTCATCTGTTAAATATATTTCACCACACTTTTTTATGCATATCAAACAAACTATTAACTCACCAATTCCATTCTCATTCCCTCTTTGACATCATTTTTTTCCATCAGAAAAGCTTCTCTCTTACCAAATATAACCTAAACACAAAACGAAAAATCTCGTATAAATGTTGATAGGAAGCGCGGTCCGGGAGAAGCACTTCAATGTATTCAGACTATGGATGCAATTACAGGGCAAGAGAGTAGATTGAAGAAGACTACAGGGGAGAAGATACTTCGGGAATAGACCCTCTCTCTATCCCGCCCAAGCCTAGGCCGTTACAATATTCCTTCCTAACCTCTTCTATCCCCTCCCCCTCTTATAACTACCTAACCAAGGGAATCCCCCAACTGATCGCTTGCCCAGCTGTGCAGGGGGCACCTCAGTTTGTTAGACTTACTTTCGCTGATACCTTTTACCCCTCCTGGAATATACCTTCCAGGGACCCGAGGAATCCCTCGCTCTATCACTTGCCCCCCTCGGGAAATTAGTCTTGTCCTCAATACTGATCGATGAAAATTGATTGTGGACGACAAATTCATCCTCTCAAGTGGCATTTTCCACAAAGCATCCCTTCTGTGAATTTTCGTTTCACGTTTTTTTAATTGTTAATTAAAATTAAAATTTTTTAATATGAGTTTTCTGTTTTGAGAGTTTGTTACATAGCATAATGGAAGCCCACCGCCCATTCAAGGTCCACCGTACACGCGTCCGGTCCAGTTGGTTTTCTTATGTCTTTTGCACGTTTTTGGTTTCGGATTTGCAACGGTCTTCACAATAAGGGAGAAACCCGACCTGGCCGAGGGATAAGGAGAGGGTCTTCGACAAAGGGTTCTCTGGTTCGTCCCCAGCGAGGATAGGACTATCGGGTGCCGCAAACATCTCCTTCAATGGTGATGCTCGGGTTTTCATTCATAGCAGCAGCTAGGGCTTCCAACGGCCGCACATCCAGCTCGGCGACATCTGCGCAGCAGGTGACAAGGCGGTCCTCTTCTTCAAGAATGGTTTGGGTTCCGGTCACCAGTGTCACGAGCGGCGGAGGACAGCAGATCTGGTTCACACCAGATCTGGACAGAAGTGTTGTGCGCAACTAGAGAAGGGCTTTCGACAAGCCACTGGCGCATCCGTGTTGCTACATGCGGAGATCGACCGCAGCCAGAGGTAGCGTTTCTGGTTCTTGTAGCCAGAGGGCATTGATTCTTGGACAAGCAGTGTCGTGCGCAGAAATCAGTTCTTGTTCCTGGACCGTGGAGGTTCATCCAGATGTTTGCATCGAGCCTAGATCGTAGCGGTAGACCTGGATCATGACAAAATAGGGCAGTAGCACTGGATTCAGACGGCGATGCCTATCCTGGACAGCAGCAGCACATCATGAGGACTCGGACACAAATACAATGATGTGCAGCGCCTTGAACGTGAAGATTCAACGATGCCAGGTGAGACTGAGCCTCGGTAAGGGGGTCTCAGTCCTGTGTTTTTATCGATTTTGATTCTTTGACATATTGCCTTGGTTTCTATGTAGCGTCTCTGCCTTGTTTTCCCTGACAGTTCTTGTATTCCATTATTCTTGCATAGTGAAAAACCCCGGATGATTCTGCCCCGTGCACGTAGGCCAAATGGCCAAAGCACGTTACATCTCTGTGTCCATTTTACTGCTTTCCGCATTTGTTTTTGTCAACCTGGTTAATTGCTGAACATTCGCTTGCTTGCTTCTTGATTTAATTAGAAGCAGCTTTGATCATGCTGTTGAATTTGATGCTACTGAAAATCATTTGTTCATTCCAGTTTGTGGAATTTGTTAGATGAATTAAGTTTATGTTTATTGGCTTATGATAATAAGACCAGGAAAATAAACTTTGATTTCGTATTATGAATTTGCGATCCTAATTTATACCCAATGAATCCTGGCTATTCGAAAGGGGGACTGCCTTGCGTAGCGCACCTCCCCCAACATGTGGTATCAAAGCCTAATTGGGTATAATTTTTTATCGTCAAAATTCATAATCTGACATTCGTTGTTTTAAATGATTTTGTTAGTGGCTTTTACATGTGCCATGCTTGTTTCGTTCAGCATTGGTCGTTTATGCTCTTTGGCTATAAAATTGCAATATATTTTATTATTGTTTTCCTTGCATGGTTTTTCCCTTGACTGTTTTCCTGTCGGAACCCTATTAATGTCTCTTGGTAGTTGTTATGTGTTTCTAATGTTCCGGGGTCAGGAAGGGGTTAATGCGAGGTTGACCTATGTGAGAGTGTCTTGGTTAGCAGTAAGGTCTGTGGCAGGGTCGGTCGGTTTGTTTGGTCTCCTAGTTCTGCCTTTAGCCTTAGGAGAGTGAGCTGGCAATTAGCTCAAGGTTTGTTCCTCTGGTGTGTCCTAGTTTTGGGCCGGTTTCTCTAAGTGTGACCCGCTGCGAGTGGTGATTGGGCCTGGGTAGTGTTAAGAGTGGCAGTGTCATGTGAATAGGTTCAGTGATGATCGGGCTTCATGGTAGTTCTGTCGGGATCTCGGGATCTCTTTAGCGATGTTAGGTGGTTCCTAGATATCGTTTGGGCTAGACTGAGATGGGATTTCTTAGTCGGTAGCGGGCTGTCCTTGGAACACCGGTGTTCTCGTAGGCTTAGAGTTTGCCCTTAGGACTCTTAGGACTGTATGTTTGCAGTGGTACCCAGTTTTGAGGAACCTCTCTTGTTGGCTTGGTTTAGGCTGTGCTTTTGTCTAGTGTGCTTCAGTGGGGCAGAGTTGGGGGTTCAACTCTGGGGTTTTCCTTCTTCGTGTCTTAAGAAGGGTTGGTCTTCTCGGGTAACCTGGTGTGAGGATAGTAAGATGTTGAGCAGTGGTTTGAGAAGCAGGTTCATGAGGAGATGTTTGGCTAACCACCAGACTTCATGACGGTACTGCTGGTATCTCTTTGTCGACATTGGATGGGTACCTGGGAATAAGGTGGTTGATGTCACAGGTGGGATAGACTAGGATGGTTTTTCCCTTGGTTGGTAGTGGGATGCCCTTGCTTGCTAGGTTTGTTTCCTCTTGTTTACAAGTTGGCTCTAGGACTTGGGTTGTATGGGTTATACAGTGGTTGAGGTTAGGAGGTGTCTTCCCCTGTTGCGCGGTTTTAGGCAGTGTTTTCTCCTTAGGTGGAGAGTTTTCTGGGTCTGATAGATTCAGGTGGAGACCAGTTTTGCTTTGCTATGCTTGTTTTTTTTCAGTGTTTATTTTATTGCTGCTATTTGAATAACTGCACTGGTTTACTGAGTAATTCTTTATGAATTTTCTGAGATGTTTGTTTTGCCTTGTTTTGTTTGAGGATTGGTACTGCTGTTTTTTCTGCTTGTGTGTAGGTACTTGTTAGCAGTATGAGACTTCCTCGATGACATCATCTCAGAGGTCTGGTCAGGTAAGTGCAGGTATGCTTTCTCTTTATGTTTGGAGTTTTTAAATTCTGAGCATGTTTAGCAGTAGTGTAGAATATCATTAATTTGGGCAGCATGTGTCAGTTGATGCATGATAGGGAGACTGTTTGGGTCCTACCCTATAGGTTGTTTTCTATTTAGGATGTGATGCCCAAATTAATGATGCTAAGTGGTGCAGAATCATCATGTGGTTGGGAGTTTTTTTGCAAGGCGGAGTTTGTGTAACATTGTTGCATATTAAATCTGTTTATGAATTTTAATTAACAAGGTGGAGATTTGTGAATTTTCGTTTCACGTTTTTTTAATTCTTAATTAAAATTAAATTTTTTTAATATGCGTTTTCTGTTTTGAGAGTTTGTTACACAGCATAATCGAAGCCCACCGCCCATTCAAGGTCCACCGTACACGCGTCCGGTCCAGTTGGTTTTCCTATGTCTTTTGCACGTTTTTGGTTTTTGGGATTTGCAGCGGTCTTCACAATAAGGGAGAAACCCGACCTAGCCGAGGGATAAGGAGAGGGTCTTCGACAAAGGGCTCTCTGGTTTGTCCCCAGCGAGGATAGGACTATCTGGTGCTGCGAACATCTCCTTCAACAGTGATGCTCGGGTTTTCATTCATAGCGGCAGCTAGGGCTTCCAACGGCCGCACATCCATCTCGGCGACATCTACGCAGCAGGTGACAAGGCGGTCCTCTTCTTCAAGAATGGTTTGGGTTCCGGTCACCAGTGTCATGAGCGGCGGCGGACAGCAGATCTGGTTCACACCAGATCTGGACAGAAGTGTTGTGCGCAACCGGAGAAGGGCTTTCGACGAGCCAATGGCGCATCCGTGTTGCTACACGCGGAGATCGACCGCATCCGGAGGTAGCGTTTCTGGTTCTTGTAGCCGGAGGGCATTGATTCTTGGACAAGCAGTGTCGTGCGCGAAAATCAGTTCTTGTTCCTGGACCGTGGAGGTTCATCCAGATGTTTGCATCGAGCCTAGCTCGTAGCGGTAGACCTGGATCATGACAGAATAGGGCAGTAGCGCTGGATTCAGACGGTGATGCCTATCCAGGACAGCAGCATCACATCATGAGGGCTCGGACACAATGACAATGATGTGCAACGCCTTGAACATGAAGATTCAGTGATGCCAGGTGAGACTGAGCCTCGGTAAGGGGGTCTCAGTCCTGTGTTTTTATCGATTTTGATTCTTTGACATGTTGTCTTGGTTGTTGTGTAGCGTCTCTGCCTTGTTTTCCCTGACAATTCTTGTATTCCATTATTCTTGCATAGTGAAAACCCCATGATTCTGCCCCATGCACGTAGGCCAAATGTCCGAAGCACGTTACATCTCTGTGTCCATTTTACTGCTTTCCGCATTTGTTTTTGTCGACCTGGTTAATTGCTAAACATTTGCTTGCTTGCTTCTTGATTTAATTAGAATCAGCTTTGATCATGCTGTTGAATTTGATGCTACTGAAAATCATTTGTTCATTCCAGTTTGTGGAATTTGTTAGATGAATTAAGTTTATGTTTATTGGCTTATGATAATAAGACCAGGAAAATAAACTTTGATTTCGTATTATGAATTTGCGATCCTAATTTATACCCAATGGATCCTGGCTATTCGAAAGAGGGACTGCCTTGCGTAGAGCACCTCCCCCAACACCTTCCACTGAATCAGCCATTAAGGCAGTTGTACGGTATTGTACCAGCTGGTGTGTTTATCCAATGCTGCCTCCGGTTCAGCCCCTCAATAGTCCTCTTCCAATCCTGATGGTAGAATGGAGTGCAGAATCTGGTGCTCGATCAATTTCTTGTGCTGAGAAACATGAAAAACAGGGTGAATCCGGACGTCAGGGGGCAAGCTGGTGGGCCACCGGGCCAATTTGTTTTAGAATGGAAAAAGGACCATAGAACCAAGCAAACAATTTCTGGAGAATACTTTGAGCTACTGTCTATTGGCGGTGGGGCCTGTGTTTCACATGAACAAGGTCCCCAACTTGAAAAGAAATATCATGGCGTCGGCGGTCAGCCTGCTGCTTCATATAATGTTGGGCGCGGAGCAACTGACCTTTCAGATGAATGAGAGCCCCATTTAGATACTTCAAAGTTGTAGCTACAGCGTCCACCCAAACCCTCACTGGGCAGGAAAGAAAATAAAGTCGGGGGTTTGCACCCATACACCACCTCAAAAGGAGTGGTGTTAATTGAGGCATGTCAAGTGGTGTTGTAATGAAGCTCAGCTCAATGTAACCAAAAGGCCACTGCTTGGGCTGGTCGATGACAAAACACTTGAGATAAGTTTTCAAACATCAATTGACCACTTCTGTTTAACCATCCTCTTGTGGGTGATAAGTCGGGCTCGGTTTCAATTTTGTCCCCTGTAATTTGAAAAGTTTTGTCCAAAAATGACTTAGAAACAATGGATCACAGTCGCTAACAATGGATTTAGGAATTCCGTGAAGTCAAACCACCTCCTTAATGAACATATCATCCACCCGCTTGGCTGTGAAAGGGTGCTTTGATGAAATGAAATGGGAATATTTAGATAATATGTCCACCACGACTAAAGCCACATCATACCCCTTTGACTTTGCGAGTCCAATGATGAAATCAATGGATCTGTTTTCTCATACAGCCTCTGGAATTGGCAACGGGTGTAAGAGGTCTGCTGGGGAAAGAGTGGAGTACTTGAAACGCTGGCAGGTTTCACACTGCTGGACATAGGTTAAAACCTGCCAGCGCATGCCTAACCAAAATAAATTTGCAGCTAGCTTTCTGTAAGTTCTATAATAGCTGGAATGACCCCCTTGAGGAGACATGGAATTCCTCCAGCAGCTGTGGGGTCCACTTGGAATTGGCTGGAATTTCCAGGCATCCGTTGTACAACAATGTGCCATGGGACAAGTAAATCCCTTGGGGGCTTGTTCGCTGGACTAAAGTTGTTGAAGTATGTCGGCTAGGTAGGGGTCAACTTGGACACTGACTATTAGTTCACAACCCCTCTTGCCATACTGGGGCTGACTGGTAGAGCCAGCACTCGGCCGTGTCCGCCTTCTGAGATAAGGCATCAGCTACGGTATTTCTGTGTTCAGGTTTGTATTTTACCTCAAAGCGGTATCCCAATAGCTTTGCGAGCCACCACAGCTGATCAGCAGTGGTAATCCGCTACTGTAACAGGAACTTGAGGCTCCGCTGGTCAGAACCAATGTCATTATCTCCTTCTCATAAACTGATTTAGATAGGATTGCTTCATCCAACGCTTTGCTGAAATAAGCAATGGGCCTACAATCCTGCATAAACACTGCACCAAGGCCACGTCCCGAAGCATCACATTCGACTTTAAAGAATTTCGAGAAATCATGCATCGCAAGCACAGGGGCGGTTGTAACAGCCTACTTTAGTTGGTCAAAGGTAGCGTGCACCTCCTTACTTCAAATGTATCCTGCCTTCCGAGTCAAAGCAGTCGGGTTGGGCAAACTTGTCGTCTGAATAAATTTTCGATAGGAGCCTCTAAGGCTGAGAAAACCCTGAACTCGTTTTATAGAAACTAGCGATGGCCATTCCAACACAAGCCTAGATCTTGGCAGAATCCATAAAAACCCCAGCATTGGAAATGATTTGACCCAAGTATTTCACTTCGCGTTGGGAAAAACAGCATTTCCTTCTGTTGGCAAAAAAGCGGTTGCCTTGTAAAAATTGGAGGCCAAGATATAATCAAAAAAATATTAGCACAGATCGGGGTAATAAGGAGCGAAACAAATCGTTCATCGTAGCTTGAAATGTTGAAGGCACATTGGTGAGCCCAAAAGGCATCACCAAGTAGCCATAGTGGTCATTATGTGTGCAAAATATTGTCTTCTCTATATCCTCTTCTTGCATTCGGATTTGATGGTAGCCCAACTCGAGGTCCGACTTCAAAGAATAGGTCACCCCGTGCAATTCATCCAACAACTCTTCAACCACCAGAATGGGAAACTTATCGGGCATTGTTGCCTTATTGAGTGTCCAGTAATCCACACACATTCGCCACGTAGCATCTTTCTTGTTAGCCAATAGAACTGGACTGGAATAGGCACTGGTACTGGCTCGGATAGCAACTCCCAAACTCGAGGTCCGACTTCAAAGAATAGGTCACCCCGTGCAATTCATCCAACAACTCTTCAACCACCAGAATGGGAAACTTATCGGGCATTGTTGCCTTATTGAGTGTTCAGTAATCCACACACATTCGCCACGTAGCATCTTTCTTGTTAGCCAATAGAACTGGACTGGAATAGGCACTGGTACTGGCTCGGATAGCAACTCCCAAACTAGCCTTTTGATTTCATTTTTCTGGGAATGTGGGTATCGATATGGTCTGACGGACACTAGCCCTTGGCCAGGGAGCAGCACAATCTGGTGATCACTGTGGCGTCGTGGGAGCAGTCCCCTAGGCTCGCTGAAAACAACTTGCAGGTTCATGAGGATACTTTGCAGCTATTGCTATAGTATGTAGTCCAGAAAATTCTTCCCTATACTTGGGGTCCCCACTTCTCGGGAATGCGGATTTCTAGCGCCACTAGGATGGATGGTTAGTTCGTGCAAAGAGGAGACTACCTAGCCCACTAAAACTGCTCCTTGAAGAGTATAATTTTGATCCCCCACCTTAAACCTCGTAGTCATAGTTTTCCAATTGATTTGAACCTCCCCGAGAGTCCGCAACCATGCAATTCTCAATATTAAGTCCAGTCCATAGATGCCCAAAACATGAGCATCGAACGAACAAGCATATGGCCCCATGTTCAGCTGCAGGTGTGTTGACACAAACCTTGGGTCCTCATCCAATGTTCATCACCGAGTTTAACACTCTGCTGGTTTGTTTATTAGATAGCTAGACCCAGCAATGAAATTGGTTTTGGGAATAAAAAATTATGAGTGGCTCCACTATCTAACAAAACTAGAATTGGAATGCCGCCCACCTTGCCTTCCACCTTCATTGAAGCCAAGTCCTTGCTGCCTTGAGCTTGGAAGTAGATGCTAGACCCATGATGGCACATTCCAGCTCCACGAGTGAGTCCCCCTCCCCTTGCTCAATTGCCTCATTCATTTCTCCCTCATCTTGTCACCCCCCCCCCCCCAGCAAAACAACTCTTACTTTCAAATCGGGGCATTTGTGCATCGGGTTGAAAGGCATTCCACTCTAGTGTGGTTAAATATCAAACCCTTTTGCCAGCAAGAGCCCCTTGCTTCGCTGTCTCCTGGCCAGGTCCTCTGATGACAGGCCCCATTTGCCTATCCGGCCGAGAGGTCACCCAATTATGTGGTTGTGGAATGGGGCGTGAAGATGGCTGCCACCCACCATCATTGCTGGAGTCGGTGCCCTAAAACTAAGCACATAGATTTGATGACATCAGTATGCAACCTTTTTTATTAAAGATACCACGGTAAAGAGATTATATTACACAGTATGTGTTCTTAAGAGGCTTTATGTCATTGTGACATTAACTTATTTCTTTATCGGTGTCTTGGCGTGTTGTTAAATGTTTATCTTGGATTTTAGACGACTTTGCCTATTGTCACTGAGAAAGAAGTCTGGAGGGTCACACAATAAATGTATTTGCAATCTCGGTTAAATTCTATGTTGAATTGAACAAGTTAGAATAATATATTATCTCTGATTTATGGATTAATAATTATTGGAGTTCGGTTGATAGTCAATATTTGATCACAAGTTATTTGAAAGAATAAATGGGTTAAATAATAATAATAAATATTTATTTGCAAAGTTTTACAAATATAATATTTATTATATTTATCAATGAATAATGCAGTGATATTTATTTATTAAACAAATAGTCATTATTTAAGGTATGGTAAACGTTGATGAGGATAAGCGGACCGAGTTTAATGGTCCCATTGAAAATAATATAAATGATGTTTATTTATATTAAGTATCAAGTGAATAATAACTATATAATTATTAAGACATGGGGTTCACTAAGAATTAAGGAATAGGAAAGGAGTTTGTGTGCAAGTTGTCAAACCTAGACCAGGCCTTTATAAATATCTAATTATATCATTTTCCGAAAACAAACTTGTTATGCACAACATATAGAAAGAAACTCTTTCAAGCCCTGAAGAGAGTTCTAGAGATCTAAAAGTGTGTACCTCCTCTTCTTTCAAGCCTTTGAAAGATCATCGAGAGTTCTTCGTCCTCGTAAAAGAATTCTGCTGCAATCAACCATGTAATGCAAGTGATTAGGATCGGTCATGCTAACACTCAGCGATTCTACAACGACGTTTGGATCCTGCAGCGCAACGCTGGTACAATGAGATCAAGTCAATTAAATCATCAACGAAGAGAGAATTACAAGTTCAGGTAATTCTAAATGTACTCGTAAATTAATTATAAATTACGTTTGGATATCCTCCTCTTCTGATTCTAGTGTTTACTCTAGTCAAGTAATCTATGAATTTCATTGGTCATGACGTTAATTGTTATGTACAACAACGATTATTCATAAAAAGGGTTTCCGCTGCACTTGGAACCTACAAGCGGTATCAGAGCAATCACATATTTAATTTATAATTATTTATTAATCGTTGATCGTTTGCATGCGTTCGTGATTTCTTTTACTTCGGATCGATTCTTACTTGAAATCCGAACATCGTTTTCTCTTCTATTTCTGCGTTCTCGCTCACATAACCAATAAACGAGTTAAGATAAAACGAATAGACATCCGAAAAACCTCATTTGGAGATGTCAAAGGTTATGCCCAGACAACACAAGAGTACACAGCGTGTACCATAAAACTACACGTCATGTACCCGTGTATCTCATCTGCATCACGCTAACTTGTCAGATCAGTTTGTAGATATCATATCAAATCTGTAAAGCGGATCAACGCGTAGATCTAGATAGGCTAGCACACGGTTTGAAGAACTACACACCGTGTAACCCATGTACACAACATGTAGTCCTAGTTTTCTCGCAACTGAGAACACGAGGGGTCCAAGCGTGTCGTGTATCCGCTACATGACACGAGGACTGACAAACTGTACAACTCCAAGGCAACCATAGTGGTCAATCGTGGATCGTAGTGCGACGCGGCGGGGTCCTATAGCAGGATAGTGGTGATGCGGATCGTGTTGAGGACACTTTTTTATCCAATCGCGAACCAATAAATATAATTTAAATTATATAATTCGACACATATATGTTGAAAATTTTAAATATGATAGATAAAATATAAAACAGAATAAAAAAACAAAAAATGTTTTTTATAGTGAAAATTTTTAACTGAAACACATAAAATAAAATAAAACAAAAAACAAAAAAAAAGTTTTTTATAGTGGAAATTTTTAACTAAAACACATAAAATAAAATAAAAACAAAAAAAACAAAATCAAATAAAGAGAATAAAAAAATGAAAGGACCCCGACAGCCACATCGACTCGGGGGGTGTCGGGGTGCGATCTTCATCGTCGTCAGGGGTGTTGTGTGCGCAGCAACAAATGGGGGGGGGGTCGCCATCACCGTCGGGGGTGGGGAAGCGGTGTGCACAGAAAATGGAGGAAGAAGAAGGTGCGGCTGAAAAAAAAATGTGCGCACAACAAGGAGGGCTTCATCATGGCGGGGGGGGGGAATATGATTGGTAGGGCAGGAGTGAAGCGGGTTTGACCGCTTACAGGGCAAAAAAAATTGCATTTGTTTGATGCCAGAACAGTCGCGATAGCGATGGCTGGGATCGCGGTCGTCGCGCGATGGTCGGGATCGCAGGTGAGGCGGCGCGATCTCGTTCCGCCCGTGATCCAGCCGCCTGAAGTGGTCGGGTGCCGCTTAGCACCGTGCAGGCGCGATCGCGGTTGCGACGCCGCGTTTTGACAACTGTGAAGGCAAAACCATTACACGTCGGGTACCTCGTACACGTCCGCGACAGGTAACACTCCCAGTCCCTAAGCATGTGTCACGGACACGGACAGAAGAGACCACAAGTCGTGTAACCAAGTACACACAGTGTAGTCTGTTGCAGACTGTGTGTTTGTTTTAATGTGGAGAGAAAAATTAAATATATAATTAAATCTATTCACATGTGTCACGTGTCATTTATTTGAAAATACACACCATGTCATAGGATTGTCAATTATATATCAAATTAATTCCGTGTTAAATTCCAAATCTACAAGTTGCGTATAGTCTTTGCTTATAGTGCACTTTGTGCGCATCAAGAGCATAAGCATCATGTCATGTAGTTTGGACGAGTACAGGTCTTTGCCTTCAAGTACATTTGTGTACTTCATTAATTTTAAATGAAATTAATTCATTTAATTTGTTTAAAATTATGGATGATGGTGATTTAAGGATGCTTTGATGGAATTAAGATAAATTGAATTAATTAGATTAATTCGTGACGTTTTATCTTGATTAAAGAATGAATTGAAGTAATTGCAGATGTATGCTCGTGTGTTGTGTGGATGATCATGAAATTAGACCAGCTCTATGTATGTGATTAGTTTCTTTTAATTTATTATGATTAAATTAAAATTGATGGTCTGTGTGTCCACTGTTTCTTTTATGTAAACCCTTTATCCAATCCATTAGATTCTATCACTTGTCTATGAGTAAAAGCTTATGCGGTCTGAGTCCAAGAGTCGAGGCAAAACCAATTGAAGCAATACATAGGAGCCGTGGTGGAATGCTGCAACACGAACAAAGGTACGATTCAAGGTGTTTTCCCCTAGGGTCGAAGGTTGGTTTATCATCCGCTAGATAAACTAACCGTTAGAGAATTTCATGATGATGCCACTTACATTTTATTCATGTCAGTTGAGTAGTTTATTTATGCTTGTGGATACTACGCTATCACTTAATAAATGAATTAACAAACATGCAAGATGGAATAAAATAAAACCAAATTATGCGTAAATTTTATCCTACATGGTTAATCAATTAAGTAAAACCCACTTAATAAAGCATGTGATAAGATAAAACGGGCTTTTAGTCAGTATAGTCTTTCATTACTTAAGAGTCGAACTCATAATTCAAAGTGTTTGATCGGCCCAAGTCGGGGTGCTTTCAATTATCGAAGAACTTTTAACTTGAAGTTTTTGGTTGACTTAACTTGGTTCACATGAGGGGTTGTCCAAGCAGAACTTTGTGCAACTAAGATGCAAGGGTTGATGAAATTTTTATTCAAGATTTTAGGATTGGGGGTCCACTCAACAGATCAAGGATCTATGGGTTAATGCAGTTAGAAAGTTACGTTAACCTAAAACCCTTCAAATAACTTTTCGGGCCCACATAACTTTTCGGGCCCAAGTTTGGGTTATGAAAAGGGGAATATGGATCTTTGCCACTAAAATATCCATGCAACAGGATATTCTGAAACTAATGGTGATGACTATTAGGTTTCCAAAAAAATAGTGAGATTAATAAAATTTAATTTATTAATATATTATGGTAATCAAGGAAATACTAATTATTTGCTCTTAATTTGTAAAAAAGGAAAATCACACGATTTCGACAATATCACTGTGATTCATACTAGAGAACGAAAGTTTTCTCACTGACTAAAATTCCACGAATGGTATAGGCGCTTACGCATTATACTACACCATGAGCGGAAATTATACATGTTAGAAACCCCACTTCCTGAGTCGCTCGCCAAAGAAGCTAGTGAAGAAGAAGCATCTTTCTATGTGAAACATTCAAACGACACAATGGGTGTCCAATGTTTCGTGTTATCCTCCATATCCAGGGAGCTTCTAAAACAATATGTGGATATAGATGCGTATAGAATCATTTATCACCTGCCAAATCTCTATCAAAAGGAGAGACAAGAGAGCTATGAGATCTCCAATGCATTGTTCACGTGCAACCATGAAGGGTCGACCATATGTAGTCCAGATGATTGGCTACATAGAGTGCCTAGATATCTTGGGGTTTAAGATCTCTGATGAGTTGCGCACAGATCTCATTTTGTCTTCAATACTTAAAACCTTTTATAGTTTTATTGTGAAATATAATATGAGCAATAGCTAGTAGACTCTTTCGTAACTTCTTACTCTTATTCGCCAAGTTGATAAAGACATGTGGAATGACAAACTCATGGTCTTAATGATGAATAGGAAAAGGAAGAACAAGACAAAGGCTCTCAAGACTCATTCAAGTCTAAGGCTCCGGAGCATCATTCTTCCAAGAAGAAGAAGATTCAAAGGCAAGCAAAGGAATGAAATGCGGTCTGTTTTGCATGTAGCAAGCAAGGTCACTGGAAGAGAAACCGCACATAGCCAATAAAGTAAGTGGAAATTTCAGGAGTGTTTGTTATCGATTGTAATCTTTCCATATCTATAAGTTGGGTATTAGATACTGCATTTGGTGCTCACATTTGTATCCAAATATAGGAACCAAATATAGGAACCAAATATAGGAACCAAATAGATTTCAAAAGGTTATCAAAGGTGAGGTAGATCTACGGGCTGCCTATAGAGCGAGACTGGCTACATTAGCCATTGGAGACTACCACCTCACATTGCCAACATGATTGATTTTGGTTTGAAGGAATTGTTATTATGTGTCTAGTGCTACCAAGAACATCATTTTCTTTTCTTGTTTAGACGTGGATGGATTTATTTTCAATTTTGAAAATAAGAGTCGTTGCTTTTATAAAGATAGAAAATGTTATGGTATGACACACCTGAATAACGGTCTTTGTGTATTAAATTACAAAAACCAAATATTGGTAATTGATAACGAATCAAATTCACGCAACTCATTTCATACTCAGTTGCGGCATCACCGTCTTGGTCGTGTAAACGAGAAGCGTTTGACAAAGCTCTATCAATATGGTTATTTAGACTCTTTTGAGTTCAAACTATTTGAAAGATGACATGCTTGTTTACAAGGCAAGATGACCAAAACACCATTAGGTGGTCAAGGTGAAAGGGACAAAGAGCTTATAGAATTGGTACACATTGATTTATGCAGACCATTTCAAGTAAAAGCTAGAGGTGGATTCTCATATTTTATTATTTTTCCTGACGGCTTGTGCACCGCAGTGGAATGGTGTTAGTGAAAGGAGGAACCATACCTTACTGGACATGGTAAGGTCGATGATGAGTCACGCAAGTCTTTCATTATCCTTTTAGGGATATGCATTACACACAGCAGTGTGCATCCTTAATCGAGTACCAACTAAAGCGGCAAACAGAATTCCCTTTGAGTTATGAAGTGGAAATAAACTTGTTTTGTCGCACACTCGTGCATTGGGGTGCGAGGTGTTTGTTAAGGCGCTCAAGCAACAAATTGTCACCCTGAGGCACAAAGTGTATCTTTACAAATTACCTCAAGGAAAAGAAGGGATACTACCTATATGATCCTTCACGTAAAAAGGTTATAGTTGTTAGGCAAGTTGTATTCTTTGAGAGGGAACACATCCTCAAGGAGGATAGTGGAACCAAGATTACTTCAATAAAGTTGATGCTCAAGATAAACAAGAGTTGGTAAGAGAACAGATTTTGCAGGTCCTAAAACACAACTACTGCATGGGAGCACCAGAGAGGTGAGTGAACCAGAAAGATATGATTTTCAAGTCGCAAAAGATAGTGACTCATTATTGGTTGACAATAATGACCCTCTATCCTACAATGAGGTGGTAGAAAGCTTAGAAACTACAAGATGGAGAGAAGTAATGAATTCACAGATGGATTCCATGTATCAGAACCAAGTTTGGGTTCTGATCGATCCGTCAGTTGATGTAAAGTTTGTTGGGTGTAAATTGGTATTTAAGAGAAAGCTGAACATGGAAGGTTGGGTTAGTACCTATAAACATGGCTAGTGGCCAAAGGGTTTAGACAACGTCAAGGCATTGACTATAATGAAACATTTTCTCCAAATTTCATGTTTAAATCCATCAGAATTTTACTTGCTACGCAGTTTTCCATGACTATGAGATTTGGCTGATAGATGTCAAAACTGTTTTCCTTAACAGGAACCTTCAGGAGGATGTGTATATGACACAACCATAAGGGTTTGTGACTCCAGACAATGTCAAGAAGGTATGCAAGTTGCCGGTGGTTTAGTGGGAGTACAATAGTTTTCATAGTAGTGTATGTTGATGATATTTTACAAATTGGAAACGAGATACCAGTCTTACAAGAGGTTAAGGCATGGTTGAGCTAGTGTTTCACCATGAAGGACTTAGGTGAAGCAACCTACATTCTAAGGATCAAGATCATTCGTAATAGATCAAAGAGACTACTCGGACTAAGACAAAGTACATACATTGATCAGATACTGAAGATGTTCAGTGTGGAACAATCTAAGAGGGGATTATACATTTTTCCAATAAAATGTGTCCTCAGACATAGTAGGAAAGAGAGGGAATACACATCTATGATAGGATCGATCATGTATGTCATGTTATGTATGAGGTTTGATGTTGTCAGTACTTTGAGCATCGTAGGCCGATATCAAGCTGATCCAGGTGAACACCATTGGGCTACTATTAAAGTTGTCATTAAGTATCTAAGGCGAACTAAGGATATGTTCCTGATGTATGGAGAAAATGAAAAGCTAGTCATCAAAGGTTATACAGATGCAAGGTTTCAAACAGATCAGAATGATATAAAGTCACAATCAGGATATGTCATTTATCTCAGAGGAGCTGTGAGCTGAAAGAGTTCAAAGCAGCCAGTTGTCGACGATTCTACAGCGGAGACCGAGTATATTGTGGCTTCCGACACAGACAAGAAAGCATTTTGGATTCGCAACTTTGTCCAAGAGTTTGATGTGGTGCCTAGCAGTCAAAGACCATATCACAATCTACTATGATAACACTGCAGCGATGACTCTTTCCAAAGATCCAAGGTCGTATCAAAAGACAAAGTATATGCTTTGAAAGTATAATCTCTTGAGGGATTTTTCTCAACGAGGTGAAGTTGCACTGAGAAGAGTGTCTACAGAGGAAAACGTGTTGGACCCCTGGACAAAGGCTCTATCTTAGGAGAGACATGAGTTTCATGTGAGATCTAGTGGACTGAAGGTTGTTAACAGTTGTCTCTAGTGCAAGTAGGGGTTTATTAGAGTTGGTATCCTAAAACCGACTTCTGAGTACTTGATTACATGTACTCATTGTCTTGAATATTAACGGAGTTCCTTATCACATGATGATTTCTCCTCTGACATTGTATGTGATAATGTCCTATGAATATATATCACACTGAAAGGTCATAGCAATTCCTCATTATGATGAGAACCTAGAGGTGTCGTGACAATATTCTTGAATAAATGTTTTATAGCCGGATTATATTGTCTAACGAGACACAGACGATACAGACTATCAGGGGTGGGAAGCTGATAAGAAGGGAGGTTATTAGAATGGACCCACCAGTAGAAAATCCACATTTTATTTTCCTATCTGCGAACGCGTATATTGATCCTTAGACTTTAAGATTAACATTAATGAATATCATGAGTCGCGTACTTTGATGTATTAACGAAAACAATGACAACATATACTCAGAGCGATTTAGGATACATTGGGTGTGTCATGAGTGATATTACATTAATGGATAATGCGAGAAAGGATTTACCCCTCTCGTCTCTTGATTGAAGTTGATATCTTAGGCCCTTTGATGGGAATTGAACTGCCTGAATAAATTCATGGTTATAGTGTTTTGTGGGCATGTTCATTTTTGAAAAGTCGAAGAAAGAAACATCAAGCACATAGATTGGTGACACTAGTATGCAACATGTTTGATTAGAGATATCATGGTAAAAAGATTATATTACACAGTAAGCATTCGTAGGAGGTTGTATGTCACTGCAACATTAACTTCTTTCTTTATGAGTGTCTTTGTGTGTTACTAGGCGCTAACTTTGAACTTTAAACATCTCCGCCTATAGCCACTGAGAAAGAGATCTAAATGGTCACACACTCAGTGTATCCACAATCTCAGTTAAATTCTATGTTTAATTTAACAAGTTAAAATAAATATTATTCCTACTATGTGGTTTAATAATTATTACGAGTTCGGTTGATTGCCCATATTTGATCACAAGTTATTCGAAAGAATAAGTGAGTTGAATAATAATAATAAATATTTATTTGCAAGGTTTGGAGAATATAATATTTATTATATTTATTAACGAATAATGCAGTGATATTTATTTATTAAATAAATAATCCTTATTCAAGGTTCGGTAAATGTTGAGGATAAGCGGACCGAATTTCATGTTCTAATCAAAAATAATATAAATGATATTTATTTATATTCTCAAGCAATGCACATGTCAAGTGAATAATAGTTATATTATTATAATTACATGAGGTTGACTAAGAATTAAGGAATGCGAAAGGGGCTTGTGTGCAAGTTGTCAAACCTAGACTTGTCTTTATAAATATATAATTATATCACTTTTCAAAAACACACTTGTTGTGCACAACACATATAGAGGCTCTCTCAAGCCCTGAAGAGAGTTCCTCATATCTAAAAATGTGTTCTCTATTCTCTCAAGCCTTCGAGATATCATCAAGAGTTCTCCGTCCTTGTAGAAGAATTCTACTGCGATCAACCACGAACAATGCAAGTATCAAGATCGGGCGTGCTAGCACCCGAAAACGTTCATAGATTGTGGTGCACGTGTGGATCACCGCTGGAAGGAATCTGCACATAGATGCACATAGATCCTACAGCGCAACAACGGTACAACGAGATTGATTCAACCGAATCATCAATAAAAGGAAAATTACAAGTTCAGGTAATTCTAGATCTTCTCATAAATTAATTATAAATTACATGTGAATACCCCCTCTTCTGGTTTGAGCATTTACTCTAGTCAAGTAATCTACGAATTTTTTTGGTCATGACGTTAATCGTTATGTACAGCAACGATTAATCGTAAATTAAGACTAAAAGGCTAAGTTTGTCATGCCAAAAAGGCACTTCCGCTGTGCCCGAAACCTACAACCGTCTCGTTCAGACCCAACGTTTTAGCCACCTCCACAACCTTAGATTAGAGGCCTACACCTTTCTAGACTGCGAGCTCGACATGTCGAGCTAGAGGCATTTCTTGCAACCCAGCTACGAATGTCCTGTAGCTCAACGTACTGTAGCTCAAGTTGTATGGGACGATTGGATAATTCTATAACTCCTACAATTAATAACTAAACCATGGAAATAGCATCAAGTAAACATTTTCTTAAATACATAAGCTCTATTTTAAAATTTCTTGTCTAGGAAAATAGCCATGCAGGTTTCAGCCGGTTTTTCGGCAGGTACCCATAACCATGGTAGTCCCCTTGTTTGTTTATTCCACGATAGTTGTAGCCCCCTCATTTGTCAAGTGGGGCGGAGGCAAGGCAGGTGGGGTGGGTGGCCAAACCCCACCCACGGAGATCCAACAGAGGAGACAACGAGGGACACCTATAAACGGAGGCACTTCCCTATTGTTTTCGCATCAAGAAACAAATCATCATCTGCAGGTTCCAGTTTCTAGTGTCTGTTTTGTGATGTTTACTTTCCACTTATTCAAAGAGAGATGTTCCCAGCTGTTTTCTTCAGGTTCCAGTTTTCAGTGTCTTATCCATAATATTCATAGAGATCCTTTTATTTATCTGTGGGTTTTTTACCCCTTTTCATATTGAGGGTTTTTCCATGTTACATCTAGTGTTATTTTTTCGCGTGATTTTTGCACTTCATTTTTATCTCATATTTACTGTTGCACTGTGGACCAATCATTTCGAACTCAATGCGGTTGACTGATTTCAGTATTTCCTCATCAAATTTCAGCTCAAAACCTGCACCTTTTAAAGGGAAATATTATCAATTATTAGCAACAGTTGGACTATTTATAACTGCTTTAGTGTAGGAACATGTTTTGTAGTGGTGTACAGTTCAATGAATTGAATCAATGACACAAAATAAAGTATAACCAAGAACTAAATTTGACAAGTGGGGCAGAGGCAGGGATATCTTTGTAACTATGCTTGACAGGTTCCTCGAAGAATGGAGAAACCCAAGTTGTGTTTTGTTTTGAAAAACGTTTCTGCTTTCATTTTCTAAAAAAAATATTAAAAAAAATCCTGACAATGGAGAACAAATGAAATATGCAGCTTACATCGCCTTGTGTTTTCATTTTCTGAAAACATGAAAATGAGCTTATTTCATTTCGAAAATTATTCATTTTTATTTTCATTTTCTAAAAACTGTTTTCAATTTACATGGCCCAATACATTTTTTAATACATTTTTGCAAAATGAAAATTGAAAATATTTTTTAAAAAAAATGCAACCATATATGTTCGGATCATTAATATTTGATCAGATGACCATGAAACAAATAATATGAAATTTGAAAAACAAAGGGATCCAGGTCAAACGAAACTCTGCATAGAAAAAGAAGGAAAAATTATTTATGTTGGATTGGAAAGTAATTGATCGTTCAGCAAGTGGAGGTTTCATCTGAAATTTCAAAATCCACGTCGTAAAGACATTCTCTTGACTATAATGTTACTGCTATTTGTTTTCTTTTTAGCATAGGTGCCCATGTATTAAATCTATCGATTTGTTGTTGTGACTAAGCTAGCTAAGTTCCCTCACACGCAGTGATTAAGATTTTGCCACCAAATATACAGTAATTCTGGGACTGTGTGTTCCCTTAAAAAAATAAAACATGATCATTTATTTCATTCTAGTAGGCAACGTCCTGTACATCGTCATAGTTTTTCTATTTGATGCACAATGAATGCCATGAACAAGATGAAGAACGAAAAATTCTGCCAGAGAAGAATAAACCACCAGCTGCTTGCAAGAAACATATTTCACAATCACGGATCGAGATCTAAACTTGAGATGAGGATGAAAGGGGGAATCAATTCAAACACATAAGTGACTGAGAGAAGGATGGGAGAAGAACCTTGGGAATTACGGCTGCAGAAATTGGATCGAAAAAGATCACAGAAGAGAGGGTGATGGGCGAACGAGCTTTCTCTCCCTTGCAGCTCGGGGAATCGGATGGTCACCAATGGTTATATTTTTTACATTGAATCATCATTGTATATCCTATAAATCCCCAGCAGGCGGCTCGGGTGGCACGGGGGTTGGGTGTTGGGCGTGGGACGCGGGGTAAGTCCCCAGACTGTTCTTCTTCTTCTGGAATAGACCACCTTTTATATCTTATAAATTAAATGATTCAATTATACAAAATTATTATTATTATTTTAATTTCACACTTTAAAATGTTAATATAAATTTAATTTACAAGGATTGAAATACATTGCATGTTGCTTTTTGTTGGATCAGATCTCATGTTTGGTATTATGTTCCTATATGTAAATAGCGTAAAACATAGCGGGCAACAATCACATTGATGAAGAAGAAGAATATGCATTGCTTGATCTTGATGGTGTTTATGAGCATGTTATATACTCTTTTTGGTCTTGACGTGCTAAACCAGTTGAAGGCGATAAAAGAATATGATGAAACATTTGGTAAATGCTTGATTTTCCTAGAACATGATGGAGAGAGAGGGTCATCGGAAGAAAATAAATTTGGAAGCAAATGCTTAGTGAATGACCACTCAACTGGTGCTAAGCAACTTAAACCAATAACTATAAAATCTTGAAGTTCATTCAAAGAGGATGCTCTGCATGAGTGGGCCAAACCTAGAGAGTGAGTCAACGAAACCTAGGGAGGGAGACGATCTACAGTCGATGAGCTCTAATTCTAGTTAGTATAGTAATTATTTTTTTAAACCACGATAGATGGCATGGAAGCGAGGATCCTGGGGTATTCGTGCAATGATTTGTGTTTACACCCACATGCCCATATGCATATACTATTTCATATGATGATTGTTGTTTAGGTTTGAAAAATATGAAGTTGTCTTTTAGCTAAAACACTTTAATTAAGCTACAGATATCACAACTACTGCTAATGCAGATTGGCAGATTCAGTTTCATCCCTCAATAGCATCACCGCAAAATTAGGTTCCGTAGGAATGGCACCAAAACTTATGGATTAGGTTGTGTGAATTCCCTTCAACAGGTATCCTTAATTTTTAATGAGGGTTATTAAAATATAATGCAGCCGCAAATATAATTTCACTTATAAATCTTATTAAACTAATCAATAGTGGTACAAGTGTGCATTTCGATTACACATTATTTGTTAGCTCTGCATTTATTTTTTATCATTTTTATTAAACAATTTCTCACATAATCATCAATCTAGTATGTGTTTTCATTGACATTGTTTAATCACATTTTTATCTATACTAAAGGTTGATTCAAATGAAATGATAAAAATGAGAATACCAAGTATATTTTTGATCATTTGTCTGAGTACGAAAAATAATATTATTTTTGTTTCAACAAATCTAAAAAAATAAATTATTAGTTTCATTATCATCTAGTTTGTTGGCTCACGACGGTGACTGCGTGGGGGTGAATTGTATTGAGATTGTATTGAGTTTTATGGACTAAAGTAACATCGTGCTCTATGATTTTATGCGCTATTCAATACCACGTCATGTGCACAAACGAAGAATGATATTTGATGACATTCAAATGATATTCCCTTAATGGTTATCACAATTATTTCCATATATTGACACATTATATCATGATGTGTAGATACAATATATATTGTTAAAGGAGTTTGACATTCAGACTATTAAATGAGAATGTCAATGGTTTCATTTCAAAATGTTTGAAACATAGCAACTCCAAAAGGATCATTTGGTACACTAGACCAAAATAAAGGAGATTCATAAACCTCATTTTATACAACGAAGATTATGCCCGTATAACTGTAACTTCAATCTCTAGTCTCCACTTGATTTCAAGGAAAAGGTGTTAGCACTTTGTTTGGAGAAAGAAGAGCAGGATGGAGTGTTCAATGACATCTACCCAAGCATCGCGACATTGTCCATTCAGAACGTGAGTTTATGTTCTCGATCTTTTGTGGCATTTTAGTTTATATTTTTACCTAGTCAAGGCATACTAAACCTGAAACGGCTGTTTTGGGCATCAATAAAAAATCATGAAAAACAAATCATTGTAGGACAAAGCTCCATGTTATGATTACCCACATCCATGTAGTGGTTGAGCTTCACTGCAGGGACCACAATGAAAGAGTAAAAATTCACAATCTATTTCACAAAACGATTTGGATGCCCAAAACACTTCGGGAAAAACAGTTTGGGTATCTAAAACCGCTTCAATGGGTATAATACATGGTGTTTTCAGAAGGCCAAAACGGCATGCACTATGCGATGGTGCAAGCAATTTTGAGGAAATTTTTTGAAGAAAATTATTTTTTGGTTAAAATTCTCAAAAACCATCATGTAACTTTAAACCAACCATATCATATGTAGTTTTGATAAAATTGAATATTTAAAGTTGTTTATTTCATTTTAAAATTTTCAATTTCTCATTTATTTAAGTTAAAAAAATTAATTATTCATGTATATAAAATGTTCATATTGTAGGTTTCGGGCGCAACAGAAGCGCGGGAGGGTGGTTGCCCAACTTTGTTATTTTCTATAATCAATGATTAATTCAAGATCTATACGACAATGAACATCGTGATCCACAAAATTGAATCAAAGAACAAGTAAGGCATAGAGAACCCGAAACCAAGAGAGAGGAGATCATCGCATGTTTATAATTAATTTAATTAAATAAGAATTACCTCCAAGATTATTCTTTCTTCGATGATGCGTTCAACCACAAATATGTAGTGCACCGTTGTTGCATTGTAGAAATCAAGGGTATATTTCCTCTAATAGTGATCCACACGTGCTCCACAAATCTCTAGACATCGCCGAAGGAGTCTCCAAGCACTAGCACGGAAGATCCTTGCGCTTGCATTGTCCACCTTCGATCGCCTTGAGAACCATTTACAAAGCATTCTCTTTGATCCAGAGAGGAGGAACACTCTCTTTCTTGAGAGAGTTCTTGGATGAGGAATAACTCTCTAGGTTTGAGAGGTTTTTCTCCAATCCATTGTGCACAACAACTTTTGCTTGGCTAGGTTATGAGAAAATAAACATAATTGGGTATTTATATAGCTAGGGTTAAAATAACATAATTACAGAGGTGGCCTTATTTATTTTATTAATCCCAGTGAAACCCCATGTCAAATAGTAATAGTAGTATTATTATTATTTCTTGGCACACACTTAACTTGCGAATTATAATTAAATATTATTTAATCAAATAATATTCAATATTATTATTTCTCATCGGACCCTTAAACTCGGTCCACCAATCCTCCACAATATTTATTGGGCCTTGAATAATGTCTATTTATTTATTAAATAAATTTTACTGCATTATTCACCAATAAATATATAAATATTATATTCATTAAATAGCAAATAAATATTTATTAAATGCGATCAAACATACATGAATAATTATTAAACCATGATTGGGGATAATATTTATTCAACTTGTTAAATGATATATATTATTTGACTGAGATACTAGATACACTTAGTGTGTGAACCTCTAGGCCTCTTTCTTAATGGCATTAGGCAGAGCATCTTAAATTCCAATGTTAGCATCTAACAACACGCCAAGGCACCCATAGAGAAAGAAGTTAAGGTCGCAACAACATGTCACCTCATACAAATACTTATCGTGTAATATAATCCCTTTATCACAATATCTCAAATCGAGCAGGTTGCATGCCAGTGTTATCAACTTATATGCTCGATATCTCTTTTTTTGACTTTTCAAAAATAGAACTTGCCTATTTATTACCATGGACATGAATTTATTTAGGCTATATCATTTCCATCAAAGGGGCTGAGATATTATCTTTTATTAAAGAACATAAGGGATAAATCCTTTCTCGCATTATTCATTAATGCAATATTACTCATGACGCACCCAACATATTCTACCTCACCGTGAACATCTTTCACCACATTTTTCATCAATACATCTAAGTGTGTGACTCATAATAATCATTAATAATAATTTTAAAGTCTAAGGACCAATATAAACATTCGTAGATACAAACATCCAATGAAACATAGAAATATGGATTTCCTACTGGCAGGTCTTGTTCTCATAATATCATCTTGGACATTACCAAGGGCATACTATTGGATTTGGTGGCCTAGAACTAACTACTTTGTACTTTATTCATTAATAAATACCTTATCACATCTTGATTATTCTTCTGCATGACAATGCATGTGATAATATCCTAAGGATAGCTATTGCGTTAAAGGGTCATAGTGGATCCTTGCTATGATGAGAACCCAGAAGTGTCATAACACTGTTCTTGAATATATGTTCTATGGCCGGATGATGTTATTTGAGGGACACAAATAATACATGCCATTGGGGGTGAGGACTCATAAAACTTTGAGGTACCTTCTCATGGTGTACGCCCTTGGTAATATCCAGGAGGATATTATGAGAACGAGACCCACCAGTAGGAATTCCACATTTCATAGTGTCATTGGATGTTCCTATATGCGGACGTGTGTATTGGTCCTTAGACTTTAAGATTATTATTAATGGGTATTACAAATCATGCACTTAGATGTATTGATGAAAATTGTGAAGACACACTATTCGCAGAGAGGTAGGATATATTGGGTGCATCACGAGTAGTACTGCATTAATACATAATGTGAGAAAGGATTTGTCCCTTCTGTTACATAACAGAAGTAGATATCTCAGTCCCTTTGATGGAATTGATATAGCCTAAATAAATCCATGGATATGGTAAGGAATGAGTGAGTTCAATTCTGGGAAGTCAAAGAAAGAATAATTGAGCACATGGGTTGATGGCACTAACATGCAACCCGCTTGATTCGAGATATCGTGACAAAGGGATTACATTACACGGTAAGCATTCGTAGGAGGTGACACATCATTGCGACGTTAACTTCTTTCTCTATGGGTGCCTTGGCGTGTTTCTAGATGTTAACCTTGGAATTTAGGAAATCTTCGCCTAATGCCACTGAGAACGAGGCCTAGAGGGTCACACACTAAGTGTGTTCAAGTATCTCAGTTAAATATTAATTTAACAAGTTAAATAAAGATTATTCCCAATTGTGGTTTAATAATTATTCAAGGATGTCTGATCGCATTTATTTCAACACTAGTTATTCGAGAGAATATATTGTGGGTGAAATAATATATTTATTAGCAAGTAATGCAGTGATATTTATTTGAGAAATAAATAGCCATATTCAAGTTCTAATAAATGTGGTGGAGGAAATAAAGAAAAATAGAAAAACAAAAGTACACTCCGTGTATATTAAATGTACACACCGTGTATTTTTTCTGAGAATTTATGAGAAATAATATTATTTATTTAACTAAATAATATTAGGTGTAATTCATTGGGCACAGGTCAAGAAATAATAATAGTCAACTATTATTATTAGACATGGGGTATTACTAAGAATTAAATGAAATGAATAAATGATTTCGGGTAATTAATTCATTTTATTATTCTATGTAATTAAAATCCCAATTATATAATTCTTATTAGACTAGATATTTTTTTGGGGGTTGTGCACAACAGATTTGGAAAAACTCTCAAGCCAAGAGAGAATTATTTTCTTCCAAGAACACTCTCAAGCTACGAGAGAGAGATCCTCCTCCACCGGATCAAGGCAATCGAAGGTGGACATCGCAAGCAAAGGCTCTTCCACGCTTGCACTCGGAGATCCCTTCAACGATGTCCAGAGATATGTGGATCACGTGTGGATCACTGCTAGAGGAATCCTACACTTGGATTCTACGATGCAATGACAGATCACATAAAATCATGACTGGAAATATCAATGAAGAAATAATTCTATCAAGTTAATTCTTGTTAATTAATTAAATTAATTATAATCAACATATGATGATCTTATCTATGGTTCCAAGACTCCCCTCTTTCTTTTTCGTTCTTCGTTCTATTTTGAAGATCTGACGTTTTATTATCGTGACAGATCTCAGATTGATCGTTGTTAACGCTAAAATTAAAGTTGGATATACCCATCAATGCACTTATGCTGTGCCCGGAACCTACAAGTGGTATAAGAGAAGTCATATCATTGATTATAATTATTTAGTTTTTCATTGGTGATTTACGCATTTAATAATTTAGTTGTTTCAATTCAAGTTAATCATTCTTTAAATCTGAATCTTGAGATCTGTTCCTCCTCCCTCATTTCTCGTTCACCATATAGAAACAAATTTTTCTTTTAATTTTGATTAAAATAAAATAGAGGATCTCTTCCAGAGGTGCCAAACATTCCTGGCCATACAACACCAGAATACATGGCGTGTATTAAGCAGTACACGCCGTGTAGTCAAGATTCAATGCATCAGATTGGTCCGCCAAATCAGGCCGTGTGTTGGAGTATTTCTAAGTCTTAAATGACTCTGTGTGTTGACCAGGAGAAGGTGGCACATGGTTTCCAGATTACACGCTGTGTGGCTCATTGAACACGACGTGTAGTCCCTTTGGGTTAGGGTTGGACCGTGTACCTCATACACAGCTCGCCCGGATGGAAACCGTGTAACGTAGATACTACATGGCATGTGTCCCACTGAACACGTCGTGTACTCTGAAGAATTATGAAGTACATTTACACGCCATGTCCCCGAGTGTGTACTTCAGATGGACAGTGAACAAAAGCACACACCATGTAGTCGGAAATACACATTGTGTACTCATCCAAATTACGCAGATTTATTAAAATTTATTATTATATTATACAAACCCTTGAGGCGTGTACCATAGTGCATGTGTAAAGCTGAGGCACAACATGTGATAGGTGTTTTATATATGTGTGTTTAATTTAACATCTGTGTAATGTTCATTTCTACTCATTGGGTAGTTATGAATGGGAATTCAATGGGTTTCCTTCAAAGCACAAGTTACGTACAAAGATAATTTTAAATGAATTTATTTGTTTAAAATTACGATGGATGAGAATCTCAAGGAAATTCAGAAAAGGGTTTAAAATAAAAGGATTGATTAATTAAAGATAATTAATTGATTCGAGCGTGATTTATCTTAAACAAGAATGATTAAAGAATTGAATGCTAGTTTTATTTATGCATAAATATCGTTTCATGCATGGATGATCATGATCTATACCAAGACCTTTCTACGTGAATGATTTCTTTTAATTTATTTATTTAAATTAATTTTTTTGGCATGTGAGCCTTCTCCTCATTAATATGTAGGGCATGTATGCCCAAGGTTTCTTTTATGTAAAACCCCATTTTACCCCTCACCTGCGTGTGAGATAAAAACATATGTAATGGATAGAGCTCCAAAGCTAGTGGAAGCGGCTCAAGTTAGGATCCAAGGTGAAACCAATCCAAGAAGATACAAAGGTGGACAGGTGGAAAGCTGTAAACACGAACCCAAAAGGTTCAAGGTGTTTCTACCCTAGGTCTTGGGTTAGTTTATCAACTACTAGATAAACTAACTAATATAAAAAGCTCATGATCATACTATTTATTTTATTTTTGTTAGTTGCATGGTTTATTTATTGTGGGTGTGTTTTCACGATCACACAATTAATGAATTAAACAAGCATGCAAGATGAAACTAAAATAAGACTGGTTTATCCATAAAATATTATCTTAGAAATGGTTAATCACTTAAGTATATCCCACTTAATATTAACAAGCATGTAATCAAAGATAATAAAATGGAAATTTACATATAAGTATAAAATCTCTCAAAGAAATATTAAGTCGGTATAGCCTTCCATAATCTTGGTTAGAATCGAACCATAGTTCAAAGTGCTTGACCAACCCTAGTTGGGGTGATTTCAATTATATGGGAATTCTAATTCAAGGTTTTGGGTTGACTTGACTTGGTTTGCATCAAGGGTTGACTGCCATAGTAGGAATTGGTGTGACCAAGAGGCAAAGGTTGAGGAAATCCAAAATAAAAGGATTTTAGGATTGGGGAATCCACTCAATGGATCAAGGAAGCTGCGAGTTAATGCAGTTGGCATTTGGAATGCCTACCTAAAACCCTTCAAGTTTCTTGAACAACCCTAGTTGGGGTAATGTGATGAGCAATATGGATCCTTGCCACTAGAATATTCTGGCAAATGAATATTTCGAAGTCAATGGTGAGGGCTATCGGATTTCGATAAAATAGTGGTAGACTAATAAGTATTAACTTATTTATTTGTCTCAGTTTTATCATAATAAAGTACTAAACCTTTTCTCATATTAATTTATAAAAACGACAAGAAAATATGACTTCAAACATATCATTTTGAACCATACTTGATAAGGAAAGTCTTCTCACCGACACTAACTTCCAAGAGTGGTAGAGGCGTTTACGCATCATCCTTCACCATGAGAGGAAATTTTATGTGTTGGAATATCTTGTTCTAGTTGCACCTGGGAAAAACGCCAGTGATGAGAAACTATCTCTCTATATGAAACATATGAACAATGACACAAATTTACAATGTTTCATGCTATTGGCCATGACTAATGAGCTCTTGAAGAAACATGAAAACATGGACGCGTATAACATGATGTCTCACCTTAAGGATATCTACCAAGAGAAGGCGATACAGGAGAGATATGAGATCTCCAATGCTTTGTTTACAACTAAGCTTGGAGAGTCTCCACCAGTTGGGCCTCATGTAGTCAAGATTATTGGCTACATTGAACATCTGAACATCTTAGGGATTAAGTTCCCGGATGAGTTGCATACATATCTCATCTTATCATCACTGCCCAAGACCTTCTCTAGCTTTATTGTAAACTATAACATGAGCAACAATGAGACGAGTCTATCGGAACTTATGAACTTAATTCGCTAGGTAGATAAGGACATGGGACATAACAAACCTGCAGTCCTTATGGTGAATAAGAAAAGGAAGGACAAGGCAAAGGGGCCAAGGACTTATTAACATTCTGAAGCCCTTGAGCACCATCCCTCCAAGAAGGGTAAGATCCAGAGGCAAGGCAAGGAACGAGAGGAAATATGTTTTGCATGTGGCAAGCCAAGCCACTGGAAGAGGAATTGCACCCCGAAGCATGGGGACGCTAAAGGTGTGTTCATTATCAAGTGTAATCTTTCCATTTCTACACATTGGGTATTAGATATAGCTTATGGGGCTCACATCTATATTCAAATGAAAGAACCAAGTAGATTTAGAAAGATTTACATAGGAGAGGTGGATCTTCGAGATGCCAATGGAACGAGTCTAGCTGCATTGGCCATTAGAGATTACCACCTCTCATTGCCAACTATGATGATTTTGGTTTTACATAACTGTTATTATGCACCTAGTGCTACCAAAAACATAATTTTTGTATCATGTTTGGATATGGATGGATTTATTTTCAAGTTTGGAATAAGGGTTGCTTATTTTATAAGAACAACTTATGTTATGGTATAGCGCATTTAAATAATGTTTTTTATGTATTAAATTATGAAAACCAAGTGTTGGAAATCGATAATGAAACAAACTCACATGACTCATACATCAACCAGTTGTGGCATCACTGTCTCAGTAATGTAAACGAGAAGCGCTTGACAAAGCTCTGCCAAGATGGCTATTTAGACTCTACTGAGCTAAAACCACTTGATAGATGTCACGCTTGTTTACAAGGTAAAATGACCAAGTTACCTTTCGGTGGATAGGGTGAAAGGGCCACAAAGCTTATAGGATAGGTGCACACGGATGTGTGTAGACCATTTTCAGTAGAAGCTAGAGGTGAATATTCTTACTTCATTACTTTTACTGATGATTTGAGTAGATATGACTATGTCTACTTAATGAGGTATAAGTCAGAGTCCTTAGAGAAATTTAAGGAATTCAAGAATGAAGTAGAGAATCAGCTTGGTAAGAGGATAAAGAAGTTTCGATCAGATCAAGGTGGAGAATATTTGAACCAAGAGTTCATCAATCTTCTATGGGAGTCTGGGATTTTATCTCAGCTCACTCCTCCTTATACACCACATTGGAACGGTGTTAGTGAAAAAAGGAACCACACCTTGTTAAACATGGTGAGATCGATGATGAGTCATGGAGATCTTCCATTATCCTTTTGGGGATATGCATTACAAACTGCAACATACACATTAAACTGAGTACCAATTAAAGGAAGCAAATGGAATTCCCTCCGAGTTATGGAATGGAAAGAAACCCATTTTGTCGCACACATGTGTATGGGGATGTGAGACATTTGTTAAGTCCTTCTTAGGAAACAAACTAGCACCCCAGGGCATGAGGTGTATCTTTATAGGATATCCCAAGGAAACGAAAGGATATTACCTATATAAACCTTTAGAAAAGAAAGTGACTATCGCCAGACAAACTGTCTTTCTTGAGATAGAGCACATCCTCAAAAAGGATAGTGGGATAAAGATTGACTTAAATGAAGTTGATTCTTAAGATACACAAGAGTTGGTACATGAACAAGTTTCATAGGTCCCCATGGAAGAGGTTCCAGAAACACAAGTACTACGTAGGAGCTCAAGAGAGGTAAGAGAACCAGAGAGATTTGGTTTTCTAGTCACTGAGGATGGTGAATCATTATTTTTGGACAATGATGAACCTCTCTCCTACAAGTAAGTGGTAGAAATCTCAAAAGATGCAAGATGGATAGAAGCTAAGAATTCGGAGATGGATTCTATGTATCAGAACCAAGTATGGGTTCTAGTTGATGAGCCAGTTGATGTAAATCCTGTTGGATGCAAATGGGTATTCAAGATAAAACTGGACATGGAAGGTCAAGTTAGCACCTATAAAGCAAGGCTAGTGGATAAAGGATTCAGAAAACATCAAGGAATTGACTATGATGAAACCTTCTCGCCAGTTTCTGTGTTTAAATACATAAAAATCATACTTGCCATAACAACTTACCATGACTACGAGATTTGGAAAATGGATGTCAAAATAGTATTCCTTAATGGGAACCTTTAGGAAGATGTATATATGACACAACTAGAAGGGTTTGTGACACCAGGTGAAGCCAAACGGGTTTGCAAGTTGCAGAAATCCATTTATGGATTAAATAAAGCATCTGGGTCATGGAACATTTGATTTGATAAATCCATAAAGAAATTTGTTTTCATTAAGAACAAATGTGAGTCATGTGTTTATAAGCAGTTTAATGGGAATACAGTCTTTATCCTAGTAGTGTATGTTGACGACATATTACTTATTGGAAATGATGTACCATTCTTACAATCAGTTAAGGACTGGCTGAACAAGTGTTTCTCCATAAAGGACTTGGGTGAAGCAGCCTACATTCTAGGGATCAATATCATTCTTCATAGATCTAAGAGGTTGCTTGGAATATGTCAGGGTACGTACATTGTCCAAATACTAAAGAGATTTAGTATAGAACAATCCAAGAGGGGATTGGTTCCAGTGTCACATGGCCTAAATCTTTCTAAGAAAATGTGTCCTCAGACACAATAGGAGAAAGATAGAATGAGTAAGATCCCATACGCTTCGGCTATAGGATCCATCATGTATGCCATGTTATGTAACAGGATTAATTTTTCCTATTCACTGAGCATGGTAGGCAGATATCAAGTAGATCCAGGAGAAAAACATTGGACTATTGTTAAGACAATCCTTAAGTATCTAAGAAGAACTAAGGATATGTTCCTGGTGTATGGAGGAGACAAGGAGCTTGTCATCAGAGGGTATGCTGATGCTAGCTTTTAGACAGATCAGAACAATCTAAAGTCGCAATCTGGATATGTTTTTTATCTCAATGGAGGAGTTGTGAGCTGGAAGAGTTCAAAGAAACCAGTTGTCGTCGATTCTATAGCGGAGTCTGAATATATAGCGGCTTCTGATGCATCCAAGGAAGCTGTCTGGATTCAGAACTTTGTCCAGGTTCTTGATGTAGTGCCTAAAAGTAAAGATCCTATCACATTATATTATGATAATACTGCAGTGATGGCTCTTTCAAAAGAACCAAGGTCACATCAATGGAAAAAGTACATACTCCAGAAGTATCACCTCTTAATGGATTTCTATCAAAGGGGTGAAGTTGCAGTGAGCAGAGTATCCATGAAAGAGAATGTGGCAGAACCCATGACTAAAGGCCTATCTCAGCATAAACATGAATATCATGTGATAGATAGAGGGTTAAAGGTTGTTAGCAGTTAGATCTAGTCCAAGTGAGAGTCTGTTGGAGTTGGTGGCCTAGAACCAACTAGTTTGTACTTTATTCATCAATAAATACCTTATCACGTCTTGATTGTTCTTCTGCATGAAAATTCATGTGATAATGTTCTAAGGATAGTTGTTGCATTAAAGGGTCATAGCGGATCCCTACTATGATGAGAACCTGGAAGCGTCATAACACCGTTCTTGAATATATATTCTATGGCCGGATGATGTTATTTGAGGGACACAAATAATACAGGCCATTAGGGGTGAGGACTCATAAAACTTTGAGGCACCTTCTCATGGTGTGCGCCCTTGGTAATATTCAAGAGGATATTATGAGAACGAGACTTGACAGTAGGAAATCCACATTTCATAGTGTCATTGGATGTTCCTATCTGTGGACGTGTGTATTTGTCCTTAGACTTTAAGATTATTATTAATGGGTATTACAACTCGCGCACTTAGATGTATTGACGAAAACTGCGACGACATACTATTCGCAGCGAGGTAGGATATGTTGGGTGCATCACGAGTAATACTACATTAATAGATAATGCGAGAAAAGATTTGTCCCTTCTATTCCATAAAATAAGTAGATATATCAGGCCCTTTGATGGAATTGATATAGCCTAAATAAATCCATGTCCATGGTAAGGAATGAGAGAGTTCAATTCCATGAAGTCAAAGAAAGAATAATTGAGAACATGGGTTGATTTCACTAGCATGCAACCCGCTTTATTCGAGATATCGTGAAAAATTGATTACATTACATGGTAAACGTTCGTAGGAGGTGACACGTCATTGTAGCATTAACTTCTTTCTCTATGGGTACCTTGGTGTGTTGTTAGATACTAACCTTAGACTTTAGGCAGGCTCCGCCTAATTCCACTAATAAAGAGGCCTAGATATTCACACACTAAGTGTGTCTATGTATCTCAGTTAAATATTAATTTAAAAAGTTGAACAAATATTATTCCCAATTGTGGTTTAATAATTATTCAAGGATGCCTGATCACATTTATTTTGACATTAGTTATTCGAGAGAATATATTGTGGGTGAAATAATATATTTATTAGTGAGTAATACAATGATATTTATTTGAAAAATAAATAGCCATTATTCAAGTTCTAATAAATGTGGTGGAGGAAATAAATAAAAATGGAAAAAAAGTACACACCGTGTATATTAAATGTACACGTTGTGTATTTTTTTCTGGGAATTTATGAGAAATAATAATATTTATATAATTAAATAATATTAGATGTAATTCGTTGGGCGCATGTCAAGTAATAATAATAGTAAACTGTTATTATTAGACATGGGGTATTACTAAGAATTAAATGAAATGAATAAATGCTTTAGGGTAATTAATTCATTTTATTATTCTATGTAATTAAAATCCCAATTATATAATTCTCATTAGCCTAGCCATTTTTTTGGGGTTTGTGCACAATGGATTTGGAAAAACTCTCAAGCCAAGAGAGAATTCTTTTCTTCCAAGAATGCTCTCAAGCTACGAGAGAGAGATCCTCCTCCATCGGATCAAGGCAGTCGAAGGCAGACATCACAAGCGAATGCTCTTTCATGCTAGCACCCAGAGATCCCTTCGACAACATCCAGAGATATGTGGAGCACGTGTGGATCACTTCTAGAGAAATCCTACACTTGGATTCTACGACGCAATGACGGATCACATCGGATCGTGACTGGAAACATCAACGAAGAAAGAATTCCATCAAGGTAATTCTTGTCAATTAATTAAATTAATTATAACCAACATATGATGATCCTATCTATGGTTCCGTGACTCCCCTCTTTCTTTTTTTCTTCTTCATTCTATTATGAAGATCTGGTGTTTTATTATCATGATGGATCTCAGATTGATCGTTGTTAACGCTAAAATTAAATTTGGGTACACCCACCAACACACTTCCACTGCACCCGAAACCTACACATACACCATGAGAAGGTGCCTCGAAGTCCTATGAGCCTTCACCCCTGATATCCTATATCATTTGTGTCCCTCAAGTGATATCATCTAGCTATACAACATATATTCAATAATAGTATCATAGCACTTCCAGATTCTCATCATAGTAGGGATCCGCTATGACCTTTTAGTGAGACAACTACTCTTAGGACATTATCACATGCTATGTCACACAGAAGGACAATCATGATGTGATAAGTAGTTTCTTAATATTCAAAATAATGAATACATGTTTATCATAAAGTACAAATAAGTTGGTTCTAGGGAACCAGATCCAACACACATAACATGGATATTGCATTGTTTAAATTGTTTAAATTCCTTAAAAAATTATATGTCAACATAATATTTAGTTTTAATCTATCTTGATTTAAATTTATAATTAAAGTTATGATATTGAAGAGGTTGAACATAGTTTATACATATTAGGTGTTGGGTCAGACATCCCACTAACTTGAAGGTTTATTCCCTGTCTAAAAAAGTGAAGGCTGACTATTTATGCCTCTACGTTTATTCATGTGGAGATTATCAATTTCATGTAATTATAAATCTTTATATGAAAATAGTTTCATGTACCTTATGCATGAGATGAATTTGGATGTGTGTACATATGTTTGACTTCTATTTTTGGACAAGAAACACGAACTAGGATTTGGGAAGATATTAATTTGGTAGATGAAATAATGGTTTTGAAAACTAAATTGTTAAAATCATGCATACATAAATAAATAAAACATGATAAAATAAATATTGCATCATATGTAGTTATTGATTTAATATGCATGTGGTGTATATTAAACTGGTAATACTTTGAAATAAAAACCCCTAAAATACTAAATATGATATTTCTTTTAAAGAAAACACAAGTCAAGACTTTGATCATCCAATCGAGTAGGTGTCCATATTCAATTGTGAGCTTTGGGTTACACTTAATTGTGACAACTTAGTGATTTGAATATAAGATGATTGAGTATTTTCTATTTGATTGATTTGGGCAAAGAGTTTTCTACTCAACTATCCAAGAGTCACTTATGATATGATTGGCACGGTTATCTATCTAAATAGTTAAGTGATAAGAGAAACTCTATGGAAGACTCATTAGTAAAACATGGATCCTGACCCACTGAAGATAAAGATAAGAGGTAATAATTTTAGTGGGAGTTAGGATACCAAATAAAAATTTGATTTTATATTTATATAGTGGATTTGAAAAAGGTGTTGTTCACTCAACTATCAGAGAGTCATATAGGATATTATTGACAAGTTAGCATGATTAAAAAACTAAAGTGATGAGGTTCACACTACTATAAAATAGGCATTTAACAGCACTGGAAATGACCTTTATCAGTGCTAGAAAAGTTCTAACTACATGAGAGAGTTTAAAATCCCAAGTCTTTTATCAATGCTAAAAAAGTGCTGATAAAGGGGTCCTTTAACAGTGCTAAAAACACCGATAAATGGGTCCTTTATAAGCGCTTTTATTTAGCACTGATAAAGGAATCCTTTATCAGTGCTTTTATTTAGCGCCACTAAAGGCCCCATTTCAATGCTTTATAAGTGTTGATAAAGTAAACCTTTATCTGCACTTTTAAAAGCACAGATAAATGTGTCCTTTATCAATTCTTTTAAAAATGCTGATAAAGGGACATACTTTAGTGTGCTAAAACAACACATTATAGCATCACTGCAATGTGCTGTAATAGTACACCGTAACACCAGAAACACACTAGATATCAACAAAAATAAGTCCCAATGTAGAATTTAAATGAAATGAAATTTACAACACAAATACAAGAAAGAAACACTATATTATAGACATTTAAAATATTAATATATACAATTACATAAATATAAATTATAACATACATTCAATAAACTCTTGGAACTATATAATGTAATTTTCGAATTATCAACAAAAAAACTACCATTATAAAGAAAAAACCATTCAGTTCATTCAATGTAGATTGACATTTCATGCTCTATATAGAAAAAAACTAGATTAAATCCATTTGGGATATGTTAAGTAGGACTAATACCGATAAGGTAATCAGGCCCAAACCTAGTCTGAATCGACCATTAGGCCAAGCCCAGACTGACATACATCCTTACACCCCTTATTCAGTAAAATTATATTCAACTTTACAAATTACAATAGTATGTGGTCTAGTCAAATACTAACCATAACTTTGAAAAGGATTTTGATACAAGGTTCATGAGGAGATGATAAAAAAATGTTGCAGTCAGTGTCCTCTTTAATGTGATAATTTATATAACTGTATTAGGAAAAGGGGTAGAATGTATTATTAGTATGCAAAAAGATGGATTATAAAAAAAAGATTTATCATTACCATTGTTTCCACAAATAAAATCATCATTGTATTTATTTTTCAGTTGTCCATTCACATACTCCTTAGTTTGTTCCATCACTATGTTCATATAGCCATTGAGACATGCCAAATTAACTACATAGAAAATTGGCAATTGTCATGTTGATTGATAACATGATACATGTACAAGATTAGATATTAGATCCTCATTCCTTCATGTCCGGTTTTTCATCATCTGGTAAAACACAATTGTGCCTGTTGTTTAGAATAAAAATGAAAACATAGGGTTTGATACATCAAAAAAAATTAACTTACCATGATAATCAACACCAGAGTTGAGCTTCACAACAACAAGTGAGACTCAAATTTACTTGAGAAAATCCACTGGGGGTTTTGTTCTACTTGATGCTTTCCCCCGCTACTCATCTTTCAAACCCCAAGGCCTTAGATTAAAATAATTTTTTTAGTTTTTTGAACCTAGGAATTGGTGCATATAAGATCAAATCAATGAAACTCATAACAAATAGTCCATAAGATGGGGCATAAAATCATTGACATGTAACATTCATTATAAGACTACAAGAGACAAAGAATCCAGATACACACTCCAAAATATAAGAAAAGACTTTAGACTTAGAGAAAACCTAACAACTTATATGCTATAAAAACAAAGAAAATTTACCCCATAATTCATTACCAATAACAATATCTACATTAATAAACATAGGATAGCTACAAAATACAAAATTACAATGCTATTGTTATGGGGTAATAGTAGAATACAACCCAAAAACAATAATCTGAGGACCAACTGAATAAAAAATGTGATTCAAAATTAATGATTTCAACAAAAAAATAATTTTGAATACAGTGAAAATGATACAAATAGAAGTTGGCAACAAAAATTAACCAAACTAGTGAGTGCAAAGAAAGAAAAAAAAACAAAAAAACAAAGGTCAAAAACATCACTGCTAGAAATCCTACCTATACCAACACATCTATACCAACAGTTTATACAAACCATTGGTATAGGTCCCCTTTCCTAACTTTTTTACCAAAACTATTGGGAAATGGTATTTTGATACCACTTTTCCCAACGGTTTGGGCAAACTGTTGGGAAAGGGTCCACTTTTCCCAATGGTTCAAAACCATTGGTAAAAGGGACTTTGAGAGAAATTTTCCCAATAGTTTACCCAAACTGTTGGGAAAGGGTCCACTTGGGAAAGGGTACTTTGAGACCATACATTGACACCACTTTCCCCAATGGTTTTCCCAAACCTTTGGGAAAGGGTCTACTATTTCCCAATAGTTTTTCCAAAACCATTGGGAAAGGGTACACTTTTCTCAATGGTTTTGGAAAAATGTTGGGAAAAGGTACTTTGAGACCACTTTTCTCAATGGGTTGGGAAAACTGTTGAGAAAGGGTGGGTACATATCCCAACAGTTCTCAAAACCATTGGTAAATGCCAATCCAACGGTTTTGAGAACTGTTGGTATATGTACCCTTATTTTTTATGAATAATTTTATCGAATATCATCAAATAAATCAATATATAAATTACATACAAATATATTCACAAAGGTAACTATAGAATAGTGGTAAATTATTTGATATATAAGGTGTAGGTTGTGGGTTTGAACCTCCACTGTAACTTTTTTTTAGATTTACCTATCCCAACAGTTTGCAGAAAACCATTGGAAAAGACCTATCCTAACGGTTTTCTATAAACTGTTGGGATAGGTCTTTCCCAATTCCAGATCACCCAACGACTTCCCAAATTGTTGGTATAGGCTATACCAATGGTTTCAAACCTTTGGTATAGGAAATTTTCCCATTAGTGCATAAAGATTTACGTGGTCACTGACCTCGATCGAGTTGAGGGAACAACACATGAGCCAAGGGCAGGGGCCGACTGCCCCTCCAAGCCAGACCATTTCTATTTTTAAGGCCATTCCCCCCCCATCTACTAGGTTGCAACCAATCTGCAAGGAACCACCAGACCCAGGCTTAGGGGTACAACAGCTATGTAACGACCCACTAGATCTGGTTTCCATTTCAGAGGATGTTACTACCGGTGCTACCCCTCAGACAGTTGATGACATGATGGGGATCATGATTCTAGGTACTTTAAAACATCAGACGTGGAAAAGAATAATTAGTGGGGATAGGGGTGTGGACCCCCCCAATTCACAGGCCAAGGACCATAAATGATGCTCGGTGGCACCTCAGATGACTGAGAGCTCACCAAAGAGGTGGAAAGGGGCAAACGATGGTCAAGAAGACGAAATGTAAGAGGCGGCGGCGAGTGTGTCCCAGCCCTGCCTAGGGAAATGAAAATATTATGCTGGAACTGTCGGTGGCTTGGAAATCCCTGTACGGTTCGCATTCTCCATCACTGGAGTTCCAAATTTCACCCTGACATAGTTTTTGTATCCGAAACTATGTTGGATAACAAGGATTCGGGCCTCATGGGCCGTAAGATTGGGTTCCAAAATGTCTTTCCCATTGGAAGACAGGGACACTCAGGGGGATTATGCCTCTTTTGGAAGGAGGATCTTGGGGTCAAGATCTCTAATTACTCAAGTAATCACATTGCTATGACGGTTGCTGGACCAGGATCTCCTCCTTGGTCGTTTGTTGGGTTCTACGGGTGGCCGGGAGGGTAGGATAAACACTGATCATGGGCCCTTTTGAAGCGGATGCAGGACTCCTTCCCTGGCCCTCTCCTAATAGGGGGCGATTTTAATGAGGTCCTGTATCCCCATGAAAAAGAAGGGGGACAAGTAAGAAGTGCCGCTGCAATGCACGATTTTAGGATGTCTCTTGTGTTGAACTCTCTTCATGACCTCGGGTTTTCTGGCGCGCCGTTTACCTGGCATCGGGGTAGGTCAATGGAGAACCATCTGGCAGAAAGATTGGACAGATTTGTTTGGAATGATGAGTGGACCTCTCTTTTCCATGCCTTCTCTGTCGTCCACTTACCCCTCGTCTCCTCTAACCACTGCCCAATTATGTTGTCCACAGTCTCACAAGGGAAATAGAGGGAACCTGAGAGAACCTTTCACTTTGAAAGTATGTGGCTCCAAGACAGTGACTGTGAAAAGATGGTTCAAGCGGCTTGGGAGGGATCGAATCAGAGCACCATGGCCAAATTTAGAACTGTTGTGACTTGCCTTCAGAAGCGGAGCTCTGCTAGGTTTGGAAACATTGACCGATGTATTAAGGAGGCGAAGAATCAATTAAAGCGACTCCACTCATATCCTTGTTCTGAATCGGTCCCCAGAAACATCTCTGTGGCAGAAAATAATCTTAACGCTGCTCTAAGGGAAAAATAGAGTTTTTGGTTCCTCCAAGCACGGGAGTCCCATATCAGAGATGGTGATCAGAACACCAACTTTTTTCACCAACGAGAATCTGTGAGGAGAAGGAAGAATCATATTTCTCATCTGGAGGACCCCACTGGAAGAATTGTGCATGACATAAATGACATTCACTCCATTATCCTAAACTTCTTCAGCAACCTCTATTCAACAGAAAGTATTAGCACTCCCTCATGCCTGATTGGATGCATCCCAAAGTTGGTTACAAAAGACATGAATCAGTACCTCAAAAGAGATTTGTCTGATGAGGAAGTGCTTGGGGCCCTGCATCGTATTCACTCTACCAAGGCACCGGGACCTGATGGCTTTCACGCTTTGTTCTTTAAACGCTTTTTGCATATTGTGGGGCCCGAGGTGGTGGCCCTAATGAAGGAGGTGTGGGCTGGCAGATCCACTCTTGAATCCCTGAATGAAACTATTATTACTCTTATCCCCAAATCCCAATGCCCCCAGAAAATTTCGGAGTTTAGGCCAATCAGCCTGTGTAATGTGATATACAAATTTTTTTCCAAAATCTTGGTGGCCAGACTTAGGGATTTTCTCCCGCTACTTGTCTCAGATAACCAGAGTGCATTCGTCCCAAAGAGATCTATTACCGACAATGCTGCCATTGCCTTCGAATTATTCCACTCTATGAAAACTCACTCTTCATCCAAACGTGGCACCATGGAAATGAAACTAGACATGATGAAAGCTTATGGTAGAGTTGAATGGCCTTTTCTCAAACTTGTTCTGTCTAGATTGGGCTTTGGGACGAAATGGATCTCTAATGTCATGAATTATGTTACGTCTGTCACCTACAAAATCAACATTAATGGGGTCCCTTCAGCGAGCTTTAAACCATCAAGAGGCTTGAGACAAGGGGACCCCCTGTCACCTTACCTCTTCATTCTGGTGGCAGATGTCTTTTCTCATCTCATCCTGAAGGTGGGGGATCAAGGAGTTATACATGGTGCTACGGTTTGTAGAAATGGCCCCTATCTCTCATCTCTTTTTTGCAGATGATAGCCTCTTGTTCGTGCGTGCTACCCTGCAAGAATGCAGTGCGGTCCTGAATATCATTAATCTATACGAAAAGGCCTCAGGACAATGTCTTAATGCTTCGAAATCAGAGTTATCTTTTAGTAAAGGCATCCCACAAACTAAGAGGGAGGAGTTGCAGCGAATGTGAGGGTTTCCGCTGGTTGATAAGCATCTGAAGTAACTTGGTCTCCCGACCCTGGTGGGTAGGTCGAAAAAACAAGTTTTCGGTGCGATTGTAGATAGGGTGGATAATCTGATTTGTCTTTGGTCTAGTAGGAGGATTTCCAAGGCGGGAAAGGAAGTTCTCGTGAAGTCAGTGGCCCAAGAAATCCCTTCTTATGACATGTCTCTATTCAAATTCCCTGAAACTATCATTGATCAAATCCACTCCTGGTTGGCCAATTTTTGGAGGGGCTCCCATGAGGGCAGACATAACGCCCATTGGATGTCTTGGGAGAAGCTGTGTGTTTCAAAATTCTGTGGCAGCCTAGGTTTCCGAAATCTCAAATGGTTTGACGAGGCTCTTTTGGCGAAACAATGATGGCACCTTGTTTCCCACCCAAATACCCTGTTTTCAAAGGTGATGCGAGCTAAGTACTTCCCTCATTATGATTTCTTGCATGCCCAGCTGGGGCCACGACCGAGTTTTATGTGGAGGAGCATTTGGGGAGCAAAATCTCTCATTGACTTGGGTTGCGTGTGGAGAATTGCTGATGGGCATAATGTTAAAATTTGGAAGGATCCATGGATGGCAGAGGGCATCAATCATAAGGTTTCCTCACCGGTTGTCCCTGGATTCAAAGATGCAAGGGTACGTGATCTGCTCGATGACTCACTTGAGGAGTGGGATCAGGAGAATCTTTGGTGCTGGTTTAACGAGGTGGATCATCAGCTCATCCTGAGTATCCCTCTCACACCAGGAATGGGTAATGACCAGATTTGCTGGACGGGGGAACCTCATGGGCGATATTCTATTTGTTCGGGTTACAAAATGAGGTTTCAAGGTTTTGTCCAAGGTTTTACCGATAATTGATGGAAGTGCCTTCGGTCCCTCACCACTCCCCCTAAGGTGAATTTTTTTTGGTGGTAGGTCTGTACTGGGGTTCTTCCAACCCGTGACTTTCTGGTGCAATGACATATGGTGGAGGACGACACTTTTCCTTTGTGCTTCCATGAAGTGGAGTCTCTTTTTCATGCAATTCTTTCCTGTAAGGGGGTGGAAGGGGTGTGGAAGGTTTGGAGACTGGATTTTAGTATTTTCTTTGACACTTCAATTGGGTTGGTCCCAAACCTTACTAAATGGGTGTCTTCTCTAGACCCGAGCATGGTCGGGATGATATGCACAATTTCTTGGTTGGTTTAGACTCACCGGAATGAATGAATTTTCCAAAGTAAGGTGACCCATGATCATCTATGGGTGGCTAGAGCTATGGAGTGGATGAATGGCTAGAAGAAAAGTGAAGCGATGCATTCTTCGGGCCACACCCGACGGGCGACTCCCCTTTGGTCTCCCCCCCTGAGGGTTTCGTCAAGATTAATACAGATGCTGCTGTCTCTGATAACTCAAGGGTCGGTATTGGGCTCATTGCTCATAACAACCTTGGCCAAATTGTGGAATCTTAGTGTAGGGCGGTGCCTAACTCATGGCGCCCTATGGTACCATAGATATGGATTCGTTAGGACCGACAAGAAATAGATCTGGGCTGGTGTAGCCTGAGAATTCCAGTCTTGAGCTGTCGCACTTGAAAATAACATGCTTCAAAGTCTCACAATTAGAAAACTACTAGATCTGGAGCAGTGGGACTGGAGAACACTGATCTAAAGCGGCATGGATAGAGAACAATGGTCTTGAGTTGCACTGTCAGAAACCTCGTTTGTTTCTCATAAAACAAATCACACCGGGGAAGATGAGTATCCAACGATGCGAGGAAATTTTCATAGCAATGATCCTTGGATCTCTAATCTCCCTTCTTCAGATGACTCTGCTTGCATGAGAAAGAAAGAAAAAAAAAATGAACCAAACCCTAAAAAAGATAAAATCTCAGGGAAGAAGGCGCTGCCACAAAGGAGAGACGAATGCCTTATCCTACAATACTCATGAAACCACTTCAACAAATGGAAGATTGGGATGCTTTGGGTGACTATTCTAATCAACAGCCAGTAATTAGGCCTAATAAACATGTGGATTTCCAAGGTGTACAATGGGTTAAATGAAATGAGCATAATAATAATAAAATAAAATTGAGAAATTTTATATGGAAAACGACAATTAACAGCTATGAATTTCAACAATATCAGAACAACTCTATTGATTTGTAGAAAGATGAAAAATGGTCAAATATTTCAAATATTATAGCCATCTTTTATTCTCGAATAGGGTACTCCTCTTCTGTAAATAAGTGTTTGTTTCACTCTCTCTTCAAATTCCTTCTCTGATTTCTACTCTACCCAAATAAAAATATTCTGCTCAATGATCGCACCATGGAAAAATAAATGCATAGACTAAACAAAGAGCCTAGATACCACTAAACCAATAGTGGCACATCAAGAGATGTTCAAATGTCTCAGATACAAGACAAGAGAGAAAACATTAGTTAAATAATAAATGGAATTGGTTATAGAGATTATTATATCTAAAACATTTCCTCAACCAACCTTGCATATGAACAAATAACTTTCAGCTGGGCTGGTATTTTCAAATCACAGTCCAAGATGGGATAGTAGCTAGACTATAACTACTATGTTTCTTTTCAACAACAAGGTATATAACCCTCACAAGCAAAACCTCAAAGGAAAAAAATAAAAAATAAATGATCTTACATGGAATATATTTCTCAAGGAGAAGACTGAAAAATGAAAACTAGAACATCGTAAAGTGTCTGAGAAAGAGGGGAAGAGAGGGGTGAAAAGATAGAGAAAGAGATGAAGTAAGTGAGAGCGAGCAAACTTTAGTGGTTAAATTAGTTTAAGGGCCACTGGTTGTCTATCATTTAAGTTCTCTGAATTGACATAACAACCATAGAGATGGTTTGGAAGTGAGTATGTGTAGATTGATTTAGTAGAAGGCCCGATTACCAACCAACAACAAAATAATAATGATATTAATCTAAAGAAAACAACATCAAAATATGAAAACCTCATACCCAGTGTCTCTGTGATGAGGGTTTACCAATAAAAACCAAAAAGAAAATTGAATTTTCATTAGAAATAAAGTATCCAATTTCTCAATGACAACAAAAACCAACTTATTGCCTTTTTCAATATATCATTTCTCAAATTCAAATAGTGGAGGATGATCAGATCTATGAGTGTATCGATTCTTGATGAGATGAACCGGACCAGGATAAATCCCACATTTAGTGAGCCTGAAAATGATAAACTAGTTTAGGCTCGTTTTGAATGCAGACTCAAAAAAGTGAGTCTCGTCTGGTCCACGTATGGACTAGACTGGAAAGTGGGTCATCCCACAAAAAAAACAAGAAAGAAAATTACCCCAGTCCACATACCACCTATGATTTAAATCCAATTATTTCTTAAATGTTTGGACAATAACTAGTTTTTTAGTGAGTAATTGTTATTGTGCATGGCATGTATTTGCTAAATAAATCATCTCACAGAAAAGATGCTAGAAAAGGGTATACAAAATCAAAACATCAAACAAAAGAGGTTTAGAAAAGGGTTCAATAATACTAAGACAAAGATTTGGTATTATACGTAAGTTAAAACAAAAAAAAAATTGAAAGCAAAAGTGAAAGATACACACACATGTATTTGTGATTTGTAAATTTGGAAATTTACATGTCAAAAACTATGAGCTCTCCGCATTATCCAAACCAACAAAAACCAGTCATTTTTTCATTTCAGTTCAGTTCAATTAATTAGTATGAATCAATTCAGTTTTTAGAATAATGATAACTTTCTGTTTGGATCTGAATGTATTAACCAAAGTCAACCACAAATGGCCCATTTTACTATTTCATTGAATGTTCTTTTAGTTTTCATGTGTGTTGTGATCAAATTTTCTTACATATATCTATCAAACCAACCAAAAACTGACCAAAGCTAGCCATCTAATACACATTGACACATCCTTGAGATTCTAGGGAGGTCTATAAAGAAGTTGGCATAAATAAATAATACATATCAACAAGATATATCACAAAAAAGGAGAAAAAACACCAACCCTTGCAACATCTATCCAAAACAGATGATTCACTAAGATTTAATTAGTTTATCTACAAACTAGAGATGATTCAATAAGATTTCAAAATAATGACAAAATTTAGCTTGAAGAGAAATATGGGGTATAGATGTATATAACAAAGCAAATTGATTCAAAAAAAAATTAAAAACACTAAAACAAGATATCCAAAATAATAGTCAAGAAAACAATAGATCATAAACAAAATAAAAACAATATACATCAACCTAAGAACAAATATTGAAAGAAAATCAGAACCTACAAAGGAAAATCGAAAACCCTCAGATCCAAATCTCAAAACCAAAAATACAGAAAGGAAATAGAAAACTACAAAGTAAAACACATGGATACCACGCTAGGTTAAAGAAAATATAAGATCCTCAGATCCATATCTCAATGTTTTCTTTGGAAACCCTAACTACAACTTAACATCAAATGTCAGATGATGTTCAAGCAACTGGAGGTGGTGGGTTTGTGTGATTCAAGTGGGTTTGTGTGATTCAAACTTCAATTCACCAAGAGGATCATCAGCATGTGGTGGATTCCATGAAAGGCTTCTGATATCGTGACGGGTTCGAAACAGGTTAGGTTTTTTTAATTAGATTGGGAGACTTTTATCAGTGCTTTTAAATAAGCATTGATAAAGACTCCTTTTATCAATGCTTATTATTTACACGCTGATAAAAGCAATATTTATCAGCACTTTTTTAGCGCTGATAAAGTTATATATTTATTAACACTAAAGTTTTAATGCTGATAAATATGAATTTTATCAATGATTTTTTAGCATTGATAAAGCCTCATCTTTATGAGTGCTAAAAAAAGTTGATAAAAGTCATATTTATCAGAGTTTATTACTTAAGCACTAATAAAGAATTTATAAATATAATTATAAATAAAAAAATTATAAATATATATATATAAACACTTAATCAATATATATAAATATAAATATAGTAAATATATTCCTTATTTAAATATATTTATTATAATTTTATAATTATTTAAATACATAATTATTTATTTATAATTATATAAATATTTTTAAAAAATAATATTTATATCATTATATATATATATTTAATAAATACATATAAATATAAATATATTAAATATATTCATTATTTTAGAAAATTTATTATAAATTTAATAATTATTTAAATATATATAATTATTTATTTATAATTATATAAATACTTTTGAAAAAATATTTAGTTATTTATAATTATAAATATACACTTTTATAAATATAGTATGTGCATTTTTAAATATTTTTATAAATATTTTTTTATAAATGTTTTTTTACAAATATTTTTTTAACATTATTAATGAATATATAATTTTAAGTGTATGCGTGTTAAAAATGAGTGAAATTGAATAAATTAAAAATAATTAAACTTTAATAATATTGAAAAAATGGATAAGTTTTGTGTGTATACATTATATATAAAAATGCATTAATGACATATATGTGAAATCAATATAACACACATTTTGATCTATATTAAATTGAAAAATCAAACAACATTCAATTATATGTTCATTACTCTATGCAATAAGTTAGTATTTTTAATTCATATTGATTTTTAATTATAAACCATTATTCATATATATATCTATATATTTATATAAATTAATATATATTTATATATTTAATATATATTATTTATTAACATTATCAATAATCATATAGTTAATAAAATGTTTAATATTTTTCTCAATTTACTTATTTTTAATTTTTTTAATTTTCATTTTACATATCTATATATTTAATACATACTATTTATTAGTATTTATAATTTATATATAGTATAATCAATTTATTCATTTTTATCAATAATTATTTAATTAATAAACTTTGTAATATTTTTTTAATAAACTCATTTTTTATTTTTTAATTATTCAGACCTTTATCAGTACTAAAAAAGTTATGACAAAGGACTCCTCTATAAGCGCTAAAAATATAGCACTAAAAATAAAGTGCTGATAAATGAGACCATTATCAACGTTAAGAAAAATGCACTGATAAAGGGTTAAATTTATCAGTGCTTTCTTTAGCACTGATAAATATGTTATTTATCAGTGCTTTTTTATAACGCTGATAAATACTAGCGCTGTTAAACATTAGTTTTTTAGTAGTGTCATGTCAAAGTAGGATCATTTCTTAATGAGATACGAATCTTGGCTCACTAATTCATATGATGTGTAAGGAAATAATTTTTAGTGAGAGCGCTTTCATTAAAAAGTCCTTGATGAAAAGATATAAAACAAGATGCTCCCCCATAGATTGGTATCTAAGGTAAAAAAGCGTTCTCAAAGAGAAGTATTCTGAGCATTTGAATGTGAATGTTATAGAACTCAATTTCTTAAATTCTCATGGGTATTAGATATTGGATTTTCATCACACATTTCGGCTAATAAACACTCAAAAATATGAGAGAATTGAAAAAATGTGAATTGGATCTTCATGTTGGAAATGTGGTTAGAGTTTCATTGGAGGTCGACACTTATGCTGATCAGTTAGCACTTAAGAAAGTGGTGGTTATAAGTACTTAGTAAACTTTACAGGTGACATTAATCAGTATAATTTTGTGTTTTGGAAGAGACATTTAAAACTTTTAAAAAGTTTAGATTTTTAGAACAAAGTACCAAAGTCAATTAGGTAAAATTATTAAGATTGTAATGGCTCGGTTATTCTCAAGTCCTTTGTGTTTTTGGATGATTGGAGGTATCAGGGAAAGGATATAGGAGGTGAAGTTTGAGATGATATTTTAGTCGGGGACCCGGTTTGGAGACCCCTATGTCGTGGAACCCGAACTGCTTTGTAGAGCCTCGGACAATCGGTTCGAGTGGCTGTGTCATTTTAGGGATCATTGCAGATTGGAGATTTAATTTGTGTCATGGAACTCAATGGTTGGGCTCATGATATCTACCTTCTTAATGGTATCTCGGACATGGTGCTTTGGGATGTGTTGTGAAGCATGAAAGGTCGAGACCCATACTTTGTTATTCTAGGGACTGCTTCTGACACAACCCTACCCACTGGATATAACACCCTGAGATTTTAAGAGAACACTATGTTTGATAACATATACAACATGCAACACTGATTCTAAATGAACTATTATAAGCTATCAAAATATAATCATTTGAATGTGATAGTTATAACCTAGTGGTTGAATTGATGGGTATAAATAATATTAACCACTTTATGAAATATATTTATATAGTTCATAATCAATATAAATGTATTGATAAATGCTTAGGAAATAAACACTCAAATTTTAATAGACATTTTATTCTTAAAAAAAGTATTTAATTCAAAAATTAATTTATTAATTTTAGAAATATTATTTTATAAAATGAACACCATATTTTAAATAAACATATCAAAATTAAATTACAGTGAAATTTTAGGTTTTTTTATAAAATGTTTGATTTTTAAATGAATAGAGAAAACTGTCATTTGATTTAGAATAATATAATTAATTTCATTTGAATCATCAATTTTCATGATTTTGTTGTAAATTTATTTTTATGCTTAAAACATGATTTTTAGCGAACTGTTTTAAAATGCATAAAGTCTATCCATTTTAATTAATTAAAATAACCCTTAATAAGAAAATATTAAAATGAAATTTATAGATTATATATTTAGTTATATGAATTTAAATTAATATAATGTTGATCATAATTAGTTATATAATGAATTAATATAATGATTATTAATATAATGATGATTATTATTTATACAGTTAATTATTCTTGAAAAATACAACTCTTGAAATAAGATATGTAGGTCAAATCCAAGGCCTCAAATCAGAGTTGCATGGAAATAGATAGATCAGACATTATGACCTGAGAAATAGATCTTTTCACACATATCAATGCTTCATTCATGCATAGATCTAGAGCATCAACTTATCATGCACAGATCAAATGAATAAAGAGATAAAAATGAGGTTAAAACAGTAAATAATAGGGGAGTTGGGATGCATACATGATAAGATCTTGGGAAAATGCCTCGAGTTTGCTGTGAAAATGTTGAACATTAGATTCAGAGGCATGTTTCCAATTGAAGAACATTAAGCAATCACTTCAAATACAAACAGAGGCTGGGGAAGTGGGTAATCCATGGATTTATATAATGGGACTCGCTAGGGTTTCCAGATCCTTCCATCACTCCTCACAGCCACGTGTAAAATAAAGTTCGCTGGTACGTTAATTTAATTAGGTTGTAAAAGTAGTAGAAGTAACGATCTATAAACATTAATAATATAATTTATGGTGCTTCTTAAAATACGTATGCATTTATATTAAAAATGTGAATATATGATGGTTTTGGTCAATATAATGCATTCAATATTTTCATAAAATTAAACAATATAAAAGTAATTTAAAACCTTTACAGTTTATCATGAATACATACCATACACATGATTGATGTGTTTTTATTTTTAAAGTGTGAGGAGAGTTTTAGTAACTCATAAAAGGAGAACTAATCCAAACATAGTTAATATAAATGGATGTATTTAATAATAGAAATAAGGAATAAAGAATAATTATTTAAATGTGTATGAAATGTGGAGGTAAATTATTTAGGAAATAACATAATATGTATCATTAGGTAAAAAAATGGTGATGATATATTGTTGAGGTCAATTTTCAGGGAGGTAAAATGAGAAGAAACATAGTGTAAGGAAATAAAAGGAAACAAAGTGAGATAGAGAAATTTATTATATATTTATGAACATTGTACATGTGGAAGTGAAAAAAATGAGTGTCGTAAAACTAAAAAAAATATAGAGGTTATATTCTGATTTGTTTTGCAGAATTATCAAAATCTATAATTTGTTACATATTGTTTGTAATAACAAGAAGTTGAAAGTATTATGTTCCAATATTTTGTGTCAAATCCGAATATTTTATTTTGTAATTTCGACATTGGTTACACTAATACATAATAGGATTTAACAGTGCTAGAAAAAGTTTTTATCGGTGTTAAAAAACATTGTCGATCTAAGGGTTATTAAAAAGGGACCCCTTATATGAGCACTACTTATAGCACTAATAAAAAACCACCTTTATCAGTGCTATAAGTAGCGCTGATAAAGATCTACCTTTATCGATGTTAGAAGTAGTATTCATAAAGACCATATTACCGAAGTGTGCTGCTAAAATTAAAGCACACTTCAAATAAAAATACAGGAAAATGTAGGATATGAAAAATTCATAATTTAATTGAAATAAAAATGCATCACAAATACAAAAAAGACACTATTATATACATTTCAAATATTGTTTTGTACAACAACATTAACAAGTACAATTTATCACAAACATTAAAAAACATCAATGGTTTCATTGTCTTTGGCACCCGACCCCCTCTAAAAAAAACTCAATCATGGTATCCATTATTGAATAAACCACCTCAACTCGAGAAAAAGAATCAACTTGTATAATAAAATAATTTTTATATTGGTATTACTATAAAGAAATAAATTAAACATAAATATGAAACAATACATTAATAAAATGTTATTTTTACATTTGAGTAATACCGATCACATCATGAGACATATTGAGGTGATAATGACTCGTATATGTCACAATAGACTTATGTATCATTGACTTAAATTATCAAAACAATCTGAATATATTTTCTCAATTTTGAGTATGTCACTTTTTTCACTAAAATGTCATTTTAAACTCAAAAACACACATTTTGAGTCATATCGGTCACATCGTGTGTCGGTTTGATGTGAGACTAATTATTACACATCATAAGTGACTTATGAATCGTTTTTCTAAATTATCAAGATAATCTGAGCATGATTTCTTAGTTTTCAGCAAGTGACATGTTTTGAACTAAAATGTCAATTTCAAACTGATAACAGACACTTTGAGTCATATCGATCACACCATGTATCAGATTGAGGTGTACCTAATTCCTACATGTCAAAAATGACTTATGGATCATTTTCCTAATGTATCGAAACAATATGATGCATTTTCTCAGTTTTGAGTATGTCACTTATTTTTTATTAAAATTTCAATTTTAAATAAAAAGACACACTTTGAGCAATATCTATCACATTGTAACTCAAATTGAGGTGTATGTGATTATTACATGTCAAAAATGACTTATGGATTGTTTTCCTAAAGTATTAAAACAATCTGATGCATTTTCTCAGTTTTGAGTATGTCACTTGTTTTTTTATTAAAATGTCAATTTTAAATAAAAAGACACACTTTGAGAAATATCGGTCACATTGTACCTCAGATTGAGGTGTAGGTAATTCTTACATGTCAAAAATGACTTATGTATTGTTATTCTAAAGTATCAAAAAAATCTGAAGGTGTTTTCTTAATTTTGAGTATGTCACTTATGGTTTTTAATAAAATGTCATTTTAAACTAAACACACACACTTTGAGTCATACCGGTTACACCATATGTCGGATTGAAGTGAGGCTGATTGCTACACATCAAAAATAGATTAAGGATCATTTTACTAAAGTATAAAAAACAATTCAAATGTGTTTTATTGGTTTTTAGTGAAGGACACATGTTTTGAACTAAAATGTCAATTTTCAACTAATAACGATCACTTTGAGTCATACCGAGCACACCCTGTATTGAATTGAGGTGTGGATAATTCCTATACATCAAAAATGTATTATGGATATTTGTTATAAAGTATCAAAGCAATATGAATGTGTTTGATCAGTTTTGAGTATATCACCTGTATTTTTTACTAAAATGTCGATTTTAAATAAAAAAACACACTTTGAGTCATACTAATCGCACTGTACATCGGATTGAGGTGAGACTGATTCCTACATGTTACACATGATTTATGGATCATTTTTCAAAATTATAAAAACAATATGATTTTTTTGATTGATTTTGAGTATGTGATTTATTTTTGTTGTTAAAATGTCATTTTAAACTGAAAACACACACTTTGAGAAATATTGGTCACATCTTGTGTCTATTTGACATGAGACTCATTCATACGAGTCAAAAATGACTTATGAACCATTTTACTAAATTATCAAGATAATATGAGTGCAGTTTCTTGGTTTTTAGTGAGTTGAACACTTTTTGAACTAAAATGTCAATTTTAAACCGATAACGGACACTTTGAGTCATACCGAGCACACCATGAATCAGATTGAGTTTAAACTAATTCTTATACATCAAAAATGTCCAATGGATTATTTTTTAAAGTATCAAAAAAATACAAATGTGTTTTATTGATTTTGAGTATGCCACTTGTCTTTTTTACTAAAATGTCATTTTTAAATAAAAAACACACTTGGAGTCATATCAGTCACACATTGCATCATATTGTGGTGAGACTAATTCATACATGTTAAAAATGACTTATGGATCATTGTTCTAAATCATACAAACAATATGAATTCATTTGATCAGTTTTGAGTATGTCATTTTTGATTTTTACTAAAATGTCATTTTAAACTGAAAACATGAACCATGAGTTATACTCGTCACACTGTGCATTGGATTGAGGTGTGGTTGATTCCTACAAGTCAAAAATGACTTAAGGATAATTGTACTAAAGTATCAAAATAATCATAATATGTTTTCTTGGTTTTGAGTATGTCACATATCTTTATTACTAAAATGTCAATTTAAACTGAAAACATGTACTTTGAGTCATACAGGTCACATCGTGTATTAGTTAGACGTGTGACTGATTCTTACACATCAAAAATTACTTATGAATCATTTTCTTAAATCATCAAGACAATAAAATCATTTTTATTGGTTTTCAATGAGTGACACACATTTTGAACTAAATTGTCAAATTTAAACTAACAACAGACACTTTTGAGTCATACTGGGCACATCGTGTATCAGATTGAGGAGAGGCTGATTCCTACACATCATGAATGATTTATGGATCATTTTCCAAAAGTATCATCACAATTTTGAATGTTTTTTCTTGGTTTTGAGTACGTCACTTGTCTTTTTTATGAAAATATCAATTTTAAACTAAAACACACACTTTGAGTCATACCAGACACACCATGTATCAAATTGAGGCATGGTTGATTCCTACATATTAAAAATGACTTATAGATTGTTTTCCTAAAGTATAAAAATAATATGAATGTGTTTTCTCATTTTTGAGTGTGTGATGTGTGTTTTTAACTAAAATATAAATTACAAACTAAAAACATATACTTAGAGCCATGTTGAGAACACTATGTATCAGATTGAGCTGTGACTATAATGACCCATGATTTTCGTACATGGATATTACATATTTTTAGATGAATATCCATTACATTTCACAAACACATGCTTGAGGAATATAATAGTTTAGTGCCTTTGGAAACATGGAACACATTCTTCTAATTTGGTCGAAGTTCTTCAACATATCCCATAAAGACATTCCAATTTAGTACTCCTACTTAAAACCTTTATTTATAACTTGGGGAAAAGAAACATAAGAAAGGGTGAGCTCAGATACTTAGTAAGGGTAAACATGGAAGATACGTAAACATAACATGAACATAAGGGTATGAAAACATGATCATAACATTTTAAGACCATACCCTGCATATCTAAGATCATATACATGAGTTATGGAATAAATATTAGCAGTTCATAAGACACAAATCATGAGATAATCCAAGCACATGATCCATGAGAGTATAACAATGGCGTAAGACTTGGAAATTGTGTCATACACATTGGCTTAGAATATATTATGTCAATGATTCCTACCAAGACATTCATATTATGTTAGGCTTGGGTTAATCACTCGTGTACCTACTTTGGGCTTGAGATGGACTCCTATGTACCTTCTATTTTTGGGATTAGGATGAACTCCTATGCACCTTCTTGTTGCGGGCTTAGGATGACCTCTAGTACACCCTCTTGTTGTGGGCTTAGGATGACCTCCTGTGTACCCTCTTGTTGCGGGCTTAGGATGACCTCCCGTGTACCCTTTTGAGTTTATAGAACATTTTCATTACCCAATGTATTGGACAGAGATATGGGTTTCACTCATCATATAATAAAAAATATACATATGTGTGCTATAAGAACATAAATCATTCATCATATCAGAACCCATGGAATGAAATGGGTTTCATAAACACCATTCAATCATAACATAACCCATAGAAAAGAAACGGGTTTTATAAATATCATTCCATCATAAATATAAACCATTCTTAGAAATAATAAGAATGGTAACATTGAATCATATCCCCAGTAAAACATAAGTAACATCAAATAATGTTATCTTAGATGGAAAATAATTTCGAGAGATCACGTGAAAAAAATTCTTGAGGAAAATATCCTTTCTTCTTTAAAAATGTTTTCTTTTATTAAAATGATGCAAAATTTTAAAAGAAACCATTTTATTTGAAAATAACCCTAGAATCTTGTAAAGGAAACATTTAATCATTATAGAGTCATGAAGTCATAAAATTATTTTCATGCCGTATAAGTTAAAAAAATATTCCTTTCAGAGTTTTGCTGGAAAAGTCACAAAGTACCTCATTTGGAAAATGAAAAATAGATTCCTTTCAAACTGTTTAGTAAAAAGTCAAAATGCATAAAAATGAATTTAAAAATCCATAGGAGAATAGTAAAAACATTTTTTTGAATTTTTTCGAAAACATGGACATAAAAGATAAATTGTAACACCAAAAGTTTTTAAAAATAAATTGAATTCTTGAAACTTTGTTTTATGTAGATATTTATAACTATCCTTTAAACATAATTTTGAAGCTTCTATTTTTGAATTTCAAAAAACAATCATCTACAATTGTGTTCAGTAAGTTATTTGGAGTCTGATGAAACCAACCTGTTTTTGGTGAATAGTAACATACCCTTATGAATAGTAATTTGAATAGTAATATGACCATAATGAATAGTAAATTGTATTAATATTTTTATTTTCTTAAGGCTTTAAGATAATAACATCTTGGTTAATTTTTCAATGTGATATAAAAGCATTTATAGTTTTAAAATTGTTTATTTTTGAATTAAGTATGATTTTATTTAAAAATTAAATTAATAATATTTAGAAAATTATTTTTAAAAAATGGAGTTCATTTTTTAATTTTACACATCAAAAAATGGTAAGGGTAAATTTTTTGGATTTTTCTGATACAATTGATTTTTTTGTGAATAGTAAAAATACAGTTTTAAGTTTCGGTGTATTAATGACATCATTAATGATGTAATAATGATGTAATGAATCTGGTAGACTTGGGTAAAGTACAATAATATGTGAGGTGTACCAAGTGGATAATACCTTTTCCAAATACCATGGTCAAGCCCATGGTTTTGCAAATACCACTAATGAGGTGTCCCTTGGAAATTATTAAAATATTCCCTCACTTTTTCTATAAATACCAACTCATTCCTTCATTAAATTAATTCCCAATTCCTAATAAATGAATATCTGGCCTCATTACCTACCTAGTAGTCCTCCCAAGGTTTCCTCAATCCCCTAAGGTACCAACCTTCAAGTTCTAGGAGTTACTCTACAAGGTAAGAAAATTTTAAATTTCTTTCTTTTTCCATTCAAGTTCTCTTCTATGTGGTATAACTTTCAAGTTTCTTTACCATGTTCTTATTACCTTTTTATTCTTGATATATTATATATTATGATTCATTTCTAAATGGGTGACCCTTGTCCCCTATCTTTTTAATATTTTCTAAAACCACGTTGCATAGCCATTAGGCTGTCGAATTTTTGTAAGGGATTTCTCAATTATTCTTTTATTTTGAGTTTCTTTCTTTTCTTATTATTTACTCATATACTCTTAAAAAAGAGGAATGAAAGCTCCAAAAATTATGTATATTATATATTATCTCATGTTCATGGAAAATCCATCATCATTCTTCTCTCCTCTCCCACTTATTCAAGGAATAAAAACATTGTCTGTGATGTGTCAAATTACCAACATCATGGACAATGTGATTTCAATTTGCATTAATTCTTTCAAGTCTGGCCATGAAAATATTTTTATGGTTGAAACAGGTTATAATATATGTATTATGTATCATCCTTAATTATTTAATTATTTTTTTACTCATGGTTTTAATTTATAATACAAAATGTGGTCGTTATTATCAAAGAACCACTAAAATGATTTAAACGAACATCATTAATATTTTAACTTACGAATCATCCTCATATAAAAATTCAAAATGATAAATGGTATAAATTATGATACTAGAAATATGTAAATACCTTACCATTCCAATTCTGGAGTTTCACTTCCAATCGATAATAATATCCATCATGAACCAATAATGGAAAACATGTAAAGAAAACACCCCAAAAACAATGCAAGGAACAAAATACTAACAAATAAAGGGTAAAATGATCTAATGAAATGATCATATAAGATATTATAAAGATGGATATATTTCTGTAAGATATTAATAAAACTATTTTAACCATTATACAGGAAGTTTAAACACATTTTAAGTAAGAAGAACTTGAGGTAAGAGAATTCTTAACCCAATTTCCATTCCTTGGGTTAACCTTTTACTTTATACATTATGTTGTATTAAGATTATTGGTGTGATGGATTTTTATTTATATAATGTAGTATTATGTGTATTTACAATGTATACACATGTACATTCCATTATATTAATTCTCACTTCAATTATATTTTTAAGGGATTTCCTTTTAAAATCCTTTTAAAAGCCTCTCTAATAATTTTCAAAGGGATTGTATTTTTATATGTATATGGAATGAGTTATTTATCCTGATTTAAAGAAAATTTATTACCATGATATGTTCCTTGGACATTATTTATGTTGGTTTAAGCCCATTATAGCTCAAGATATGTTGGGTTGAGCCCATTATAGCTCAATATATGTTGGGTTGAGCCCATTATAGCTCAAGATATGACGGGTGAGCCCCATTATAGATCTCCAATGAATTGGGTAATCTAGATATGGAATTTGACCAAAAGGTTATTCCATATATAAGGGTGAATGTAAGAGTGATATGGTAAATATTTCCTAAGGCAACAACATGAGTATACCATGCATTCAAGTTTTTATGATATGGGTTTTATTGGTTTTTATGTTATCACTTGACTAATGCTTTCTATCTTTATATCCCTTACTGAGTTTTATAATCATCCCATGTTTTTAAAATGTTTTCACAGGATATAAGGATGGTTAAGAGAAATAAGGGATTTGTGATGTTTGATATGGAGTGTTGTCAAAGAAATAATGCTTTATGTTTTAATGTCTTATATTTTGAAAAAAATAGAAACTATTTTTAATAGAGTCCTCTTTGTATGAATGTGGTATGTTATGTATGTAAGTTATAATAATTCTTTAAAACTCTAAACCCAAAAAGATCCTCAATGTGTAATAATGTATGTTCTTGTTTAAAATTCAATATTAAGTAACGTTATAAGGCTGAGTCCTTATAGTTGGTATCAGAGAATGGTTTAGATAACTTTAGGGGTTGGGATGATATTTAAAGAATATGATAACTGATTTTTACTATAGGATTAATTTGAAATTTTATAGCATTTAAATATTAACATGTTGCTTCATCTAAGTTATGTTTGTTCAGAATGGTTGTCCGCAGAAGAAATAGCGAAGTTGAAGTAGGAAGGCACCAAGAGGATGATTTCTGTCCGAATCTACAACCCAAAATGGTGGGAATTGGAACCGAGCAGTTTGTAACAACAATGGTTCAGTTTACTCAAGCAATAAACGGGGGTGGTATCCATGATGGGGAGGAACATGATCAACCATGAAGAAACATGTATTTTGTGGAGCACTTTATGAGGCAACATCCTCCAACATTCAGTGGAACCGTATATCCAGTGATAACTGAAGGATGGATCAATGCTCTAGAAAAGATATTTGATGTCATGGGATGTTCGAAACATCAAAAGTTAATACTAGTAATATATCATTTGGAAGGTGAATCCGATCAGTGGTGGTCTCTGGTTAAGAATACGAGAGAAAGAGATGATCTTGATAGTCTGGAATGAGATGATTTTAAGAGTCTTTTTATGGAAAAATATTTTCCCAAAACTATTCGACTCAGAATAGAGAAAAAATTCTTGGAACTGAAGTATAAAGATGATGATTTTGTAGAAGCATATGAAGCCAATTTTACAAGACTTTCTAGGTATGTACCGGATTTTACTCGGGATTTTGAAAGTAAAATTAATAGATTTTACTCTGGTTTGAAACCGTTTTACAAAGAGCTTTGGCCTCGTGAGAGTTTAAAATCTATTAGAAGCTTGTTAGTTATGCTAAAAAATTTGATATGGAGTTTTTCGAAACATATGTGCATTGTGATGACAATAATAAGAAGTGATCAGGTTGGCAGGCAATGGGAAAGAACTCGTCAAAGAAGTTTGGAGGTAAGAAAATGAATTTCTCTTCTTGTGAAAAGTGTGGTAAAAGGCATCATGGTGAATGTCTTGTAAATTCTGGGAAATGCTACCAATGTGGGAAGTTTGGACACATGTCTCATGAGTGCAAGGAAAATGATTTTAAAACTAATGAGAAGCCTATGGTGAGATGCTTTAACTATAAGAAATTGGGTCATTTTGCTAATGTTTTTCTGAAGCTAGTTACTCAAGTAAGGAATTAGCAAGATTGGAAGCAGAAGGGTTTGGTAAAATGTTTTACAACCACTTCAGCATATGTTGAGCCTTCAAATGAGGTGGTATCAGGTACATTGCTTTTTTTTTTTTCAGATTTCGCAAAAGTGATGTTTGATTCAAGGTCTACACATTCCTTCATTTCTGAGAAATTTTCAAAAAAATTGGGAATTCAACCTCATGAAATGAAACTAGATCTCATGGTAAAAACACCTGGAGGAAATATTGTGGCAAAAAGAAATTATAAGATTCTGCCTATTCTTGTTCATGGAAATAATCTACCTACAAACCTTGTTGTTTTGCCTCTAGTAGAGGTTGATGTTATTCTGGGTATGGACTGGATTTCTTTTTATCATGCTAAGATAGATTACAGAGAAAAAGAAGTTCTTTTTCAGAAATAATTTCAGTTTGTGTACAAGAATTAACCCATACCATTAATAACATATCAGGAAGCTAAGAAACTTATAAGGGATGGAAATGAAAGTTTTCTTGCTCGTATTTTTGAAGATAAGGGAACTATCCAGATTAATGATGTACCATTGGTAAATAAATACTTGGATGTTTTTCTCGATGATCTGCCTGGTGTTATTCCTAATCGAGAGGTTGAGTTTACTATTGACTTAGTTCTTAATTCTAAGACAATTTCTAAACCTCCTTATCGAATGGCCCAAATGGAACTTCTGGAATTTAAAAAGTAGTTACATGAATTATTAGATAAAGGCTTCATCTGACCCAGCACTTCACCATGGGGCGCTTATATCTTATTTGTTAAGAAAAAAGATGGTTCAATGAGAATTTGCATCGATTATAGAGCCTTGAATAACATTATTGTTAAAAATAAGTATCATTTGCCTCATATCGATGACTTGTTTGATCATATCCAGGGAGAACAATATTTTTCGAAGGTTGACCTGAGGTTAGGGTACTATCAGTTGAAATTAAAGGATGAAGACATCCTGAAGACTGCGTTCTGTACTAGATATGGTCATTATGAATTTGTAGTTATGCCTTTTGGGTTAACTAATGTACCTGCTGTATTCATCGATCTTATAAATAGAATATTTCATGAGTTCTTGGATAAGTTTGTGGTTGTGTTTATTGATGACATTCTGGTATATTCTAGAAGTAAAGGAGTATGAAAAACATCTACGAGTTGTTTTAAAAACCTTAAAAGAAAAGAAACTGTATGGAAAATTCAGAAAGTATGATTTTTGGTTGCAACATATTTCTTTTCTTGGGCACATTGTAAATAATGATGGAATAATAGTTGATCTTTCCAAAACACAAGTGGTTGATGAATTAAAAAAACCTAAAAATGTTATAGATATTCGTATTTTTCTTGGTTTAGCAGGTTATTATTGACGGTTTGTTAAAAACTTTGCACGGTTATCTAGCCCGCTAACTAAGATAACATGAAAAGGGGTTAAATTTGTTTGGAAAAAAGAATGTGATGGTTTTTTAGGAACTAAAGAAGATATTGGTGAATGCTCCAGTTTTGGCATTGCCTTCCTAAAGTAGTGAGTTTTTCATCTATAGTGATACTTCATTGAAATGACTTGGTTGCATTCTAATGAAGAATGATCAAGTAATTTCATATGCTTCAAGAAAAATAAAACCTCATGAGTTAAATTATTCCACACATGATTTGGAATTGGAAGCTATGGTTTTTTCTTGGAAAATTTGGAGTCACCATTTATACGGAGCCAAATGTCAAATATATACTAACCATAAAAGTCTGAAGTATATATTTACTCATAAGGAATTAAAAACGAGGCAAAGAATATGGATTGAATTGATAAAGGATTATGATTGCACGATCAATTACCATCTAGGAAAAGAAAACAAAGTGGCAGATGTCTTGAGTCGAAAACATCATGTATCATTATCCATGTTACATTTGGAACATGATCCCTTGGTTAATGATTTGATGAATTTTGGATTAGAATTTGTATATGCAGAGAATAAATCTATTTTCTTTTAGGTTTAAGTGTAGTCATTATTATCAGATAGAATTAAGAAAGCATAGAAGGAAGACTATGAGCTATAGAAAAAGGTATAATTGGTTAAAATGGGTAAGTTTCCAGAATTTAATCTTGATAAAAATTGTGTTTTAAGATTTGGAAAAAGGTTGTGTGTGCCTTGTGATTCCCAGTTGAATAAAGAATTGTTGTGTGAAGCTCATAGTTCTCCATTTTCAGTTCACCATGGAAGTAATAAGATGTATAGAGACCTTCAAGGGTATTATTGGTGGGATGGAATGAAAAGAGATATTGCTGATTCTATTGTGAAATGCTTAACATGTCAACAGGTTAAATCAGAGCAGCAGTTACCGAAGGGGATGCTTCAGGAATTTCCAGTGCTAAAGTAGAAATGAGAGAATGTATCCATGGACTTTTTTGGGGGACTACCAAAGACTTATCGAGGTAACAATGAGATTTGGGTTATTGTGGATTAGCTGACAAAATATGCACATTTTCTTTCTATTCGAGATACAATGTCTTTGGATTACCTTTCTTGATTGTAACTCAAAGATATTTTCAGGCTACATGGAGTTCCTATTTCCATTGTATCTGACCGGGATCCCAGGTTCACTTCTAATTTTTGGAAGGGGATTCAAAAGTCGTTGGACACAGAATTAAATTTCAGTACAACTTTTCATCCTCAATCAGATGAGCAGTCAGAACGAACAATTCAGACTTTGGAGTATATACTTTGAGCTTGTTCAATGGACTATCAGGGAAGTTGGGATCAACATCTTTATATAGTTGAGTTTTCTTATAATAACAGTTTTCATTATAGTATACAGATGGAATCTTTTGAGGCATTGTATGGGAAGCGGTGTTGAACTCCATATTTTTGGGATGAAGTCGGAGAAAGGAAGTTGATGGGACCAGAATTAGTAGAGGAAGTGGCTGAGAAAGTGAAGATGATCCAGCAACACATGAGGACAACTCAAAGCAGGCAGAAAAGTTATGCAGATAATATAAGAAAAGACTTCTCTTTCGAGGTAAGTGATCATGTTTTCCTTAAAATCTCTCCTTGGAAAAGTGTGGTGCGTTTCGGTAAGAAAGGGAAGCTAAATTCATGGTTCATTAGTCCTTTTGAAATCCTAGAGAAAGTTGGAACAATTGTATACTGAGTATCTTTTCCTCTGAGTTTGTCTCAGGTACATAATGTTTTTCATGTTTTTATGTTGACGAATTATGTTCCAGATTCATCACATGTCTTGAGCCCAAAAGCAATTCAGTTAGAATAGAACCTTTCTTATGAAGATAAATTAGTTCAGATTCTTGATTGATGGGAACAGGTATTGTGGAATAAGGTAATCTACCAGGTAAAGGTTTTTTCGATAAACCACTTGGTTGAAGAAGCAACATGGGAGTCTGAAAATGCTATGAGGGAAAGGTACCCTCACTTGTTTAATGAGTAAATAAAATTGTGAGGACACAATTTCTAGAAGGTGGGGATAATGTAACACCCCAAGGTTTTAAAAATAAATTTAATTCTTGAAAATTTGTTTTATGTATATATTTATAACTATCCTTTAAACATAATTTTGAAGCTTCTATGTTTTGAATTTTGAAAAAAAATCATCTACAATTGTGTTCAGTAAGTTATTTGGAGTCTGATGGAACCAACTTTTTTTTGGTGAATAATAACATACCCTTATGAATAGTAATTTTAATAGTAACATGACCCTAATGAATAATAAATTGTATTAATATTTTATTTTCTTAAGGATTTAAGATAATAATATCTTGGTTAATTTTTCAATGTGATATAAAAGCAGTTATAGTTTTAAAATTGTTTATTTTTGAATTAAGTATGATTTTATTTAAAAATTAAATTAATAATATTTAGAAAATTATTTTCAAAAAATGGATTTCATTTTTTAATTCTACACGTTGAAAAATGGTAAGGGTAATTTTTTGGGATTTTTCTGATACAGTTGATTTTTCGGTGAATAGTAAAAATACAGTTTTGAGTTTCAGTGTATTAATGACATCATTAATGATGTAATAATGATGTAATGAATCTGGTCTACTTGGGTAAAGTACAATAATATGTGAGGTTTACCAAGAATTTAACACCTTGGGAAAATACCATGGACAATCCCATGGTTTTGCAAATTCCACTAATGAGGCGTCCTTTGGAAATTATTAAAATATTCCCTCACTTTTGCTATAAATACCAACCCATTCCTTCATTAAATTCATTCAAAATTCCTCATAAATGAATATATGGACTCCTTACCTTCATAGTAGTCCTACCAAGGTTTCCTCAATCCCCTAAGGTCCCAACCTTCAAGTTCTAGGAGTTACTCTTCATGGTAAGAAAATTCTAAATTTCTTTCTTTTTTCCATTCAAGTTCTCTTCTATGCGGTATAACTTTCAAGTTTCCATACCATGTTCTTATTAACTTATTATTCTTGATATATTCTCTATTATGATTCATTTATGGATGTGTTACCTTTATCCCCTCTCTTTTTAATATTTTCTAAAACCATGTTGCATAGTCGTTAGGCTGCTGAATTTTTGTAAGGGATTTCTCAATTATTCTTTTTATTTTGAGTTTCTTTCTTTTATTATTATTTCCTCATCTACTCTTACCCAAGAAGGCATGAAATATCTAGAAATTATTTATATTATATATGTTCTCATGTTCATGGAAAATCCATCAACATTATTCTCTCCTCTCCCACTTATTCAAGGAATAAAAATATTGTCCATGATGTGTCGAATTACCGACATCATGGATGATGTGATTTCAATTTGCATTAATTATTTCAATTCTGGTCATGAAACAATTTTTATGATTGAACCAGGTTATAATATATTTATTATGTCTCATACATATTTCTGGAATTCTTTTTTTACTTGTGGTTTTAATTTATAAGACAAAATGAAGTCGTTATTATCAAAGAATCAATAAATGATTTAAATGAACATCATTGATATTTTAACTTATGAATCATCCTCATATCAAACTTCAAAATGATAAATGGTATAAGTTATTATACTGTAAATATTTAAATACCTTCCCATTCAAATTTTTTAGTTTTACTTCCAATCGACAATAATATCCATCATGAACCAATCATGGAAAACATGTAAAGAAAACACCCCAAAACAATGCAAGGAACAAAATACTAACAAATAAAGGGTGAATTGATCTAATGAAATGATCATATAAGATATTATAAATATAGATATGTTTCTGTAAGATATTAATAACACTATTTTAACCATTATACATGAATTTTAAACACATTTTAAGTAAGAAGAACCCGAGGTAAGGGAATTCTTAACCCAATTTCCATTCCTTAGGTTAACCTTCTACTTTATCCATTATGTTGTATTAAGATTATTGGTGTGATGAATTTTTTTTATATAATTCAGTATTATTTTTATTTACATTTTATGCACATGTAAATTACATTATATTAATTCTCACTTCAATTATATTTTTAAGGGACTTTCCTTTTCAAATCCTTTTAAAAGTCTCTCTAATAATTTTCAAAGGAATTGTATTTTTATATGTATATGGAATGAGTTATTTCTCCTGATTTCAAGAAAATTTATTACCATGATATGTTCCTTGAAAATTATTTATGTTGGGTTGAGCCCATTATAGCTCAATATATTTTGGTTTGAGCCCATTATAGCTAAATATAAGTTGGTTTGATCCCATTATAGCTCAAGATATGATGGGTGAGCCCCATTATAGCTCTCCAATGCATTGGGTACTCCAGAGATGGAAGTTGACCAAAATTTTATTCCATATATAAGGGTGAATGTAAGAGTGATATGGTAAATATTTTCCAAGTAAACAACATTATTATACCATGCATTCGAGTTTTTATGATATGGGTCTTATTGGTTTTTATGTTATCACTTGACTAACGCTTTCTATATTTATATCCCTTACTGATTTTTATACTCATCCCATGTTTTTAAAATGTTTTTCATAGGATATAAGGATGGGTAAGAGAAATAAGGGATTCATTATGTTTGATATGGAGTGTTGTCAAAGAAATCGTGCTTTATGTTTTAATGTCTTATATTTTGAAAAAAAATGGAAACTATTTTTAATAGAGACCTCTTTGTATGAATGTGGTGTGTTATGTATGTAATTTATCCTAATTATTTTAAACTAGAAACCCAAAAAGATCCTAAATGTGTAATAATGCATGTTATTGTTTAAAATTCAAGATTAAATAACATTATAAGGTCGAGTCCTTATATAAATATTCCCTAATAGAGACTTATAATGAAACAATCCCAAATATTGATGAGATTGTGAAATAAATACTCATCACTTTATAATCAGTATAATCATATTCCCCATGAAAGAAAGAAAAATATATGGATAGTAAAATACCATAATATTCTAGATAAGACTCATATAAGAAATTTTTGGGTAGTATATACGTCACGTAGAAGAAACAAGTCGTGTATAAGGCATGCGTCCCATAGAAATAAAAGTGAGACATAAATCTCTTACCTTAAGTCTCGACTGCCTCCATATTTGTTTGAACCTCCTGTATAATAAATATAATTTTATTATAAATCTACCAAAAAACCATATTCATATATATAATACCATATATGTTTTACTTATAACTTTATATTACTCACTCATTAAAAATTCCATGTTAAAGTTATGTTTCAAGCAATAACCGCTTTGTTTTTTGTTTATGTTTTGACTTGTTATCATTGATTCTCTTACATAGATCATGATTTCATCATCTACAGAATGATAACCGTGATATAAAAACTATATATATATATATATTCAATATATATGTATTCACGGTGATTCATAAAAGTTATAGATAAAAAATAAAATGCACCCTTCATGGAGATGGTAGGCCGTACGTACGCATTAATGTTGTTTTCATTCTCTTACCATATTAAAATAAATTAAAATATATGATATATTATAATTTCAGAATAATTTTTATGGGATATATATATATATATTATATTCATAAAATTCATCCTTATTACCACTAAGGTGAAATATAGATGAAAAACAAATCACATCGTATCGTGGAGATGGTAAGCCATAGGTACACACGAACAACATTATAATTTCCCAAAAGATTAGGTAGTAAAAAGGTAGACATGATATTATCATTGAAAAAGTATAATCATGTCAAAAATATCATACGTAAACATTAAAGCCATCATAATTCAGACTCATAAAATATGGTGATGGAAAATAAATTTTATCTCTACATGGAGATGGAAAGTCGTACGTACGTACGAGTGATAATTTCACTTATTCTTCAATGGTAAAGGGGTTGTATAATGGTGTGTTCATAATCATAATAACATTTCAGAATATTGAGGATGCTTAAGTTATTATTTTATGATATAAATTAATTTTATAATTGAAATGGATCCAAACTTATTAATTTCTAAGAAAGGATGATTTTGGGTCAAAATCCGTTCATCCAATAAAAAGTAGACAAGTTTTGACTATTTTTAATCCTTATCTTTCAGCTTTAACCATTATTTAACATTTTTAATTATTATTATGATATCATATAATTTACAATTTGAGGGCTAATATAAATACTATAAAATTTCAAAAGACAAATAAATGAGTCATTGATGACATTTTAAGACTTATCCCAATTAGTTGTCCAAAATTGAGATTGTTAGAAATTTTATATCATTTAGTAAAATATTATTTATTTTAAAATATCAATTTTGGCACTATTCATCACTTGACTTTTAAAAAATATCATAACATGGTATCTTCGAACCAACTATTTTAACTCTTCAATAGAATGTTAAAATCATCCATAAAATTTGTGGATGATATTAATTATATAAAATTGCATTTATTTTAATATTTTTAATATCATTTATTTGATCCTTCAATTAATTAAACAATTACTACATCATCATTGTGTCACCATTTAAGGTAATTATTTTATCACTAAAAATTATAAATAAATTACCATGATGCAGATAAAAATTTTAGATTTCTAAATACTATTTATTGTTGAACACATCACTTTTATAACCACATATTAAAAATATTTCTCTTATTAAAAAAAAAGTAAGACAAAATTGAGTTTCCTTTAAATATAAAATTATAAAGGTTATATTCTCATCCAAAAAGACATTAATGGTCTCATAACCAATCCTTTAATGCTTGTGGATGAAAAATAACCATCCAATAAAATTAAGATAAGTGTTAAGGTAATTTTATAATATTTATAATATTATTTTTACCCTTAATTATGTGATTTACCCTTAATTGTGGTAATATTTTTTTTACTAAAGTTACTATTAATATTGTCCAAAAAATAAAAGGTACATATTTAATAAATTTGAACCTTATGATTCCAAATATGGAATCCATTTTTCTAAATTTCAAACACAAAAATTTCAGAAATTAATTAAAAATTAACCCCGTTGACGGAATGAGAAAACACGTTTTTAAAGTAAAACCCTTCAAAAGATTGAAATATATTTATATCCAAATTGAATGTGAAATTGATTCTAATGACCTTAATTAGATTAAATGATAAAAAATTACTCAATTATACTTTAAATCCATTCAAATATATAATTCAACACTATAAATTATTTAGACGAAAAAATCCACTTTTAATTAAAAATGTAATATTTTTTCATTATTTATCAAAAAATGAATCTTATCAGAAAAAATACAAAAAATTCAACCTTAGTAAATTTTAATACTCCACTTTCAAAGAATGAATTTATTTTTTCAAATAGAACTTATAAAAGTGTCAAAAACTAGATTTAAAATAAGTGCGCCATTAAAAAGTGACAAATATGTCTTTTAGAAAAATACTTCTCTTTATCTATAAAATTGGATTTATTCTTATATCATGTCTAGAAAACACATAATATGAATGTTAAATATTATATTGAATATAAATATATATATATATATATTTCATTAATATAATCCAATAAGAGTGATTTGTTTATTTATTGGTATAAAATACAATTATGCACATTTAAATCGTTTTTTTTTCAGAAAAACATTTCCATTTATTTTAAAAAGGGGTTTACATTCATTTATAATTAATTAGTCAAAGAATTATATATACATGTGTAAACCATAATTTCATAATTTAGTTAATCTTGTTTATATTCTCCATTCTAACAACTAGGTTATAATTGTCTAGTTTAAATAATTACAATAATAAAATGATGTTTCGTAGAAACTTAGTGTGGCGTGTAATGCAAGCTAAGATAGTTTTGTGTATAGCCCAAGCTTAACATGGTGTCACATTCAATGCAGTCTATCAAATAAATCAATTATTTAAAAATATATTTCATAAAAATCTGAGAGTGTTACATTCTACCCCCCTTAAAATGATTTTTTCCTCAAATTTTTTTGGGTTATCAAATGTTTAATACTTGAAGGTTTATTTCATAGAAACCCACATCATAAAAATTAATACTAAAACTTCCTTTTATAAAGAAAATTTAGAAATCTAACGGTTACCCAAAGTAACTCATAAATAGATTTCCACATAGGAGAACATGGGTGGAAAGAGAAAACATGGACATTTAAGAGAAATATAACTATCAAGTTCTGATGGAGAGTGATAGATATCATATTTAAGAAAGGTTAAGGACCAAAAAACCATAGAAAAAATAGGTCATAAAATGTCATTGATATCATAAAAAATGATGATAATAGGACAAAATTTTATTTCAAAATTCATTGAGAGGATATAATTACTTGATTTTATCTCATAAGTACAATCTCACCCTATGGTTGTGCCTTGATCAATTTTTTCTTCATTCTATTACTCCAATAAAATATAAATTTGAAATTGTAATGCCTGAAGAAAAAGTGGATCATAAGATCTATAACGGGATGATAATTCATTCCTTCTGTCTCTAGTTATCATCACAACAAAATGGTTAGCACATGTTATCTAATATGCATATATCTTCATATTACAATACATTAATCTGTAAAACCTCATAAAAATTTCAACATAAAAAATTTCATAAATGGTTACCATTATGAACCTTCCAAAATATTAAAATCCAAGACTTTCAAAAGAAGGTGACTAAAGTTATCATTTATCCCTCAAAAACCTGATGTAGCTCTAAATAGTCGCTTACCAAACATGTGAATACCATTATCCTATATTCAATTGAAACATGGTAAAAACATAAATTACCATACAACCATATTGAATATATACATACTTATTCATTCCTCATATAAGATCTTTTCTTAGACAAAAACATTTTCATTGGAAGCTTGGGTTCATCCTTGTACCGATAGAATATGTGATTTAATTATTCCAAAATCTGAGCAGATAATCACATGAAAATTCACTAATGTATGAACAATAATATTTTCATAGGGATTATTCATTCAAAACAAAACATTAAATTCCCCAAAAAGGAGATTAGGATAAGTATTCTATAATTATCATGGTTCACTCCATCCATTATAAAATCATAATCTTTCCCTTTGTCCTTTGTGTAAGAGTTGGTGTCCTAGAACAAACTGGTTTTACTTTTATTACATGAATATTTAATGTATTATTACATATTGTTCATTGTTATGCATGATTATGATGTAATAATGTCCTAGAGTATTTGTTGCATTGATAAGGTCACGGAAGTTCCCCGCTATGATGAGAACCTTGAAATGCTATAAAATTATTCTTAAATATAGTTCTGTGGTTGGATGACATGCTATGATGGGACACATAGCATGCAGACCATCAGGTGTGAGTACTCATAAGTAGATGAGACTTCATCTCATGAATTTCGCACATGGTAATCTCCAAGATAGGAGATTATGAGAACAGACCTGCCAGTAGGAATTCTGCATGTTTTGGTGTCATCAGATATTTCTATCTGCGATCATGTGTAATGATCCTTATACTTTAAGATTATAATTAATACATGTCACAACTTATGCACTTTGATTTACTGATGAAAATCACCACATAGACAGTTGGCGGGAAGTAGGGTATGTTGGGGCGTCACGAGTGGCATGTTATTAATGGATAAGTCAAGGAAGGATTTGTCCCTTCCTTTTATGGAAGTTGATATCTCGGTCCTCTGATTAAAATAGAACTGTCACGCGAAATTCCATGGACATGGTGTAACGACGAGTTTATTTCTGGAAGTCAAAGAACGACGTATCAAGCATAAAAGTTGATGACGCATTCATGAAACCTGCGTGATGAGATATTGCAACAAAGGGGTTATATTACACAGTAATCATTCATATGTGGATGTCGTTGTTGCGATTTTATGTTCTTTCTCTTGGGTGACTTGACCCATTGCTAGACAGTACTCTTAGACTTTAGGCAAGCCCGCCTAATGCCAATGAGAAATAATCCTAGAGGGTCACACACTAAGTGTTTTTGGTGGTCTCGGTTAAATTTTATTTGAATTTAATTAATGAAATAAATATTATTCTCAAGACTGTGGAATAATTTTATTCAAATTAAAATGATCACATAAATTAAATAAAATATATTTATTTATGTTATTGAACATTTAAAAAATATTTATTTACTAGTTTGTAAATAAAATATTTATTTAAGATAATAAATTATTTATTTATTTATTCAGGTGTTCAATAAATGGAAGTGGAGTTTGAGCGGACTATGGTTGTTCCGATAGTAAAATAATTATTTGCAAGACGGTAAATAATTATTTAACTAGTTGTCACAAATTAAAATAACACTGCTATTATTTTGTGACATGGAATTTTATTTATAATTCCATTTTGTGTAATTTGGTGCACCATAAATAATGACGTGGTATTATTATTAAATTCATGGGTTTTCTCTAATTTCATGAATCTATTTAATTGTTTCTATGAAATTAAATATTGTAACTGAAATTCTATATATATAAATAGTCAAGTACGCTTATTGTGCTATACACCACACCACACGCCTGGTGAATTAAGAATTGTTGAGCCAAAAAAATTCTTTCTCAAATCCTCTTCTCTCCCCTCTCAAGAATGAGAGACGTTCTTAAAGTCCGAAGAACATGTGATCAATAATGACTAACACAAGACACTCGATTCGCCTCACTAGCACCTAGAGAACGAGCAATGTCGATCGGAGGCCATCAGAGCACGTGTGGATCACTGCTAGAGGGATTCTAGTTTGGATCCTTACAAGTGCGACGAGATAATCCGAAAGGGTCATTCTAGACGATCAAAATCATCAATGAAGAAAAATACCAAAGATCTAGGTATTATTTTTCTTTATGAAATTAATTAAATTAATTATAAACATGATGTGCAAGATCCTCTCTAAAGGTTTCGGGACTCTTTCTTCTTTATCTATATCTTTGATTATATTCTATGGAGACTGGCATTCATCATCGTATTGATCCTAGAATAATCATTGATCATGGTAAAAATAAAAATTGGGTGTCGTCCCAACCACACTTCCGCTGCGCCTGGAACCTTCAAGTTTTATCAGAGTAGTTACATCATAGTTTATAATTATTTAAATATTTCATTAATGACTTACACATTTAATAAATCAGGTCTTTCAATTCAAGTTAATCATTCTGAAAATCTTAATCTCAAGATCTATTCATCCTCTTTCATTTCTCATTCACCTTACAGAAATGATATTTTCTTTTAATTTTTATTAAAATAAAATAGTGGATCTCATCCAGAGGTGCCAAAGCTTCCTGGCTGTACAACACCAGAACACACAGCGTGTATTCTACAGTACAAGCCATGTAGTCAAGATTCAATGCATCAGACTGGTCCACCAAATAAAGTCGTGTGTTGGAGTCTTTCTAAGTCTTAAATGACTCCGTGTGTTGAACAAGAATAGGTGGCACACAGTTTCTGGATTACACGCTGTGTGGCCCAATGGACACGGCGTGTAGTCCCTTCAGGTTAGGATTGGACCCTGTACCCCGTACACGGCTTTCCCAGATGAAGACCATGTAATGAGGAACTACAGGGCGTGTGGCCCACTGGACATGTCGTGTACTCTGAAGATTTCTAAAGTATACTCACAGGTTGTTTCCTCGAGTGTGTACTTCGGATAGATGGTGAAAAAAAGTACACACCATGTAGTTGGAACAACACGTCGTGTACTCATCCAAATTACACAAATTTGTTAAAATTTATTATTATATTATACAAACCCTTGAGACATGTACCATCATGTGGGTGTGAAGCTGAGGCACAACACATGATAGGTGTTTTATATATATGTGTTTATTGTGTTTAATTTAACATCAGTGTAATATGCATTTCTACTCATTTGGTAGTTATGAATAGGAATTCTCCGGGTTTCCTCCAAGGTACAAGTTACGTACAAAGATAATTTTAAATGAATTTATTTGTTTAAAATTATGATGGATGATAATCTCAAGGAAATTCAGAAAAGGGTTTAAGATAAAAGGATTGATTAATTAAAGATGATAATTAATTGATTCGGGCGTGATTTATCTTAAACAAGAATGATTAAAGAATTGATTGCTAGTTTTATTTATGCGTAAATATAATTGCAAGTATGGATGATCATGAGCTAGACCAAGACCTTTTTATGTGGATGGTTTCTTTTAATTTATTTATTTGAATTAAATTTGTTGGCATGCAAGCCTTCTCCTCATTAATATGTAGGTCCTGTGTGCCCAAGGTTTCTTTTATGTAAAACCCCTTTTTACCCCTCACCTACATATGAGTTAAAAAGGGCCTATGTAATGGATGGAACTCCCAAGCTGGAAGAGGTGGTTCAAGCTGGAGCTGAGACGAAACCAATCCCAGGAGATACAAAGGTGGATAGGTGGAAGCTATAAACACGAACCCAAAAGGTTCACGGTGTTTCTCTCCTAGGTCAGGGTTAGTTTACCAACCAATAGATAAACTAACCATTATAAAAGCTTGTGATCATTCAATTTACTTTATTTTATTTCTTTCATTTGCATGGTTTATCATTATGGATGTGTTGTCACGATCCCATAATTTATGAATTAAACAAGCATGCAAGATGAAACTAAAATAAACCAGACTTATGCGTAAATATTATCAAAACATGGTTAATCACTTAAGTAATTTCCACTTAATATTAACAAGTGTGTGATAATGATAATAATAAATTCACTCATAAGAGATAAAAATCCCTAAAATAAAATATTAAGTCAGAACAAGCCTTTCATTACTTGATTAAGGGAAAAACTCAATAAAAATGTGTGTTTGAATAACCCTTTTTGGGACACTTACTTTTATACAGTAAGCCCTTATGAAAGGTTTCAGGTTTACTTAACCATATTACATCAAGAGGAGTATCCCTTGATAGACTTGGTATAATATTGGAGGCAAGAGTTGAGGAAATCCAAATTCATGATTTCAGGATTGGGGAGTCCACTCAACATATCAAAGAGTTGCAATCCCGCAATTGGCAAAGACCTGCCTACCTAAATACCTTCTAATAGATTGACTAAACCTTTTTGGGGTTATGTGGAGGGGAATATGGATCCTTTCCACTAGAATGTTATGGAAACTGAACATTCCGAGTTCAATGGTGAGGGATATTGGGACTTGATAAAATAGTGAGAGACTTAATAAAATTTATTATTTCTTATAAAATGTAATCAAGAATATACTAATGATCTACTCTTTTAATTGTAGAATAAAAATGACAAACTTGTCAACCAAACTATCCCTACGATCAATTCTGGATAAAGACAACATCCTCATCAGCAGTAACTTCCAGGAATGGTTTAGACGCCTTTGGGTTATCCTACGCCATGAATGGAAGTCTTACATGCTGGAGTCAGCATTACTTGATCCTCCTTCCAAAGAGGTGAGTGATGAGGATTTCCTGGTCTATGAGAAACATATGAACGATGCAGTCGACATTCAATGTTTGATGATATCATCGATGTCTAGCGAGCTCATGAAGTCTCATAAAAACATGGATTCTTATAGCATGCTCGAGCACCTCTGTGGTCTTTACCAGGAGAGAGCAAGACAAGAAAGGTTTGAGATCTCTAAGGCACTCTTTCAGAGTAATATTGAAGAAGGTGCCCCAACTGGGCCTCATGTAGTCTATCTCATTGGCTACATTGAGCGCCTAGAGGTTCTAGGGTTTAAACTCCCCGAAGAACTAGGCGTCGATCTCATTCTCACATCACTCCCTTAGATATTCTATAACTTTGTTGTCAATTTAAATATGAATATCATTGAGAAGTCTCTATCTGATCTTCGTATCCTCATTCTCCAAGTGGACAAAGATATGAAGCACGAAAAGCCTTCTATCCTTATGGTGAATAAGAGGAAAGGGAAGGTGAAGAGCTTTAAGCCCAAAGCTTCTTCCCGACCTTCCAATAAAAGGAAGATCAAAGGGGAGGCAAGAGAACAGGAGGTTATTTGTTTCGAATTTGGTAAGAAGGGCCATTGGAAGAAGAGATTCACCCAGCCTAAGAAGCAAGGGGAAGCTTCAAGTGCATTTTTTATCGAATTCAATCTATCTGTTTCTACAAATTAGGTATTAGATACAGATTTTGGTGCTCACATATGTATCCAAATACAGGAACTAAGTAGATTCAGGAAGATTGATCAAGGAGAGGTATATCTACGAGCAACCAACGGAGCCTAACTTACTGTTGTAGCTATTGGGGACTACCACCACACATTGACAACTGGGATGATATTGGTGTTAAAGGGTTGTTTTAATGTGCCTTCTGTAACCAAAAATATAATTTATGTATCCAGACTAGATATAGATGGATTTTTTTCAAGTTTGGAAATAAATGTTGCTTCTTTTATAAAGATAGAATTTGTTTTGGTAGGGCACATTTATACAATGGTATTTATGTGTTGGATTACACAAACCAAGTAATGGAAATCAATGAAAAAGATACTTCACATGACTCATACCACACCCAACTTTGGCATCACCAGCTAGTTCATGTAAACAAGAAATTCTTGACAAAGTTACATCAAGATGGATATTTATATTCTTTTGAACTAAAACCACTTGGAGTATGTCATGCATGTTTACAAGGCAAAATGACCAAAGCCCCATTTGGTGGGAAAGGTGAAAGGGCTAAAGAACTTCTTTAATTGGTTCATACCAATGTGTGTGGACCATTTCCAGTTGAAGCAAGGTGAGGGCACTCATAATTCATAACTTTTACTGATGATTTTAGTAGATATGGATATATCTAATTAATGAGGTATAAGTTAGATTCTTTTGATAATTTCAAAGAATACAAGAATGAAGTTGAGAACCAACTTGGTAAGAATATTAAGAAACTCTGCTCAAACCGAGGTGGAGAATATCTTAATCAAGAATTCATTGATTACTTATGGGAGTTTGGGATACTATCCCAACTCACTCCTCCAAACATGCCCCAGTGGAATGGTGTGAGCGAAAGGAGGAACCGCACCCTGTTAGACATAGTGAGATCAATGATGAGTCATGTGAGTCTTCCATTATCCTTTTGAGGATATGAATTACAAATAGTAGCACACATACTAAACCAAGTACCAAATAAATCAATAAATGGTATTCCATATGAGTTCTGGAGTGGAAGAAAATCCATGTTATCAAATTTACATGTGTGGGGTAGCGAAGCATTTGTTAAGGCATCTTCAGGTAACAAACTCGCACCCCGAGGCACAAAGTGTACCTTTATAGGATACCCCAAGGAAATAAGGGGATATTACCTATACACCCCATAGAAAAAAAGGTTATAGTGGCAAGATGTTCTATATTCATTGAGAGGGAGCACATCTTCAAAAGAGATAGTGGGAGCGAGATAGACTTCGATGAAGTCGAGGCTCAAGGTACACAAGAGTTGGTACAGGAACAAGTTCCACAAAGTCCCATGGAAGAAGATTTTTTCCCAGAGACACAAGTATTGTGTAGGAGTACAAGAGAGGTTATAGAACTAGAATAGTACGGTTTTCTAGTTACCGAGGATGGTGAGTCATTATTAGTTGATAATAATGATCCTCTAACCTACAAGGAAGCAGTAAGTGGCATAGACATTGCCAAGTGGCAAGAAGCCATGAATTCTGAAATGGATTCCATGTACCAAAACCAAGTCTGGATTTTGATAGATCCTCTAGTTGATGTAAATCCTGTTGGTTTCAAATGGGTATTCAAGAAGAAACTGGACATGGAAGGACAAGTCAGTACCTATAAGGAACGACTGGTTGCAAAAGGTTTTAAACAGAGTTAAGGAATTGACTACGATGAAACCTTATCACCAGTTGCAATGCTGAAATATATCATAATTCTAATTTCCATTGTGTCTTACCATGACTATGAGATTTGGAAAATAGATGTCAAAACATTATTCCTTAATGGGAACCTCCAAGAAGATGTCTAAATGACACAACCTGAAGGGTTTGTGACTCAAAAGGGTTCCAATAAGGTATACAAGTTGCATAAATCCATTTATGGATTAAAGCAAGCATCCAGATCATGGAACATTCATTTTGATGAAGCCATAAAAGAATTTTTTTTTATCAAGAATGAATGTGAGCCTTGTGTCTACAAACGGTTTAGTGGGAGTGTAGTCATTTTCCTAATAGTACATGTTGATGACATATTACTTATTAGAAACGAGATACCAGTCTTACATTCTGTTAAGGCATGGTTGAATCAATGCTTCTCTATGAAAGAATTGGGTGAGGTAGCATATATTCTTGGGATCAAGATACATCATGATAGATCCAAGATATTACTGGGCCTAAGTTAAAGTACATACATTGATAAGATACTGAAGAGATTTAGTATGGAACAATCCAAGAGGGGATTGTTGCCAGCATCACATGGCATTCATATTTCCAAGAAAATGTGGCCTAAGACACATGAAGAAAGAAAGATAATGGCAAGGACTCCATACGCATCAACGATTGGGTCAGTCATGTATTCCATGCTATGTACTAGGCTAGATTTCGCCTACGCATTGAGTGCGGTAGGCAGATATCAAGATGACCCAGGTGACCTCTATTGGATAGCAGTCAAGACTATCCTAAAGTATCTAAGTTGTACTAAGGATATATTCCTGGTTTATAGAGGAGATGAGGAACTAGTCATCAGAGGATATGTAGATTCTAGTTTCTAGACTGATCAAGATGACATGAAGTCACAAACGGGATACATCTTCACTTTGAATGGAGGTGTAGTGAGCCGGAAGATCTCAAAAAAAAGTGTGGTCGTAGATTCTACAGTAGAGTCTGAGTATATCACAGCTTCTGAGGTAGCTAAAGAAGCAGTTTGGATGTAAAGCTTCTTCTAGGAGCTAGATGTGATACCTAGCAGTAAAGATCCCATCACACTGTTCTGTGATAATACTGTAGTAGTGGATCTCTCAAAAGAGACAAGGTCATATCAGCGGATGAAGCACATACTTCAGAAGTATCATCTCTTGAGGGATTTTTCTCATAGAGGTGAAGTTGTAGTGAGCAGTATTTCTATGGAAGACAACGTGGCAGACCCCTTGACTAAAGCCTTGACTCAGTAGAAACACGATCATCATGTGAGGTCTAGTGGACTGAAAATCATAGGCAGTTGGATCTAGTCCAAGTGGGAGTTTGTAAGAGTTGGTGTCCTAGAACCAACTGGTTTTACTTTTATTACATGGAAATTTAATATATTATTACATATTGTTCATTGTTCTACATTATTATGATGTAATAATGTCCTAGAGTATTTGTTGCATTGATAAGGTCATGGCAATTCCCCGCTATGATGAGAACCTTGAAATGCTATAACAATATTCTTAAATATAGTTCTGTGGTTGGATGACATGCTATGATGGGACACATAGCATGCAGACCGTCGGGTGCGAGTACTCGTAAGCATATGAGACTTCCTCTCATGAAGTTCTCACTTGGTAATCTCCAAGATAGAAGATTATGAGAACAGACCTGCTAGTAGGAATTCTGCATGTTTTGGTGTCATCAGATATTTCTATCTATGAGCATTTGTAATGATCCTTAGACTTTAAGATTATCATTAATATGTGTCACAATTTACGCACTTTGATTTACTGACGAAAACTGTCACACAAACAGTTGGTGGGAAGTAGGGTACGTTGGGTGTGTCACGAGTGGCATGTTATTAATGGATAAGTCGAGGAAGGATTCATCCCTTCCATTTATGGAAGTTGATATCTTGACCCTTTGATTGAAATAGAACCATCGTGCGAAATTCCATGGCCATGGTGTAACGACGAGTTTATTTCAGGTAGTCAAAGAATGACGTATCAAGCATAAAAGTTGATGACACAGTCATGAAACATGCTTGATGAGATATTGTGACAAAGGGATTACATTACACAGTGAGCGTTCATATGTGGATGTTGTTGTTGTTGTGACTTTACGTTATTTCTATTGGGTGCCTTGACCCGTTGCTAGACAATACTCTTGGACTTTAGGCATGCCCGCCTAATGCCAATGAGAAATAATCCTAGAGGGCCACACACTAAGTGTTTTTGGTGGTCTCGGTTAAATTCTATTTGAATTTAATTAATGAAATAAATATTATTCTCAAGACCGTGGAATAATTTTATTCAAGTTAAAATAATCGTATAAATTAAATAAAATATATTCATTTATTTTATTGAACATTTAATAAATATTTATTTACTAGTTTGTAAATAAAATATTTATTTAAGAGAATAAATTATTAATTTATTTATTCAGGTGTTCAATAAATGGAAGTTGAGTTCGAGCGGACCAAGGTCGGTCCGGTAGTAAAATAATTATTTGAAAGATGGTAAATAATTATTTAACTAGTTGACACAAATTAAAATAACTCTGCTATTATTTTTTGACGTAGAATTTTATTTATAATTCTGTTTTGCGCAAGTTGGCGCACCATAAATAATGATGTGGTATTTTTATTAAATACATGGGTTTTCTCTAAGTTCATGAATGTATTTAATTTTTTCTATGCAATTAAATATTGTAACTGAAATTCCATATATATAAATTGGAAAGTACACCTATTATGCCATACACCACACCACAAGCCTGGTGAATTGAGAATTGTGGAGCCAAAAAATTTCTCTCTAGAATCCTCTTCTCCCCCTCTCAAGAACTAGAGATGTTCTTCAAGGCCGAAGAACAAGAGATCAAGAACGATCGACACAAGACACTCGATTCTCCGTGCTAGCACCCAGAGAATGAGCAGTGTCGATCAGAGGCCATCAGAGCATGTGTGGATAACCTCTATAGGGATTCTAGTTTGGATCCTTACAAGCGCAACGAGATAATCCAGAAGGGTCATTCCGGACGATCAATATCATCAACGAAGAAAAATACGAAAGATCCAGGAATTATTTTTCTTTAAGAAATTAATTAAATTAATTATAAACATGGTGTACAAGATCCTCTATGAAGGTTTCAAGCCTCTTTCTTCTTTATCTAAATATTTGATTATATTCCATGGAGACTGGAGTTCATCGTTGTATTGATCCTATAATAATCATTGATCATGGTAAAAATCAAAATTGCGTGTCATCCCAACCACGCTTCCATTACGTCTAGAACCTTCACTTTGTTCTTAGAGGATTTTATGGATTACCAACCACATTAGTACTTGTATTAGGTCACTTGTTAGTGTAATTCACAAACTCCTTATAATTGAAACACTTAATTATGGGAGGTGAAATCTTTGGAGATTTCTTTTTATTCCTATTACGTTGGTAGTCAAATGATCGATGACCTTATTTCCCACACTTAAAACATTTACTAGTCCCCTTAAGACAATTTCCTCCATGTCCCCTTCCACACTTTGATCATAAAGTAAATCTAATATTATTCTCCCCATAGTTATTAGAGTTTCTTTTGAATTTTATCCTTCTTTTATTATCATAACCATGAGATAGATGGGAAAATTCAATCTTGCTTTTTTAATAAGAATACGGGGAGGTACTGACTGAAAAATAAGTTCTTGAACTCATCCCAATCCATATATTTAATTTTATCTTATTGCCTCGTATTCTTGATAAATTTACACCACTAATTTGCTTCACCTTCCAAGAGATATGTTCTCAACTTAACTTTATCGTGTTCTGAACAATGGAGAATGAAAAATATATTTTCAATGGTATTGATCCATTTCTCAGTAACCAGTGGATCAGTCATTCCACTAAAAGAAGGTGGATGTTTCCTTAAAAAAAATTCAAGAAAAATATTATTCCCTTATTTGTTCATTTGGAACTATAGCATGATTCATGTCTTGATAAGGTTGTGTGGTCATAACAATGAGGTTTTTCATTCCATATTCCACAACATCTAGTTGTTCAGGAGGGATATCATTGCATTTTCCATTGTATCCCTCATTAACATGGTTTCTCCGGGTTCCATCCATTGACTAAAACCAAAATAAATTATTGTGATAAACACCAATCATACTGGTAAATCCTCATAATCAAGGTAAATTACCTTGAATATATAACATCGTAGGTTTAATCCTAGGTTATTCTGGATCATTACCAAAATTATAGGATTGTATCCTATACTTAGATTTATCCTTAGAACATCCCTAGACATATACTTAGAAATATTTCTAGGGATATCACTAAAGTTTTCTCATCCTAGTTTCCAAATGTTGACTAAACCATTTCTCTTATACCAATTATAACGACCTAGGATTTTCATATATGGATATTACATTTTTTATATGAATATTCATTACATTTCAAAAATACATGCTTGAGGAGCATAATATTTTTGTGTATTTGGAACATTGGAAAACATTCTTGTAATTTAGAAAAATCTCCCATAAAGATCTTCCCATTTAGTACTCCTACTTAAAATTTTTCTTTATAACCTGAGGAAAAAACCATAAGAAAGGGTGATCTCATGTGATCAGTAAGGGTAAACATGGAAGATACATAAGCATAACATGAACATAAGGGTATGAAAATATTATCATAACATTTGAAGATCAGATCCTAAATATCTAAGATCATATACATGAGCCATGGCATAAATATTAGCAGTTCATATGACATGAATCATAGGGTAGTCAAAGCAGATGAGCCATGAGAGTATAAAAATGGCATAAGACATGGAAATTCTATTATACACATAAGATTAGAATATCTTATATCAATGATTCCTACCAAGACATTCATAGTGTGTTAGGCTTGGGTTAATCACCCATGTACCTATTTTGGGCTTGGGTTGTCCTCTCATATACCTTCTAGTTTAGGGCTTAGGATGACCTCATATGTACCATATTGTTGCAGGCTTAGGATTACCTCCCATGTACCCTCTTATTACAGGTTTAGGATTACCTCCCATGTACTCTCTTGTTGTAGGCTTAGGATGACCTCCCATGTACCCTCTTGTTGCGCGCTTAGGATGACCTCTCGTGTACCCTTTTGAGATCATAGAACATTTATCATTACCCAATGCATTGGAGGGATATATAGGTTCCACATATCATATAATAAAAACCATACATATGTGTTCCATAAGAATATAAATTATTTATCATATCAGAACCCATTGAATAAAATGGGTTTCATAAACATCATTCAATCATAACATAAACCATGGAAAAGAAATGGGTTTCACAAATATCATTACCTCATAAATATAAATAATTCTTAGGAAGAATAATAATGTTAGAATTGAATCATATCCCCAATAAAACATAAGTATCATAAAATAATGTTATCTTAGATAGAAAATACTTTTGATACATCACTTGAAAACAATTCTTGAGGAAAATATCCTTTATACTTTGAAAACGTTTTCTTTTCTTAAAATTACACACAATTTTAAAAGAAAAAAATTTCTTTGAAAATAAACCTAGAATATTGTAATGGAAACATTAAAGCGTCATGGAGTCATGATGGTGGGAAATTTTGTTTGTTCCATATAAGTTAAAAAAACATTCCTTTTGTACTTTTTTTGGAAAAGTCACAAAGTACCTCATTAGGAAAATGACAAAAATATTCCTTTCAAAATGTGTAGTAAAAAGTCAAAAATGAGTAAAAATGAATTTAAAAATCCATATGAAAATAGTAAAAACATTTTTTTGAAAACATATGGAAATAGAATATAAATATTCCATAATAGAGATTTAAAACAAAATAATCTCAAATATTGATGAGTTTGTGAAATAAATACTCATTACTTCATAATCAGTAGAATCGTATTCCCCATAAAAAAAGAAAATTATATGAATATAAAAATACTATTTTATATAAGACTCATATAAGAAATTCATGGGCAATATATACACCATGTAGAAGAAACAAGTAGTGTATAAGGAATGTGTCCCACATAAATAAAAGTGAGACATAAATCCCTTAAGTATTGACTTCCTTCATATACATTCAAACCTCCTATATAATAAATATAATTTTATTATACATATACCAAAAAAATATTCATATATTATTTAATTATAAATTTATATTACTCACTTATTAACAATTCCAAGTTAAAGTTATGTTTTGGGTAATAATCGCTTTGTTTTTTATTCATGTTTTGACTTGTTATCCATAGGACTCTTACATAGATCATGATTTAATGATATCCAAAATGATAACCATGATATAAATATCATATATATATATATTATATTTATTCATGGTTATTCATAAAATTTAGAGGAAAAAAAATAAATTACACCGTTCATGGAGACGGTAGGTCGTACGTATGAAAGAACACTGTTTTCATTCTCTTGTCATAATAAAAGAAAAGAAAGTATATGATATATTATAATTAAAAAATAATTTTTATGTTATATATATATATATTATATTCATAAAATCCATCCTTATTACTACCCATGCGAAATATAGATGAAAACGAATCACATCGCATAGTGGAGATGGTAAGCTATACGTATGCAAGAGCAACGTTATCATTTCCCAAAAGATTAGGTGGTAAAATTTTAGATATGATATTATCATTATAGAAGTATAATCATGTCATAAATATCATATATAAACATTAAACCTATCATAATTCTCACTCATAAAAGATGGTAATGAAAACTGAATTGTATCTCTACGTGGAGATGGTAAGATGTACATACGTACGAGCGATACTTTCACTTCTTGTTTGTTGGGAAAAGGGATGTATAATTGTGTGTTCGTAATCATAATAACATTTTATCATATATATGATGCTTAATTTATGATTTTATGATTTAGATGTCATGGATTTAGAGGAGGTATAGAAGAGTATAAAAATCGAGTGATCAGTTAGAGCGATTACCTCTTCTTCGAAACGACTTCTTTGATTAACACCTTATCACCTCTAAAGAGGGTGTTATTAATAAAATAAGGCCTCTAGAATGTGGATATATATTATATAAATGGATTTGGAAATATCTTGACTGAACCAAATAGGTTTTTAAGTGTGAAGAAAAGAGAATAATGAGTTCCCTTTTATAGGAGAGGGGAGGGGCACTCTTAGAAATTTTCAAAATATTAAATTAATATAAATTAATTTTATATTCCAAATGAATTAAAACTTATTAATTTATAATATAGGATGATTTTGTGTTGAAATAACTTCATCTAATAAAAATTAAATAAGTTTTGACTATTTTTTAATTCTTATCTTTTAGATTTAACCATTATATAACCTTTTTAATTCTTACCGTGATATCATGTAATTTACACTTTGATGAATAATATAATTACTATAAAATTCCAAAACACCAAAAAATGGGTCATTGATGAAATTTTAAGAGTTATCCCAAATAGTTGGAAAAAATTGATATTTTTTGAGATTTTATATCATTTGATAAAATATTATGTATTTTAAAATATCAATAATGTCAATTTTGACACTATTCATCACATGGATTTTTAAAAATATCATAAAAACATGATATATTCCAAAAAACACATTTTTATCTTCAATAACATGTCGAAGTCATTCAAAAAATTCATGGATGACATTAATTATATCAAATTATATTTATTTTAATATTTTTAATATAATTTACTTGAATCTTCCATTAATTAAACAATTATTGTGTCATCATTGTGTCACCATTTTAGGTAATTATTTTATCACTAAAAATTATAAATAAATTACCATGATGTAGATAATTTTTTTATATTTCTAAATACTATTTATAGTCGAACATATCCCTTTTATAACTGATTTGAAGGCTCATTCAACAACCACTCATCGTTGGGGACTGTTGCTTGAAGGAACTGAAGTTAGATCCCTATATATCATCCACACGTGCTTCAGAAATACATGGGAACATTGATCATCAAATTTTGGGTGCTAGTATGAAGATCCAATGATACCTTCAATGTCCCAATGATCATCGCTGTGTCGATCCATCGATCTGTGAATAACTCAGACCAGTTACCCAGATCGACGACCTCTCTCACTATGATGTGGGAGGGAGGAGAGAGAAGCTCTCAAAGTCATAGGATGAGTCGTATCTCAGATGAGATCCTCCTCCTCCTTATATACCGAGGTTCAAAATACCCGCAAATGGCTTCTCGGTCGTCAGATTTGTATTTCCCACTAAATAATCTATAAATGACATCATATGACTAATTTACATTCATAGATATCATTTATATTTTTATCACTTGTAATATAATAAAAATATTATGTGATAAAAATGATTCATTAACTCGACTTGTAATTACCGTAAATATTAAACGAACCCTCGATATTAAAATAATATTCATTCCTATAATATTATTTCATTATTCACTTAATATCTTGTGATTCCTTTAAATAAATAAATTTAAACCAATTATTTTAAGCTCAAATAATATGAATTTATAGATTCCTTAATGATTGTATATTCTCAGAAATCACTCAGATCCCATAGTGGAACCCACCATGTTCTATACTCTTATTCATTAGAATATGTCAAACTTTTGAATACACTTAGTGTGTGACTATCTAAGCCCTTATCTTGATAGTATTGAAGATTATTCATAGATCAGAAGCGGAGTCTAACAACCCATTAAGACCCCTAAATATATAAGAAAAGTTCATAGTAACGACAATCATTCCTATGAACACATGTCGTGTAATATAATCTCTTTGTCTCACAATATATCATAAATAAGGATGCATATTTCATTTCATCATCCTTTCTTGTTATTATTCATTGACCTAACTGGTCTGAATTTCTTTTTTCTACCACAATCATGGATTTAGTGAAGGTGCTACCATCCTAATCAACAAGGCATAAGATATTACTTCTTTTCAAAAGTGAAAAATTATTTCTTTGATTGTTCAATCAATGTCATACCACCAATGACACACTCATACCACCAATGTCATATGGTATTAATGTCATAGTTTTCATCTTTCATCAATGTACATGATCAAATAGTATACACTGATAATAATCTCAAGTTAGGAGACCATTACACCTGTTCACATATAGGAACAATCAACGACACTTAAAACACATGGTGTTCCTATTGTCATGTTTGTCCTCATGATCTCATCTACCCAAGACCACCAAGTGAGAACTTAATGAGAATAATACTCAATGCTTATGTGTCCTCAGCACCTAATAGACATATATCATCTGTGTCCAGTCAGTATGATGTATCAAGACCACAGGGCATATGTTTAAGATTAATGTCATACTATATCAAGGTTCTCATTATAGCATGGGAATTGTTATAACCTTTCAATATGAAAAATAATCTATAAACATTACTATATAAATAGTGGATGTAGAAATATCAACACTATTATGGTAAGTGTACATCATTAACAACTTATTATATAAATGATATGGTAACTGAAAAGTATTGTTCAAGTTGGGTCTAGGGTTCCCACTTTTACAACACTCTCACTTAGACTAGAGCCAATGTGTTAACTATCTTTGTTAGCACTCTCATGATAAGACCATGCTTCTATTGAGTTATGGATTTAGTCGTTAGGTCTGCCACATCTCCACAACGTGACTATTCTATTATTTGCGACTTCGCCTCCTTGAGTATGACTCCTAAAGAGATCATAACCTTGATTATATTCCTTTTTTACTCTATGAAAACTTGACATCTTGAACATTACCAGTAGCAGTATTATCAAAGATATGATAAAAATTTAATCACTACGTGCAATTCCAAGAACTCAAACAAATCGTTGTGTATTTTACACTACTTCTTCAGCTGCATCAGAATCCACAACGCACTCGGTATTTGTAGACATGACTACCACTAGCTTGAATGAGCTTCTATTGATCATGACCTAAGTCTGACTGTGATATTAAATCATATTGGTCTAAAGGAAGACTAGTTTGAGCCCCCTTATAACTAGTGTCATATCCTCTTCAAGTACCAAGAACATATATTTTGTAGTCTCTCAAGTACAATTGGACATTTTTGACTGATTATCATGAAGTTATCATGTATATGTTGGAAATATAACATTTAGTACATATCATGGCATATGTGGTTGATCCATCGCAGAAGCATATGAAATTCTCCTCACAACATTAATTTCCTCCTACGTCCCATATATGTCTTCTTGGAGAGATTTATTTCATGTGACATTGTTAACAATTCTCTCCTAAATTTTCAGTATATGTACTTATAACTTGGTCTAAGAAACCCATTAGATCTACCACAATAGATCTTATTCCTTAAAAGTTGGGTTACTACTTTAAGTTGGTCTCTGGAGAGTTTCATTTATTTTGATCTTAACTATAACACCAATAACTATTTTTCATATGTTATCAAACATATTTTCCTTGGAAAACCGTGGTGCTCTCACTAACCTCTTGTAGAAACATGTAAAAAATTAATTCTCGATAAATATTCTATGATCCTATTATCAAATTCAATCCAAAAATGGATTCTAATAACTTGAACCCCCTATCAGAATTTTTATGATGTCTCCAAACCTTTCTAGTTGTATCTTATAGAAACTTTCAAAGAAAAGGTGGTCTTAACATCCAATGATCAATATAATGATCATAGAAAGTAGCTATAACAATTAGAATTCTAATGAATTTAGGCACAATGACTTGGTATTACCAATCAAGCCTTATTGGTACCATGCTTGTACCACCCATGTATAGTCTCACTTGAATACCCACTGTAGTATCAAGATTTGAAACATTCAACATACAAAGCACTTGTACTTTGATACATGGGATCCATTATTGAATTTTAATTTAACTTTTCAATATTAGTTTAGTGATATTTACTACTTACTTGTAGGATTCATTACTCTCAATTAATAATGTATCACCGGCCGTGGTGAATGTAAAACCACTTATGGTTTCATTCTTCCTACGCAGTATGTGTCTTAAGAACATTTTTTTTCCACAAGATCATGTGAAACATATTCATATTCCAACCACTTGTGAACCTCTGAGATTAACTGAATCAAAGTAAACCTTGTTCTAAATATCCCAAATAGATATGTTCACCCTTTTATAGAAATATATTCTAGCACTTAACTATAGATTTTATATCATATGTATTTCTGTAATATCCTTAGAAAACTTTGGGATAATTAATTTAGATGCACATTGTGTTGTGCTTGATGCAAGTTTGTTTATATCCTTAATGAACACTTTGCATCTAAACACAATTTTTCATGACATGATAGATTTATATCATACCATAACTTATATGATATCCATTTTTCATTACAGTTGGCTTATGGTTATGGGATATCACCTCTTTTTGTGAAACATGTCTCAAAAAATGATGAAAGTTTCTACAATGCATATTAGTTTCAACATTGTTGCTCCTTTTACTTACATCATGACTCTGATGTGTATAAGGAAATGTGCATTTAGAAATTACTCCATGCTTCATTTTAATGATCTGTGTTTACATGTCATACTCATCATCAATCCACCTTACTAAAATCATAAATTTTATGTGTATAAGGAAATGTGAGTTTAGGAATAAATCCACTCTACATTTTATGATAGATGTATGTTTGGTCAAGATATTCTTCAGTACATGGGCCCAGAGCAACTCATATCTTCTAACAGTGCATATATCATAATTCAATTTTACATTCCTTAAAAAACTTCTGAAAGAATCTTATAAAGTATAAAATTTTACCTCTAACACAACCTTGGAATAGTTCACGCTCTATAGCTGAAATAATTCTTAAAGTTATGTGACTAACCTTTATTTCCAAAGGTTTCTTTATCCAAAACTAAATAAGAAAACATGTCCATAATACCTGAGGTATTCAACTACAAATATTCTAAAATGTATATTGGGTATATTATTGAAAACTATTTTGTTTTTACTAGACAAGTATTACCTTTCCACAACTGAGTATAAATAATTATTACATTTAATATTCATCATTTATTTCCAAATATTCTTGCATTTTTTAAGTATTAGTTAAGTATTAGACACCACAAAAAACATTTATTCCAAAATGGAATAATGTCTCCTTGTGTCTAATGGTGAGATAATTATTTTGGTAATACTCAATAAAAGTTCAACTAGATTCATTAAACTTGACAATTAGAAGTTGTGTACTTCTCACCGCTGACTTAGGAATAACTCTTTCTCAATCGCTTGGAGAATTTAATTTAATTCTTGTAATGTTTCATTTATTACTTGGTTATTGTATTTAAATACACATATTTTTTAAGCATATTGTATTTAATACCTAAGAAGTATGATAGAAACATCAGATAAAATGATGAATATACACTAAGTGGAAACCTCTACTTTCTTCTACTTCAATTCGTTGCATTTAATCTTCCATAAACTTATCCCATGACATGTGAAGAAAATAGTCTATTGTATGATGATCAACCACTTTTCTTTAAAGGATGGATGTTGTGAAGGTGTCTTTGTCATGGAACTTGTCATTTCTTTTTCACCTTCTCTTTCAACTTGTTCACCATAAGAACTACACATTAATCTTTCTTTAAGTTCTTATCAACTTGGTGAACCCAACCCAAAATGTAATGAAGTGTTTTCCACATACTTTTAATTTTTTAATATTAAACTAAATTAGAGTAGTTGAGTGAAAATGATATAAGAAATGGATAATTGAAATATCATTCATCATCTTTCAACTTACACATATTCAGTGTAATCATCATTGTTGGTTTAGTCCAAGAAATTCCTTATTTTAATGATCTCAAATCATGTTTATTATATTTTTAATAAGTTTCAGGTTTTATAATAGTCAAATATTTTCTACCCAAAATAATAAAATTGGCTAAGTCTTAATATACCATGACTATCTACCACTAGTAGTTTTAAGCTACCATTAGTTAAACTCAGCTATCACTCTAAGCAATCATTAGTTCAAGATGATACCACTAATTCAACTATGCGCCCACTATCATCTACCACCAGAAGAGATACAACTACTTCCAGACTATCTACCAATTAGACGCTACCACTAGAGCATCGAAAAATAAGTACATCTATCACTGAGTGTTGTTACTGCTATCACAAGGAGCTACTGCTACTATCAAACAGTGCTACCACCAAGTGGATCTACTGTCGAATGAAGTTACTGGGGGTATCAGAAGATACCATCAAGCACTTTTTCTATCAAGTGATGTTACCATCAAGTGCATCTACCACCAAGAGGATTTAAGATTTTAAATCTTTTTAATAGATATTTTTAATTAGAAACTCAACTCACCCCCTCTTGATTGTTCCACTCCAACCAACATTTGGTATCAAAAGATTTTTAAATATCTTTTTACTGTGATCAAGTTTTACCAAAAGATATTAATTTATGTTAAATCTAAATTTCTATCTTTAATAAAAATTTTGAGGGAACAACCACTAACTTCCTCCTTATTTTAATGAAAATAATTATGTTCAATTGGAATATTAAGATGAAAATCCATATAGATCATGGGTTTTGATATCTGAACTGAAATTGCGGACAAATATGATATACTATGCTTAGATGAAGATGAATTTAATAGAATATCTATATGTTCAAATGATTTTGAAATTTGGGATACTCTTGTTATATCTCATGAGGGAACCTAAAATTTCAAAGAAATACATTTAAATACTTATACCATTAAATATGATAAATTCAAAATGAAGCCCGATGAATCCATTTCTAATATGTATCTCGGGTTCAATAAAATTTTCAATACTATGCATGCACTTGTAAAGACAATTGCAGACAAAGATCAAGTGATGTGATTGTTAATATGTATACCTTATAGGTGGAGATGAACTTCAAATTCCATCAAAGAATCATACGACATCAGCTAATTATGAGTGAAGGAACTCATTGAAAAACTCATGATGTACAAGGGAAAATTACAAGTCAACAAAGAAGATTAACCCAAGAGAAAGTTAGAAGCCTTTAGGACTTCTGACTCAAATCAAAAAAGAAAAGATAAAAGCTAACAGTTCAAGTGATAATGAATCATCTGATGACAGTGATAATAAAATTGATCTCTTATCTAGATGATTCAATAAATTCTTCAAAAAGACTAATTATAACATCCTGCTCCTTCTCATTGGCTTGAGAAGGCAGTGGAAGGTTACTTGGCCTTAAACGACATCCCCAAGATGTCAAAGGCTGACAATAAATACCTAAGGGGTTCAATACACGTAGGGGAAAATTTTACCTATAAGAATAAAACTACTAACCATACAACCCATAACCAAACAACCACCATATGATGCATGATAACAATGTAAGACAACTCAACATTTCATTTATCAAAATCAAACTAAAACCAAGTACCATAATAGAAGGATGCAATATCAAAGTAAATAGAGGAATAAAAAACTCAGACTCCAATGAAAACTTCAAGCTCCAAAGATGCTCCATGATCTAACTCCACAATAGCCCAAGTATCATGAAGTACTGCTAAAGATGTTTGATACTTTACCTTTTCCCGTGTCTCGATAAACAACATCTGCAAAATCACCAAAGTGCCAAAGAAGATACGAGTAATGAAACTTAATAGATTTTTACCAATGACTTCCCTACTTGCACCGCTAGGATAGAACATGTTATCCCATTTATATAAAATAGTTTATATAAAATAATTTCTAAAATAGTTTATATCAAAATAAAAACAAGTGCCAATGTAAAACAGTTTTCTCAAACAACACCAATTTCCAAGGAAATCAACCAAACAATGTTCAAAAACCATTTCATTAATTCCACTTTGGCATACCCTATTCCCATCCACACATCCAGAAATTTACACATGTATTCTTAGTTATGAAAGTTCCATAATCATGAGTAGTTTCTCATTGATATACCAAGTCATCACAAGAAAATTAAATCCCATGTTCCATTACACCTTTGGCACCGAGCACAAGGTCATATTTCAACCAAGCCTTGTAATGAAATATGAACACACACCACCAAGTATGCCCAAAAACCATGCCCATATCATCATGTCAAAAACATTTTAATACCAAACCCATTTCAATAAAACAACCTTTTTATAGAAATCCATTTTTCCAAAACCATTTCCATAAATCAACCAAGCTACTATTTTAAAATCATTTATCAAAGAATTCCACAACAATTCCACAAAAACACATAACCCATCACTAAAGAGGTTTTCTACCATGATTTTTACACAAATTTCACAATCAATTTCAATAAATTTAATAAATTTAAAACTATAGTCGAGATTGAATCAACTTACCTTAGGTTTTATGATGAAAATGATAAACGACACTTAAAATCCCACAAAACTAGGTTAAATCTCCACGGACCCACCTTAGATATCTTCCCCTATCAACAACAAGAACAAATATAAACATATTTGGAATCCACAACCTTAGATCTACCCACAAAGAGCATATATTTAAGAAACTGAGAGAGAGAGGGAGAAGAAGATCTAAGAAAACTCATCACGAACAACCAAGAACGATGAATTATCATGAGAATCGGGCTTTAATGCACCAAGGAATGCATCCAGATCACTTCCAATTCTATGGGGAGTGGTTCTACAACCTTTTAGAGAATAAAATCACAAGTTAGGTCCATTTTGGGGCAAAAATGTGGCATTACAGGATTAATGTGACCTGGATCCACTTTTTTAGGATCTTGTTTTTTAACCGTGCATAGTTTAGTCGCACGATTAGGAAAAACATGCACTAACCATGCACAAGCCATTGCCTCATGAATAAACCTCACACAATTGGCTCACATGATTGGCTCGCATAATTTCCAAACCTTGGGCCAACTGTGCTAAATCCCATTATCTCAAGTAGCATGGTTTCTCCTAGGTTGTCACACGGTTTAGAAAAACCATGCGCTACTCGTGCGCCTTCCCCTTTGCCTTTGTCTCACTGTGTACGGTTTCTTGTAGTAATTTCATGGTTTACCCAAACCGTACTCAAACCATGAACCTGTATAAAATCCGCAAAAACATTCCAAAAGGTCCACAAACCTTCCCAAACTTAACCCATATACTTTACATACTTAAAATACATAAAGAAAGGGTTACTTACTTGAAAATGGGGGGGGGGGGGGGGTTCTACATTATCTCCACCATTGTAATTTCCATTATTAGAACATAGAAAACCATCATTTCTTTGAAAGAGTTATGACCATTTCTCAATCATTTCCTTATGATGTTCCCAAGTCACTTCCTGGATCTGACAATGTTGCCATAAAACCTGCACTAGAACGATGTTTTTTCTGCACAAAACATTCTCTTACCTATCCATAATCTACAATGGGATATGTACCAAAAAAGAATCTGACTCTAGTTCAACATGATCCCATCAAATCACATGCTCAAGATTAGGCTGATACTTTTTAATTAAGATACATGAAAAAAATTATGTACTACACTGAACTGTGGTGGCAATGTCAATCAATATTCCACTGCACCAAACCGTTATAGTATCTCAAAAGGGCATATGAATTTAGGAGATAACTTGACCTACTTCCCAAAACAATGATTTCCAAGACTAGGAGAGATCCCTGAGAACACATGATCAATCACTGCAAACATCAACAGTCATCGATGATGATCCACATATGATTTCTGATGACTCTGTGTCATCTTTATCTATTTCCTGATCAACTGAATCTTCTCCATTGTCTCTTGGACAATGTTTAGCCCAACTAGTGAATTATCACATGTTTCCACCTAACACAGTAGAGAACGATAAGGAAACCCATACAATGCTTCAAGTAGAGCCATTTATATCGAGTCTTGGTAACTGTTGTTATACAAGAACTCCACTAACAACACGCGCTCTTCCCACGATCCAACAAAATCCATTACACATTCCCACAACATACCTTCCAAAGTCTGTATCATCCTTTTGGATTTCTCATCCATTTGAGGATGATATATCATACTCATAGTTAAATGAGTCCCAAGGTATTTATATAGGTATTTCTAGAAATGAGAGGTAAACCTCATATCTACTTCTGAAATGATCAAAGCTGGTATGTCATGCTCCTTTAACACTTCTCGGATATAGATTTTTTTCAAGTCCTCCACCGTATAAGATTCATGAATAGGGATGAAGTGAGCCGAGACTTTGTGAGCTAATCCACTGTCACTCATATGACATCATGTTTTTGAACCATTATTGGGAGACCTGTTAAGAAATCCATAGTTATCTGCTCCCATTTCTAAATAGGGATAGGTAAATACTACAACATACCTATTGGTCGCTGATGTTCTGCCTTAACTTGCTAATGAGTTAAGCATTTCGAAACAAATTCAGCCACTTTCCCTTTCATGTTTCTCCACCAAAACTGTGCTTTCAATTCCTTATACATCTTCTATATTCCTGGATGAAAAACCCATCTTGAATGGTGGTAACCATGAAGAAGTTTTTCTTGAAAATACATAGGTATGACCATCCAATTTTTGAACCATAACACATTACTCTCATCCAGCTTTCATCCCTTAATGGTCTCCACACCATTGAGTTTTGAACTCACCGCAACACATTCTAAATAGGGTGTTTGTGATTCTTTAACCATCTTTAACAAATCAGGAACCACCAAAACTGGGAAGAAAATAGTAACATCTCCTCGGTCTTCACTTTCCAAGTGAATGTTAGCTAGGACCGACATCAACTTCGACTCATATGAAGTCTCTTTTTCTAACTAAGCATATGACTTTATGCTTAATGCATCTACCACCAAATTTCCTTTTCTCAAAGTATACATCAATTCAAAGTTGAAAATTTGGAGATACTTCATTCATCTTCTTTGTATTAGATTTAAATATCGTTGTGAGAAAATATGTTTCAAACTCTTATGATCTGTGAACATGGTAAATTTCTCACCAAATAGATAATGACGTCAAGTCTTCAAAGCATTGACTACGACAGCTAACTCCAAATCATGTGTTGGGTAATTCTTCTCATGCACTTGTAACTTCCATGAGGCATACAAAATAACATGATCTCCCTGCATGAGTACACACCCCAACCCGGATCTCAAAGAATCACAATACACCATGCACCCTTGTCCTAATTCAGAAAATATTAAGATATGTGCTGATGTAAGGTGAACTTTCATCTCTTGGAATGACTTTTGGAATTCCTCATCCCATTGGAATGGAACATTCTTCTTTGTCAAAGTTGTCATAGGCGAAGATACTAGTCAAAAATAAAACACAAAGATTCGATAATAACTAGTCAATCCAAGAAAACTGTGTATCTCAAATACATTCTTTGGTGGTTGCTAAGAAATCACAGCCTCAATCTTTTTTGGATCTACATAAATGCCTTTTTTAGAAATTAAATGACCCATAAAGCGTACCTATTGTATCCAAAAATCACACTTTGATAATTTGACATATAGATGATGATCCCTCAAGATTCCCAACATTGTTGTCAAGTGTTTCTCATGCTCAGACCTTGTCCTTGAATACACCAATATGTCATTTAAAAACACCACCATAAAAGAATCCATATATTTCTAAAATATCCAATTCATTAACATCATAAAGACCACTAGTGCATTCGTAATACTGAAAGGCATTACCACATATTCATAATGTCCATATCTTCTTCTAAAAGCTATTTTTAGAATATCTTCCTTCTGAACCCGCAATTGGTGATATTCTGATCGCAAGTCAATCTTAGAGAACCACTGAGCTCCTCTCAATTGATCGAATAGATCATCAATGCATGGATGTGGATAGAGATTATTTATCATAACTTTTTTAAGATTACAATAATCCACACATAGCCATAGATTTTCATCCACCTTTTTCACAAAAAAGATTGGCACTTCCCACGAGGACGTGCTAGGTCGAACAAACCCTTTGCTTTATAGCTCTTCTAACTATACTTTCAATTCTATTAACTCTGTTGGCATCATCCGGTAAGACAGAAGGGAAATAGGACTAGTCCCCATAAAGAGATCAATCATAAACTCTACTTCTCTTATTGGTGGTAACCCTGAGAAATTATTGGGAAACACGTCAAGAAACTGATCCATCACTGCTGGAAAACTATTCTTCTCAATGTCATCCATAGATGCCAAAGACAATACTCCCAACTAGTATGAGATCGTTCCAACTACTGGTGTTAACAAGCTCATTGCACCTGCCTTTACATGTTGGTCTCCTCAAAATAGATACTCGACACCATCTTCAGTTGTGAAACTGACCTTTCTGGTATAATAATCGATGTGAGCATTGAACGTTGTCAACCAATCCATACCCAAGATTATATCAAAGTCATCCATCTCAATCAAATAGAAATATCATTTCATCTTAGCTCCATCAATAGTTATAGAACATGCTCTACACACAAATACTTGACACTCTCTTTGACTAAGAGGAGTTTGAAGTTTTATCACAGAATACATCATCTCAACTTTTAAGTTCAGTAAATCAACATCCCAAGAAAAAATAAAGGAATGAGATGAACCCGTATCAAAAAACACTTTCATAAGGGTAGAATTCAAAAGAATCATACCTCTAATTGTAGATGATAATGGTTGATCATCAACAATAACCTATTTTGCTTCATATAATTTCTTTCTTGCAATACTTTTCTCCTTGTTTTCCTATTGAGATTCCACTGCTTGAGGAGTCATGGTATTCCTAGAATCACCATGTCTAGTTCTATTTAGCTAACGAGGCTGATTCTATTATCCTCACCTTGTGAAAGCATATGATGCCTATGACACCTGAGAAGTGTCTTGAACACCTGACCTTGGAGCACTGTAACAATAGTGTTGAAGATACCCCATCTTGTTGCAATTGTGGCATTCCCTCAATGGCGTCGTACACTATCACTTCATGTGGTCGAGCGAACCACATTGGAAATGTAACATCCCATTACTGTTTCAGGTATTCCTAATCCTTGTTCGGTTAAATTATTATTACGTTAAATGGGAAAAAATGATTTATCAGTGAAAAGTTGTGTTTTTGTTAAACACGTCACGGAATGGTAAAAAAACCCAATTAACACCTCATAATATTCAATTGAATATATTTTTTGTTAAAAATTGGGTAAGTATAAGTTTATGAGGTCTGAAAAGTTTCGAGGTGGATGGAATATAAATATTAAATATATTATTTTAAACATGGGAAATTTATTCAATAAAATTGAATAACTCCAAAACGGTCTGTCATATGAGAAATCTGAGCATACTGTTATGTGGAAATATAGTGGGTATAACATTCAAAGGTGCCAGAATTTTGGATGTCTCGCTCGTGAGATAAAGTTTTTAAATAATATTTAATACATTATTTATTAATAATTAAATATCTCCCAAACGGTGTGTCGTATCGGAAATCTGATACCACTGATGAGTCCGGAATAGGGGGTTTACCCTAGACAAGGTATAAAATTTGTTTGCATCAGGTGTTTGGATGCCTCGCCCTCAAGAATACCATTTTTTATATTAATTAATTAATTATTCCGAGTTTTCATTAATAAATCATTAATATCTCTCAAACCGCTCATCATTTGAGAAATCTGAGAACACCATTGGGTCTGGAATGGGGTGCTTACCCTAGATGGGGTATTATTTAATTCTCAACTGATATTTGGTGTCATTTAATTTTTTTACATTAAATAATTAATTTTATTAAATTCATTTAATTGCTAAAAAACACAGCAGTGTTCATTTTCTCCATTTTTGCATCGCACCACCATTTCCCACACACGGGACCTTCCAAAAATTCCATTTATTGCCCATTTTTACCGTTTGAAAATTGTAAACACCTTAAATGGATGAATCAATGACTCCTCAATCAATTTTAGGTTAAATCGTGGCTTTAATTAGGCGTTTCAAAATGTTGGATGGTTTCACAGTTATGGGGTTTTGAAATACCCCAACTCCTTCGGTTCTTTGGTGTCTTTTGTTCTAGATGAGTTTGGTAGGATACAAATCTTTCCTGCGCACCTTAATCGAGTTCTAAAGATCAAAATCGGATCGGTTCTTCCTCCATCAGCTGGTGCACGCTCCTCCTCTCGCCTACTCATTCTTCTTAGGTTATGTTTTTAATTTATTTTATTTAATTTACTTATTTTCTTCCTATCTTATAATTTCAATAACTTCTATGTTATTGGTCGGAATTACACACCGTCTATTTCGTTGGACTCGTATCGACAATAAGAATCTAAATCATACTTTTGTTTCAAAGGCATCAAGGTTTTGATTAATCTTCATTTTCACTTTTTAGATGGGTTATTTAAAATAAATAATTATATGTATTATCAAAAGATAAATATTGAAATAATTGTAAAAAATAATCACATGGTTTTATCTAACAATAGTTTATAAAATTGTAACATGATAATTGTTTTGAATTATTAAAGGACAATTACTCATCTTATTGTAATTAATTATGAAAAAAATATTAATGGATAATAATAAGGTAATTATCATGTGACATGGATTATTGAAATTACCATGAGATAATTGTTGAAAGGATAATTTCCCCTCTTTTTTGGAAAGGATAATTATAAATAATTTTTCAAATGATAATTACAATGAATAATCGTGGGATAATTGTGAAATTGACAAATGATAATTATTAAAAGAATTTATAGAATTATATTTATTTAAATTATATATGAATAATTATAAAGGAATACCACATGTGTTATCATTTTATTTTAAAGATAATATAATATCGAATGTGGTTTATAATTATTCTGAGGAAAATATTGTGAACATACTCATCGACATAAAATGATAATGTGGAATTTTATCAAGGAGGTTGGGACTATTATCGCATGTGATAATCAAAATGATAATTTAGAAATTATCCAAGAGAGAGAAAATATTGTTGAATTTAATATTTTAATTGATAATTTGAAATTATCCAAGAGAGATAAAATATTATCGCATGTAATATTTTAATCAATAATTTGTAATTATCCATGAAAGATAAAATGTATTTGCATGTAATATTTTATTTCCTTGAGAAATAAAATAGAGGGATATAATTATCGAATGATCTTTATAATTATCCTTATGAATATTTTTTGCGATTGCATGTCTTAACATAAAACGATAATCCAGAGATTATCTAGGAGAGAGAAAATGTAATCACATGTAACATTTTACTTCCTTGTGAAATAAAATCGATGTTTTGGTTCTAGGAACCCTTGATGAGCGTCGAGCATTGGTGTGTCAATGATTACAATAAAAATATCATGGGGAGGCATATTGAACCACATGGGGTTGTTTATCCTTGCAGTTGACATCAACGACCTTGAGGTATGTAACGACCTGAACTTTTAATAATTTATGTTTCCTTTGTTTGTGTGTTATTTTATTTTATACTCAATGAAACTATTTCATTTAATGAAATGAGTATAAATAAAATGAGACCGTTGGGTTTCGACTGTTATATGATGTTGGTCAATATGACCATTGGAAACTAAACTCTTAATGTTGCGTTTTTTTTCTATAAAAAACAAGTGACCTTGGTTAATTAATACAGAAAGAAGATACGATGGCCTCATCCCATAGTCTCGGGATGATCGAAGCCCATCTGACGGAACTGGGGAAGGAGGTAGCACCACTGGGTTTTTCTCTGGACCAAACCAAAGCTGAACTTCACCGTGTGAAGCTGGAACGGAATCGCCTTCGGGAGAAGTTCAAGCTTATAGAAATCACTACTTGGGCAATTTTGGTTGAGCCTCCCTTAAATTCTCTCACCTTAGCACACCTTACACTTAGGTCATATGCTGGTGTTATAAGGGGCTATGTAATGAGACCATATCTACTTTGTGTAATCCTTTGAGATAATTTTTTTTTGATTTCTTCCTATGGTGAAGTTTTTGAATTTTCAGATGTCCGGATAAAAATAGGATATATCTTATGGATGAATTTTGAAAAAAAGGATATTTTAAAGTATTTATGTAAACCTTAAATAATTAATGATGTGTAAGGATTTTCAAAAAATGGTCTTCTGTAAATGTGTTCAGTAAGAAATTTAGAGTCTAATAAGATCAACTTAATTTTTTTGGTGAATAGTAAATTATGAATAGTGATTTTATGCTTAGGATTAGTAATGTGACCAAATGGATTAGTAATCTCACTTAAATAAATTATTAATATAATTCAGGCACCATGATTAAGTAATGTGATTCAATAAAATAGGTAAATAACTGTTTTAGAAATTATTAGTTAAGTATTGGTTTTTTTACATGAATAGTGTTTTTTATTTAAAAATTAAATTAAAAATATTTAGAAAATTATTTTTATAAAATGGATTTAATTTTTAAATTTAGAGTGTCGATATTATGTTAAGGTGAATTTTTGGGATTTTTCTGAAAAAGTTGAATTTTCAGTGAATAGTGAATTTTCAGTTTAGAGTTTCGGGAGTTTAATGACATCATTAAGGATGTAATAGTTATGAAATAATTCTGGTTGAATTATGAATAGTAATAGAAGGTATGAGGTGTCCCAAGTGGCCAATACCATGGGCATATACCATGGGCAAGCCCATGGTTTTGCCAATACCACCAATGAGGTGTCCCTTGGCCATTAATGCCTTGTCCCCTCACTTCCCCTATAAATACCAAGCCATTCTCTCATCCTTTCCATTAAAAAATCATCCTCAACTAATTTATGGTCTTTTTACCTCCCAATTTGTCCTCCCAAGGTTCCATCAAGCCTCCTAAGGTCCCAAACTTTAAGATTTCGAAGTTACTCTTCAAGGTAAGGGATTCTTTCACCCTCCTCTTTTAAGTCATGACTTACTTTATGTTGTGTCTTATATTTTCCATCTCTTTATGTTGAGGGTATGTTATTATATGTTCTTATTACTGCCCATTTCATGTCCAAATAATTAGAGACCCTTTATTCACTCATCAATTTTTTTTCTGAATTTTAATGTGACGCCGTTAGGCTGCCGAATTTCTCATAAAAGAAAACACATCTTCTTTTTCCTTTCAAGTTTCCTTTTCTTGTGGTATGTCATAAAAATATCTATACCATGTTATTATATCCATTTTATTCTGTATTTATATTGTAATATGAGTTATTCATAAGTGTGTTACCCTTGTACCCCCTCTTTTTATTATTTTCTAAAACCATGTTATATAGCCGTTATGCTGTAGAAATTTCGTCTCAAAATTTCTATCTCTTTATCTCCAGAAATTCTCTGGTTTTATTTATGTGAATACCCAGACCTATTTTTTTTGGGTGTTCATAAATATATAAATATTATGTATTTGATTCTTTAATTGACATATATATAACCCTCACTCCCTTTCCATGGGTTATAAATGACATATTGATTTTTTTAAGAACTTTTAAAATGTCACGATCTTGAAATGAAACCCATTTATTTTATTCTCCATGGGTTATTTATGAAATGTTTGATTATTATATATGTGGCTCACATGAAATTAAAGACATATTAAGGGTTCACCCTGATAGCTCTCCAATGCATTGGGTAAAGATTTAATCTCTAGAGATGACAAGTTTCACGATAGCTTGGTGAATAACCTTGGTAATTTTTATGACACCTTGGGGATGGACCTTGGTGATATGTTCATGAATGTCTAAATGAAATGTTGTAGCCACATATTCAAGTTATGTTTCAATTTCTTTTCATTATGATATGCCTATACTTCCATTTCTCATGTCTTTATGTTATTATTCAAGTTCTTATTGATATCACAAGTAAATTGATTCCTTGTTTACCCTTATTAGGCCTTCTGCTCACCCTTTACTTTGATGTATGTCTCCAGGATATGAGATGCAGTAATTGAACATAGGATGAACATATGATGAAGCCTTAAAAGTGTATTAGAAGAATATTTTATATTGTTTTCATGTTTTATGTCCCTGATTTCCAAGACACTAGACTTTAAAGATCCTCTGTATGTAAAATGTAATGAAAAGTTATGTATTAAAAAGGTGGGATGCCACAGTTGGTATCAAAGGATAGTTTAGTTATTTATGAGAATTAGGCCATGAAAACTTTCAGAAGAACCCTATATAAAAGTTTAAATATAGAGAATATTCCTGGTATTTTGGTGAGTATTGAGTAAGTGGTTCATCAAGTAAATATATCCATGTCTGGATACGAGCAGGTAGAGGTGGCTCTGGCACAGATGTACATAGGGGTAAAACCTGAAAACACTGCTTTGAGCTAGACTCGAATGGGAACTGGTAAATGAATCAGTCCTTACTGAACTCTTAGTTACAACACTCTTGGGGGATATGTTTGGTTAATCGCAATCTTTTTATGAATCATTATGAAGGAATTATAGAGAAATATAATTGTTTAAGCATGAATTTTTAAGACATAAAATCCTCTATAGTTAAAAGATTCATAAATGAAATAAGTTTCTCACTAAGAATTTATTCTTTTAGAAAATGGCGGGCAATAGGAGGAACTGTGCAAATAGTGACTGCAATGGACCATGTGCTGACGACCCTCTGATAGAATCCAGAATGGAAACATTCATGCGAATGATAAACCAAATGACTCAAGTTATCAGAAATAACTTGAATCAAGCTGAGATACCGATCTCACCGCAAAGGGAACAACATGTTGTTGAGTCCTTTATGCATCAGCGAACACCAAACTTCAGTGGATCGATGGACCCATTGATTTCTAAATAGTGGATCAGCTCTATAGAGAAGATCTTTTCTATACTCTACTGTTCAGATCAAGAGAAGGTCACCCTAGCTGTCTATCGCTTAGAGGGAGAAGCTGATCAGTGGTGGTAACTGATTAAAAACACAAGGCCAAGATTGGAGGTTGAAGTTATGGAGTGGGAAGAGTTTAGAGGGATCTTTTTCAGCAAGTATTTCCCTCGTTCCATGAGAACAAGAATGGAGAAAGAGTTTCTCGATATGAAGCAGAAGGAGAACGAATCTGTCAGAAGCTATGAGATGAACTTCACCCGACTTTCAATATATACCTCTAGCTTTGTCATGGATCCAAATGGGAAGGTTGATAGATTCTTCAGTGGGCTGAGACCTCATTTGCGGAAGAATCTATCCAACCGAGACTATGATAGCTATGAGGATATCGTATGGAGTGCGATGAAAGTCGAGCTAGAGTTTGGTGAGATGCAGTGGTCTCATAAATCAAACAACAAGAAGAGATCGCTGGATCCAAGATTAGAGAGGAGCTTCAATCAAGGAAGAGGAGGCAAGAAAGTACAACTTTCCATGCATAATAAATGTGGTAAGAAGCATTCGGGGAACTGCCTGCTCAGGAGTGGGAAGTTCTACAAGTGTGGTGGAGATGGCCACATTGCGAGGAATTGTCGTAGTGAGGTGAAACCTTAGCTTCCAAATGCTAACGACAAGGGGAAGATGGTGCAAGCCCTACCTGATGTTCAGTACTTCAAGTGTAGACAACGTGGGCACTTTTCCAATCACTGTCCAAATCTGATGGCAGTGGAGGGGAACCACCATCAGCCTCAGAAAAGGCCAAGGGAGAAAGGTCGTGCTTTTTCTATCATGACAGCTGAAGTTGAAGCTCCAAATGATGTGGTAGCAGGTACTCTTGTTTTCCTCTCAAATATAGTAAGTACTTTGTTTGATTCTGGTTCTACACATTCCTTTATTTCCTCCAAGTTTGCAAAGAATTTAGAATCAACCCCCGAATTGCTAAAAGTAGAGTTGTCATTCAAGACTCCTGGTGGGACTATCCAAGCATCTTCAATGTATAGAAACTCTAGTATTTACTTTAGTGAGCGCAATATTATCGCAAATATAGTAGTCATTCCCATGCTGGAATTTGACATTATACTAGGGATGGACTGGCTCTCAAAGTATAATGCTAATATCAATTGTAGAAGCAAGGAAATATCAGTAGTCTTGAATGGAAAACCTACAGTTATCTTCCAAGGAGAGATATCTCAACCTCATCTTTGTCTAAAAGAACCCCCTATATCCTTCTTTATGGAGTTGATAGGTGAAGAAGAAGAAGGATATGCGAGTTTGATGATAGAAAATGTCCTCATCATCTAGGAATATGTTGATGTATTTCCTGAGGAGTTACCCAGACCTCCCCCAGAAAGAGAGGTAGAGTTATCCATTGAACTCGTACCTGGATCTCATCCGATATCAAAGACCCCATATAGAATGGAAAATGTGGAGCTAGAGAAATTAAAGAAACAACTCCAAGATCTTTTGGAGAAGGGGTTTATCCGAACGAGTGTGTCTCCTTGGGGAGCACCAGTTCTCTTCGTGAAGAAGAATGATGGATCGATGTGGCTATGCATTGATTATAGAGAACTGAATGGGATCACAGTGAAGAAAAAATACCCTCTTCCAAGAATTGATGACTTTTTGAGGCTCAGGTCTTCTCTAAGATTGATATTCGATCTGGTTATCATCAATTGAGGGTGAAGAAATAAGATATTCCAAAAATTTCCTTCTGATCAAGATATGGGCATTATGATTTTGCTATTATGCCCTTCAGACTGACTAATTCACCTACTATTTTTATGTATTTGATGAATAGAGTCTTTAAGGACTACCTTGATAACTTTGTGGTAGTTTTTATTGATGATATTTTGATATATTCCAAAATTTGCGAGGAGCATGAGGATCATCTAAGGGATATTTTTCAAACTCTACAGAAAGAGAGGCTTTTTGGGAAGTTTAGTAAATGTGAATTCTAGTTACAATATGTTACTTTATTGGGGCACATTGTAACCAATGAAGGAATCACAATTGACCCTACAAAGACAAAATTTGTATAGGAGTGGCCTCATCCTACAACAATAACTAAGATTCGAAGTTTCCTTGGATTATCTGGATATTATAGTAGGTTTGTGAAGAACTTTTCATGACTTTCTAATCTATTAACCAAGTTAACTCGAAAAGGGGTCAAGTTCATCTGGACAAAGGAGTGTGAGGAAATTTTCCAAGAGCTGAAGAAGATATTGGTTACTGCACCCGTGTTAACTCTGCCCTCAAGTGGAGAAGGATTTATTATTTTTAGCGATGCATCTATGAAAGGGATTGGGTGCATCCTCATGAAAAATGATGAGTTCATTTCTTATGCATCTCGACAGTTGAAGATTAATGAGCAGAATTATCCTATGCATGATCTGGAGCTGGCTGCAGTCGTTTTTTCTCTGAAGATATGGAGGCACTATCTTTATGGGGAGAAATGTGATATATACACAGACCATTAAAGTTTGAAGTATATTTTCACACAAAAGGAATTGAACATGAGACAAAGGAGATGGTTGGAACTTCTTAAAGACTATTATTGTTTAATTAATTATCACCTTGGAAGAGCAAACAAGGTTGCTTATGCATTAAGCAGGAAAGACCTAGTTGTTCTTTCCATGATGAGGATTAAAAAATATCCTTTAATCAATGACCTAGTAAAGATGGACATGGGAATTTTAAGGGAAGGGATATCATCAACCCTAACCCAAATTATTTCTCAACCATCATTGCTAGAGAAGATCAAGAAGGCTCAAAAAGAAGATCCTTTGTTATAAGAGAAGTTTGAGTTTGTAAAGGATGGAAAGTTTCCTGAGTTCAATATTGATCAAGAAGGTGTATTGAGATTTCATACAAGACTATGTGTTCCATCTATTCCAGAAATAAAGAAGGAGCTGATGGATGAAGCTCATAGATCTACTTTCTTTATACATCCTGGAAGCACAAAAATGTATAGGGAAATTCGTAATCATTATTGGTGGGATAATATGAAAAGGGAGATTGCTGACTACACTTCAAGGTGCCTAGTATGCCAGCAAGTGAAGGCAGAGCAGCAACTTCCTAAAGGGGTATTGCAACCACTACCCATACCATCATGGAAGTGGGACAATATCACTATGGACTTCATCACTGGTCTCCCAATAACTTCCAAAGGAAACAATGTGATATGGGTTATTGTGGACCGTCTCACCAAGACTGCCCATTTTATCTCTATCTGGGAATATTTCTCTCTTGATCAACTTGCCAGGATTTACATGAAGAAAGTAGTAAGGATTCATGGAGTTCCACTTTCAATCATGTCTGATTGTGATCCAAGGTTCACATCAAAATTATGAAGAAGTCTTAAACATGATCTGAGCACTGAATTGAATTTTAGTACGGCCTATCACCCCCAAACTGATGTAAAATCTGAAAGGACTATTCAAACACTTGAGGACATGCTGAGAACATGATCAATGGAATTTAAAGGTGGATGGGATCAACATCTCCCTTTGGTTGAGTTCTCTTACAACAACAACTTCCACTCGAGCATTCAAATGGAACCCTATGAATCTCTATATGGTAAGAGATGTAGAACTCCTACTTTTTGGGATGAAACTGGTGAGAGAAAGATTCTTGGGTCTGATCTTGTCCAAGAGATGATAGAAAAAGTCCATGCCATCCAACAACACATTAAGGCTTCTTAGAGTCGGTAAAAGAGATATGCCGACAATCATCATAGGGACTTGGAGTTTGATATTAGTGATAAGGTATTTCTTCTAATTTCACCTTGGAAGAGAGTCATGAGGTTTGGGAAGAAAGGGAAGCTCAGCCCTAGGTACATTGGACCCTATGAAATCCTTGATCGCGTGGAAGTAGTGGCCTATCATATTGCACTTCCTCCAAATCTAGCACAAGTTCATGATGTATTCCACGTATCCCTCTTGAGGAAGTACATACCTGACCCTTCACATGTACTGAACCCAGAGGTGGTACAACTGGAACATGATCTCTCTTATGAGGAGCATCCATTGGAGATCTTGGATCGTACATACAAGGTTCTATGTAACAAGACTACCCACCTTGTTAAGGTGTTGTGGAGGAACCACAAATATGAAGAAGCCACGTGAGAACCAGAGGAGTCTATGAGGCAGAAGTACCCACACCTTTTCTTTTCTGAGGGTATGAGTTAAAATTTCGGGGACGAAATTTCTTAAGGGGGGAAGAATGTAACGACCCAAACTTTTAATAATTTATGTTTCCTTTGTTTTTGTGTTATTTTATTCTATACTCAATGAAACTATTTCATTTAATGGAATGAGTATAAATAAAATGAGACCGTTGGGTTTTGACTGTTATATGAACGTTGGTCAATATGACCGTTGGAAACTAAACTCTTAATGTTGCATTTTTTCTATAAAAAACAAGTGACCTTGGTTAATTAATACAGATTGAAGATATGATGGCCTCATCCAGTAGTCTCGGTCCGATCGAAGCCCATCTGAAGGAACTGGGGAAGGAGGTAGCACCACTGGTTTTTGCTCTGGACCAAACCCAAGCTGAACTTCACTGTGTGAAGTTGGAACGGAATTGCCTTCAGGAGAAGTTCAATCTTATAGAAATCACTACCCGGGCAATGTTGGCCGAGCCTCCCTCATATTCTCTCACCTTAGCACACCTTACACTTAGGTCATATGTTGGTGTTATAAGGGGCTATGTAACGAGACCGTAGCTACTTTGTGTAATCCTTTGAGATAAAAAAATTGTGATTTCTTCCTATGATGAAGTTTGTGAATTTTCAGATGTCTGGATAAAAATAGGATCTATCTTATGGATGAATTTTGAAAAAAAGGATATTTTAAAATATTTATGTAAACCTTAAATAATTAATAATGTGTAAGAATTTTCAAAAAATGGTCTTCTGAAAATGTGTTCAGTAAGAAATTTAGAGTCTAATAAGATCAACTTAATTTTTTGGTGAATAGTAAATTATGAATAGTGATTTTACGCTTAGGATTAGTAATGTGACCAAATGGATTAGTAATCTCAGTTAAAGAAAGTATTAATATAATTTAGGCACCTTGATTAAGTAATGTGATTCAATAAAATAGGTAAATAACTGTTTTAGAAATTATTAGTTAAGTATTAGTTTTTTCAGGTGAATAGTGTTTTTTATTTAAAAAATAAATTAAAAATATTTAGAAAATTATTTTTATAAAATGGAGTTCATTTTTGAATTCAGTGCATCGATATTATGTTAAGGTGAATTTTTGGGATTTTTCTGAAAAAGTTGAATTTTCAGTAAATAGTGAATTTTCAGTTTAGAGTTTTGGGTGTTTAATGACATCACTAAGGATGTAATAATTATGCAAGAATTCTGGTCGACTTATGAATACTAAGATAAGGTATGAGGTGTCCCAAGTGGATAATACCATGGGAAAATACCATGGTCAAGCCCATGGTTTTTCCAATACCACCAATGAGGTGTCCCTTGGCCATTAATGTCTTGTCCCCTCACTTCCCCTATAAATACCAAGACATCCTCTCATCCTTTCCATTAAAAAATCATCCTCAACAAAGTTCTGGTCTCCTTATCTCCCAAAGAGTCCTACCAAGGTGCCCTCAAGCCTCCCAAGGTCCCAAACTTCAAGATTTCAAAGTTACTCTTCAAGGTAAGGGATTCTTTCACCCTCCTCTTTTAAGTCATGACTTCCTTTATACTGTGTCTTATATTTTCCATCTCTTTATGTTGAGAGTATGTTCTTATATTTTCTTATTACTGTCCATTTCATGTGAAAATTATTAGATACCCTTTCTTCTCGCATCAATTTGTTTTCTGAATTTTTATGTGACGCTGTTAGGTTGCCGAATTTCTCGTAAAAGAAAACACATATTCTCTTTCCTTTCAAGTTTATTTTTCTTGTGGTATGTCATACAAATATCCATACCATGTTATTATCTCCATGTTATTATGTATTTATATTGTAATATTAGTTATTCGTAAGTGGTTTACCCTTGTACCCCCTCTTTTTATTATTTTCTAAAACCATGTTATATAGCCGTTATGCTGCAGAAATTTCGTCTCAAAATTTCTATCTCTTTCTCTCCAGAAATTATCTAGTTTTATTTATGTGAATACCCAGAACTATTTCTTTTCTTTGGGTGTTCATAAGTATATAAATATTATGTATTTTATTCTATAATTAACATACATATAACCCTCACTCCCTTTCTATGGGTTATAAATGACATATTGATTTTTTTAAGAACTTTTAAAACATCACGATCTTGAAATGAAACCCACTTCTTTTATTCTACATGGGTTATTTATGACATGTTTGATTATGATCTATGTAGATCACATGAAAGTAAAGACATATTAAGGTTGCGCTCTAATAGCGATCCAATGCATTGGGTAAAGATTTAATATCTAGAGATGACAAGTTTCACGATACCTTGGTGAATAACCTTGGTAATTTTTATGACACCTTGGGGATAGACCTTGGTGATATGTTCATGAATGTATAAATGAAATTTTGTAGCCGCATATTCAAGTTATGTTTCAAGTTATTTTCATTATGATATTCCTATACTTCCATTTCTCATGTCTTTATGTTCTTATTCAAGTTCTTATTGATATCACAAGTAAATTGATTCCTTGTTTACCCTTATTAGGCCTTCTTCTCACCCTTTACTTTTATGTATGTCTCCAGGATATGAGATGCAGTAATTGAATATAGGATGAACATATGATGAAGCCTTAAAAGTGGATTAGAAGAATATTTTATGTCTTTTTCATGTTTTATGTCCCTAATTTCCAAGACACAAGACTTTAAAGATCCTTTGTATATAAAATGTAATGAAAAGTTATGTATTAAAAAGGCGGGATTCCACAAGGTAGGTGGTTCCATTCCGATTGGTCAAATTGACTATCCTTGTATTTCTTGATTTATTTCAATTGCTGATTTAAATTCAATTGCCCAAATTTTCTTTCAATTAAATTGATAAAACCCTGATTCTAGTGAATCAAGATATTTGAAATGGTTTTGGCATGAAAATTTAGAAAACCCCCAATTCTATTGAATTGGGTGTGTTTATGGAAATTGGGTGATTTAAATTGTTTAATTTAAATTGTGGATTTGATGGAAATTATTTCAGTTAAATTGTTAAATTTAATTGTAGAAATAAATTGTGTAATGATGGAATTTTTTTGAATGGATTTCAAACTCATGAAAATGGCTTAAAATTATTTGATAGAAACCCAATGGTTTTATCTTGTGGAAAGGCATGTTTTTAATAAAACGTGTTTTGGTTTTAAATGGAAAGGAATAGACATTTTTTAAATGGAAAAATGAGATTGATCATATTTTAAGCAGTCTTAAAATAGTTCGTCTATAATGTAAGAGCATGTGCAAACCTTAGGTAGTTAGTGAGTTATTTGGATACACTCTATGCTATGGAAATGTTCTAAAACATACTTGTAGTGGGTCACATCCCCAATGGTTTGGTGACGATTCTCCTTTGTCCAGTGTCATAGGGATGTGTGTATACACATTTTCCTGAGTTCACATAGATATTGTGGAATCCTATAACTGGTTAATACTGTCGTACCATTTGGTAGATGACCATGTTGCTCACTTGTTTATTTATATTTGAGATATAAATGTATGCCAATGTTTGTTTGGACTGCTTACATGCCTGTTAAATTTATATAAATCATTTTATATAAATTTTTTACATAAGCCATTGTTTTAGAAATGTTCCATCATTTGTAAAATCATTACTGAAAATATTTATTTCCATCATTTGAAAATGTATAGCATATTTTTTTTATATATGCTTTTGAATAGACAAACCCATTTACTTTAAAATTGAAAGCTTTTATTTGGATAATCTAAATTTGGCATATATTATGGAATCTTTGGTGGTATCCTACTGGGCTCAGTCTCACACCCTACTTTTTCCTCTGGGAGTTTGTAGACTTTCATCTTCCATGTTCGAGCAAAGAGAAAGGATCTCTTGGAGGTGGATACAACTATTGAGTTTTGGTCTTGGTGAGTTGTGTCCTTAGGGACCTTGGGGTTGTTTTTTCTATTTTAGTACTTGGGTTGTATTACTTTGGGTTTTCATGCCATGTTGTATTCTGGTACATCACTCCCAGTGGAGTTTCTTTTGTTATGAATACTACTTTGTTTCCTTTTTCTCCCGCATTCTTGTGGCAAAAATCATTTCCACTTGTATGTTGTATGATGCTAGGTGCTAGTCGCCAGCCCGTGGGGATCGGGAACGCCCTTCGGGCTATGTTAGGGACGGATCAGTTATCGGGTTACCTGGGTATCCGAGCTGGTTCGTGACAAACTGGTATCAGAGAGAGGTTACACATCTTTCCTTGATGACAGTATGCATTTGAGTATTCTTGTCGGGACTTAGGAGGTAGTTGTAATTAAGTGCCTGACCATCTCTCACTACAATGAACCTTAAGTCACCTGAGGTGGTTAGGGAAAGACGTCTTGTGGTGTAGTTCCAGTCTTTTCCCTATTGTGATTTGGATAGAGTGAAATCCAAATATTGTTTGTTCCTTCTGTTGAGAATAATTTCTCTGATTACTCAGTCCGAGTGTTAATATAATGTCTTTTTATATTTATTTTCTGATGTTTTGTAGCATCATTCCTCCGAGAAGATGTAGGAATCATATCCAAAAAGAGGCTGCTGCTGAATCTCAGCAAGCGAGTCCTATTGTAGATATGAGTCTGGTTGAGGTGATTGTTCGCATTGTCCAAGCTCTGGGAAAGGCACCACCTCCAGTTCCTATTCAGGCTTCAGCTATGGATCCTCATAGTGATATTCTCTGAAATCGTTCTCAAGAGTTCCTATGCTAGAAGCCACCAGTTTTCAAAGGCTCCACTGACCCTCAACATGCTGAGGAATTTTTGAGTAATATTGAACGTCTGTTTGGGTTCTTGGAGACACCTGATGCGATCAAGGTGAAGTGTTCCACCTTCGTGCTGGAGGGACCAAGCAGGAGATGGTGGGACACGATGGTGATGGCTGGGAGACATGAGGGTTTAGAGTGAAAAGACTTCAAGGTTATTTTCACTAACCAGTTCTATCAAGAATCAATGGTATTGGATAAGGTTATGGAGTTTTTCAAGCTTGAGCAGGCAAAAAAAACCAGGACTGAGTACTCAAATCTATTTGCTGAGTTGGTGAAGTTTTCTCCTGAGATTGTATCTAATGAGAAGATGAAGGATCGACGATTCGAGTTGGGTCTTTGATCAGATATCTGTTCTCAGGTTTTCTTACTAAAGTTTCCCACTTATAATAATGTGTTGGATAGGTAGATGATGGTTGAGATGGACCTGGAAGGAAAGTTAGGGTTGAAGGGAGTTCATTTTCCTCCTAGTGGCAGCATCGGTTCCTTTAAAGGAAAACGGAAGTGTGATGTTTCTCATGGTATTTCTCAATAGCAGATTCAATCCAAACCTCCTATAGAACTAGGAGGGGCTTCATTGACCTGATATCAGTATGGAAAGCTAGGAAATTCTAAGAGGGTTTGCACTGAGGCACCCAAGAACTGTAGCTCATGTGGACGTTTAGGGAACTTATAGAGATTCTGCCATCACTTCTCTCCACAGAGTGGAACAAGATCATCAACACCTCCAAAAACTGCGGGGCAATCAAATGATTTATGTATAAAAGGGTTCTAGCCACAGGAATCTAGAATGAAGCTTCTTCACGTAGTTTAAGAGTCTCTAGAGGAAGCAGATACTGGTCCAATGACCGTGAGTGGTACTATTACTATAGCTTTGTTGTAGTGAATAATCTTTTGATATGAGTGCATCTCACTTGTTTATTTCAACCTGTACTATTAATATGATTAATCTTCCTATGGAGATTTTATCTTTTGCAATTGATATTACTATAACCCTCGGTATAAAGAGAGAGTAGGGTCTCTGTAATCCCTCTTGTGTCTTCTCTCAATCTATTGTCAAACATGCTTGGTGTTTTTTTTGTTGGTACTCAACATGAAATATCTTGACGTCATATTCGGGATGGATTGGATCGTTTCCAATAAAGCCCAGATTGATTGTTATCTTCGATGGGTCTACCTTACCACACCCAGTGGTGTGTCTCTTGTCTTTCAATGAGAATGGGACCCAAGGTCGAGTAGGGTTAGACCTTATTATCTGGATTTGGGGAAAGTGATATAAATGTTTACTTTTGATATCGAGTGAGATTATTTGGGTGGTGATCTTCCTCCAGTTGTTGTCAAGTTTTCCATCGTGTTTCCTTCTGTTTTTTCTAGTTTACCACCAGTAAGAGAGGTTGAGTTTTCTGTTGACTTGATGTCGATACTCAACCAGTTTCTTTTCCCTCTTACAAAATGGATCCAACTGAACTGAAAGAATTAATGTTCTAGTTGGACGATCTTCTTGAGAAAGCCTTTATTCACCCAAGTGTGTCACCTTGGGCGACGTCAGTTCTCTCCACCATGAAAGCTAATGGTTCCCTTACATCTTATCTTCTCGAGACTATTCTTCAGAAACAGAAGGTTGTTGAAGAATTTTGTAAGCATTAGAGACTCTCTTTATGGTGGGGAGACTGATGCCCAGTGGTTGTTCTCTAAAGAGAGTTTTATGTGTTATCAAAACTGTTATGTTGCACCATTAGTGACAAGGAAGGATATAATGGGGGATTTCTATAATTTCAAATGGGTTGTGCACCCAGGAAGGACTAAGATATGCTATGACTTGAAGCAGTAGTTTTTGGTGACCATGTATTCTTGAAGGCTTCACCCCAGTTGGGTCATCGACGGCTTGAGATGCAAAGGAAGCTTGCTCCTTGTTTTGTGGGATATTTAGAGGTTGTTGATTATATGGGGAAAGTTTTTTACCATTTATCACTACCACCACAACTAATTTCAATAAATAATGTGTTTCATGTATCTCAGATTTGAAAATATTTATCTGACTCATCTCTTATTCTGAGTTGGCGTGATCTTGAAGTGGAACCTATTTTATCTGTGACTAAACTACCAGTCATGGTTTTTTATTCTAATACTAAGGTAATTAATGGGAGGATGATACCTTTGGTCTATGTGATATAGAATCATGGTTTTAATTCTCATAAGATGTGAGAGAGGGAGGCACTAATGAGAGAATAGTGGCCTTGACTTTTTGAGGTGAAGGTTTCTTCATAGGCTTTTTGGGGACATAAAGTTCCTATGGTGGGGAGGTTGTAACATCTCATTACTATTTCAGGTATTCCTAATCCTTCTTGGTTTAAATTATTATTACGTTAAATGGGAAAAATGATTTATCAGTGAAAAGTTGTGTTTTTGTTAAACACGTCACGGAATGGTAAAAACACCCAATTAACACCCCATAATATTCAATTGAATATTTTCTATGTTAAACATTGGGTAATTATAAGTTTCTGAGGTTTGAAAAGTCTCGCCTAGGATGAAATAAAAATATTAAATATATTATTTTAATCACGGGAAATTTATTCAATATAATTGAATAACTCCAAAACGGTCTCTCGTGTGATAAATTTGAGCATATTGTTATGTCTGAAATATAGTGTTTACCCTAGGAGGGGTATAACATTCGAAGGCATCGTACTTTTGGATGACTCACTCATGAGATAAAGTTTTTAAATAATATTTAATATATTATTTATTAAAAATTAAATATCTCCCAAACAGTGCATCGTATGGGATTTCTGAGACCAATGATGAGTCCGAAATGAGAGTTTTACCCTAGACAAGGTATAACATTTGTTCGCATCGGGTGTTTGGATGCCTCGATCGCAAGAATATCACTTTTTATATTAATTAATTAATTAATTCGAGTTTTTATTAATAAATCATTAATATCTCTTAAACCGCTTATCGTTTGAGAAATTTGAGACCACCGTTGGGTTCGGAACAGGGTGTTTACCCTAGACGGGGTATTACTTTCATTCGCAACTGATTTTTGGTGTCATTTAATTTTTTTACATTAAATAATTAATTTTATTAAATTAATTTAATTGTTAAAAAACGCAGCACTATTCATCTTTTCCATTTTTGTGTCGCACCACCATTTCCCACACACGGGACCTTCCAAAAATTCCATTTATTGCCCGTTTTTACTGTTTGAAAATTGTAAACACCTTAAATGGATGAATCAATGACTCCTCAATCAATTTTAGGTTAAATAGTGGCTTTAATTAGGTGTTTCAAAATGTTGGATGATTTCATGGTTATGGGGTTTTGAAATACCCGAACACCTTCAGTTCTTTGATGTCTTTTGTTCTAGATGAGTCTAGTAGGCTGCGGATTTTTCCTGCGCACCTTAATCGAGTTCTAAAGATCAAAATTGGATCGGTGCTTCCTCCATCAGCCAGTGAGCACGCCTCCTCTCACCTACTCATTCTTCTTAGGTTATGTTTTTATTTTATTTTATTTTATTTTATTTACTTATTTTATTCCTATCTTCTAATTTCAAAAACTTCTATGTTATTGGTCGGAATTACACACCGTTTGTTTCATAGGACTCGTATTGACAATAATAATCTAAATCATACTTTTGTTTCGAAGGCAGCAAGGTTTGGATTAATCTAACTTTTCACTTTTTAAATTAGTTATTTAAAATAAATAATTATGTGTATTATCAAAAGATAAATATTGAAATAATTGTAAAAAATAATCACATGGTTTTATCTAATGATAATTTATAAAATTGTCATATGATAAATGTTTTGAATTATTAAAGGACAATTACTCATCTTATTTTAATTAATTATGAAAAAATTATTAATGGATAACAATAAGGTAATTATCATGTGAAATGGATTATTGAAATTACCATGTGATAATTGTTGAAAGGATAATTTTCTCTTTTTTTAAAGGATAATTATAAATAATTATCAAATGATAATTACAATAAATAATCGTGGGATAATTGTGAGATTTCCAAATGATAATTATTAAAAGAATTTATAGAAGTATATTTATTTAAATTATATATGAATAATTATAAAGGGCTACCACATGTGTTATCATTTTATTTTAAAGATAATATAATATCGAATGTGGTTTATAATTATTCTGAGGAAAATATTGTGAACATAATCATCGACATAAAATGATAATTTGGAATTTTATCAAGGAGGTTGGAACTATTATCGCATGTGATAATCAAAATGATAATTTAGAAATTATCCAAGATAGAGAAAATATTATCACATTTAATATTTTAATTGATAATTTGAAATTATCCAAGGGAGATAAAATATCATCGCATGTAATATTTTAATCAATAATTTGTAATTATCCATGAAAGATAAAATGTATTTGCATGTAATATTTTATTTCCTTGAGAAATAAAATAGAGGGATATAATTATCGAATGATATTTATAATTATCCTTATGAATATTTTTTGAGATTGCATGTGTTAACATAAAACAATAATCCAGAGATTATCCAGGAGAGAAAAAATGTAATCACGTGTAACATTTTACTTCCTTGTGAAATAAAATAGATGTTTTGGTTATCAATTTCTATTACCATATTCACTTCTAATCATGAAATAATTTTTATGGTTGAACCAGTCTATTAAATATATATTTTATCTTATGTGATGTTTTGGAATTATTTTTCATAGATGATGTTAAATAATATTATAAAACAAGTTAATTATGAGCAAAATCGCCAAGCTAATCCAAGCGTTTATCATTAATGTTTTATATAATGATTTAATTTCACTCTAAATAACCAAATGAATTTTAAAACCATGTAATTTTATAGATGTTCACTAATTTCATATAACTTCAATTATTGAAAACCATTATCATCATACATGTTTATCCGAATATGAATATAAGTGAATCGATCATTAAAACCAAGGAAGCAAATGCTCTCAAACAATAAAATTGAACCTCTTAACTCATAAAAAAGGATATGGATGAACAAAATATGGTTACAATAAATAAATAACATGTATTGGAGGTTCTTTAATTTTTAATTAATGAACCTAATTTTATTATTCTTTCCATTAAGATCAAGAGAAGATCACCATCACACTTAAGGCTACGGATCCTCTCTTTCTCACATTTATTCAAAAATCGCCTCTATGTTATATCCTTTTATGTGTAGTTCCTAATGATGGGGTATGATTTCACCCCTCCAACATACTTCCCTCATGATTTATAAAAGAATAGAAACCCATTTCTCTCTCATTAATCCATCTTAAGTACACTTGGTACCATGCCGATATTCCTTAAGGGATTCTACCCGAACCTCCTACATTCCTTTAGGTTGCTCTATCTTTCTTTTTATCCAAATGAAGTTTTCATTTATTTTTCATGTAAAACATCTAAATACTATGTATATTATCCAAAATCATGTTTCAATATACATACCTCATTCTCTTTTAGGGATACACATGTTCTTAAATGATTCCCTCCCCGATACTTCTCAATAAGAAAATTCGTTTTAAGGGAAATTCCTGAATCCTTACCCAATTTCAAGTACACTATAAAATCTATTTTTAAGTAACCATTATATTTATAAAACCACTCTGTTTATCATTAAAACCTTATTGGTTCACTTATGGTTTTATATAAAATATTAATCCCTTTTATATTTTAAATTCTCGTTAGTATTTTCCTTAAAACCGTACTAAAATGTTTTAATGCTAAAATTTCTTAAATACACTTCTTTCATGTTTTCAATGTTATTTGACATCACTTAAATTTTTATATTACTATTTTACCTTATGAATTTTCATGTATGTTTTAATTCCTTTCTTTCATGGACACTTGTATGATACGCCCATTCATTATGCTTTATGACATGATTATGATACCCATTTCTTTCCATGGATACCCTTATGTTTATATATGATTGATTATGTATGATTATTTGTGGCGAGCATATGAATGAACACATTAATATGGGGGTGTCTAGATAGAACTCCAATGCATTTGGTAAAGTTGAGTCTCAGGAGATGTTATGTGCAACGGTCTTGGCCGTTAGCCTTGACTCCTGCTACCATGTGCAACGGTCTTAGTGGTTAACCTTGACTTGTACTCCTCTATGTGAAACAAGCCTTGAGTCATGATAAAGTCATGTTTTATGTTGCTGCCACATTATTATGACTTCATGTTTATATGATCCCATGTTTATATGTTGTGATTTAACATATTCCATGTTTACTGTTGGGTAAAGGTTGTGAACACAGCTTGTTATACTATTAATAGATTTCTAATTAGATCACTTTTAAAGAAGACCCCATATGAGTTATGAAATGGTAGAAAACAAAACTTTAATTACTTTGGAGTTTTTGGTTGTAAAGTCTTTATACTCAATACAAAGGAGAATTTAGACAAATTTTCATCTAAAAGAGATGAAGGAATTTTCCTTGGATATTCCACATCTCATAAGTCATACATGGTATTTAATAAAAGTACCAAGATTGTGGAAGAATCTGTACATATCAAATTTGATGAGACAGATCCACATGAACCTAAGACTCTTTTAAAAAATCTGGAGGATGACCTTTCTAATTTGAATATTAATGCCAAATCTAGTGATAATTCTATCAAACCTGCTGTAGAAAAATCTTTCAGTTCTGAGGATCTGTTTGAACCTGACCCTATAAAAGAAAATAAAGTGTCAAATAATTTTGTTCTTAGAGCTATTAGAACTCATAGAGACCACCCCTTAGATGCATTTTTAGGAGATCTAAATAGAGGAACACAAACTAGGGTTTCTCTAAGAAATCATGTTGAACATCAAGCTTTCTTATCACAACTTAGACCTAAAAACATCATAGAAGAAATTGATGATGAGTTATGGGTAATGGAAATGAAAGAAGAGTTAAATCAGTTTGAAAGAAATAGATTATGGGAAATAGTGGAAATACCCAATAACTAATTGACCATTGACACAATATGGTTGTTTATGAACAAGGTATATGAGTCGAACACTCTAATTAAGGATGTTTTTATGGAACAACCCTCTGGATTTCAAAACTCTCACTATTCAAATCAATTTTTTAAATTAAAATAACTTTATATCATTTTAAACAAGCTCTTGGAGCTTGATATGATAGGCTCTACCCATTTTTGATTTCTAAAGGTTTTTCAAAAGGAATATCTTACCCTACTTTATTAAAAGAATTTCAAAAGTTGTTTTAGTAGTACAAATATATGTTGATGATATTATCTTTGAATCTTGAAGAAATTTTTATGTACTGAGTTTTATAAAATAAAACAAAATAAATTTGAAATGAGTTTAATGGGTGAGTTAAAATTCTTTCTTGGTTTTCAGATTTTTCAAAATAAAGAATTATTTTAAATCAAAGCAAGTACACTAAAGATCTTTTAGAACATTTTAGTATGGATAGTACTAAAGATGGTGATACTCCCATGAGTACAAGTTGTAAACTGGATCTAGATGAAATTAAGAAACCAATTGATCAAACCATTTATAGAGGTATGATTGGAAGTTTAGTTTTCTTAACTACTAGTGGACCAGATATTATGTTTAGTGTGTGTATGTGTGATCAATTTCAATCAAATCCAAAAGAATCACATTTACATGCAGTGAAAAGAATTGTCAAATGCCTCAAAAGTACAACCAACTTAGGATTGTTTTATTCTAAAGGACAAACATTTGATTTCATTGGTTATTCAGATACATATTTTGGTGGTTGTAAATAAGATAAAGAAATCACTTATGGAACATGTCATTTTTTGGAAAGTCTTTAGTTTCATGGTGTAGTAAGAAACAGAATTTTCTTGCATTATTCACTGCTAAAGCTGAGTACATAGTTGCAGGTAGTTGTTGTGCATAGATTATATGGATGAAACACACTTTAATAGGATATGGATATCAATTTCGACGTGTCCCAATAAATTGTGATAATACAAGTGCTATAAAAATTTCCAAGAATCATGTGTCTCACTCAAGGACCAAATATATTGATATAAAACATCACTTTTTGAGAGACCATTTTCAAAAAGGTTATATAACTCTTGAGTTCATTAGTATCGAACATCAACTTGATGAAATATTCAAAAATTCATTGAATTGAGTTTATTTTATTTCCAATAGAGGTAAGTAGCTAACTATTGCTACCATGAGGATCTATTGTAGTTATGCTACTATTGACATGCTATTGTAGAAAGATACCATTCATCCAATACCATGCCTTACTATCATTTGAATAATATCTTAACATGCTATTGTGGTGGTTATATCGTGACCTGATACCGTGGTGTTCTATCATTGGCTTGATACCACTGGATCTACCATTCAGATGATATCATTCCAAATGCTACCATTTATTTCTTTTTAATTAAAGTTACTATTTCTCCTAAATTTTTATTATCGATTTTATTTTATTTAGATTAAAAATTAGAGACCCTAAATAATAAAAAAATACATATTCAAGAGATAAAAGTAAGAATTATCTCCTTCTCGCCCATTGAAACCTTTCATTTTAACCTCCAAGCGCCGAACCTATGCAAAAATGGTGTGAGTGAAGCATCCAGGTGCATCTCCTGATGAGCTACATCCTTCAAAGTATAGAGGTGAATTGAGTCAACCTATTGAACTGAAAAATTTTCAGCTTGCATCTAGAGTTGTTGTAGCTAAGAAGAAAATATATGTTTCTTGGCTATCCACAAGTAAGTCGCTTGTTTGGAATGTGATTCAGGACCAAGGATGGGCATAATGGTTTTCAAGTAATGATAGACCATTCTACCCTAGGTTGATTCGTGATTTCTATCTGCATGTTGAGTATCATTTTGAAGATAAGAAGCATTTTTTCAGAATAATGATGGATGGAAAAGAACTTGTTTTGTCATCGAAGCAATGGGGTAAACTGACAACAGACACTTTTGAGTCATACTAGGCACATGTGTATCGGATTGAGGAGAGACTAATTCTTACACATCATGAATTATTTATGGATAATTTTCCAAAATTATCATCACAATTTTGAATTTGTTTTCTTGTTTTTGAGTATGTCACTTTTCTTTTTTACAAAAATATCAATTTTAAACTAAAAACACACACTTTGAGTCATATCGGACACACCATGTATCATATTGAGGCGTGGTTGATTCCTACATATTAAAAATGACTTATGGATTGTTTTTCTAAAGTATCAAAATAATATGAATGTGTTTTCTCATTTTTGAGTGTGTGATGTGTGTTTTGAACTAAAATGTAAATTATAAACTAAAAATATATGCTTCGAGCCATGTCGAGCACACTATGTATCAGATTGAGGTGCCACTATAATGACCCAGGATTTTCGTACATGGATATTATATATTTTTAGATGAATATTCATTACATTTCACAAACACATGCCCAAGAACCATAATAGTTTAGTGCCTTTGGATACCTGGAACACATTCTTCTAACTTGGTCAAAGTTCTTCAACATATCCCATAAATATCTTCCCCTTTAGTACTCCTACTTAAAACATTTATTTATAACTTGGGGAAATGAAACATAAGAAAGGGTGAGCTCAGATGCTTAGTAAGGGTAAACATGGAAGATATGTAAACATAACATGAACATAAGGGTATGGAAACATGATCATAACATTTTAAGATCATACCCTTCATATCTAAGATCATATACATGAGTTATGGCATAAATATTGGCATTTAATAAGACACAAATCATAATATAAGAAAACAACATGAGCCATGAGAGTATAATAATGGCATAAGACTTGGAAATTGCGGCATACACATAGGCTTAGAATATCTTATGTCAATGATTCATACCAAGACATTCATAGTATGTTAGGCTTGGGTTAATCACTGGTGTACCTACTTTAGGCTTGGGATGGACTCCTATGTACCTTCTGGCTTTGGGATTAGGATGAGCTCCTATGTACCCTCTTGTTGTGGGCTTAGGATGACCTCCAGTACACCCTCATGTTGTGGGATTAGGATGACCTCCTATGTACCCTCTTGTTACGGGCTTAGGATGACCTCCCGTGTACCCTTTTGAGTTTATAGAACATTTTCATGACCCAATGTATTAGAGGTATATATGAGTTTCACTCATCATATAATAAAAACCATACATATTTGTGCTACAAGAACATAAATCATTCATCATATCAGAACCCATGGAATGAAATGGGTTTCATAAACATCATTCAATCATAACATAACCCATAGAAAATAAAGGGGTTTCATAAATATCATTCCATCATAAATATAAACTATTATTAGAAAGAATAAGAATTGTAACATTGAATCATATCTCTAGAAAAACATAAGTGACATCAAATAATGTTATCTTAGATGGAAAATAATTTTGAGAGATAACGTGAAAACAATTCTTGAGGAAAATATCCTTTCAGCTTTAAAAATGTTTTATTTTATTAAAATGATAAACAATTTTAAAAGAAACCATTTTATTTTAAAATAACCCTAGAATCTTATAAAGGAAACATTTAATCATTATGGATTCATGGAGGCATAACATTATGTTCATGCCGTATAAGTTAAACAAACATTCCTTTCATAGTTTTGCTGGAAAAGTCGCAATGTACCTCATTTAGAAAATGACAAATAGATTCCTTTCAAACTGTGTAGTAAAAAGTCAAAATGGGTAAAAATCAATTTAAACATCCATAGGAGAATATTAAAAACATTTTTTTGATTTTTTTTAGAAAACATGGATATAAAAGATAAATATTCCCCAATAGAGACTTATAATGAAACAATCCCAAATATTGGTGAGATTGTGAAATAAATAATCATCACTTTATAATCAGTATAATCATATTCCCCATGAAATAAAGAAAATTATATGGATAGGAAAATACCATAATTTTCTAGATAAGGCTCATATAAGAAATTCGTGGGTAATATATACATCACGTAGAAGAAACAAGTAGTGTATAAGGCAGGCGTCACATAGAAATAAAAGTGAGACATAAATCCCTTACCTTAAGTCTTGACTTCCTTCGTATAGATTCAAACCTCCTGTATAATAAATATAATTTTATTATACATTTACCACAAAACCATATTCATATACCAAATATGATTTACTTATAACTTTATATTTCTCACTCATTAAAAATTCCATGTTAAAGTTATGTTTCAAGCAATAATCGCTTTGTTTTTTGTTCATGTTTTGAATTGTTATCCTTGATCCTCTTACATAGATCATGATTTCATCATCTACAAAATGATAACCCTGATATAAAAACTATATATATATATTCAATATATATGTATTCATGGTGATTCATAAAAGTTAGAGATAAAAAATGAAATACACCGTTCATGGAGATGGTAGGACGTACATACGCATAAACGTTGTTTTCATTCTATTACCGTATTAAAATAAAGGAAAATATATGATATATTATAATTCCAGAATAATTTTTATGGGATATATATATATATTCATAAAATTCATCCTTATTACCACCCATGTGAAATATAGATGAAAAACGAATCACATTGTATCGTGGAGATGGTAAGCCATACGTACGCACGAACGACGTTATCATTTCCCAAAATATTAGGTGGTAAAAAGGTATACATGATATTATCATTCCAAAAGTATAATCATGTCATAAATATCATATGTAAACATTAAACCCATCATAATTTAGACTCATAAAAGATGGTGATGGAAAATGAATTTTATCGCTACATGAAGATGGTAAGTCGTACGTACGTATGAGTGATACTTTCACTTCTTCTTCTTCAATGGTAAAGGGGTTGTATAATGGTGTGTTCATAATCATAATAACATTTTAGAATATTCAGGATGCTTAAGTTATTATTTTATGATATAAATTAATTTTATAATTCAAATGGCACCAAACTTATTAATTTCTAAGATAGGATGATTTTGGGTCGAAATATGTTCATCCAATAAAAAGTAGACAAGTTTTGACTATATTTAATCCTTATCTTTCTGCTTTAACCATTATTTAACCATTTTAATTCTTATTATGATATCATATAATTTACAATTTGAGGGTTAATATAATTACTATAAAATGACAAAAGATAAATAAATGAGTCATTGATGATATTTTAAGACTTATCCCAATCAGTTGGATGAAATTGAGATTTTTAGAAATTTTATATCATTTAATAAAATATTATTTATTTTAAAATATCAATTTTGGCACTATTCATCACTTGACTTTTAAAAAATATCATAACATGGTATCTTCGAACCAACTCTTTTAACTCTTCAATAGAATGTTAAAATCATCCATGAAATTTATGGATGACTTTAATTATATAAAATTATATTTATTTTAATATTTTTAACATCATTTATTTGATTCTTCAATTAATTAAACAATTACTGCATCATCATTGTGTCACCATTTAAGGTAATTATTTTATCACTAAAAATTATAAATAAATTACCATAATGCAGAGAAAAAATTTAGATTTCTAAATACTATTTATAGTTTAACACATCCCTTTTATAACCACATATTAAAAATATTTCTCTTATGAAAAAAACAAAAGTAAGACAAAATTGACTTTCCTTTAAATATAAAATTATAAAGGTTATATTCTTATCCATAAAGAAATTAATGGTCTCATAACCGATCCTTTAGTTCTTGGGGATAAAAAATAACCATCCAATAAAATTAGGAAAAGTGTTAGGGTAATTTTATAATATTTATAATATTATTTTTACCCTTAATTACCCAATTTTACCTTAACCATGGTTATACAAAAATTTACTAAAGTTACTATTAATATTGTCCGAAAATAAAAGGTACGTATTTACTAAATTTGAACCTTATGATTCCAAATATGGAATCTATTTTTCTAAATTTCAAACAAAAAAATTATAGAAATTAATTAAAAATTAATCTCATTGACGGAACGAGAAAACAAGTTTTTAAAGTAAAACCCTTCAAAATATTGAAATATATTTATATCCAAATTCAATGTGAAATTGATTCCAATGAACTTCATTGTATTAACTGATAAAAAATTACTAAATCATACTTTAAATCCATTCAAATATATAATTCAACACTATAAATTATTTAGACGAAAAATCCACTTTCAATTAAAAATGTAATATTTTTTCATTATTCATCAAAAAATGAATCTTATCAGAAAAAATACAAAAAATTCAACCTTAGTAAATTTTGATACTCCACTTTCAAAGAATAAATTTATTTTGTCAAATAGAACTTATAAAAGCGTCAAAAACTAGATTTAAAATAAGTGCTCCATTAAAAAGTGACGAATATGTCTTTTTAGAAAAATACTTCTCTTTATCCGTAAAATTGGATTTATTATTATATAATGTTTAGAAAATACATAAGATGAATTTTAAATATTATATTGAATATTATATATTTATATATATATTATTATTAATAATATAATCCAATAAGATTGATTTGTTTATTTATTGGTATAAAATACACTTATGAACATTTAAATAGTTTTTTTAGAAAAAAATTTACTTTTATTTTAAAAAGGGGTTTACATTAATTTATAATTAATTAGTTAAAGAATTATATATACATGTGTAAACCATAATTTTATAATTTATTTAATCATTTTCATATTCTCCATTCTAAAGGCTAGGTTATAATTGTTCGGTTTAAATAATTACAATAATAAAATGATATTTCGTAGAAACTTAGTGTTGCCTGTAATGAAAGCTAAGACAGTTTTGTCTGTAGCCCAAGTTTAACATGGTGTCACATTCAATGCAATCTATCAAATAAATCAATTATTTAAAAATATATTTCATAAAAATATAAGAGTGTTACATTCTACCCCCTTTAAAATGAATCTTTTCCTCAAATTGTTTTGGGTTAACAAATGTTTAATACTTGAAGGTTTCTTTCATAGAAACCCACATCATAAAAATGAATACTAAAACTTACTTTTAGAAAGAAAAGTTATAAACCTAAAGGTTACTTCAAGTAACTCATAAATAGATTTCCACATAGGAATAGATGGTTGGAAAGTAAAAACATGGACATTGAAGAGAAATATAACTATCAAGTTCTGATGGAGAGTGATAGATATCATATTTAAGAAAGGTTAATGAAAAAAAACATGGACCAAATAGGTTAGAAAAAGGTCATTGATGTCATAAAAATGATGATAATAGTATAAACTTTTATTTCAAAATCCATTGAGAGGATATACTTACTTTATTTTATCTCATAAGTACAATCTCACCCTATGGTTGTGCCTTGATCAATTTTGGCGTCATTCTATTACTCTAATAAAATATAAATTTTAAATTGTAATGCCTGAATAAAAAGTGGATCATAAGATATATAATGGGATGATAAGTCATTCCTTCTGTCTCTATTTATCATCATAACAAAATGGTTAGCACATGTTATCTAATATGCATATATCTTCATATTACAATACATTTATATGTAAAACCTCATGAAAATTTCAACATAAACAATTTTATAAATGGTTACCCTTATGAACCTTCCAAAATATTAAAATCAAAGACTTTCGAAAGAAATTCACTAAACTTATCATTTATCCCTCAAAAACCTGATGTATCTCTGAATAGTCGCATACCAAACATGTGAATACCATTATCCTATATTCTATTGAAACATGTTAATAACATGAATTAACATAGAACCATATTGAAAACATATATAGTTCTTCATTCTGTACATTATCTCTTTTATTAGACAAAAACATTTTCATTGGAAGCTTGGGTTCATCCTTGTACTGATAGAATATGTGATTTCATTATTCTAAAATATGAGCATATAATCACATGAAAATTTACTAATGAATGAACAATAATATTTTCATAGGGATTATTCATTCAAAACCAAATATTAAATTCCCAAAAAAGGATATGAGGATAAGTATTCCCTAATTATCATGGTTCACTTCATCCACTATGACAACATAATCTTTCCCTTTTCCTTTGTTCTTAGAGTCTTTTATGGATTACCATACACATTATTCCTTGGATTAGGAAACTTTTTAGTGTAATGCCCAAACTCCTTATAATTGAAACACTTAATTATGGGAGGTGAAATCTTTAGAGCTTTCTTTTTTATTCCTATTACATCGATAGTAAAATGCTCGATGACCTTATTTCCCACACTTAAAATATTTACCAGTCCCCTTAAGACAATTTCCTCAATGTCCCTTTCCACACTTTGATCATAAAGTAAATGTAATATTATTCTCCCCATAGTTATTAGAGTTTCTTTTGAATTTTATCCTTCTTTTCTTATCATAACCATGAGATAGATGGGAAAATTCAATCTCTATTTTTTGAAGAAGAATATGGGGAGGTACTAACTAAAAAATAAGTTCTTGAACTCATCCCAATCCATGGATTTAATTTTATCTTGATGCCTCATATTCTTGATAAATTTCCACCACTAATTTGCTTCGCCTTCCAAGAGATAAGTTCTCAACTTAACTTTCTCACATTCTGAACAATTGAGAATGAAAAATATATTTTCAATGGTACTGATCCATTTCTCAGCAACTAGTGGATCAGTCATTCCACTAAAATAAGGTGGATGTTTCCTCAAGAAAAATTCAAGAAAATATTGTTCCTTAATTTTTTCATTTGGAATTCCAGCATGATTCATAGCTTAATAAGGTTGTGTGGTTATAACAATGAGGTTTTTCATTCCATATTCCACAACATCTGGTTGTTTAGGAGGGATATCATTGCATTGTCCATTGTATCCATCATTAACATGGTTTCTTCAAGTTTCATCCATTAACTAAAACCAAAATAAAATATTGTGAGAAACACTAATCATACTGGGAAATCCTCATAATCAAGGTAAATTACCTTGAATATGTAACATCATAGGTTTAATATTAGGTTATTATGGATCATTACCAAAATTCTAGGATTATATCCTATACTTAGATTTATCTTTAGAGAATACCTAGACATATCCTTAGAAATATCTCTAGGGATCTCACTAAAGTTTTTTCATCCTAGTTTCAAAAGGTTGACTAAACCTTTTCTCTTATACCAATTATAACAACCTAGGATTTTTATATATGGATATTACATTTTTTTATATGAATATTCATTACATTTCAAAAACACATGCCCGAATAGCGTAATAGTTTAGTGTCTTTGGAAACATGGAACACATTCTTATAATTTAGAAAAATATCCCATAAAGATCTTCCCCTTCAGTAATCCTTAAAACCTTTCTTTATAACCTGAGGAAAGGAACCATAAGAAAGGTTGATCTAAGATGATCAATAAGGGTAAACATTGAAGATACATAAGCATAACATGAACATAAGGGTATGAAAATATGATCATAACATTTGAATATCAGACCCTACATATCTAAGATCATATACACGAGTCATGGCATAAAGATTTACAGTTCATATGACATGAATTGTGGGATAATCAAAGCACATGATCCATGAGAGTATAAAAATGCCATAAGACATGGAAATTGTTGTATACACATAAGATTAGAATATCTTATGTCAATTATTCCTACCAATACATTCATAGTGTGTTAGGCTTAGGTTAATCACCCATGTACCTACTTTGGGCTTGGGTTGTCCTCTCATGTACCTTCTAGTTTAGGGTTTAGGATGACCTCCTATGTATCATCTTGTTGCGGGCTTATGATGACCTTCTGTGTACACTCTTACTATAGACTTAGGATGACCTCCCATGTATGCTCTTATTGTAGGCTTAGGATAACCTCCCGTGCACCTCTTGTTGTGGGCTTAGGATGACCTCTTGTGTATCCTTTTGAGCTCATAGAACATTTATCATTACCCAATGCATTTGAGGGAGATATAGGTTCCACCTATCATATAATAAAAACCATACATATGTGTTCCATAAGAACATAAAACATTTATCATATCATAACCCATGGAATAAAATGGTTTTTAAAAACATCATCCAATCATAACATAAACCATGGAAAAGAAATGAGTTTCACAAATATCACTCCATCATAAAAATAAATAATTCTTATAAATAATAAGAATGTTATAATTGAATAATATCCCCAGTAAAACATAATTAACATAAAATAATGTTATCTTAGATGGAAAATAATTTTGATACATCACTTGAAAACAATTCTTGAGGAAAATATCCTTTATGCTTTGAAAGCATTTTCTTTTCTTAAAATTATGCACAATTTTAAAAGAAAAAATTTTCTTTGAAAATGACCCTAGAATATTGTAATGGAAACATTAAAGCATCATGGAGTCATGATGGTGGGAAATTTTTTTTGTTCCATATAAGTTAGAAAAAATTCCTTTTGTACTTTTTCCGGAAAAGTCACGAAGTACCTCATTAAGAAAATGACAAAAATATTCCTTTCAAAATGTGTAGTAAAAAGTCAAAAATGAGTAAAAATGACTTTAAACATCCATATGAGAATACTGAAAACTTTTTTTTGAATTTTTTTTTATAAAACATGGAAATAGAATATAAATATTCCCTAATAGAGATTTAAAAAAAATCTCAAATATCAAGGAGTTTCTAAAATAAATACTCATCACTTTATAATCAGAAGAATCATATTACTCATAAAAAAACAAAATTATATGAATATAAAAATACTATAATATTTTAGATAAGACTCATATAATACATTCATGGGAAATATATACACCATGTAGAAGAAACAAGTAGTGTATAAGGCATGTGTCCCACAGAAATAAAAGTGAGACATAAATCCCTTAAGTATTGACTTCCTTCATATACATTCAAACCTCCTGTATAATAAATATAAATTTATTATACATCTACCACAAAATAATATTTATATATTATTTAATTATAACTTTATATTACTCACTTATTAACAATTGCATGTTAAATTTATGTTTCGGGTAATAACTGTTTTGTTTTTCATTCATGTTTTGACTTGTTATCCATAGGCCTCTTACATATATCATGATTTAATGATATCTAGAATGAAAAACATGATATAAATATCATATATATATATATTCAGTATAAATGTATTCACAGTTATTCATAAAAGTTAGAGGAAGAAAATAAAATACACCGTTCATGGAGACGGTAGGGCGTACGTACGCAAGAAAATTGTTTCCATTCATTGTCATAATAAAATAAAGGAAAGTATATGATATATTATAATTCCAAAATAATTTTTATGTTATATATATATATATATATATTATTCAAAAAATTAATCCTTATTACTACCCATGTGAAATATAGATGAAAAATGAATCACATCACACAGTGGGGATGGTAAGCCATACGTATGCACGAGCAACGTTTTCATTTTCCAAAATTGAGTGATCAGTTAAAGCAATTACCTCTTCTTCGAAATGACTTCTTTGATTAACACCTTAACACCTCTAAAGAGGGTGTTATGCCTAAAATAAGACCTCTAGAATGTGTAGAGATATTATAGAAAGGGATTTGGAAAGATCTTGACTAAACCAAATAGGTTTTTAAGTGTGAAAAAAAGAGAATAATGAGTTCCCTTTTATAGGAGAGGGGAGGGGAACTCTTTTAATTATTCAAAATATTAAATTAATATAAATTAATTTTATACTACAAATGGATCCAAACTTATTAATTTATAAGATAGGATGATTTTGGGTTGAAATACCTTCATCCAATAAAAATTAGATAAGTTTTGACTATTTTTTAATCCTTATCTTTTAGCTTTAACCATTATTTAACCTTTTAAATTCTTATCATAATATCATGTAATTTACACTTTGATGATTAATATAATTACTATAAAATATAAAAACACTAATAAATGAGTCATTGATGACATTTTAATAGTTATCCCAAACAGTTGGAAAAAATTGATATTTTTCAAAATTTTATATCATTTAATAAAATATTATTTATTTTAAAATATAAATAATGTCAATTTTGACACTATTCACCACTTGGATTTTTAAAAATATCATAAAAACATGATATATTCCAAAAAACTCTTTTTAATCTTCAATAACATGTCAAAGTCATTCAAAAAATTCCCGGATGACATTAATTATATCAAATTATATTTATTTTAATATTTTTAATATCATTTACTTGAATCTTCCATTAATTAAACAATTATTGTGTCATCATTGTGTCACCATTTAAGGTAATTATTTTATCACTAAAATTTATAAATAAATTACCATGATGTAGATAAATTTTTTAGATTTTTAAATATTATTTATAGTCGTACATATCCCTTTTATAACCGATTTGAATGCGCATTCAACAACTGCTCATAATCAGGGATTGTTGCTTGAAGGAACTAAAGTCTAATCCCTATAGATCATCCACACATGCTTCAGAAATACATGGGAACATCGATCATCAAATTTTGGGTGATAGTATGAAGATATGACGATACATTCAATGTCCCAATGATCATCATTGTGTCGATCTATCGATCTGTGAATAACTCGGACCAGTTACTCAGATCGACGACCTCTATCACTATGACATGGGAGGGAGGAGATAGAATCTCTCAAAGTCATAGTATGAGTCGTATATCACATGAGATCCTCCTCCTTATATAGAGAGGTTCAAAATACCCGCAAATGGCTTCCCGATCGACGATTTTTTATTTCCCACTAAATAAGCTATAAACGACATCATATGACTAATTTACAGTCATAGATATCATTTATATTTTTATCACTTATAATATAATAAAAATATTATGTGATAAAAATGATTCATTAACTCAACTTGTAATTCCCGTAAATATTAAACGAACCCTCGATATTAAAATAACATCCATTCCTATAATATTATTTCATTATTCACTTAATATCTTGTGATTCCTTTAAATAAATAAATTCAATACCAATTATTTTAAACTCGAATAATATGAATTTATATATTCCTTAATGATTGTATATTCTCAGACATCACTCAAATCCCATGGGGGAACCCACCATGTTCTATACTCTTATTCATTATAATATGTGAAACTTTTAAATATGCTTAGATTGTGACTCTCTAGGCCCTTTAAGACTATTCACAGATCAGAAGTGGAGTCTAACAACTCATTAAGACCCATAAATATATAAGAAAAATTCATAGTAACGACAATCATTCCGACAAACACATGCCGTTTAATATAATCACTTTGTCTCACAATATCTCATAAAGAAGGATGCATATTTCATGTCATCATCCTTTATTGCTATTATTCGTTGACCTAAATGGGTATACTTTCTTTTTCCTACCATGGTCATAGATTTAGTGAAGGTGCTACCATCCTGATCAACAAGGCCTAAGATATTACTTCTTTTCAAAAGTGAAAAATTATGTCTTTGATTGTTCAATCAATGTCATACCACCAATAACGCACTCATACCACCAATGTCATATGGCATTAATGTCATAGATTTCATCTTGCATTAATGGACATGATCAAATATTATACACTAATAATAATCTCAAGTTAGGAGACCATTACACGTGTTCACAGATAGGAATAATCAATGACACTTAAAACATGCGGTGTTCCTATTGGCATGTCTGTCCTCATGATCTCATCTACCCAAGATCACCAAGTGATAACTTAATGAGAAGAAGACTCAATGATTATGTTCCCTCAGCACTTAATATCCATACATCATCTGTGTCCAGTTAGTATGATGTATCAAGACCACAAGGCATATGTTCAAGATTAATGTCATACTATATCAAGGTTCTCATTATAGCCTGGGAAATGTTATAACCTATCGATATGACAAATAATCTATAAACATTACTGTATAAATAGTGGATGTATAAATGTCAACACTATTATGGTAAGTGTACATCATTCAAAACTCATTATATAAATGATGTGGTAACTGAAAAGTATTGTTCAAGTTGGGTCTAGGGTGCCCACTTTTACAACACTCTCACTTAGACTAGAGCCAAAGTGTTAACTATCTTTGTTAGCACTCTCATGATACGACCATGCTTCTGTTGAGTTATGGCTTCATTTGTTATGTCTTCCACATCTCCACAGTTTGGCTATTCTATTATCTGCGACTTCTCTTCCTTGAGTATGAATCCTAAAGAGATGATAACCCTGATTATATTCCTTTTTTCCTCTATGAAAACTTGACATCTTGACCATTACCAGCAGCAAGATTATCAAAGTTATAATAAAACTTTAATCACTATGTGTGATTCCAAGAACTGAAACAAATCTTTGTGTATTTTACACTGCTTCTTCAGCTGCATCAGAAGCCACAATGCACTCAGTATTTATAGACATGGCTACCACTAGCTTGAATGAGCTTCTCTTACTCATGACCTAAGTATGACTGCGATATTAAATCATATTGGTCTAAAGGAAGACTAGTTTGAGCCCCCTTATAACTAGTGTCATGTCTTCTTCAAGTACCAGGAACATATCTTTTGTAGTCTCTCAAGTATAATTGGATATTTCTGACTGATTCTCATGAATTTCTCATGTATATGTTGGCAATATCACATTTAGTACATATCACGACATATGTGATTGATCTATCACAGAAGCATATGAAATTCTGCTCACAACATTAATTTCCTCCTATGTTCCATATATGTCTTCTTGGAGAGATTTATGTCATGTGACATTGGTAACAATTCTCTCTTGACTTGTCAGTATATATACTTATAACTTGGTCTAAGAAACCCATTAGATCTACCGTAGTAGATCTTGTTCCTTAAAAGTTGGGTTGCTACTTTAAGTTGGTCTCTGGAGAGTTTCATTCATTCTGATCTTAACAGTAACACCAATAACTATTTTCCATATGTTATCAAACATATCTTCCTTGGAAAATTGTGGTGCTCTCACTAACCTCTTGTAGAAAAATGGAAAAAATTCATTCTGGATAAATATTCTATGATCCTATTATCTACTTCAATCCAAAAATGGATTCTAGTAACTTATACCCCCCTATCGGCATTTGTATGATGTCTCCAAACCTTTTTGGTTGTATCGTATAGACACTTTCAAAGAAAATGTGGTCTTAACATCCAATTCTCAACATAATGATCATAGAAAGTATCTATAACAATTAGAATTATAATGAATTTAGGAATAATGACTTGGTATAACCAATCGAGCCTTATTGGTACCATGCTTGTACCACCCATATATAGTCTCACTTGAATACCCAATGTAGTATCAAGATTAGAAACATTCAAAATACAAAGCACTTGTACTTTGATACATGGGACCCATCATTGAAATTTAATTGAACTTTTCAATCTTAGTTTAGTGATGTTTACTGCTTACTTGTAGGATTCATTACTCTCAATGAATAATGTATCACCAACTATGGTGAATGTAAAACCACTTATGGTTTTATTCTTCCTATACAATATGTGTCTTAAGAACATTTTTTTTCCACAAGATTATGTGAAACATATTCATATTCCAACCACTTGTGCACCTTCGGGATTAACTAAATCAAAGTCAATCTTTTTCTCAATATCCCAAATAGATATGTGCACCCTTTTATAGAAATATATTCTAGCACTTAACTATAGCTTTTATATCATAGGGATTTCTGTAATATCCTTATAAACCTTTGGGATAATTAATTTAGATGCACATTGTGTTTTTCTTGATGCAAGTTTGTTTATATCCTTAATGAACACTTTTCATTTAAACACATGTTTTCATGACATGATAGATTTATATCATACTATAACTCATATGATATCCATTTTTCATTATAGTTGTCTTATGGTTATGGGATAGCACCAATTTTTGTGAAACATGTCTCAAAAATAATAAGAGTTTCTACAATGCATATTAGTTTCAACATTGATGCTCCTTTTACTTACAACATGACTCTGATGTATATAAGGAAATGTGCATTTAGTTATTACTCCATGATTCATTTTAATGATCTATGTTTACATTTCATACTCATCGTCGATCCACCTTACTAAAATCATAACTTTGATGTGTATAAAGAAATGTGAGTTTAGGAATAAATCCACCTACATTTCATGATTGATGTATATTTGGTCAAGATATTCTTTGGAACATGGGCCCCGAGCAACTCATAAATTCTAACAGTACATATATCATACTTAAATTTTAAATTCCTTAAAAAACTTCTAAAGTAATCTTATAAATTATAAAATTTTACCTAACACATCCTTGGAATAGTTCACGCTCTATAGCTGAAATAATTCTTAAAGCAATGTGACTAACCTTAATTTCCAAAGGTTTCTTTATCCAAAAATAAATAAGAAAACATGTCCATAATACTTGAGGTATTCAACTAAAAATAGTCTAAAATCCATATTGGGTATATTATTGAAAACTGTTTTTTTACTAAACAAAGTATTATCTTTCCACAACTGAGTATAAATGAGTATTAAATTTAATATTCATCAATTATTTACAAAGATTATAGAATTTTTGAACTATTAGTTAAGTATTAGACACCATAAAAAACATTTATTCCAAAATGGAATAATGTATCTTTGTGTCCAATGGTGAGATAAGTGTTTTGGTAATACTCAATAAAAGTTCAACGAGAATCATTAAACTTGACTATTAGAAGTTGTGTACTTCTCACCGCTGACTTAGGAATAACTCTTTCTCAATCGCTTGGAGAATTTACTTTAATTCTTGTAACGTTTCATTTCTTACTTGGTAACTGTATTTAAATACACATATTTGATAATCATATTGTATTTAATACCTAAGAAGTATGATAGAAACATCACATACAATGATGAATATACACTAAGTGGAAACCTCTGATTGCTTCTACTTCAATTCAGTGCATTTAATCTTCCATAAATATATCCCATGACATGCAAAGAAAATAGTCTATTGTATGATGATCAAACACTTTTCTTTAAAGGATGGACGTTGTGAAGTTGTCTTTGTCATGGCACTTGTCATTGCTTTTTCACCTTCTATTTCAACTTGTTCACCATAAGAACTACACATTAATATTTCTTTAAGTTCTTATCAACTTGTTGAACCCTACCCAAAAGTTAATTAAGTGTTTTCCCCATAATTTTTATTCTTTAATATTAAACTAAATTAGAGTAACTGAGTGAAAATGATATAATAAATGGATATATTAAAAGATCGTGCATCATCTTTCAACTTACGTGTATTCAGTGTCATCATCATTGTTGGTTTATTCAAAGCACTTCCTTATTTTAATGATATCAAATCATGTTTATTATATTTTTAATAAGTTTCATGTTTTATAATAGTCAACTATTTTCTATCCAAAACAATAAAATTGGATAAGTCTTAATATACCATGACTATCTACAACTAGTATTTTTAAGCTACCATTAGTTAAACTCCGCTACCTCTCTAAGCAATCATTTGTTCAAGATGCAACCACTAATTCAACTATGCGGCCGTGAGCATCTACCACCAGAAGAGATATCGCTACTACCAGACTATCTACCAATTAGACGCTACCGCTAAAGCATCAAAAAATAAGTATATCTATCACCGAGTGTTGTTACTAATACCGCAAGGATCTACTGCTACTATTGAATAGTGCTACGATAAAGTGGAGCTACTGTCGACCAAAGTTACTGCCGGTATCAGAAGCTACCCTCAAGTGCTTTTTCTGTCAAGTGATGTTATCGTCAAGTGCATCTACCGCCAAGAGGATTTAAGTTTTTAATTATTTTTAACAGATATTTTTAATTAGAAACTCAACTCACCCCCTCTTGAGTGTTCCACTCCGACCAACATTTGGTATCAAAATATTTTTAGACATCTTTTTACTGTGATCAAGTTTTACAGAAAGATCTTAATTTCTATTAAATATAAATTTCTATCTTTAATAATAATTTTAAGGGAACAACCACTAACTAACCTCCTTATTTTAACGAAACTAATTATGTTCAATGGAATGTTAAGATGAAAATCCATATAGTGTATGGTTTTTGATATCTGAACTGCAATTGTGGACAAATATGATATATTATGCTTAAACGAAGATGAATTTAATAGAATATCTATCTATTCAAATGATTTTGAAATTTGTTATACTCTTGTTATATCTCATGAGGAAACCTCAAATTTCAAATAAATGTGTTTAAATACTTATACCATTAAATATGATACATTCAAAATGAAGCCCGATGAATCCATTTCTAATATGTATCTCAGGTTCAATGAAATTTTCAATACTATGCATGCACTTGGAAAGACAATTGCAGACAAAGATTAAGTGATGTGATTGTTAAGATGTCTACCTTATAGGTGGAGAGGAACTTAAACTTACATCAAAGAATCATGAAAAATCAGCCAATTACAAGTGAAGGAACTCATTGCAAAACTCATGATGTATGAGGAAAATTTTCAAGTCAACAAAGAAGATTAACCCAAGAAGAAGTTAGACGCCTTCAGGACTTCTGACTCAAAGCAAAAAAGAAAAGATCAAAGCTGACAGTTCAATTGATAATGAATCATCTGATGACAGTGATAAGGAAATGGCTCACCTATCCAAATGATTCAAGAAATTCTTCAAAAAGACTAATTATAACATCTCGCTCCTTCTCATTGGCTTGAGAAGACAGTGGAAGGTTACTTGGCCTTAAGAAACATCCCCAAGATGTCAAAGGCTGACAATAAATCCCGAAGGGATTCAATACACGTGATGGAAAATTTTCCCTGTGAGAATAAAACTACTAACCATACAATCCATAACCAAACAACCACCATATGATGCATGATAACAATGTAAGACAACTCAACATTTAATTTATCAAAATAAAACTAAAACCAAGTACCACAACGGAAGGCTGCAATAGCAAAGTAAATAGGGGAAGACAAAACTCAAAGACTCCAATGAAAACTTCAAGCTCCAAAGATGCTCCATGCTCAAACTCCACAATAGCCCAAGTATCACGAAGTACTGCTAAATATGTTTGATACCTTACCATTACCCTTGTCTTGATAAACAATATCTGCAAAATCACCAAAGTGCCAAAGAAGAGATGAGTAATGAAATGTAATATATTTTCCCCAATGACTTCCCTACTTGTGCTGCTAGAATAGAACATGTTATCTCATTTATATAAAATAGTTTATATAAAACAATTTCTAAAATAGTTTATATCAAAATATAAATAAGTGCCAATGTAAAACAATTTTCACAAACAACACCAGTTTCCAAGGAAAGCAACCAAACAATGTTCAAAAACCATTTCATTAATTCCACTTTGGCATACCCTATTCCAATCCACACATCCACACATTTATACATGCATGCTTCATTATGAAAGTTCCATATTCATGAGCAGTTTCTCATTGATATACCAAGTCATCACAAGGTAATTAAATCTCATGTTCCATTACACCTTTGGCACCAAGCACAAGGTCACATTTCAACCAAGCCTCCTAATGCAATATGAACACACACCACCAAGTATGCCCAACAACCATGCCCATATCATCATGTCAAAACCATTTCAATATCAAAACCATTTAAATAAAACAACCTTTTTATTGAAATCCATTTTTCCAAAACCTTTTCCATAAATCAACCAATCTACTATTTTAAAATCATTTATCAAAGCATTCCACAACAATTCCACAATTCCACAAAATCCCATAACCCATCACTAAAGAGGGTGTCTACCATGATTTGTACACAAATTTCATAATCAATTTCAATAAATTTAATCAATTTGAAACTATAGTCGAGAGTGAATCCACCTAACTTAGGTTTTATGACAAAAACGATAAACCACACTTAAAAACCCACAAAACTGGGTTAAATCTCCACAAAACCACCTTAGATCTCTTACCCTGTCAACAATAAGAACAAATATAAACATATTTGGAATCCACGACCTTAGATCTACCCACAATGAGCATAGATTTAAGAAACTGAGAGAGTGAGGGAGAAGAATATCTAAGAAAAGTCATCACAAACAACCTAGAATGATGACTTGTCGTTAGAATCCAGCTTCAATGCACCAAGGAATGCCTCTAGATCGCTTACAAGATGAAGAGAGGTTATCCAACCTTTGAGAGAATAAAATCCCAAGTTAGGGCCATTTTGGGGCAAAAATGTGGCATTAAAAGATTAATCTGACCTAGATCCACTTTTTTAGGATCTTGTTTTTTAACTATGCATGGTTTAGTCACATGATTAGGAAAACTGTACACTAACCATGCGTGAGCCATTTCCTCATGGATGAACCTCGCACGGTTGGATCACATGATTGGCTCGCATGATTGGCTTACATAGTTTCCAAACCTTGGGCCAACTATGCTAAAGCCCACTGTCTTGAGTAGCATGGTTTCTCCTAGGTTGTCACATGGTTTGGAAAAACCGTGCGCAACCCGTGCACCTTCCCCTTTGCCTTTGTCTCTCTGTGTATAGTTTCCTATAGGAGTTTCATGGTTTACCCAAACCGTGCTCAAACCATGAACCTATACAAAATCCCCAAAAACATTCCAAGAGGTCCACAAACCTTCTCAAACTTAACCCATATACTTTACATACTTAAAATACATAAAGAAAGGGTTACTTACTTAAAACTAGGGGGTGATACATTTTCCCCAACATTGGAATTTCCATCCCTAGAAAGTAGAAAACCATCATTGCCTTGAAAGAGTTCTGGCCATTACTTGATCATTTCCTTATGACGTTCCCAACTCACTTCCTGAATCTGACCATGTTTCCATAAAACCTGCACTAGACCGATGTTTTTTCCACACAAAACTTTCTCTTGCCTATCCACAATTTACAACGGGATATGTACCAACAAAGCATACGACTCTTGTTCAACATGATCCCATCGAATCACATGCTCAAGATCAGGCAGATATTTTTTTCAATTGAGATACATGAAACACATTATATAGTGCACTGAACTGTGGTGGCAATGTCAACCGATATTCCACTACACCAAACAATTCTATTATCTCAAAAGGGAATATGTATCTAGGAGATAACTTGACCTTATTCCTAAAACAATGATGTCCAAGCCTTGGAAAGATCCTCAAGAACACAAGATCAATCACTGCAAACATCAACAGTCATAGATGATGATCCACATATGATTTATGACGACTCTGTGTCTTCTTTATCCATTTCCTGATCAATTGAATCTTCTCCATTGTCTCTTGGAAAATGTTCAGCCCAACTAGTGAAGTATCACATGTTTCCACCCAACACAGTGGAGAACGATTAACAGATCCATTTATATCGAGGCCTGGTAACTGTTGTTATACAAGAACTCCACTAACAACACGCGCTCTTCCCATGATCCACCAAAATCCATTACACAAGCCCACAACATACCTTCCAAAGTCTCTATCATCTTTTCAGATTGCTCATCCGTCTGAGGATGATATATTGTACTCATAGTTAAATGAGTCCCAAGGTATTTATATAAGTATTTTCTGGAAATGAGAGGTAAACTTGATATCTACTTCTGACATGAATGAAACTGGTATGTAATGCTCCATTACCAATTCTCGGATATAGATTTTTGACAAGTCCTCCACTATATGAGATTCATGAATAGGGATGAAGTGAGTCGAGGCTTTATGAGCTGATCCACTATCACTCATATAAAATCATGTTTCCGAACCATTCTTGGGAGACCTGTTATGAAATCCATAGTTATCTTCTCCCATTTCCAAATAGGGATAGGTAAAGACTACAACATACCTATTGTTCGCTGATGTTCTGCCTTAACTTGCTAACGAGTTAAGCATCTTGAAACAAATTCAGCCACTTTCCTTTTCATGTTGCTCCACCAGAACTGTGCTTTAAATTCCTTACACATCTTTTGTATTCCTGGATGAACAACCCATCTTGAATGGTGGTAAGCATGTAGAAGTTGTTCCTGAAAATACATAGGTATGACCATCCGATTTATGAACCATAACACAGTACTCTCATCTAGCTTCCATCCCTTAATGGTCTCCACACCATTGATTTTTTAACTCATCACAACACATTCTAAATAGGGATTTTGTGCCTTTTTAACCATCTTTAACAAATCAGGAACCACCAAAACTGGGAAGAAAATAGTAACATCTCCTTTGTCTTCACTTTCCAAGTGCATGTTAGCTAGGACCAACATCAACTTCCACTCATCTAAAGTCTCTTTTTCCAACTGAGCATATGACTTTCTGTTTAATGCATTTTCCTCCGAATTGCCTTTTCTCAGAGTATACATCAATTCAAATTTGAACGTTTGGAGATACTTCATTCATCTTCTTTGTATTAGATTTAAATATCTTTGTGAGAAAATATGTTTCAAACTCTTATGATCTGTAAACACATTAAATTCCTCACCGAATAGATAATGACATCAAGTCTTCAAAGCATTGACTACAACAGCTAACTCCAAATCATGTGTTGGGTAATTGTTCTCATGTACCTGTAACTTCCATGAGGCATACACAATAACATGATCTCCCTGCATGAGAACACACCCCAACCCTGATCCTAAAGCATCACAATACACCATGTACCCTTGTCCTGATTCAGGCAATATCAAGATAGGTACTAATGTAAGGAGAAATTTCATCTCTTGGAATGAATTCTGGAATTCCTCATCCCATTGGAATGGAACATTCTTCTTTGTCAAAGTTGTCATAGGTAAAGATACCAGCGAAAAATAAAACACAAAGAGTCTATAATAACTAGTCAATCCAAGAAAACTGTGTATCTTGAAGACATTATTTGGCAGTTGCTAAGAAATCATAGCCTCAATATTTTTTGGATCTACATAAACGCTTTTTTTAGAAATTACATGACCCAAAAAGAATACCTCTTATATCCAAAAATCACACTTTGATAATTTGACATACATACGATGATCCCTCAAGATTCTAAACACTATCATCAAGTGTTTCTCATGCTTAGCCATAGAGTTTCATCCGCATTTTTTCACAAACAAGACCAACACTTCCCATGGGGACGTGCTAGGTCAAACGAACCCTTTTCTTTCCATCTATTCCAACAATACTTTCAATTCCATTAACTCTATTGGTGTCATCCAGTAAGATAGAATGGAAATAGGAGTAGTCCCCAGAAAGAGATCAATCGTAAACTCCACTTCTCTTAGTGGTGGTAACCCTAAGAAATTATCAGGAAACACGTCGGGAACCTGATCCACCACTACTGGAAAGCTATTCTTCTCAATATCGTCCATCGATGACAAAGACAACGCTGCTAATTATTATGAGATCGTTCCAACTGCTGGTGCTAATAAGCTCATTGCACTTGCCTTTACATTCTGGTCTCCTCAAAATAGATACTCGACACCATCTTCAGTTGTGAAACTGACCTGTCTGGTATAACAATCGATGTGAGCATTGAATGTTGTCAACCAATCCATACCCAAGATTATATCAAAGTCATCCATCTGAAGTACAGAGAAATCTCATTTCAGCTCGGCTCCATCAATAGTTATAGAACATGCTCTACACACAAAGACTTGACACTCTCTTTGACTAAGAGGAGTTTGAAGTTTTATCATAGAAGACATCATCTCAACTTTTAAGTTCAAAAAATCAACAACACAAGAAGAAATAAAGGAATGAGATGAACCAGTATCAAAAAACACTTTCATAAGGGTAGAATTCAAAATAATTGTACCTCCAATTGTATATGATCATGGTTGATCATCCACAATAACCTGTTTTTCTTCATATAATTTCTTCCTCGCAACACTTTGCTCCTTGTTTCCCTATTGAGATTGCACTGCCTGAGGAGTCATGGTATTCCTAGAATAACCATGGCTAGTTCTGTTTAGATGACAAGGCTGATTCTACTGTCCTCACCTTGTGAAAGCCTATGATGCCTGTGACACCTGAGAAGTGTCCTGAACACCCAACATTGGAGCACTGTGATAATAGCGTTGAAAATGCCCCATATTGTTGAAATTGCAGCATGCCCTCGGTGGTGTTATACACTATCACTTCATGTGGTCAAGAGAACCACATTGGAAACATCCATCTTTAGTCATGGGTCTCGAAGAAAGATTCACTGATCCAGTCGTCTGATTTTGATTGATACTCCCAACTTGGAAATAGGTTTCCCTCTTTCACTTACTCCCAGCATTAGAGTTATCACTGTTTCCCATGGGTATCAACATACTTTCTCCACCCATAGCTCCTAAGATATCTCTTTCAGCTACTGTCACTCTATTGATTATCTCTGTATAATCTGTAATACAAAGCACAACAATCTTTGAGCAAATCTCATGCCTCATCCCTGATTCAAAAATGTGTGCCTTCAAGGATTCACTAGCAGTAACCTCAGGCACAAAACGCACTAAATTCATGAATTTAGCCACATAATCCATGACAGAAATATTTTCCTGCTTCAATCTCAATAAGTGTGTTGTTTTTAAAATTTTGAACATGTGAGGATATAATTTATTATTGAACAATTCTTCAAAATACTCTCATGCAAGTCCTTGATCTGATTTAGATTGAACTGCTAAATCCCACCACTAACGTGAAAGATCTACTAGCATATAAGTCGCCAGTTTGACTTTCAACTCTGCTGGTGTACCGATGAAATCGAAGATACAATTCATCCTGTTCAGTCACACCTCTCCCTACTCTAGTTTAGAATCACACCGAAAGATGGGTGGATTCTATTTCTAGAATTAGATGGAATGATACACTTTTCTTGAATCATCACTCTTGTTCCCACTATCCACAACGTAAAATGGTTGGAAAATACTCTGAACCAGCTACTGGTTCACATGCAGCTCAGTTGCAACCACATTTTTCGCAACTTCTTCCCATTGGTTTCTAGGATTCCTATCGTGTGTCATTTTCCAAAAACACAGCAGTGTCATAAGTCTCACTCTCTATTAACTGAAGTCTTAACAATTTCAAATTCTATCACATCCTGGTATCATAAAAATTCTTTCCAAAATTAATAATTTTTGAAAAATCTCTACTTGCTTTTGAAATCATACCATTTTCAAAATATCACAACCATTCTCTTTTTCAAAATCTTACATTTGAAAACCATTTCAACATTTTTCAAAAATCAACACATTTGCACCAAATTGTATATCATTACTCAAAATGAAATATGAAATCCTAGTGGAAAGTCATTCCTCTAATGCATGTCATGCTCATCTCATTAGCTAAACTCATGATAATGAGATTAAAAATCTTATAAGTGTCTGCAAAACACTAATGTACCCAACTCTTCGGTAACTTGAATTTCAGTATAAAAAGGTTATCTACGTCTTTTTATGCTCTACATTTCAAGTCCTGACAATCCTACTCCTTTCTATGATCCCAAATCAAGGAATAGACTAGAATGAATTCAACACCAAGGCCGACAACCAATACCAAGTCAGATACCACTTATTCTAGAAAAATAGAAGGACCAAGCTGATACCACTTGTTTCAAACAAATTTTAGATCGAACAAAACTGATATCACTTATTTCAAACATATTTTGGATCGAACAAAACCAATACCACTTGTAACATCTCGCTTATTCTCATTGGCTTGAGGAGGCAATGGAAGGTTACTTGTCCATAAGGGACATCCCCAACATACTAAAGGCTGGAAATAAATGTTGAATGACTTCAATACATGTGCTGGATGATTTACCCTTTAAGAATAAAACTACTAAACAAGCCATAACCAAACCACCACCATATGATGCATGGTAACAATGAAATACAACTCAACAATTCATTTATCAAAATCAAACTAAAACCAAGTACCACAGTGGAAGACTACAATATCAAAGTAAATAGCTGAAGAAAAAACTCAAAGACTCTGATGACAACTCCAAGCTCCAAACACGCTCCATGCTCAAACTCCACAACAACCCAAGTATCACGAAGTACTGTTAAAGATGTGTGATATTTTACCTTTGCTCGTGTAACAACCCAATGTTTTATCAATAGAAATTCCCTTCTTATAATTATGTCATATAATCACATGAAATCACAATATAATAAACTATTAAGTACTATGTGACCTTTAAACATAATATTGTCACTTCTGTGATTTGAATTTCAAAAATTTGACATAAACGATTGCGTTCAGGGTGTTTTTTGGGGTATGATGGAACAAACTTAATTTTTGATGAATAGTAACCTACCCTTATGAAAATTAATATGACCCTTATGAATATTAAATTGTCTAAAAGAATAATAACCTCACCCATGAATTTATAAATAAAATTTAGGCATCTTATAAGTGAAAATATGACCATAGTAAAAGTATTGGTATTTTTTTGTAATCCATAAATAAATAATTCATTAATTAATTTAAAGAAAAATTTATTTTTTGTAAAAGGTGTTCATAAATTAATAATTTTATTTCTTATGGTTTTAAGATAATTTTATAAGACCTTATATAATTTTTAAAAGCATTATAAAATCAGTTATAGTTTCAAAATCTATATTTTTCAAGTAAATTATGATTTTAATTAAAAATTAAATTGATCATATTTAAAAATTTATTTTTGAAAAATGGATTTCATTTTTGTATTCTACACATTGAAAAATTGTTAGGGTGATTTTTTGGGATTTTTCTGAAATACATGAATTTTTGATGAATAGTGAAATACAATAATTTACAAAATAAGCTAAATACATTAATTACTGATTCATGGGTGATGTTATGCTGATGTAAGCACCTTGGTTTTGAACTCACATGCACATTTTACTGTTTTTAGTCATGGAATCATCACTATTGTTTGTCTTGTGGATAAATAATAAACTAATGATTAAAATTTTAAGAAAACCATCCTCCCCTCCTCTATAAAAAACACTGACACTCCCATCTTCTCTTCACTCCTCTCAAGCCTTTTTCCTTCCCTAAATTCTACCCAAATATCTCATCAAGATCCTCCCCCACATCCAGCAGCCATTATCCTCCTCAAAAGACCAAATCCTCTCCCCTTAAGAGGCCCTCAAGGAAGATTAAATCAAGAGGTAAATTCCTCTTTTCTTTTCTTTCATTTTCTTTTCATGTTCCTTTGTTCTGTTTTCTTTCCTAGACTCTCCTCATCCAAATGGTATGATAAATCTAGTACCATACATGTAATGGAATTTTGTTTTGATAATGGGATAATTCATTATCATCTATCCTTTCCCCTTCTTTTATACAAAAGAAACAAAAACACCATCTCAGATGTGTTAATTTATCACATTCAAGGACGACGAGTTCCCAATTTCTATTATCATCTTCAATTCTGGTCATGAAACCATTTTTATGGTTGAACCAAACTATTAAATATGTATTTTATCTTATGTGATGTTCTGGAATCATTTTTCACACATTATGTTAAATAATAATACAAAACAAGTTAATTATGAGCAAAATCATCAAACTAATTCAAGCTTTTATCATTAATGTTTTATATAATGATTCACTTTCACTTTAAATAACCAAATGAATTTTATAACTATGTAATCTTTTGGATGTAAACTAATTTCATATAACTTCAATTCTGCACAACCATTCTCATCATACATGTTTGTCTGAACATAAATATAAGTAAACTGATCATTAAAACCAAGGAAGAAAACCCTCCCAAACAATGAAATTGAACCTCTTAACTTATCAGAAAGGACATGGATGAACATAATAATGTTACACTAAATCAATAACATGTAGTGGAGGTTCTGTAATTATTAATTAATTAACCTAGTTTGATTATTCAAGTCATTAAGATCAAGTGAAGATCACTATCGTACATAAGGTAATGGATCCTCTCTTTCTAACATTTATTCAGGAATCTCCTCTATGTTATGTCCTTTTATGTGTAGTTCCTAATGATGGGGTATGATTTTTCAACTCCTCCATACTTCCCTCATGATTTATAAAAGAATAGAAACTCATTTCTCTCTCATTAATCCATCCTAAGTACACATGGTACCATGTCGATATTCCGTAATAGATTCTACCTGAACATCCTACATTCCTTCGGGTTGCTCTATCTTTCTTTTTCTCCAAATAAAGTTGTCTTTTATTTTTCATGTAAAACTTCTACATACTGTTTATATGCTTCAAAATCATGTTTCAATATCCATCCCTCATTCTCTTTTAGAGATATACATGTTTTTAAATGATTCCCTCCCCAATATTTCACGATAAGAAAACCCATTTTAAGGGAAATTCCCAAATTCTTACCCAATTTCAAGTACACTATATGATATTTTTTTAAGCAACCATTATATTTATAAAACCACTCTTTTTATCATGAAAATATTCTTGGTTCACTTCTGGTTTTATATAAATTATTACTCCATTTTCTATTTTAAATGCTCGTTGGTATTTTCCTTAAAACCGCACTAAAATGTTTTAATGCTAAAATTTCTAAAATACTCTTCTTTCATGTTTCCAATTCTGTTTGACATCACTTACCATGTTATATTCCTATTTTACCTTATGAATGTTCATGTATGTTTTAATTCCATTCTTTCATGGATACTTGTATGATACGCCCATTCATTATGTTTTATTATGTGATTATGATACTCATTTCTTCTCATGGGTACCCTTATATTTATGTATGATTGATTATATATGATTATTGATGTGGAAAGCATATTCATGAACATGTTAAGATGGGTGCTCCTAGATAGAACTCCAATGCATTGGGTAAAGTTGAGTTTCATGAGACATTATGTGCAACGGTCTTGGCGGTTAGCCTTGACTCGTGCTACCATGTGCAACGGTCTTAGTGGTTAACCATGACTTGTGATCCTTTATGTGCAACGAGCCTTGACTCGTGCTAAAGTCATGTTTTATGTTCCTGCCACATTATTATGATCTCATGTTTTTATGATCCCATGTTTATATGATCTCATGTTTATATGTTGTGATTTCACATGTTCCATGCCTTTTTATATCATTATTTCATGCCTTCTAAAACATGTGCTAAAGCTTTATTACTATGATTTTTACCTTATTGGGATTTTAGCTCATCCCTTTGTTCATGTTATCCTCAGGTTATCCTATGTATATTTATGAGCACAATAGAAGATAAGAGATCATTATGGAGATTAAATAAAAATTTGTTTTTATAATATTTGATTATGTACCTAGTCTTCCAAGACACTAGACTTTACGTTCCTTGACTTGTAATTTGATGCTTAATTATGCTTAAAATCGTGTAATGATATATTTAAAAGACTAGGGTCAATATAGTTGGTATCATAGGATGTTTTAGTTATTTTTGGAGATTAGGAATAGAGCAATTTAGTAAGAACCTTAAGGATGAGACCAAGTATAATAAAACACCCCTAAATTTTGGTAAGTATAGAGTAAGTGGTTTATTAAGAAAATACATCTTTGTCTGGATACAAACAAGTAGAGGTGGATCTGGCACATATGTATCTAGGGGAAAAACCAAAAAACATCACTTTGAGATAGACTCGAACGTGAATCGGTGCACGAAAATGGGTCTTGTTGCACTCTTAGTTTAACACTCCTGAGGGATATGATTTGGTAAATTTATGAGCTTAGTACAAAAAATTATTAAGGGAATAAAAAAAATCTCATGAGAATATAAGTTAAGAAATAGATCAAGGATGAACTAAATTTAAACCTAGGGAATCACAAGTTAGGATATACTTCCCCTTTACAAGTTTATCCTTTTATGTTCAAGTTTCCTTTTTATGCTCAATAGTTAAGTATTCAAACCCTCTAATTGTACATTATTTTTTATAGTTAATAGCAGGAAATAGAAGAACACATGTCAACAATCAATGTGATAGGGAATGTGAAGATTGCCCTAATGATATGCCAAATATGATGGGAGCAGGTGCTCAAAAATTCATGACAATACTTGCTCAGCTGGCTCAAGTTATGAATAATAACTTGAATCATGTGGAACTTCCTCCTCTCCAAAGGAAAGAGAAAGTTGTCGTAGAATCCTTCATGTCGAAAAGGCCTTCCATGTCTAGTGGATCTTCTGATCCCCTCCTCATGGAACAATGGATTAACTCCATTGAAAATATATTCTCTGTCCTCCAGTGCTCAGAAGAAGAGAAATTTATTCTGGAGGTCTATCATTTTGATGGGGAAGCTGATCAGTGGTGGACATTGATCAAGAATATGAAGCCCCAGAAGGAAATTGATTCAATGGATTGAGAGAAATTCAAGAGAATGTTTTTTAATAAATATTTTCCCCGAACCCTCCACCTCAAGATGGAAAAAAGAGTTCCTCAGACTCAAGGAGAAGGAAGATGAGTCAATCAGGGTGTATGAAGAAACCTTTACAAGGCTTTCAAGGTATGCCTCTATCTTTGTCATGAACACTGAAAGCAAGGTGGATCACTTCTTTAGCGGACTAAAGCCGAGTCTATGAAAAATGCTGGCAATTCGAGACTTCAACAGCTTTGAGAAGATTGTCTGTTGTTCCCTTAAGGTTGAAATGGAGATCGAAGACTCTTAGTGGTGTCATGTGCCCAACAAAAAAAAAGAGGAAAATGGAATCTAATGTGGTCAGTTCTGCAAATAAATTCCATGATGGAAAGAAGCCCGACCATCCCACATGTAAAAATTGTGGGAAGAAGCATCTTGGGAACTCTCTAAAGGGAACCAGGAATTACTTCAAAGGTGGAAAGATAAGACATCTGGATAAAAACTGCCGACAGGATATTAAGAATCCCACTAATGTGGAAGAAGAAATGGAGGTTCAAATAAAATCTCAGCCAGTGGTGCAGTGTTACAACTGCAAGGAACATGGGCATTATGCGAACAATTTCCATAAGCTAAGGGTTGTTGGAGGAAATAAACAACAACCATTAAGGCAACAAGGAAGGGCTTATGCTATCACTATTATAGAGTTGGATCCGGAAAACGATGTGGTGACAGGTATGATAGTTATTTATTCAAGAATAGAAAACATACTATTTGATTCTGGTTCTATGCATTCTTTCATATCTTGCAAGTTTAGTGGAACTATTCAAACACCACCTCAAAATTTAGATGATATGTTATCTATGAGAACAGTGAATGGGGAAATTATTGCGTCCAAGGTTTATAAATCCTCCCCGATAAATGTTTGTGGACTGAACCTCCCAGCAAATCTTTTCATACTTCCTTTAGTGGAGTTCGATGTTATCTTGGGCATGGATTCACTATCTTTATACAAAGCCAACATCAACTATCAGGAAAAGGAGATCACTCTTCACATTCTGAAGCACCCTTCAATTCTTTACAAGTGTAAGGAGGAAGATGAATATACTTTAGAATCATTTTTTCAAGTGTGGATATTAATTCATTGTGAGAAACCATGTCTAAATCAAATGATTGATACAAAGGAGAGAATCATGCTTGAGGACAAGCCCATCGTGAGGGATTACACTGATGTATTCCCTGAAGATTTTCATGGTCTCCCTTTGATTGATAGGTTGATTTCTCAATTGAAATTATTCCTGGATCCCAACCTATTTCGAATACACTTTATAGAATGGCCACTGTAGAGTTGGAAGTGCTGAAGAAGCAGTTATAGGAGAATCTGGAGAAGGGTTTTATACACCTGAGTGCTTCAGCATGGGGTGCGCCAGTCCTCCTTGTCAAGAAGAAGGATGGATCAATGCACCTCTACATTGATTATTGTGATCCCAATAAAATCATGATAAAGAAAAAGTATCCCCCACCATGGATAGATGACTTGTTCGATCAGCTTCATGGGGCCAATTATTTCTCTAAGGTGGACCTTCGGTCAGGATATCACTAATTAAAGGTGAGGAAGAAAGATATTCCCAAGACTACCTTTCGAACAAGGTATGTACACTATGAGTTCATAGTGATGCCCTTCGGACTCACTAATGCTCCAACAATTTTCATAGATTTAATGAATAGAGTCTTTAAAGATTACCTCAACAAATTTGTGGTAGTATTTATTAACGATATTCTGATATACTCCAAGAGCAAGGAGGAACACGATGAACATTTGAATGTTGTGCTAAAGACTTTTCGAAAGGAGAAGTTGTATGAAAAGTACATTAAATGTGAGTTTTGGATGGAGCAAGTATCATTCTTAGAGAATGTTATCACCAGTAAAGGGATATCTGTGGATTCTTCCAAGACAAAGGCAATTGAAGAGTGGCACAGGCCAACATCTGTAATGGAGTTCCACAAATTTCTGGGTCTAACTGAGTATTATTGACAATTTGTGAAGAACTTATCACGATTGTCAAACCTAATGACCAAGATAGCACGGAAGGGGGTAAAGTTTGTCTGGACTCAAGAATGTAAAGACTGCTTTAATGAGTTGAAAATGAGGCTTATCACTGCACCAATACTCACACTCACAATAAGGGGAGAACTCTTTGTGGTGTACAGTGATGCTTTAAAGAAGGGATTAGACTATGTGGTCATGAAAATTGATAAAGTTATAGCTTATTCCTCAAGGCAACTGAAAATCCATGGGCAAAATTATCCTATGCATGATCTGAAGTTGGCAGCTGTGATCTTTGCATTGAAAATCTGAAAGCATTGTCTCTATGGGGAGAAGTGTGAGATATATACTAATCACAAGAGTCTCAAATATATATTCACACAAAAAGAGCTTAATATGCATCGGTTAAGATGGTTAGACCTCATCAAGGATTATGACTTCTCAATCCACTACCATCCTAGTAAGACAAACAAGGTGGTGAATGCTCTAAGTAAAAAGGACCATGCATCTTTATCAATGATGAGAATAGAAAAGGATCCAATCTTCTTAGATTTTCAGAGGATGGACATGGGAATAATTAAGGGAGGAACACCATCAATCTTTTCTCAAATGATTTCTCAACCATCCCTCATGGAGAAAATAAAGGATGCTCAAAGAAAAGATGTGGAAATTCAGAAAAGGGTGAAAGCCATTAGAAATGGTAAGTCATCCAAGTTTATGATTGATGTGGAAGGAGTTGTAAGATTTGGGTCACGATTATGTGCACCATCTAATCCATAGATAAAGAAGAATCTTTTGAATGATGCATATAGCTCAACCTTCTCTATTCACCCAGGGAGCACAAAGATGTATCGAGAACTTTGAGAGAACTTTTGGTGGGACAATATGAAGGAGATTGCTCAGTATACATCAAAGTGCCTCATATGTCAACAAGTAAAGGTTGAAAGACAGAAGTCTATGGGGATGATTCAACCACTACCCATACCAACATGGAAATGGGAGAACATCATCATGGACTTTGTCACTGGACTTCCAAGGAAATCCAGAAAAAACAATGCTATATGGGTCATTGTGGATCATTTTACAAAGACAGCTCACTTTATCGCGATTCGAGAGGACTTCTCATCAGATCAACTTGCATGGATATATATCAAAGAAGTGGTAAGGATATATGGAATACTAAAATCTATTATATCCGATTGAGATCCGAGATTCACCTCGAAGTTCTGTAAAAATCTTCAACATGCTCTAAAGCATTGAACTGAACTTCAGTACGACCTATCATCATCAAACTGATGGCCAATCTGAGGGAACTATTCATACATTAAAAGATATGTTGAGATCATGTTCTATGGACTTTAAAGAAGGATGGGACCAAAATCTTCCACTGGTTGAATTCTCCTACAACAATAGTTTTCACTCGAGCATCTGAATAACATCATACGAATCCCTTTATGGGAAAAGGTGCAGAACACCGGTGTGTTGGGATTAAGTCGGTAAGTGTCACGACCCCCTCCCCACAAGGTGTACCTCTGCTGGGCCGGCAATGTGAGAAGGGAGATAATGGCCCCCGAGTCCCACCTCCAGTAGGCCCCGGGTTGGCGACTAACACCGAGGGTATAGTAAACACATAGATGGGAGGCATTACCCTCTAAGAGAACACATGTGAAAGAGATAGATAAGACAGACACCAACCAAGCTCCTTGTCTCAGACAACAATATAAATTATATCCCAAGTAAACATATGTAATGTCATGAAAAACTAATACAAATGAAAGGGAGAAACTACAAGTTCCCTAAAGAAGGTAAAAACAATAGCAACCACGAAGCCCAAACAGCTCCTGTAACCCCAAGCTAGTAGAAACCAGCCTGATCTCCAACCAACTTCAAGTGACCTGAAAAACAGTTTATATATATATAGGGTGAGTATAACAATATACTCAGTAAGATCCTCCCCAGATCCTCTCGTGCAAAATTTAAGAAAGCGTGATAAAGCACAGTGAACAACAAGTGAAACTAACTCATCACCTAAACAGGTATACTAAGTTCATAGCCTCACCATGGCTACTCTCACCAAGTATTGCATACAAGAGTATATAATATAATAAATAATATCAAGGGTACCCCACTACTACATCCCCACTGGTCTTCCGCTTTGCCCCAACGCCGCACGTACTAAGAGTCTCTCCCCAAAAAGGCTTGCCCACAGACACCTGGGTGAATCACCACAACATGCACCTCGTGCAACAAAACCACCACGTCCACGTAAGAAAAGTAACCCGACAGTTTCTGGGAGCCACCACAGCTCGCATAACATGTATCATACGTCAGGTATTAAACCTCAAGCCATTATAGCCCATACATCAAGTAAGGATCATCAAGCCATCACATCCTATACACGTTACACCTATAGTAGTCCATAGGAAACTATATCCAGAATAGGTTTGTGAATAACCACAAGCAATTGCAGCCCTCTACACACATATATGGGGAAAACTAACCATTGTGCCTACCAGCACAAGTAACTGCCAAGAGAAGAGAGCATGGTCAAAGGGGGTATTCAGTCATCCATCCTCCCACCAGAATGTTGGGGAAAACACCCCCCCCCTAGGGCTCAGAATCCTCGGAGTGTCAGTTTCCCTAACTGACGGGGTGGAGTAGCGTATAGAAACACAAAAAGTGCAGAATATATTATAGATCACAACCAAACTATGGGAAAAACCTAGTCTTAGACTCAACTATATCTAACGTCTCTCGGACTCCAAGTTGTCACTTCTAAGACTAGGTATCCTATAAGCACACAACCATTTAAAGAGCTTTATTACATTACTTCATTCCCTTTTTATCATTTTCACTTTACATTAATTAATTATTTAAACATTAATTAACCATAAATAATTTCCACATTATATTTCATTATCATCACACCCAAAGTTCACTGTTCCTTTAAATTACAACCCCATCATTATGCCACAGCAAGCTCCAACCCCATGGGTTAACATCATTTATTCAATAATTTATTAACAACATTATTAATTTCCCATATTCTTAGGTATTTTAGAAAAACATTCTAAGCTACTAAACACAAGGGGCTCAACACGGTGAGTAGATGAACTACATGTCGATTCTTTGCCTCCAATATCAAGATCATAGACCCATCCTCCCTCAGGAAGCTAAACACAGAAAGCACGTGGCATACCTCACGCATCTTCGCCCCTTTTGGAAGAAGTGTAAGCAAAACCAGCTACCTTGAGCAGTAGGGAATGTAAAGCAGATAAACAACCAATAAGAATCAGCAAGCATCCAAACATTCACATCCAACCTGTTTCATCATCCCTGGTGTCCTTTCTAACACCCACATGCATAAACCAATGCATCTCGTCACTCTAGGCATCAACTGCTGCCACAACCAGTAGGCCTCCCTGCCCCCACATATCACAACAGCCATCCAGGCTCACATCAAAACACAAGCAGTAGGAAAAAAAACATCATATCAATTGGGCTCTTGGCCCTTAAACAAGTAAGAGGGTAACTCAGAACCCTATAAAGAATTATCTTTTATCAAACAACCAATTCTTTAATCCATCTTGGATTGACCGATTTATTATTCATAGGTTCCAACTTCAGGAAACCTAAACAGTAAGCTATCACAAATAATTAAACATGATTACTGAACCAATTTGATTAACACAAGATTACAACAAGAAGAACCAAATTCATTTACATGCCTCTTTATCTTTAGCCAAACAATTATCAATTAATTCCAGCTTTACGTTCTTTACTAATTTTCATCAAGAATGAAAAGCTAAACAAAGAAAGCATATATATCACACTATATAGCAAAATAAGAAGCAATAACATACGATCGATATCAATTTATTTATCTGGTTCAAATATTTATTATGTCAATTCCATTGTGATCCAGTGGGACAAAACATTATAACTATATAGTTGCACATAAAATAAAATAGAAGCAACAAATCCCCTACCTCAAACGGTTATTGACGTTCTTTATACGAGAACGATCCACACAACGGTTTATGATCTCCTCCCCTGTGACAACTGTATCCACTTGAGGATGTAGAGACACCACCACACTGGTCAACACCCAAGAAAAGCTCATTTAGAACATGGAGATAGAATTCCATAAAAGGTCAAGGAAACACATAAGGAGATGAACCCAAAAGAATGATGATAGATTATACCTTATATCGAGGATTGATCAATACTGCTTGGTTGCATCAAAATAGAGTAGAACCAATCCAAGAAGAAAAGTTTGATTATGCAACTCCTATGGGATTGAATGAAAGGTTCGAGATTCTCACAACTGAGAAAAAGGAGGAAGAACTAGGGAGGAAGATATATCATCCCTTTAGAAGATTTAATGGAGCAGTGGTTTAAGATATGCTGGATTTTCCATTAAAATCATATCGCATTGAACCATGCGGTTTGACCAAGTAAAGGCATCTCAAGCCTTAGGAAAATTAATATAGCAGTTATGGCCTTTGAATCAGCCTTAGAGTCCTTAAAATGATTATTTAAATACATTTTATGTTAAAGGAAACGTTAAAGGGGAGAAACTGTAGGAAGCTGGAAACACTGTTCACAGACTCGAAATTTGGCAAAAGAAAAACATTGTTCATGAACCTCACCGTTGAAACCTCACCGTTGGAACCACACCATTCTGGAAACACTATTTATGAACCTCATTGTTGAAACATCACCGTTGAAACCTCACCATTCTAGAAACACTGTTCATGAACCTCACTGTTGAAACCTCACCGTTTTGGAAACACTGTTCATGAACCTCACCATTGGAACCTCACTATTCTGGAAACACTGTTCATGAACCCCACTGTTGAAACCTCACTATTGGAACCTCACTGTTGAAACCTCACCGTTCTAGAACACTGTTCATGAACCTCACTGTTGAAACCTCGTCGTTCTGGAAACACTATTCATGAACCTCGCCGTTGAAACCTCACCATTCTGGAAACACTGTTTATGAACCTCACTGTTGAAACTTCAACGTTCTGGAAACACTGTTCATGAACTTGAAATTTGGAAAAGGAAAGAGGTTGCCATTGGAACCTCACCATTCTGGAAACACTGTTCATGAACTCAAAATTTGGCAAAGGAATGAGTGGTTACCGTTGGACCTCACCGTTGGCACTGTTCACATAAGCCTACCATTGCACTGTTCACCTAAGGCTACCGTTATACTGTTCACAGAACTGGAAATTTGGAAAAGTGTTAGGGATAAGTCACATTGACCTCTAGGAACACCTCAGACACTAGATTTTTGAAAAGGAATGGACCATAGAGGTTCGAGTCATTACATCAGATACCTCTCAAAAAATTCTCATCCTCGAACAACTCTAGGTACTGAGCATGTGTCTGTGACTCACGTTCCCTGGTACTCTCCTCCACGCCACCGTGTTGCCACAAGACACAAACCAATGGGATAAAATGCCCATGCAACACCTTCTCTTTGCAGTCTTGGATCTCCACAGGTCGCTCCTCAAAGGTCGCATCATCGTCAATATCAATCTCTCCCCAATCGATGACGTGAGAGTCATCATGGAGATAACGAAGGAGCTATGACACATGAAAAACATCATGTATCCGGCTCATCTACGGGGGAAGTGCTACTCAATATGCCACAGCTCCAACACGAGCTAACACCTCAAAAGTCCCAATAAACTGGGGAGAAAGCTTACTACCATGAACAAACCTTTGATGCCCATGATAGAGAGTCACCTTCAGAAACACGTGATCCCCAACATCAAACTCTAAAGGTCTCCTCCTTTGATCGACATATGATTTCTGACGATCCTGTGTTGTCTTCATCCTCTCACGAATCACCTGAACCATCTCTGTTGTATTCTGAACTAGTTCTGGTCCAAGAATTGCTGACTCTCCGACCCCAATCTAGCACAATGGAGAACGGAAAGGCTGGCCATACAAGGCTTCAAACGGTTTCGTACTGATGGTGGAGTGAAAACTATTTTTGTAAGCGAACTCCACCAAGGGTAAGTGTCTCATCCAAAAACCTCCAAAATCCAGGACATAAGAGCATAACATTTCTTCAAGAGTCTGGATGGTCTGCTCTGTCTGACCGTCTGTCTGAGGATGAAAAGCAGTTCTAAGGCATAGCTAAGAACCAAAAACATGTTGGAGACCTCCCACACCCTAGAGGTAAAACGAAGATCTCGATCGGAAATGATCGTCCTTGGAACTCCATGAAGTCTCACCACCTCCTCTAGATATTACCTCGACAAAACTTCCACTAAGCTTGACTCCTTAATTGCTATGAAGTGGGATCTTGTTAAACGATCCACTACCACCCAAATTGCATCATGTCCTCCCTGAGCTCGAGGTAAACCAGTAACAAAGTCCACTGAGATGTCCTCTCACTTACACTGAGGAACATCTAACGGCTGGAGCAGACCACCAGGAATATGGTGTTTGACCTTCACCTTCTGGCATACCAAATATCGAGACACAAACTCTGCAACTGCACGCTTCAGCCCAGGCCACCAAAAATAGCTCCTCAAGGCTCGGTACATCTTTGTCACACCAGGATGCACCACTAAAGGATAACTATGGAACTCTCTAAGAACCATCTCACACATCATCAAAGGAACAAATATCCTTCCATGATACAACACTCGGTGTTGTTCATCCTCAGACCAACCATCAGGGGCCTCGCGACAAAAAACTCGGTCTCTCCATACCTCCACCTCAAGATCCCCACACTGGGACTCTTCCACCTGCTGCACCAGAGATGACTGCACCATCATCTGAAAAAGACAACCTCTTCTCCCAACTTCTCTCATATCAAGATGTAATGCTGAAAGTTCTTCCATTACTCTCTAGGAATCACCAGATTCACGTACTGCATCACTATGTGACTTCCTGATCAATACATCAGCTACAACATTCCCCTTTCCAGGGGTATATGATATTTTGAAGTCATATTCCTATAAGAACTCAATCCACCGATGTTGTCATAAGTTCAAGTCACACTGGGAGAAAACATACCTCAAAATCTTATGATCGGTGAAAACCAAAAAGCGCTCGCCAATGAGATAATGCCTCCACAACTTCAGAGCATACACCACAGATGTCAACTCAAGATCATGGGTGGCATAGTTACATTCATGGGGACGCAACTGCCGAGACCCATAAGAAACAATTGATCTCTGCTGCATCAGAACAAAACCTAACCCCAGATACAAAGCATCGTAGAAAATATCAAACTGAACTCCATCTGTTAGAAGACAAAGAACTAGAACACTTAATAACTTCTCCTTTAGATACTCGAAAGATTCCTGACACTGATCAGTCCATATGAATGTCTGATCCTTCCTTGTCAAAGATGTCAGAGGAGTCACAACTTGAGAGAAATCAGCTACGAACCTCCTGTAGTAGCTTGCGAGACCAAGAAAACTTCACACCTATGATACTGTCTTGGGGGTTTCCCAAGACACAACTGCTTCAATCTTCGATGGATCCACAGCTACTCCCTGCTGGGACACAACATGTCCCAAGAAACAGACTTCTCGATCCCAAAACTCACACTTAGACAAATTCTCAAACAACTGATGTTGACAAAGAACTCCCAAAACGACGTGTATATGCTCTGCATGCTCCTCCTCAGACGTGGAGTACACAAGGATGTCATCGATGAAAACCACCACGGACTTGTCCAGGAACTCACAGAACACAGCGTTCATCAATCCCATGAACACAACTAGAGCATTTGTCACGTTGAACGGCAATACAACAAACTCATAATGCCCATGACGACCACGGAAAGCAGTCTTCGGGATATCCTCATCCTTCACACGCATCTGATGATATCCTGACCGCAAGTCGATCTTTGAGAACCAACTTTCACCTTTCAATTGATTGAATAAATCATCAATCCATGGAAGAGGATAGTGATTCTTCACTGTCACTTTGTTTAAGTGATGATAATCGACACACAACCACAAACTGTCGTCAGCCTTCTTCATAAAAAAAACTGGTGCACCCCACGGTGACACACTCAACTGAACAAAACCGCACTGTAACATACCATCAAGTTGTATACGTAGCTCTCGTAACTCAGAAGGGGTCATCCTATATGGAGACATAGATATTACAGATGCTCCTGGTTATAGCTTGATCCCAAACTTGATCTCTCATCGAGGGGGTAATGCTATAACCTCTTCTGGAAAGACATCAGGGTACTCTTCTATGACCCTAGGAAACACCAACTTCTGAACTTCTAAAGAACTCAGCATCAGCTCATCCATCATGGATGATAAGGACGAAATATTCCTCTGACCCATTCAAGGGTCTCGCTCACCAAAAAACACCATTGTCTCTCCATCTGCATCGAAGAACACAACCTACCTCTTGAAGAAATCCACAATAGCTTGCACCGAATACAGCCAATCCATGTCAAGGATGACATCATATGGTTGTATCCGTAAACATAGGAAATCTCCCCAAGAGCGGTGCTACCCCAGCACTAGCTCACAATCTCTACATACTTCAAACAAGTCAGCTCAACCTCCAACTGGCGTAGTCAACGCCAAGGGCACTGGAAGCCTCTCTACCTCAATTCCCAAAGCATGGACAAAGGTAGGTGATATGAAGGAGTGTGTCGCTCCTGAATCAAACAAGGCATACACCAAGGTAGAAAACAAGCAAAGGGTACCTAGAACGATGTTTGGCTCTCCTGGAGCTGGCAACGCTAAAACATGAAGCTGACCACAACCTCCTTCATGGCATCTCTGACCCTGATGATGACCACTGTCATGGCCGCGCTCTTCTCTTTGAGGACGGGGAGTGTCACGAGGTTGTCCTCTACCTGCCCCATCTACCCTATGCTGATCCAAAGCTGGTGCAACCTGCTGCTGCTGCCTCGGCTGGAACTGCCTCAATGGAGGAACCTGGAGCGGAGCACCTTGTGCACGATGACTGCTCTAAAGGGTCGGGCACTCTCTTTGCTGATGACCACAACTACTACAAGAAAAACAAGTGCATGATCCCTTGTCATAGGCCTGAGAGTCGTTGCCTCTGGAGAAATGAGATGTGGAGGGTTGGGACCTACCCCCGGCTAAATGAAAACTCTTCTTCCCTGAAAACCAGGAACCCCGGACCACATCTCTGCTTCATGAGGAATCATGACGACTCCCCTCTCATGATGATCTAGTTCTGGCCAAAGTCCTCTCGATAACCCCTGCCCTTACCAGCACCTCAAGATATGTCTTCAGCATAAATGGGGTGACCTGGCGCTGGATCTCCGGACGCAAAGCCTCCTCAAAATGCCTCGCCCTGGCCTCCTCATCTAGCAACAGGTCTGAAGAATATTATAAAAGGTTCTTGAAATGGATTCCAAACTCTCACACACTGGAGCTCCCCTGTCAAAGGGTAAGAAGCACCTGGCGACTGGATGCCTTCGCGGTCGAAGAAAGAAACTTGACTCTAAACTTGCCTCGGAACTCCTCCCATGAGATCGCTAACTCCGTGTGATCCCCAAGGAACAAGAACCACCACTGCCTTGCTGCTCCACGCAGCATCGTCACAACCAAGGACACCCAGTGATGCTTCTGAGCACAGATTGAACTGAATCCTATCTTGACCTCCTCCAACCAGTCTTCCGTGACTGCATCTGAAATAGAGCCCTCGTGCTTCTAAATTCTCTGGCGCTGGAACTCTCGGAGTGTCCTCCTCCAAGTGTCTTCATCGTTAACCTCTATACTACGACGATCAACTGGAACAACCTGCTGGATATCTTCTACGAAAACCTGATGAGGACGCCGACCTAGAGCCATGCCTGTAAAATAACAAACCGTTAGAGCTCCTAAACCTAGAATATAGAAGACTCAACATTAATTAATTAATTGTTTTCTTTTATTCATTTTAGGCTACCTTATCCCAAGGTCTACCCATTAAAATAGAGGCACAAGAAAGAATAATGCATGATCCTTTCTTAGGCCTCTACCCTGCAACTAGTATCACCTCATTTAGTATCCATTGTAAACTTAAAGGCTCGTACATCAGATCATAGGGAGACCTAAACGCCTATGTCTCAGCTGGTCTCCAGTGTTTACATCACTTGCTAAACTTGACTGACACAGTTGCCCTACCAACCCATGAAACCTCACCCGTGCCTAACTCCAAACTTCATCCTATCCCTCAACCAGACCTCTGATACAACTCTATCACGACCCCCTCCCCACAAGGTGTACCTATCCTGAGCCAGCAATGTGAGAAGGGAGATAATGACCCCTGAGTCCCGCCTCCAGTAGGCCCCGGGTTGGCGACTAACACCAAGGGTATAGTAAACACATAGATGGGAGACATTACTCTCTAAGAGAACACATGTGAAAGAGAGAGATAAAACAGACACCAACCAAGCTGTTTGTCTCAGACAATAATATAAATGATATCCCAAGTACACATATGTAATGTCATGCAAAACTACTACAACTGAAAGGGGGAGACTGCAAGTACCCTAAAGAAGGTAAAAACAACAGCATCCATGAAGCCCAAATAGCTCCTGCAACCCCAAGCTAGTAGAAACCAGCCTGATCTCCAACCTCCTCCAAATGACTTGAAAAACAGTTTATATATACATAGGGTGACTATAACAGTATACTCAGTAGGATCCTCCCCAGAGCCTCTCGTGCAAAAGTAAAGAAAGCATGATAAAGCACAGTGAACAAAAAGTGAAACTAACTCATCACCTAAACAGGTATACTAAGTTCACAGCCTCACCATGGCTACTCTCACCAAGTATTGCATACAAGAGTATATAATATAATAAATAATATCAAGGGTACCCTGCTACTACTTCCCCACTGTTTTTCCGCTTTTCCCCAATGTCGCACGTCCTAAGAATCTCTCTCTAAAAAGGCTTGCCCGCAGACACCTGGGCGAAGCACCACAACGTGTACCTCATGCAACAAAACCACCACATCCACGTAAGCAAAGTAACCCGGTAGTTTCTGGGAGACACCATAGCTTGCATAACGTGTATCATACGTCAGGTATTAAACCTCAAGCTATTATAGCCCATACACCGAGTAAGGATCCTCAAGCCATCACAGCCTATACAGGTTACACCTATAGTATTCCATAAGAAACTATATCCAGAATATGTGTGTGTGAATAACCACAAGCCATTATATCCCTCTACACACATATATGGGGAAAACTAACTACTGTGTCTACCAGCACAAGTAACTACCAAGAGAAGAGAGCGGGGTCAAAGGGGCTAGTCAATCATCCATCCTCCCACTGGAATGTTGGGAAAACACCCCCTAGGGCTCAGAATCCTTGGGGTGTTAGTTGCCCTAACTGACAGGGTGGAGTAGTGTATAGAAACACAAAAAGTTCAAATATACTATAGCTCACAACCACACTATGAGCATAACCTGGTCTTAGAATCAACTGCAGCTAACATCTCTCAGACTCCCGGTTGCCACTTCTAAAACTAGGTATCCTATAAGCACACAATCATTTAAAGAGCTTTATTACATTACTTCATTCCCTTTTTATCAGTTTCACTTTACATTAATTAATTATTTAAACATTAATTAACCATCAATAATTTCCACATTATATTAAATTATCATCACACCCAAAGGTCAATATTCCTTTAAATTACAACCTCATCATTGTGCCCCAGCAAGCTCTAACCCCATGGGTTAACATCATTTATTCAATCATTTATTAACAACATTATTACTTTCCCATATTCCTAGTCATTCTAGAAAAACATTCTAAGCTACTAAACACAAGGGGCTCAACACGGTGAGTAGATGAACTACCCGTCCATTCTTTTCTGCCTATAGCAAGAGAATAGACCCATCCTCCCTCAGGAAGCTAAACATGAAAAGCATGTGGCATACCCCGCGCGTCTTCACCCCTTTTGGAAGGAGGGTAAGTAAAACCAGCCACCTTGAGTAGTGGAGAATGTAAAGCAAATAAACAACCAATAAGAATCAACAAGCATCCAAACATTCACATCAAACCCATTTCATCATCCCTGGTATCCTCCCCAGCACCCACATGCATAAACCGATGCATCTCACCACTCTATGCGTCAACTGCTGGCACAACTAGTAGGCCTCCCTGCCCCCACATATCACAACATCCATTCAGGCTCACATCACAACACAAGCATATGGAAAACAAACTTCATATCAATTGGGCTCTTAGCCCTTAAACAAGCAAGAGGGTAACTCAGAACCCTACAAAGAATTATCTTTTATCAAACAACCAGTTCTTTAATCTATCTTAGATTAACCAATTTATTATCTGTAGGTTCCAACTTCAGGAAACCTAAATAGTAAGTTATCACAAATAATTAAACATGCTTACTGCACCAATTTGATTAATATAAAATTACAACAAGAAGAACCAGATTCATTTATATGCCTCTTTATCTTTATCCAAACAATTATCAATTAATTCCGGCTTTACGTTCTTTACCAATTTCCATCAAGAATGAAAATCTAAACAAAGAAAGTATAGATATCACACTATAAAGCAAAACAAGAGGCAATAACATACGATCAATATCAATTTATTTATCTGGTTCAAATATTTATTATGTCAATTCCATTGTGATCCAGTGGGACAAAATATTCTAACTATATAGTTGCATGTAAAATAAAAGAGAAGCAACAGATCCCCTACCTCAAATGGTTCTTGACGTTCTTTATACGAGAACGAGCCACACAATGGGTTACGATCTCCTCCCCCGTGACAACTGTATCCACCCGAGGATATAGAGACATCACCACACTATTCAACACCCAAGAAATGCCCATTAGGAACATAGAGGTAGCATTCCATAAAACATAAAGGAGAAACAGAAGGAGATGAACCCAAAAGAATGACGATATATCATACCTTATATCGAAGATTGATCAATACTGCTTGGTTGCATCAAAACAGAGTGGAACTAATCCAAGGAGAAAAGTTTGATTGTGCAACTCCTACAAGATGGAATGAAAGGTTTGAGCGTCTCACAGCCGAGAACATGGAGGAAGAACTAGGGAGGAAGATATATCGTCCCTTTAGAAGATTTAATGGAGCAGTGGTTTAAGATACGCTAGATTTTCCATTAATAGCAGATCACATTGAACCACACGGTTTGACCACGTAAAAGCATCCTGAGCCTTAGGGAAATTAAAATAGGAGTTATGAAATTTGAATCGACCTTAGAGTCCTTAAAACAAGGATTTAAATGCATTTTATGACAAAAGAAACGTTAAAGGGTGAAACTGTAGGAAGCTGGAAACATTGTTCACAAACTCGAAATTTGGAAAAGGAAAAACATTGTTCATGAACCTCACCATTCTGGAAACACTGTTCATGAACCCCACCGTTGAAACCTCACCCTTAGAACCTCGCCGTTGAAACCTCACCGTTCTGGAAACACTGTTCATGAACCTCACCGTTGCAACCTCACCATTCTGGAAACACTGTTTATTAACTCAAAATTTGGCAAAGGAAAGAGGCTACCGTTGGAACCACACTGTTCTGGAAACACTGTTCATGAACTTGAAATTTGGAAAAGGAAAGAGGTTATCATTGGAACCTCACCATTCTGAAAACACTGTTCATTAACTCAAAATTTGGCAAAGGAAAGAGAGGTTACCATTGGACCACACCATTGGCACAGTTCACATAAGCCTACCGTTGCACTGTTCACCTAAGGCCACCGTCGTACTATTCACAGAACTGGAAATTTGACAAAGTGTAGGAGATAAGTCACCTTGACCTCTCGGAACACCTCAGACACCAGATTTTCACAAAGGAATAGACCATAGAGGTTCATGCCATTATAGTGTGCGTAAGCTGCTAGGGCCTGAAATGGTCAAAGAAATGGTGGAGAAGGTTTAAACCATTCAACAGCACATCAAGGCATCCCAAAGTTGACAAAAGAGTTATGTAGACAATCATCGATGAGACCTTGAGTTCAAAGTTTGAGACATGGTATTTCTACACATATCTCCATGGAAGAAGGTCATGAGGTTTGGGAAGAAATGAAAGTTAAGTCCCAGGTACATCGACCCCTTTGAGATTCTTGATCATGTTGGGGTTATGGCCTATCAACTAACACTTCCACCTACCATGTCTAAAGTGCATGATGTCTTCCATGTATCCCTCTTAAGGAAGTACATAACAAATTCTTCACATGTACTCTCTTCAGAGGTGGTACATTTGGAGAATGATCTTTCTTATGAGGAGCTGCATGAAGAGGCGACATGGGAACTGGAGGAGGCAATGAAGGAAAAGTACCCGCACCTATTTATAGCTTAAAATGTAAAACAAAATTTCAAGGATGAAATTTCACAAGGGGGGAATAATGTAACGACCCAATGTTTTATCAATGGAAATTCCCTTCTTATAATTATGTCATATAATCATATGAAATCACAACACAATGAACTACTAAGTACTATGTGACCTTTAAACATAATATTTTCACTTCTGTGATTTGAATTTTGAAAATCTAAAATACAGGGTTGTGTTTATAGTGTTTTTGGGGTCTAATGGAAAAAATTTAATTTTTGGTGAATAGTAGCCTACCCTTATGAATAGTAATATGGCTCTTATGAATAGTAAATTGTCCAAAAGAATAGTAAATTTTCTAAAAGAATAGTAACAGCACCCATAAATGTATAAATAAAATTTAGACATCTTATAAGTGAAAATATGACTATAGTAAAAGTATTGGTACTGTTTTGCAAGCCATAAATAAATAATTCATTAATTAATTTAAAAAATGTATTTTCTGTAAAATGTCTTCATAAATTAACAATTTTATGTCTTCTACTTTTAAGATAACTTTATAAAACCTTATGTAATTTTTGAAAGCATTATAAAATCAGTTATAGTTTTAAAATCTATATGGTTTAAGTAAATTATGATTTTAATTAAAAATTAAATTAATCATATTTAGAAAATTATTTTTGAAAAATGGATTTCATTTTTTGATTCTACACATCGAAAAATGGTTATGGTGAATTTTTGAGATTTTTCTGAAATACATGAATTTTTGATGAATAGTGAAATACAATGATTTACAAAATAGGCTAAATACATTAATTACTGGGTCATGGGTGAGGTTCTGCTTATGTAAGCACCTTGGGTTCAAACTCACACGCACATATTACTGTTTTTGGTCATGGAATCATCACAATTGTTTGTCTTTTGGAGAAATAATAAACTAATAATTAAAATATTAAGAAAACTCTCCTCCCCTCCACTACAAAAACCACTCACACTCTCCTCTTCTCTTCACTCCTCTCAAGCCACGTGTCTTAACTAAATTCTACCCAAATCTCTCTCCAAGATCCTCCCCCACATCCAACAACCCTTGGTCTCCTCTAAAGACCAAATCCTCTCCCCTTAAGAGTCTCTCAAGGAAGATTAAATCAAGAGGTAAATTCCTCTTTTCTTTTCTTTCATTTTCTTTTCATGTTCCTTTGTTCTCTTTTCTTTCATAACCTATCCTCATAAAAATGGTATGAAAAATATAGTACCATACATGTATTGGAATTTTTTTATGCTAATGGGATAATTCATTATCATCTCTCATTTTCCCTTCTTTTATACGAAAGAAACAAAAACACAATCTGAGATGTGTTAATTTATCACATTCAAGGACGACAGGTTATCAATTTCTATTATCATCTTCAATTATGATCATGAAACCATTTTTATGGTTGAACCAGTCTATTAAATATGTATTTTATCTTATGTGATGTTCTGGAATTCTTTTTCACACGTGATGTTAAATAATAATATAAAACAAGTTAATTATGAGAAAAATCGCCAAACTAATCCAAGCGTTTATCATTAATGTTTTATATAATGATTCACTTTCACTCCAAATATCCAAATGGATTTTATATCCATGTAATTTTCTGGATGTTCACTAATTTCATATAACTTAAATTATAGACAACCATTCTCATCTTACATGTTTATCTGAATATGAATATAAGTGAACCGATCATTAAAACCAAAGAAGCAAATGCTTTCAAAGAATGAAATTGAACCTTTTAACTCATCAAAAAATGACATAGATGAAAAAAATAAGGTTAAAATAAATCAATAACATGTATTTGAGGTTCTGGAATTATTAATTAATGAACCTAATTTGATTATTCAGGTCATTAAGATCAAGCAAAGATCACCATCAGACTTAAGGTAAGGGATCCTCTCTTTCTCACATTTATTCAATAATCGCCTATATGTTATGTCCTTTTATATGTAGTCTCTAATGATGGGGTATGATTTCACACCTCCCTCATATTGCCCTCATGATGTATAAAAGAATATAAACTCATTTCTCTCTTGTTAATCCATCCTAAGTATACTTGGTACCATGCCGATATTCCGTAAGAGATTCTACCCAAACCTCCGACATTCCTTCAGATTGCTCTATCTTTCTTTTTATCCAAATGAAGTTGTCTTTTCCTTTTCATTTACAAATTCTACATATTGTTTATATGATCCAAAATTATGTTTCAATATCCATCCCTCTTTCTCTTTTAGGGATATACATGTTCTTAAATGATTCTCTCCCCAATACTTCCAGATAAGCAAACCCATTTTAAGGGAAATTCCTGAATCCTTACCCAATTTCAAGTACACTAAACGATCTGTTTTTAAGAAACCATTATATTTATAAAACCACTATTTTTATCATGAAAAGATTCTAGGTTCACATCTGGTTTTATATAAAATATTACTCCCTTTTCTATTTTAAATGCTCGTTAGTATTTTCCTTAAAACCGCACTAAAATGTTTTAATGCTAAAATTTCTTAAATACACTTCTTTAATGTTTTAAATTTTATTTGACATCACTTACATTGTTATATGACTATTTTACCTTATGAATGTTCATGTATGTTTTAATTCCTTTCTTTCATGGACACTTGTATGATACGCTAATTCATTATGTTTTATGACATGATTATGATACACATTTCTTTCCATGGGCACCCTTATGTTTATATATGATTGATTATGTATGATTCTTTGTGGAGAGAATATTCACGAACATGTTAAGATGGGGGCGTCTAGATAGCACTCCAATGCATTTGGTAAAGTTGAGTCTCATGAGATGTTATGTGCAACGATCTTGGCGGTTAGCCTTGACTCGTGCTACTATGTACAACGGTCTTAGTGGTTAACCTTGACTTGTGATCCTCTATGTGCAACGAGCCTTGAGTCATGCTAAATTCATGTTTTATATTGTTTCCACATTATTATGACTCCATGTTTATATGATCTCATGTTTATATGTTGTGATTTAACATATTCCATGTTTACTATTGGGTAAAGGTTGTGAACACAACTTGTTATATTATTAATAGAGTTCTAATTGGATCACTTTTAAAGAAGACCCCATATGAGTTATGAAATGGTAGAAAAAACGTTAATTACTTTTAGAGTTTTTGGTTGTAAAGTATTTATACTCAATACAAAGGAGAATTTAGACAAATTTGCATCCAAAAGTGATGAAGGAATTTTCCTTGGATATTCCACATCTCATAAGCCATACATGGTATTTAATAAAAGGACCAAGATTGTGGAAGAATATGTACATATCAAATTTGATGAGATGGATCCACATGAACCTAAGAATCCTTTAGAAAATCTTGAGGATGACCTTTCTAATCTGAATATTAATGCCAAATCTAGTGATAATTATGTCAAACCTGCTATAGAAAAATATTTCAGTTCTGAGGAGTTGTTTGAACCCGAACCTATAAAAGAAAATAAAGTTTCAAATACTTTTGTTCTTAGAGATATTAGGACTCATAGAGACCACCCCTTAGATGCATTTGTAGGAGATCTAAATAGAGGAACACAAACTAGGCTTTCTCTAAGAAATCATGTTCATCAAGCTTTCTTATCACAAATTAGACCTAAAAACATCACAGAAGAAATTGATGATGAGTTATGGGTAATGGAAATGCAAGAAGAGTTAAATTAGTTTGAAAGAAATAGAGTCTAGGAACTAGTGGAAAGACCCAAGGACTAACTGGACATTGACATTATATGGGTGTTTATGAACAAGGTAGATGAGTCGAACACTCTAATTAAGGATGTTTTATGGAAAAACCCTCTGGATTTCAAAACTCTGACTATCTAGATCAAGTTTTTAAATTAAAAAAACTTTATATCATTTTAAACAAGATCTTGGAGCTTGATATGATAGGCTCAACTCATTTTTCATTTCTAAAGGTTTTTCAAAAGGAATATTTAACCCAACTTTATTAGAAGAATTTCAAAAGATGTTTTAGTAGTAAAAATATATGTTGATGATATTATCTTTGAATCTTTAAGAAATTTTTATGTACTGAGTTTTCTAAAATGAAAAAAAAAATTGAAATGAGTTTAATGGGTGAGTTAAAATTATTTCTTGGTTTTCAAAATTTTCAAAATAAGAAATTATTTTAAATCAAAGAAAGTACACTAAAGATCTTTTAGAACATTTTGGTATGGATAGTACTAAAGATGGTGATACTCCCATGAGTACAAGTTGTAAACTGGATCTAGATGAAATTGGGAAACCAATTGATCAAACCATTTATAGAGGTATGATTGGAAGTTTAGTATGCTTAACTACTAGCTGACCAGATATTATGTTTAGAGTGTGTATATATGATCAATTTCAATCAAATCCAAAAGAATCACATTTACATGCAGTGAAAAGAATCTTCAAATGCCTCAAAAGTATAACCAACTTAGGACTATTTTATTCTAAAGGACAAACATTTGATTTTGTTAGTTATTCAGATGTAGATTTTGGTGGTTGTAAATAAGATAAAGAAATCACTTATGGAACATGTCATTTTTTGGCAAGTCTTTAGTTTCATGGTGTAGTAAGAAACAGAATTTTCTTACATTATTCAGTACTGAAGCTGAGTACATAGTTGCAGGTAGTTTTTGTGCATAGATTTTGTGGATGAAACACACTTTACTAAGCTATGGATATCAATTTCGACGTGTCCCAATAAATTGTGATAATACAAGTGCTATAAAAATTTCCAAGAATCATGTGTCCCACTCAAGGACCAAATATATTGATATAAGACATCACTTTTTGAGAGACCATTTTCAAAAATGTTATATAACTCTTGAGTTCATTGGTACGAACATCAACTTGATGACATGCTCAAAAAGTCATTGAATTGAGTTTATTTTATTTCCGATAGAGGTAAGTCACTAACTTTTGCTACCGTGAGGATCTATTATAATTATGCTACCACTGGAATGCTATCGTAGAGAGATACCATTCATCTAGTACCATAACTTACTGTCATTTGAATAATATCGTAACATGCTATTGTGGTGGTGCTATCGTGACCTAATACCCCGGTGTGCTATCGTTGGCTTGATACCACTGGATCTACCATTCAAATGTTATCATTCCAAATGCTACTGTTTCTTTCTTTTTAATTAAAGTTACTATTTCTCCTGAATTTTTATTATCAATTTTATTTTATTTAGATTAAAAATTGGAATCCCTAAATGATAAAAAAATACATATTCAAGAGACAAACGTAGGAATTCTCTCCTGCTCGCCCTTTGAAACCTTTCATTTTAACCTCCAACCATCGAACTTATGCAAAAATGGTGTGAGTGAAGCATCCTGGTGTATCTCCTGATGAGTTGTGTCCTTCAAAGAAGTATAGAGGTGAATTGAGTCAGCCTGTCGAACCAAAAAATTTGCAGCTTGCATCTAGAGTTGTTGTAGCTTGAGAAGGAAATAGATGTTGCTTAGCTATCCACAAGCAAGTCGCTTGTTTGGAATGTGATTCAGGACCAAGGATGGGCAGAATGGTTTTCAAGGAATGATAGACCATTCTACCCTAGGTTGATTCGTGATTTCTATTTGCATGTTGAGTATCATTTTGAAAATAATAAGCATTTTATCAAAATAATGATGGATGAAAAAGAACTTGTTATTTCATCGAAGTAATGGGGTAAATTTCTAAGAGTTCCACATAAAGGAATCCATGAGGATTATCAAGGTTCATTTCCCATCAATCATGAGATCTTCATGATCGAGGATGCTCTGCTTGATCTCAATAGGAATGCAACTGTTTGAAGACCTGCTGTAGTGGAGTTAGATGGAGAATGTAGATTGTTTAAGTTCATTCAGCATATGATATGTCCCAGGAAGGGGGATATCAGTATAATAAGGTATCAAGATATTTTCTTCTTGTTTCTTATGAAAAGATGAGACAAGATTAATCTTTATAGATATTTAATGGTGCACATGATGGGGGTGGGCAAGCCTACCTCAAGATCTAATTCCCTTACCTACCCTAAGATTGTCTCTGGTCTTCTAAAAGAAAGAGGTATTGTTCCTAAAGGAGAGGAAAAGGTACCAAAGTGTGATGGTTTTTGTCTTATCCAAGTCACATGCAAGAGGATCAGAGTTTACAAGAATCCTTGGATAAAAATAGTGGTGGTAGATAATGATAAAATCAACGAGAAGTTCAATCTAGTGGAGATCCCTACAAGGCCAAGAAATTTGGTTGACCCTAGCTTGGAGCCAGGTGAAGTAGTAGAATATTCTACTGATGAAGAAGTGGATATTACTAGTGGTGAAGTTGAAGTGGAGAAAACTGTAGATAAGGAAGAGGAATCAGTCCCTATTTCAATGGAAGAGGAGAGTGACCCTGATATTGTTAAGAGTTTAAATGTAGCATATGGACCTCCTAGTCCACCTCTCTCTCTTCCTACCAAAGAAATATTGCTAGAAGAAGATGGTGAAACAAAAGAAATTTAAATCTCAAATGGTGCTCAGTTTGAAAGATCTACTTTAAAGAGTTTAGAGGATGTGATTGTGTTATCTGATGATTCTAAATATGATATTGATGGAGAAGATGAAGAATCAAATCCCTTCCAGACTGTTTTTGAGTCTAGAAAGTCTCCTAATAGCTTTTCCCAACCTGCTTTTGTTACTCAGTATAAAATAGATGCTTTAGAAGGTCAGGCTTCTGAAAGCCATGTTGAGTCAGTTGTTTCAGAAAAAGATGAGGGTGATGCGCCAACTAAGGGGGAGAAATCCACAAGATCTGTTGTATTGGGTCTCACTTATTCTGACTCTGATGGAAGTGATGGGGATGGTGATGATGTTGATGATGAGGATGGTGATAAGTGAAGTCCACTAGAGCATGGTGGAACTGCCATCTCAGTTGCTCAGCAAGATCCTAAGGGATCTTTAGTATAAAGGATTAATGAAGAACGTTTGGAGTCATTTTCTTCTGAAGTTACTATTGTAGAAACTGGTCATGATGATGTTGTAGTGCATGGTCATGAGAGGTCTTCATCTCCTCCTCTTTCTCCTCTTCACTCTAGTTATCTTACTAGAGCTGATCTTGATGCCTTTAAGGCATGTTTGTTATTAGATCTCAATGAGATGCTCAGATCTTCTTACCCTCAAGAAAAGAATCCAAGTGAGGATGACATCTCACTCATAGTTTCCTTAGTTGTGTCTCATCTCCAACCAAGAGTTTTCATCAAGATGGGAAATATAGAGATGGAGAACAAGAGATTGGTCGAACAGACAGGTGCTCTTCAAGTATCTTTAGAGGAAATGAGGACCGGTTTGCAACAGAGAGATGTATATTTTCTAGAGAGGCTATAGTTGTTGATTTTTGTTGGAGCATCTTCTTCCAGAGCTCCACCTCCCTCCACTTATGCCTCTGTTGATGCTGAGTTGGTCGAATCCATTGTGAGAGGAGCTGCAAGCTGTGTTGGGTGATTTATTTGCATCACATCAGGATGAGCTTCAACAAACAAAATCTCATGGTGAGCACATTTATAAGCTTGTTAGAGAATGATTAAATGAAACTAAAAGTGATAAAGCAACAATCACTAAGGTCATTAAGTACTCTCTCTCTCTAGGATTTTTACAAAGCATGAGCTTAATTCTCATTTTAAGTTCTTAACTGATAATATGAGGATACCTCTTGGGACCAGGGCCTTCAAAGAGCAAGTGACACTGTTAAAGACTTTGGCACCCCTACTCAAGCTGTTTATAAAAGAAAAGACAGACTTTTTCAAAGCCATAGAGCATGGTGGTAGGGTGATTACCCAGTTTGTTGAGTTGATGGAGCCTTTTATCTATACCACTAGGACTGATATCATTGCACCTCCAACGACTAGATAAAGGAATTCAATGCAACTCATAGGCACGTGGATTTAAGAATGGTTATTCTTAAACTCCATGAAAGTTTTAAAGGCTAGTCAGACGTTTCCAGATCTGTCTCTCAATATGAGGATTCTACTTATTCTATTATTATCCTGCAACAGATAATTAGACTAGTTGAAATGCTATAAATTCAAAACTCCCTCATGTGCGTAGACATAGACGTAGTGATACAGATTACATACACTGAGACACGAAGATACAAAGATACAAAAGTGTGGAAAAATAATGACCAATTGATTGTCTGCGAGCAAAATATTTTCCAGAACTCCAATGATGCTCTATTTTTCTGCACTTCCTATGCAAACTTGGTTAAAGCTTTTCAATGAGAAATTCAAAGACATCTGAACAACTGAAGCTGGCCAAATTGAGCTACACTGAATTTTTGCATCTCTTATCTTTTTCTCTTTCTATTTTAGAATACATATTGAGTTGTATTTTAGTTTACTATGTTTGTCTATAAACACAGTCTCTTGTGCTGAACTAGAGAGTGTTTGACACACTCTTTCAAATCTTTTCAATTATATTGTCACGTATAACTGGGGAAGTGGTCGTGTGGGACCTGAACTCTTTTTCTCCCACGTATAACTATGAAAGAGGCTTTTAGCCAGAACTGTCGAAGTTCAATTGTTTGTAAAACCTTAATAAACTATTTATCAGTGGGTGATTATCAAGTGAAAGGGATTAGGTCTTATCTTAATATTAAACCCCTTGTTTAAATTCTATTGTGTGATTTATTGTTTTGTTTTCATTGTTTCAAATAATAAACTAGTTTCTATTTTTTAAAACTATAACAAAACATTAATTTGATAGTTGGATTTAACTGGTGTTTTATACAAGGTGTTTGTTACAAGTAGATTAGTTGCAAAAGTTAAAGTATTTTCAAAATTACTTTAACTGAGTTTTGATCAAACTGTTGAGAACCTTTTTGAAAGAACAAATAATATAATTCTACAGTTTGAGTAAACTGGGTGTATTTTGTAAATTGAGGGATTTAAGTTTTTAAATCTTTTTAACACAAATTTTTAATTGGAAATTCAATTCACCCCCTCTTGAGTGTTCCACTCCAACCAACAATCACTGCATTCATATCTTGCTTCACTTTCTCCACAAAAACTTCTTGGAGATGAGACAACATGAAAAATCATTCATGTCATAATGTTGTTTCCCTAACTCATTGGATATTTATGAAACCATTATGATGTAAACATCAAATGTTTCATACATGAGTCCCCTATAAGCATCTTCCACACCCTCACTTCCCAAGGTGGAACAACAAGTAGGTGGGACTCCAACACATAGAACTTTTTATATTGTAGTACTTTGTGCAAGCGCCTATACTACTCTTGGAATCTCATGCGGGTGAGGTCATGTTCTTTATCTAATAGGTATTTGACTGACCAACCACAATGAATTGAGGCTTCTTGAACTGTGGAGTGAAGTATTGGATTCTAGAAATCATAAACTTGATTTACACAAAGGGGGACGATGACGCTGATGTGGAGGTTGCGCAATGGGGGATGGCGATGTTGACACCCCTGGATAAAGCTTTTTTTTGATTTTCTAAGCCTATCCTCATAGGCTTCAAACAAAAAATAATTAATGATCAGCTAGAAAATATTATTTCGACCACCGAAAAATGGCTGGAATTCTGGTGTTGATCGGTAACCGCCTCTACTAAATGCCTTCAGGTAAAATATAACATATATATAAATATATATGTTCTTTGTTTTCAACCCGCAAAACAATTTTCGATCCATCTATAGATCTTCATATGGTCATATCTCGGTCATCCGATATCAGATTGGATTATTATCTGTGGTGTTGGGACCGTTGTGATGCCCTCCACATAAATTTATTACAAATTTAATTTTTATTTGGCTTAAACCATCACGTGCTTCCTCTGATACCAATTGAAGGTATTGAAGCGTGCAATATAAGCATATGGGTCGGGGTTTAAAAAATTTCATCATCAGATCTACATAATTACGTCGTCTCTGGTAATGCGCAACCTGGTACGATAGATGAGGATCTCAAGTGAAAGATATTAACCACAAAATAAAATTAAATAAATACCTCCTTTGATTTGAAGACACATTCAACAATTGCTCGTTGTCGGTGACCATTGCTCAAAAAAAACTAAAACTGGATCCCTCTAGATCATCCACATGTGCTTCAAAAGTCTTCAGGAACGTCGATCGTCAAATTCGGAGTACTATCGTGAATATCCAACGATGTCTTCGACATTTCGATGATCACCATTGCGTCGATCCATCGATCTGTGAAGAAGAACTCGAATCGGTGACTTCTCTCTCTAAGGATGCGGGAGGGGGAGAGACGAACTCTCAAAATCATAGGATGAATAGTACCTCAAATGACAATCTCCTCCTTATATAGCGAGGTTCAAAATACCATAAAACGACTCCCCAACACCAATATATTGATTACCCACTAAATAATCTATAAACGGTGTCGTATGTAGCAATGTGAAAAGGGTTGTGGGGGCTTATTTGGGGTGGGGTGGGTTTCATAAAATAAAATTGTATTAAATACAAGCCAGTGCGGACAACCCGCATAAGTAACCAACCCGAGCGGGTAAACCGTGTGGATACAGGTTAACCCGTGGGTTTTTTATTTAAATTAAAAAACATGCAGCCCACATTTTATTATTTTTTCGAGTTACAAGACCTGCACCTGGCATGCACAACACTCCCGCCCCGAAATCCTCCCCTCTGAATCTCTGATTTCCAATGATTTCGTATGTTTATCTTCAACCCTCTCACCCCTCTATTAAATTTCATTTCACCGTATCAGACCGCCCCTGCACAACAACCATGTACCCTTCTTCGCCTCTCCGTCTACCTCTTTCCCTCCCACCCCGATGCACGACCATCGCCCGTCATCGCCTGGTCATCTACCTCCCTCCCTCCTGACCTGACACAGCAGCGCCATCACCCGCCTTCGCAGTTTGCACCAAGCACACGCGCACCATCGTTCGTCTGAGGTCACTTTTGCTCCAAGTCTGTCATTCGTCACCCGAGATTTCCATCTCAGTTCGCACCAGGCATGCTCGTCCATTCGCTTATGCACTGTCGCCGATGGAGGGGTTTACGTAGTGGGAGTTGAAGGTCAGGGGGTCATCCAACATTTCGTAGCGAGAGGATAGCGGTCCAACAGCGCGGGGGATGGCGGTCCAACAACATTGTGTGCCCGAAATATTATTTTTTTAATATTTATTATTTTTCTTTTATTTTTATCACTCATTTGTATACTATAACATTTTATGATTTTTAAAAAAATATACATGAATTCATGTGTTTACCTGTAGTCATTGTCAGTCTAGGTGACATAATTACAATTTAAAAATATATATGTATAAATAATGAAGAATGTGGGTTGTTGACATGCCCGCATTTGCTGCGGGGCGGGGCAGGTTGGATAAATCCACACGTTTGATATGCGGGTTTTTGTGCGTTCAAGCCCACGGGGGCTTAAGCTGAGCCCGCACGGGCTTGTCCTGCCCCGCCCCAACCCGTCCGTTTCGCTCGCATTACTAATCGTATGACTGATTTACTGAGTCATAAATATCATTTATATTTTTATCTCTTGTAATATAATAAATATATTACGTGATAAAAATGAGTCAATAACTCGACTAGTGATTCCTGCAAATATTAAACGAACTTGAATATTAAAATACTATCCTTTCGCATAATATTATTTCATGTATTCACTTAATATCTTGTGAATAATTTTAATAAATAAATTCAATACCAATTATTCTAAAACCAAATAATATGAATTTATTTATTCTTTAGCGATCGTATATTCTCGAACATCACTCGGACCTCGTGGTGAGGTCCACCATGTCTTATTCTTCTATTCATTATAATAGGCTAAACTTTTGAATATGCTTCATGTGTGACCATTTAGGCACTTGTCTCGATAACAGTGAATATTATTCACAGACCAGAAACAGAGTCTAACAACTCATCAAGACCCTTGAAGAGATAAGGAAAAGTCATAGCAACGACAACCTTTCCTACGAACACGCATCGTGTAATATAATCTCTTTGTCTCGCTATATCTCATAAAGCAAGACATGCACTTTGTATCATCATACTTTCTTGTTTTATTATTCGTTGACCTAACTGGATAGACTTGTATTCTTCTATCATGGACATAGATTTAGTGAAGGTACTATCAACCTGATCAATTATGCCCGATATATTACTTCCTTTCGAAAATGACAAATTTTGTCTTGATTATTCAATCAATGTCATACCACCAATGTCATACGACATTCATGACATAGTTTTCATCTTTCATCAAAGTATGTGATCAAATATAATACACTAATAATAATCTCAAGTCAAAAAACCATTACATGTGTTTGCAAATAGGAAAACCAATAACACTTAAAACGTGTGGTGTTCCTATTGGTAGGTGAGTCCTCATGATCTCATCTACTCGAGATCATCGAGTGTGAAGTTAATGAGAAGTCTCAATACTTATGAGTTCCTTGCACCTGATAATCATACATCATCTGTGTCCAGACAGTATAATATAGCTATACCATAGGACATATATTTAATATTAATGTCATAGTATCTTGAGGTTCTCATTATAGCCTGAGAACTGTTATAACCTTTAGATACAACAAATAATCTATGGACATCACCGTGTAAATAGTGAACGTAGAAATATCAATACTATTATGGTAAGTGTACATCATGCATAACTCACTGTACATGATATGGTAATCGAAAATTATTGTTCAAGTTGGGTCTAAGGCACTTGATTTTACAACAAGCTATATTTGATATGGTCTAAAGTTACATGGAAAAGGTTTTTGAGAATTTTAACAAAAAAATAATTTTCTTCAAAAAATACCTGCAAAACAGCCTGCACCACTGCACAGTAAAAGTTGTTTTGGCCTTCTTAAAACACCATGTATTATACCCATTGAAGTTGTTTTAGATACCCAAACTGTTTTGGCCAAAGCATGTTGGGCAACCAAGTCGTTTTTTGAAACAGGTTGTAATTTTTTACTATCTTATGGTTCTCGTAGTGAAGCTTGACAATGGAATAAATATGGATAACCACAACATCGAGCATTGTCCCATGATGCTTTATTTTCCATGATTTTTGAACGGTGCCCAAGATGGTCATTTCAGGTAAAGTATGTCGTGGTTAAGTAAAAATATGAACTGAAACACCCCAAAAGATAAAGAACAAAAACAAGGTTTAGGAATCTCCTTTATTTTGGTCTAGTGTACCATACCAAATGAGCTTCTTGGAATTATTGTGTTTCAAACATTTTGAAACGAAACCATTGATATCATCCTCATTTGAGAATCTGGATTTCAAGCTCCTTTAACAACAAATGTTGTATCTACACATCATGATATAATGTGTGAATAAACTAAAATAAATGTGATAACCACCAAGGGAGTATCATTTGAATGATATCAAATATCATTTTTCAATTACAATACCACATAAAATCATAAACCATAGTGTTATAACTTCCACCACATCATGGTCACTGCTTTAGTGCATAAAACACAATGCAGTTTACCCCCTCACGGGATGCCTCTTAGGATCTAACAAAATAGATGATAATGAAACTAATAATTTAAATTTTTTAGATTTGTTGAAACAAAATTAATATCAGATTTTGTACTCACACAAATTTTCAAAAACATCCACGACATTCTCATTTTTATTGTTGAATTTTAATTAACATTTATTATAGGTAAAAACATGATTAAACAATATCAATGAAAACATATACCAGATTGATGATTATGAGAGAGAAAATAAATGATAAAAATGATAAAAAAATAAATACAGAGCTAACCAATAAAGTGTAATCCAAATGAACACTTGCACCAAAATTGATTAGTTTAATAAGATTTTAAAATTGGATTATATTTCCAACTGAATTATATTTTCACAGTCCTTTATAAAAATCAAGAATACCAATTGAAGGGAAGTCGTGTAACCTCTGGGAATCCATAAGTTTCAGTGTCATTCCTACACTACCCAATTTTTTGAAGATGATATTGAGGGAAGGAACCCAATCTACCCATACACACTAGTATTAGTTGTGGTATTTCTCACTTAATCAAAGTGATTTAACTAAAACACGTTTATTTTGAAAATGCAAACAATGATCATCAAATCAAATGCAAACCTAAAAAAGAAAAATCATTAATATATGCATATAGTCATGCAGGTGTAAGCACATATCACTACACAAATACTTGAGGAACCTTGCTTCTGTACTAACTAACATGGTTTTCAAAAATAATTACAATGCTAACTAGAATTAGATCTCATCAGTTGCAGATCATCTCCCTCCCTAGGTTTGGCTGACTCACCTCCTAGGTTTTGATGACTCATTGATTAGACAATAAAAACACATATTTTAATTACATTTTAATGGTATTAAATGTTCATTTTTGATCTTATGGTCCTGAGTTAGTGGATTTTAATTTTGAACATCCATTCTCATCATTTGTGCACTTCATGCCTAATGTACACCAATTTAGGCCCAATGATTCATATGATTTTAAGGAATTTAATTTTCCATATTTTAATTTTATATTTTTTAAAATGTATCTAAACTTTAATATGAACATTTTTCATTTAGGGATAAATGGATGATTCATAAAGGATGATGGGGATATTTGGAGATGAATGGAAGCAATTCTAGAGAAGGCAGATTGGACACCAGCCCACCAATGAGAATGTGGGGCCCACAATACAGGCCCAATGAAGCCCAAATTTTGTGTTATGCTAGAAGACATATATAGGAACAAATAATTCTTCAGGAGTTAGTGCTAATTCTTCCTCCATGATAGTTATTAAGGCGGCCCAATTTGGAGATAAAATTATGGGCCAGATTCTGAGGTCCATAAAATCAGCCCAATAATTTAATCATATCTCAAAAACAAAATATCCATTTCGGATGAAATTTTACAGAGAGATAGGGGACGTCCGGAAATTCATTTTTCTCTTCTATGTACCACTCCAATTCGGTCATCTAGAAGGTCTTCTAGGCGCCTCTGTTCGTTGGAAGCAAGTTGGATGCAACTTCAGGTCAAGGGTGGAAAAGTCTCATCTCCCTTACTTTCCACCACACTAGGCCTACCATACTCAGGTGGGATATTTTGTACTGTTGGGAGCTCAACCCAAGCCTCTTTAAATGCCTATTTAAGGCAGTGGTGGTGGATGAGTTTATCATCTTTTGAGCTTCATTTCATTGTAATGTTATGTTGCGATTTTGGTGTCTCAAGTTTGTCTTTCACATGTAAGTTGTTCAATTCACTTTAGTTTCTTAATAAAAGTTATTCTTCTCCTCTTATTCTGTTGTTCTTCATATCAATTTGATACCGTTGGTTCAAGGTGTGAACTTGTTCACACCAAACCTTGTGATATTGTCACACAACGGTGGAGTGATCGATATTTCATTGTTTTTTTTTACTTCTCCAATTCTCCCTCACGAGTCTACTTCCCGCTTTCATTGAAACCATGGGATCAATGGAGGGCTAACCCACTTATGGGTTGATCCAAGGGAGTATCAAGGGGATGGATTGGATGTTATTTATCACCCCATTAATGTCTAATCAATTCTTTTAATTGATATTTTTATTTGATGATTTTAAAACTTCGTCCTTGTTTAATTTTAAGGCCACATACTGCAAGTGCTAATACGAACCTTTACATTGGAGTGCTCATGAATTTTATCCTCAAAGTGTATAGGTGATTAGTATTTTAGTGTGTTGGTATTAAACCAGTAAGTGATGAAGTTGTTTGATCTTCTTGAATAAACTCATCTCAAATATAAGAATTTGAAACTGTTAAAAAAAGGAATTTCATCCAACCCGCCCCAAGTGATATCCAAGGATCGAATTCACTTAGGTTTCTTAGTGTTCTTTAAACCCATCTAAAATCAAAACCAAGTTGGTCACTTCATAGCCAAAAATCCATCTCATAGGTTGTGCATCTTAGGTATCTTCTTAGGTCTCAGTGGATTCGACAACCCAAGACAGACTACAAGGACCGTTCTACCTTCATCTCTTGGGTAAATTTGAGCGTGAATCACTCATGCAGATCATTGTCTTTGACAAAGGGGTTGAACTTCCAAATTTTATGCAGGCGAGCTATTGGTTTCAGTTGATTTGCACCACTTGGGTTGTCATCCACGATGTAATTGCTACCAAATTGATTTTCCTCAGATGGCCCTCTCTCCGTCATGTTCTAGGAAAACCAGGCATTTTCCAAATGTTTCATTGTATTCTCCTATCAGCTTCAATTGGTTGCTTATAGCCAGCACTAGGTTCAACGTATCAAGACCAAAAAGAGTATATGGCACATTTGGTGATATTTGAACATGCGAAACACCACTAAGATCAAATAATACATATTCTGCATCAACTTCACCATGATTTTTTTCCACTGTGTTTGGCTCCATCTACCTATAAGAGCATAATAACAAACATGAGATATCCAACAAAAAGGCCACCATGGAATGTATTTCAACCCTCATAAATTAAATTTATATTTCATTTGAATGTGATAAATTAAAATAATGATAATAATTTTGTATTATTTAATCATGTAATTTGTTGAATATATAATGATGATTCAATATTGCAAATATACAATAATCATTCAATGATCTTAAATTTTAAAATTATCTAAATATGTAATAAATTAATGTATTTAACAAAAATAAATATAATAAATTTAGAATTATACTAAGTGGTGAATTTAAGTAAAATAAAATATAAAGTTACAATTTTAATTAAAAAAATAAAATCTGATCTATTAATGCATGGTTATTAAAATCATTAAAAGGGTAAGATCAAGTCACGTCAGGCAGTTTGAGTCCAAGTCATCACCTAACCCTAATCACTATTCGATCGAGGCTAGGCCCAAGTTGTTTTGTGAAACAAGTTGTAATTTTTTGTTGTCATTGTGGTTCTCGTAGTGAAGCTTGACCACGGTATAGATATGGTTAACCACGTCATAGAGCATTATCCCACAAAGCTTTGTTTTCCATGATTTTTGAACAGCGCCCAAAATGGTCATTTTAGGCAAAGTATGTCGTGATTAAGTAAAAATATGAACTGAAACACCCCAAAAGATCAAGAATGGAAATGAAGTTTATGAATCTCCTTTATTTTGGTCTAGTGTACCAAAAGGGTAAGATCAAGTCATGTCAGGCAGTTTGAGTCCAAGTCATCACCTAACCCTGATCACTATTCGATCGAGGTTAGGCCCAAGTTGTTTTGTGAAACAGGTTGTAATTTTTTTGTTGTCATTGTAGTTCTCGTAGTGAAGCTTGACCACGGTATAGATATGGTTAACCACATCATAGAGCATTATCCCATGAAGCTTTGTTTTCCATGATTTTTGAACAGCACCCAAAATGGTCATTTTAGGTGAAGTATGTCATGATTAAGTAAAAATATGAACTGAAACACCCCAAAAGATCAAGAACAGAAATGAGGTTTATGAATCTCCTTTATTTTGGTCTAGTGTAACAAATGAGCCTCTTGAAATTATTATGTTTCAAACATTTTGAAATGAAACCGTTGATATTCTCCTCATTTGATAATCTGAATGTCAAGCTCCTATAACAATAAATGTTGTATCTACACATCATGATGTGATGTGTCAATAAACCGAAATAAATGTGATAAAGGGAGTATCATTTGAATGATATCAAATATCATTTTTCATTTTCAATACCACATAAAATCATAAACCACAATGTTGTAACTTCCACCACATCATGGTCAGTGCTTTAGTGCATAAAACACAACACAATTTACCCCCTCATGGGATGCCTCGTAGTAGCTAACAAAATAGATTATAATGAAACTAATAATTTAAATTTTTTAGATTTGTTGAAACATATTGAATATCATTTTTTGTACTCCCACAAATTGTCAAAAACATCCATGACATTCTCATTTGTATCGTTGCATTTGAATTAACATTTAGTATATATAAAAACATGATTAAACAATATCAATGAGAACATATACCAGATTGATGGTTATGAGAGAGAAAATGAATGATAAAAAATAAATACAGAGCTAATCAATAATGTGTAATCCAAATGCACACTTGCACCACAATTTATTAGTTTAATAAGATTTTAGAATTGAATTATATTTGCAACTGAATTATATTTTCACACTCCTTTATAAAAATCAAGAATACCTACTGAAGAAAAGTCGTGCAACCTCTGGGAATCCATAAGTTTCAGTGTCATTCCTACACCACCCAATTTTGTGAAGATGGTATTGAGGGAAGGAACCCAATCTACCCATGTGCACCAGTAGTAGTTGTGTTATTTCTCACTTAATCAAAGTGTTTTAACTAAAATACAGCTTTATTTTGCAAACGCAAACAACGATAATCATATCAAATACAAACAACGATAATCCTTGCTCCCATGCTAACTATCATGGTTTTCAAAAATAATTACAATACTAATTAGAATTAGAGTTCATCGGCTGCAGATTGTCTCCCTCCCTAGGTTTGGCTGACTCATGTTGATCATCGTCTTTGACGAAGAGGTTGAACTTCAAAATTTTATGCAGGCGGGCAACTAGTTTCAGTTGCTTTGCACCACTTGGGTTGTCATCCACAAAGTAATTGCTACCAAATTGGTTTTCTTCTGATAGCCCTCTCTCTCCATCATGTTTTGAGAAAACCAAGCATGTTCCAAATGTTTCATCGTATTCTCCTATCAGCTTCAATTGGTTGCTTATAGCCAGCACTGGGTTCAACGTATCAAGACCAGAAAGAGTATATGGCGCATTTGGCGATATTTGAACGTGCTCAGAAACACCACTAAGATCAAGTAAAACATATTCTTCATCATCATCTTCACCATGATTGTTGTCATCTATGTTTGGCTCCATCTACCTATAAGAGCATAATACCAAACATGAGATATCCAATAAAAAGGCCAACATGCAATGTATTTCAACCCTCATAAATTAAATTTATATTTCATTTGAAAGTGATAAATTAAAATAATGATGATAATTTTGTATTATTTAATCATGTAATTATACTAATCAGAAAATTTAAGTAAAATAAAATATAAAGTTACAATTTTAATTAAAAAAATAAAATCAGATCTATTGATGCATAATTATTAAAATCATTAAAAGGGTAAGATCAAGCCACGTCAGGCAGTCTGAGTCCAAGTCATCACCTAACCCAAATCACTATTTGATCCAGGCTAGGCCCAAATGTGCCTTGCGTCATGGATCAAGTCGTAGCCCGCTTGCATAAGAGGTGCCTCTTTGAGGATATGTAATGTCCACCAATACAAATCTCAAGTTTTGCATTCCGTTGTGAAATCATTACTGATAGGAACACGATCGGGTCCTTTGAACCTTCAGGCATGCAGTCTAAACTTCCTGCATTATATACTTACCATAGAAGGGGGTGTCAATAAGGGGAGGGGTGGGACTTTTAACCGTCAGGGGCAGTCTAAAGGGGCAGTCTGTTTAGACTGGAAGGAATAAATACCTCGATGGGTACAAGAATAGGGCATTCAGTTAATTGGTTAACAGTTAGGCAGTGACCTAGGCCTAGAGAGAAAAGGGAGTTCATCCAGGAGCAGGTACTGCAGTTACAGTGTGTCTTAGAGTCCTCTGAAGTCTGTAATTCCTATCAAGGAAGAAGGTAGTCTCCATTATTGATTCTTGAATTAATTGTAGTCTAGTTTTCTCAGTCAATCGATACTTCCAATGAGAAAGGAACGGTTGTGGTTGTGATGTTCATGCTTGCGATCTTCATTGGGGTGAGTTTGATCTATAATCCAGGGGCAATATCCACTAATCATTGGAATCATCAAACACTTCAACAAGACCTTTTCTCTAAACGAACTGATAACACCTCTTCCTAAAATGGAGACGAGAGGATTGAGAGTTACGATTATGTGAGAATAATCTCTAGTGCACAAAATGAGGTTCATGAATCTCCTTTATTTCGATCTTGTGTGGCAAATGAGCCTCTTGGAGTTATTATGTTTCAAACATTTTGAAACGAAATCATTGGTAATCACCTCATTTAATAATTTGTATGTCAAACTCCTTTAACAATAGATCGAAATAAATGCGATAATCATCAACGGAGCATCATTTGAATGATATCAAATATCATTCTTAGTGTGCACGTGACATGGTATTGAATACCACATAAAATCATAGACCACAACGTTGTAACTTCCACCACATCATAGCCAGTACTTTAGTGCCTAAAACTCAACACAATTTACACCCCCTCACGAGATGCCTCGTAGTAGCCACTGTGAGCTAACAAACTAAAAGATAATGAAACTAATAATATAAAATTTTTAGATTTGTCGAAACAAAATGAATATTAGTTTACGTACTCACACAAATTGTCAACACATCCACAACATTTTCAATTTTATCATCACATTTGAATTAACCTTTAGTGTAGATAAAAACATGACTAAACAATATCAATGAAAACACATACTAGATTGATGATTATGAGGAAAATTGTATAATAAAAAATGATAAAAAAATGTTGAGCTAACCAATAATGTGTCATATAAATGCACGCTTGTACCACTACTGATTAGTTTAATAAGACTTGTAAATGAAATTATATTTACAATTGAATTATATTTTTACAATATATGTGCTTCAATGTCATTCCTACACCACCCAATTTTGTGGAGATGATGTCGAGATAAGAAACTCAATCTACCCATATGCACTATCAGTAGTTTTTTATTTATAACTTAATCTAAGTTTTTGAGCTAAAAGACAACTTAATATTTTGCAAACACAAACAACGAACATCATATCAAAATACAGGGCTCAAAAAAGACAACTCGCTAATATATGCATATGGCCATGTGGGTGTAAACACATATAAGTGCACAAGTACTCCACAATCCTTGCTTCCATGTTACCTACCGTGGCTTTCAAAAATAATTACAATACTAACTAGAATTAGAGCTCACCAACTGCAAATCATCACCCTCCCAAGTTCGGCCAACTCACTCCCTAGGTTTAATCGGCTCATGTGGATCATCATCTTTAACAAAGATGTTGAAATTCAAAATTTTATGCAAGCGATATATTGTTTTCAGTTGCTTGGCAGTTGGGTTGTCATCCACTAAGCATTTGCTACCAAATTGGTTTTCTTTCGATGACCCTCTCTCTTCATCATGTTCTGAGAAAATCAAGTATGTTCCAAATGTTTCATCGTATTCACCTATCAGCTTCAACGTGTTGCTTATAGCCAACATTGGGTTCAACGTGTAAAGACCAGAAAGAGTATATAGCACATTTGGCGGCAGTATTTGAACGTGCTCAAAAACACCATCAGGATCACGTAAATACATATTCTTCATCATCTTTACCATGATTGTTGCCCAATATGTTCGGCTCCATCTACCTATGAGAGCATAATATCAAACATGAAATCTGGTCCAACAAAAAAGACAACATGCAATGTATTTCAACCCTCATAAATTAAATTTATATTTCATTTGAAAGTGATAAATTAAAATAATAATAATAAATTTGTATTATTTAATCATGTAATGTGTATAATATATAGTGATGATTCAATATTACATATATACAATAATCATTCAATGATCTTAAATTTTAAAATTATCTAAATATGCAATAAATTAATGTATTTAACAAAAATAAAAATAATTAATCTAGAATTATATCAATTGATGAATTTAAGTAAAATGAAATCAAAAGTTACAAGTTTTATTAAAAAAAATAAAATCAATTTAGTTATATTAATGCGCAATTATTAAAATCATTAAAAGGGTCAGATCAAGTCACACTAGGTCGTTCAAGTCCAAGTTATCGCCTCACCCTAATCACTATTTGATCCAGGTTAAGCCCAAATGTGCCTTACGTCATGGATCAAGTCAAAGCCCTCTTGCATAAGAGGTAACCATTGAGGATATGCAATGTCCACCGATACAAATCTCAAGTTTTGCATTCTGCTGTGAAATCGTTATTGATAGGAACACGGTTGTGTCCTTTGAAGAACCTTCGGGCATGTGGTCCAAACGTCCTATATTATATACTTACCATAGAAGGGGTGTCAATAGGGGGTTGGACTTCTAACTATCAAGAGCAGTGATGTAATTTCATTGATTAGACAGCAAGGAATAAATACCTCATGGGTACGGGAATAGGGCATCCATTTAATTGGTTAGCAATTTTAATTAGTTAGCAGTGTTAGGCAGCAGCCTAGGCCTGGAGAGAAGAGGGAGCTCTTCTACGAGCGGGTATTGGAGTTATGACATGTGACGTGTCCTAGAGGATCCTAAGTCAGTAATTCCTATTGAGGAAGGTAATCTCCATTGTTGACTCTTGAATTAATTCTAGAAGGAAGTGGTTCATGTGTTTTCTGGAAGCTACAGGAGTTGGATGACCATGAGGATGAAGAGCAGAATTTCTACTCTCGAAACGAGCGTGGCGCAAGTGACGTCGAGTATCTTGGAGAGGAATGCGAATGCAGCTTGAAGGTGAATAAAGGGAGTAGGCTCCATCAACATGCAACAGATGCAGAGGACAAGGAGATGCGACTGACGGAGTTCAAAGAAATGTGTGTCATAACTAAGCAGGTGGATATATCGATGTTTTCAAGGGAGGATTTGTTTACTTTGATATCTCGCGCAGTGACTTACTTCAAGATCCATCAAATGTGGGAGGAATTGAATGTATCGATCAAGTCGGGGCTAACATTGATGCAACTCAAGGAAGAAATGTTGGGATGTTATGGTAGTGTTGTGGAGGATCCAATCATGTTCTTAAAGGCATTGCGCCAAACCTAGTCAATGGACATGTATATAGGATTTGTTTACTTTGATATCTGCATTTATTTTTTATCATTTTTTATTAAACAATTTCTCACATAATCATCAATCTGGTATGTGTTTTCATTGATATTGTTTAATCGCGTTTTTATCTATACTAAAGTTGATTCAAATGCAATGATAAAAATGAGAATGCCAAGGATGTTTTCGATCATTTGTGTGCGTACGGAAAATAATATTCTTTTTGTTTCAACAAATCTAAAAATAAATAAATTATTAGTTTCATTATCATCTAGTTTGTTGGCTCAGGACGACGACAATGAGGGGTGAATTTTATTGAGATTGTATTGAGTTTTATACACTAAAGTAACATCGTGCTCTATGATTTTATGTGGTATTCGATACCACGTCATGTGCACATATGAAGAATGATATTTGATGACATTCAAATAATATTCCCTTAATGGTTATCACAATTATTTCCATATATTGACACATTATATCATGATGTGTAGATACAATATTTATTGTTAAAGGAGTTTGACATTCAAACTATTAAATGAGAATGTTAATTGTTTCGTTTCAAAATGTTTGAAACATACCTAACTCCAAAAGAATCATTTGGTACACTAGATCAAAATAAAGGAGATTCATAAACCTCATTTTATAAACCACGGATTATGCTCACATAACCGTAACTTCAATCTCTAGTCTCCACTTGATTTCAAGGAAAAGGTGTGCGCACTTCATTTGGAGAAAGAAGAGCAGGACAGAGTGTTCAATGATTTCAATAATTAGTGGATATTGCACATGGATTATCAATCAAACTCACTCCCAATGAAGATCGTAAGCATAGACATGGATTATCGTTTTATTCTCACTTTCTTTCGATGGGATCTTGGGTATGGAATTCGTGTGTTCTTCCGCTACTTATGATCATAAAGGTGTCTCATGAAACCCATCATGAGGATAAAGATGCATAGAGAGAAGCCAAAATGACATCTACCGAAGCACCGCGACATTGTCCATTCAAAATGAGAGTTTATGCTCTTAATCTTTTGTGGCATTTTAGTTCATATTTTCACCTAATAAAGGCATACTAAACCTGAAACGACCGTTTTGGGCATCAATCGAAAATCATGAAAAACAAAGCATTGTAGGACAAAGCTCCATGTTATGGTTACCTATATCCATGTAGTGGTTGAGCTTCACTGCGCAGACCACAATGAAAGAGTAGAAAATTTACAATATGTTTCACAAAACAACTTGAATGCCCAAAACGCTTTGGCCAAAACAGTTTGGGTATCTAAAACAGCTTCAATGGGTATAATACATGGTGTTTTCAGAAGGCCAAAATGACATGCACTATACAATGGTGCAAGCAGTTTTAAGGAAAGTTTTTGAAGAAATTTATTTTTTGGTTAAAATTCTCAAAAACCTTCATGTAACTTTAAATCAACCATATTATACATAATTTTGATAAAATTGACTATTTAAAGTTGTTCTTTTTATGTTAAATTTTTCAATTGCTCATTTATTTAAGTTCAAAATTTTAATTATTCGTGTATATAAAATGTTCACATAACATGGATATTATGTTGTTTAAATTCCTTAAAAAATTATATGTTAACGTAAGATTTTGTTTTAACCTATCTTGATTTAAATTTGTAATTAAAGTTACGAGATTAAAGAGGTTGAACATAGTTTATACATATTAGGTGTTGAGTCAAACTTCCCACTAACTTGAAGGTTTATGCCCTTTCTAAAAAAGTGAAGGTTGACTATCTATGCCTCCACGTTTATTCATGAGGAGATTGTCAATTTCATATAATTATAAATCTTTATATAAAAATAATTTCATGTACTTTTTATGCATGATATGCATTTGGATGTGCAAAAATATGTTTGGCTTCTATTTTTTGGACAAGAAACACAAACTAAGAGTTGGGAAGATATTAATTTGGTAGATGAAATAAAGATTTCAAAAACTAAATTGTTAAAAGCATGCATACATAGAGGAATAAAACATGATAAAATAAAGATTGCATCAAATGTAGTTTTTGATTTAATATGCATGTGATGTATATTAAACTGGTAAGACTTTGAAATAAAAACCTCCCAAGTACTAAATATGAGATTCCTTTCAAAGCTGACACAAGTAAAGACTTTCCATCCAATCGAGTAGGTTATGTCATAACTGGACACGTATGGATTATCTCAAGTAAGACATGTTGGGTATGGGTGACACATGAATTATCTTGTGTAAGACATGCACGATATGGGTGACTAAAAGAATTTGGTGTCCATATTCAATTGTGAGCATTGGGTTACACTTAATTGTGTCACCTTAGTGATTTGAATATCAGAAAATTGAGTATTTTCTATTTGATGGATTTGGGCAAAGAGTTATCTACTCAACTATCCAAAAATAACATACGATATGATTGGCATGATCATATATCTAAATAGCCAAGTGATAAGAGAAACGCTATAACATACTCAATACTTAGTAAAACATAAATCCTGACCCACTGAAGATAAAGATAAGAGGTAATCATTTTAATAGGAGTTAGGATACCAAAGAAATAATTGATTTTATATTTATATAGTGGATTTGACAACCGAGTTAGTTCACCCAACTATAAAGTCATATATGATATGATTGACAAGTTAGCATATTTAAATAACTAGAGTGATAAGGTTCTCACTCCTACAAAACAGGCATTTAACACCACTAGAAAAGTCATGACTACATGAGCGAGGTTAGCCCAGGTCTTTTATGAGACCTAAAAAATTACTTAAAAAAGATGCTTTATCGGTGCTAAAAAACAATGATAAATGGACCATTTATAAGCGATTTTAAAAGCGTTGATAAAAGACTCATTTATCAACGTTTTTATTTAGCGCTACTAAAGACCCCTTTTATCATCGTTTTTATAAACGCTGGTAAATGATCATTTATCAACGCATATAAAAACATTGATAAATGATCTTTTATCAGAGCTTATAAAAACGATGATAGTCATACTGCAATGTGACGCAACAACACTCCAGCACCACTACAATGTGTTGTAAAAGCACACCACAGCCCCAGAAACACACCAGATATCAACAAAAACAAGTCACAATACAAAATTTAAATAAAATGAAATTTATAATGCAAATACAAGAAAAAAATATTATATTATAGACATTTCAAACGTTGATTTATACAATTACATAAATACAAATTATTACATACATTCAATAAACTTGTGGAACCATATAATGTAATTTTCAACTTATCAACAACAAAACTACCATTCTAAAGAAAAAACCATCCAAGCCATTCAATGTAGATTGACATTTCAAGCTCCATATAGAAAAGAAAAAAAGATCAGACCCATTTGGAATATGTCAAGTAAGCCCAATAAGAATAAAGTAATCATGCCCAGCCCAGCCTGACAGGACCATTAGCCAAGCCCAGACCAACAAACATCCTTGCACCCCTTCTTCGCCAAAAGTATATTCAACTTCACAAATTACAACAGTGTGTGGGCTAGTCAAAAGACCAACCCTAACTTTAAAAGACTTCGATACAAGGTTCATAAGGAGATGATAAAACAGGTTGCATCTCAAAAGCATGCATGAGTGTTGAGCTCCATCAACAAGTGTATGCTTCGATGTGCTAATGTACATAATTGTATAAAGTAAAGGGGTACACTGTAATATTAGTATGCAAAAAAGATGGATTATAAAAAAAAACAATTTATCATTATCGTTGTTGAAGCTGTATTTATTTTTCACCTACCCGTTCATGTACTCCTCAGTTTGTTCCATCGCTATGTTTATATAGCCATCGAGACATGCCAAAATACCTACACAGGAAATTGGAATTATCATGTTGATTGATAACATGTACAACATCAAATATTATCATCATTCCTTCATGCCCAGTTTTTCATTATCTGGTAAAACCCAATTGTACATGTTTAGAATAACAATGACTACATGGGGTTTAATACATCAAAACGATAATCAACACCGGAGTTGAGCTTCACAACAACAAGCCGACCTCAAATTGAATTCAGAAAATCTGCTAGGGTTTTTGTGCTACCCGATGCTTTATCCCCGCTACTCATCTTTCAAACTCCAAGGCTATTAATATTATTTTTTGGGCTTATCGAACCTAAGAATTGGTGCATATAAGATAAAATCAGGAAACTCAAAACAAAGTCAATAAGACGAGGCATAACAATCTAAATTAATAAATATAGGGTAGCAACACAATACAAAATTACAACGCAATTGTTGTGGGGTAACAGTGGAATACAACACAACAATAATAATCTGAGGACCAAACAAACAAACAATGTGATTCAAAATTAGTGATTTAAACAAAAAATAATAATTTTGAATACACAACAAATTATACCAACGGAAGTTAGTAGTAGTAATTAACCAAACCAACGGGTGCAAATCAAGAGAGAGAAAAAACGAGAATTTACGTGGTTCAGAACCCCTTTTGGGCCCTCCTCCACAGTAAGAACACCACCCTACTGATTTATTAATGCTCAAAAAAAATCAACCATGTTTGCATCATACACCATATGCAACTAACATCAGCAGCAAAAACACAAGTAAAACAAAGGCAAATGCGCAACAAAATCAGAAACAACAAACTGGGGAAAGAACTCACAACGCAGGACCTGTTGAGGTCCGGCTGTCCAAATCTCAAGCAATGGATTTGTGAGGGATCAGAGAACATTGGACATGGAATGGTGCGACCGGAGAGCACCGAATCATGAGCCAACGTGTCGGAAACCACAGATTTGAAGTCATCAAAACCACGTGTCGAAAACCACGGATCTGGAATGGCACGGCCGGAGAGCACCGGATCTTGAGCCAACGTGTCGGAAACCACTGATCTTGAGTCATCAAGACCAACAAGAACCGAATCTAGAGCGGTGTTGCATGATAATGCTGATCTTGAGCTGCCGCACCCGAAAATCACATGCTTCGGAGTCCCACGATCAAAAAACTGCTGGATCTAGAGCAGCGAAACCGAAGAAAATCAATCTGAAGCGACCCGGCCAAAGAACGACGACATTCAATTGCGCTGTCGAAAACCTCAACTATTTCTCATCGAACAAATCGCGTTGGGGAAGATGAGTATCCATCAACGCAAGGAGATTTTCACTGGATCTCCAATCTCCCTTCTTCAAACGACATCACCTGCACGGGAAAGCAACAAAAAAAACCCTAAACGGGATAACGTCTCGGGGAAGGAGGTGATGCCACAAATGAGAGTCAAATGCCCTATCCCACAATACTCGTGAAATAGCTTCCCTGAGACATCATCACGTATAGGGTTTGGTTCTTTTTTTTTCCTTCCTTTCTCGTGCAAGCGACGCCGTGTAAAGAAGGGAGATTGGAGATCTAAGAATAGTCACTGTGAAAATCGCCCTACGTCGTTGGATACTCATCTTCGCCGATGTGATTCGTTCGACGAGAAACAACCGAGGTTTCCGACAGCGCAACTCAAAACCGAAGTTCTTCGGTCATGTCGCTTCAGATCGACGTTCTGTTATCCGATCATGAGACTCAAGCATGTGATTTTTGGGCATGGTGCCTCAAGACCGACGTTCTCAGGGTGCGCCGCTCCAGATCCAAATCTGTGGTTTCCAGCATGTCAGCTCAAGATCTAATGCTCTCCGACTGTGTCGTTCCATGTCCAATGTTCTTTAATCCCTCACAAATCCACTGCTTGAAGAGATCTTAGGTCTGACGTTGTGAGTAGTTCATTACCCAATTTGTTGTTTCTGGTTTTGTCATGCATTGGCCTTCGTTTTACTTCTGTTTTTGATGATGATGGTAATCACATTTGGTGTATGATGTAAACCCGAATAACTTCCCTTAAGCATTAATAAATCAGTAATGTAGAGAGTGTTCTTATCGTGGAGTAGGGCCCAAAGGTGTTTTGAACCACATAAATCCCAAAGTTTTTGTCCTCTATTTTTTTTCTTGCTTTGCACTCAATGGTGTTCTTATCGTGGAGTAGAGTCCAAAAGGAGTTTTGAAACATATAAATCCCCAAGTTTTTGTCCTCTATTTTTTTCTTACTTTGCACTCAATGGTTTGGTTTGAACAATAATTAATTTTGTAATAATTGTTATCACGCATGGCATGTATTTACTAAATAAATTGGCTCACATAAAAGATAACAAAAGGTACACAAAATCAAGCTAAAAGAGGTTCAGAAAAAGGTTCAACAATACTAGGACAAAGATGTGGTATTATGCATAAATTAAAACAAAAACAAAAATCGAAACCAAATGTGAAAGATGCATACACATGTACAGGGATGCATGATTTTTAAATTTGGCAATTTACATACCAAAAAACTAGGGGCTCACTGCATTATCCAAAACCAACCAAAACCAGTAATTTTTTCATCTCAGTTCAATTAATGTGTATGAATCGATTCAATTTTCAAAATAATGATAACTTTTTGTTCGGCTCTAAATGGCTTAACCAAAGTAACCACAAATGGCCCATTTTAATGTTTCATTGAATGTTATTTTTTTCTTATGTTGTGTGATCAAGTTTACTTACATATATTCGTGGAACGAACCAAAAACTAACCAAAAAATGTCATCTAATACGCATTGGCTCATCCTTGAAATTCTAGAAAGGTTCATAAAGAAGAACATAAAGCAATAATACAAATCAATAAGATATATCACAAAAGGAGAAAAACACACTAATCCTTGCAACGTCTATCCAAAACAAAGATGATTCACCAAGATTTAATAGGTTAATTTGCGGACCAGAGATGATTCATTAAGATTTCAAAACAGCAACAAAATTAAGCTCATGGAGCAAACTGGGGTGTAGATGTAGACAGCAACGCAAATTGATTCAAAGCAACAATTTAAAGACCAAAACATGATATTCAAAATAACAAGCAAGCAAACGAATCATAAACAAGAGAAAATCAGAAACCTACAAAGGAAAATCAGAAACCCTTAGAAGCAGATCTTGAAACGACAAATACAAAAAGGAAATCGAAACCTACAAAGTAAAACACAAGGCTACCTTGCTACGTTGAAGAAAATCCAAGACCCTCAAATCAAGATCTCAATGTCCTCATTGAAAACCCTAATTGCAACCAAACAACGGATGTCAGGCGATATTTGAGCAACTAAAGACAGAGTTTGTGTGATTCGAGTGGGTTTATGTGATTTGAGCTTCAATTTAGGTTAGGTTTATGTAATTCAGCAAGAGGTGGTTTCTATGAAAAGCATATAATATCGTGACAGGTTCGCAACAGGTTAGATTTTTTTAATTAGATCGAAAGACTTTTATGAGCACTTTTAAGTAAACGCTGATGAAGACTCCTTTTATCAACCCTTATTATTTAATTTGAAAGTTTATGCCTTGTCTAAATGGTTGGGCTTGTTATTTATGCCTTCTTAAGGGTCTCTCTAACATGGTGCTTTGGGATGTGTTGTGAAGCATGAAAGGTTGAGACCCCTACTTTGTTATTTTAGGAACTACTGCTGACACCTCTCAACCAACTGGATATAACACCCTGAAATTTTAAAACACTACGTTCGATAGCATATACAACATGCACCAAGTTTAAAAGAACTGTAATATAATAGCAAAATATAATCATTTGAACATGAGTGTTATAAACTAATACTTAAATTGATGGGTATGAATAGTATCCACCACTTTATGAAATATATATATATATATATATATATATATAGTTCATAATCAATATAAATGTATTAATAAATACTTCGGAAATAAACACTCAAAATTTAATAGACATTTTATTCTTCAAAGAAAATGTGTTTACTTCAAAAATAATTTTATTAATTTTAAAAATATTATTTTATAAAATGAACATCATATTTGAAATCAAAATATAAAAAGTAACATAGTGAAATTTTAGGTTTTTTCTAAAATGTTTGATCTTTGAATGATCAGTGAAAATTGTAAATGCTTAGAATAATCTAATTAATTTCATTTGAATCATCAATTTTCATGATTTTGTTGTAAATTTGTTTTTATGATTAATAGAATGAATTTCATATTTGGAATCAGCGTATTTAATTTTATATAATAAGACCAACTAAATTTTTTATCATAATTAATAATAAAAACAGTAAAAATACCACCAAACCCAATGAGAATAGCGTCGATAATTCCCTCCCCACATCCTAGAAATCTTGATTTGATCATTAAGCCAATCCAAGAAAAAATTAGTTATAATCCTAAAAAAGTGATTTGGAAAGAAAAACAAACTTAAAACCTTACACAATCATGTGAGAGAATAATATCAGTATCTCTCACGTACTATCATGATATTATGTTAAAGGCGTAACAAAAATCTCTACTATTTAAAAAAATAATACGTTATTACATCGGTCGAAGGGGGAAGAACAAAAGAAAACATTACACATGTACAGACCGACGACGGGGCGCTTCGAGTGTCGCGTTATCGAGTCAGCGACGGGGCGTCGGGTGTTACCGCCTGTTACGCCAGAACTTGTATGGGATGTATGGAATTACACATCATGCATTAAAATGATAATTATATCATGATTATTATTTTGAAGATGATGAACCAATGATCACTTTAACCACAATAAACACACCAATGTCGCTTTTAAATTACAAACCGAGCATCCTCAAAGCACTATGTGGGCACATAATTAAATACATCTTTTAAAATAAATTAAGTAAATGGTACAAGGGATTCAACCTTCAAAAAATTCTTGAGAAAACAAATAATTGGTATAAGTTTATTATACAGAGATAAAAGACACAAAAGACAAAGTCGAGACTCGAGGTAAAGGTTTTGTTGTAGGAAATTATTTTATCATTATCTAAAACACTTTCATTTTCTTATCCTCTGGTTACTTATGAAATTTTCAAGTAATAATACCATTTTGCTCTATTGTGTCCTTCAAATAATTGAGAAAAAGTTTTTTTAAAATGATTTGATTTATCATAGGTCCAAAATCTATTTTATCCATATTGAACTTCACAAAAACGATTTGAAATAAATCTACTAGTTGTTTTTAAAAAGGGATTTTTAAACCTTTTTACAACAATAAAAAAGTTTTTTAAACTTACACATCGTGCATAAGGCGAAACTCGTGTTTCAGATCCACCTATGGTCTAATTTTCTTAACCTAAATCCATGTTTATAAAAAATAACATTATTTTTTAAAATGCACCAAACATGGATGTTAATAAAATATTTATATTATTTTATAAATATAGCACACCTACATGGTTTCCCCAAGCTTATTGTTGACAAAGGCCTTAAGGAATGACATTAAAAATGAGCTCTCATTACCAACAACCCAAGCATTGTTTGATGTGGGTAGCTTAAGTAGATCTTAGCTACAATAATCCATATCATACTTCAATTGAGAAGACGTCGTTTGATAGGCACCACAAGTTACTCACTAGACAACTGAGAAGCGGTTCTATTGATAGGGATGAAGCCTTGAAACAACTTTAATAAGAGGGCAATAACTTATAACTAAGTTACTAAAAACGAAGAGAGATGGCTTGCCCAAAAAGATTCTAGGTTAAGTTGAGACCAAATAAACCAAGGGTAATCTCTAATATCAAAGCAAGTTGTCAGACATTATGGGTTGTAAGCTTGTCAGGAAGGTGGATGTTATTGCGTACAAGCTACAGCTTCCTGAAAACAATCAAATCCACCTGGTATTTCATGTTCACAGTTTAAGGAAGCAACGAGACACCAACCAAAGGAGGAACTCTTACGAAAGTAATTTGTGGAGGTCGAAGATTACACAGTGGCTATTTCAGCTGAAAAGCTCAAAGAAAGATCCTTGATGTGGTTGATTTATTGGCTTAGATTAGCTATTGACGATTCAACCAGGAAAGATGCTACTATGATGAAAGCTCGGTTTTCAACATAGTTATTAATGGCGCGCGCCATGGCGCGCCATTGCGCCATGGCTAGCGCCAGGGAGTGGTGCGCCGCGCCATGGCTTCGCCATGACTCATCTAAGATGGCTCACTGTAGCATGCGCCATATTGTGCAATGGCGTGCGCCATGTTGCGCCAATGGCGCGTGCCATTGCGCCTTTTTGTTTGTTTTTTTTCTTTTATTTTTTAAACCAGCCAACTCTTACGACGCCTCGATTGAAAATATCTCTTTTGAGGTCAAACAACGACCTCCCCTTTCGACTCTACGCAACACTCTTCTCGTGAGCGCAGCGACCCACCCGGAGTTGGACCGCATTGACTGCCACGACCCAACCGAGATCCCTCGACCGCTGTGACCCAGTCGACCACAACCCAGCCAAACTCCCTCAACCACGACTCAGATACGCGATGCTGTCTAGGGAAGGCGCACCTTCTGTGCGAATCAGTAACTTTTTTTGTTTTTAATTCAATTTTATTTATGTTGCCCGCCCTTTTTTTCAAATTACTCCTGTTGTTATTTTAAAAGCTATGTTTTCTTCCTGATTTTTTTTATGTTTTTTTTTTATTTTTTCGTTTATTGTTTTTTTGAGATATATGGTTTTTAATATTTAATTGTTTGTTTTATATATCTCCAGAATTGTAATTTATTTCAAAATGTCTAAGGCAAGTTAAGGAAATACCTATCTTGGTTTTTTGAGATATATGGTTTTTAATATATTTCAGGAACTGATATATATGATTTTTTGAGATATATGGTTTTTAATATTTAATTGTTGGTGTTATTGTTGACTTCATTTGTTTTTTGATGTATGGAATATGAATTATTAACATAAATCTTTGTTATATATATATATATTGTATAATTTATTATTTATTATTGTTGATATATGTACACTTCTTTTGTGCGCCGCAAGTTAATATTGTCACGCGCTGTGCGCTTTTGCGCCGGGGGCCCTTGTCGCCGTTGTGCGTCATGCGCAGTAAATAACTATGGTTTTCAAGTCACCACCTTTGGGGCAAGATGATTTTTCAAAGAGTGGGTGATTATAAGAAGGAATAAATACCTCAATGAGGGAGGTGTGGGACTTCTAACACCCAAAGGTAGTGATGTAATTTGGTTGTTTATAAAGGAATAAATCCTTTATAAGCACAGGAATAGAGCATTCGGTTAACTAGTTAGAAATTAAGCATCATGAGGTGTGAAACATCCACCCATACAAGACCTAGAATTTTCCAAAGCCTAGAATTTTCCAAAACAAATACAGTGTCGATTTGTTAGGCCTTAATAAGTGTAAAACATCCACCCATACAAGACCTAGAATTTTCCAAAATAAATACACCGTGGGTTTGTTATAGACGATAAGCCACCGGGAAAAAATTACACAGTATCCTAAGTGTGAAACATCCACCCATACAAGACCTAGAATTTTCCAAAAAAAATACATTGTGGATTTGTTAGACCTTAAGATTGTTAGACCTTAAGCCATCGGGAAAAATTACACAGTATCTTGACCATCACCCTATCATCCAATGATGCCTCCATACAAAGTATTTTAACCACACTCACTTCTTGAGAAAACTTATTATGAGATCAATTTATACGTTACGATAGCAATTTATACCGTTGGTTTCAAAAATCATTTATGTTCTCTTCTTATGATACATAATTAATGAATATTCATGAGCTTTAGGGTTTGGATGATAATAGGTTATGATGGGAAAATTATGCTTAAAATGTTCCTTTGAATACAACATGCACAAAATTGTGGGATTAATGTTTTGTAAGGCTAGTAAGAGATTGGACTACGGCTCAAAGTGATTCAAGAAGATCAAAATTCAAATTGAGCTCATATGAGGCATGTTCACTCGAATAAGGTCTGGAACTACAAACAATCATCGAGCCATAAAATGAGATGAGGGCAGATTGGCCAAATTTAACTTGTGTTGGAGCAGTTATTTTAAGAACTACCATTTAAATGACTCGGCCCAATTCCTGGACAAAAACCAATTACAAAAGGACTTCAGGAAACACTAACCTTTCAAGCCGAGAACCGTTTACACTCCAGGCAGAATAGCAGCAGAATAAAAAAAAATAGAATATGAAAACAAAAATTTCCAAAACCAAAATCAGATTAATTTTCTTCAACAGTCAAATCTCATGGATGCAGTGAACCCTTAAATGACTCCATGCAGCTTTAAAATTTTATTCAACATAAAATTTGTTGATATTCAATGCTAGGAGTGATAGGAGGTTAACATGTCATTATTTATTTTTCATTGACAATTATTGGTTTAATGGTTAAAATACGTGTTTTAATATTAAGCTAAGATGAATCTAATGGCCATTTAGGTGGCTGATTGATACTGAGAAACCCGTTCGAAAAATTAAAACTCGGATAACGTAGGAGGGAGGACGGAAACCACAGACCAGGTGATCGAGGAATGGGAATCCAGCATTAGAATCATCAATTAGAGTAATTAAGAGGAAGACCCGTCTATATGAGAAATAAGATACGTAGGTCAAATCCAAAGCCTCAAATCAGAGCCGCATGGCAACAGATAGATCAGACATTATGACCTGAGAAATAGATCTCTGCACACATAGCCATACTTCATTCATGCATAGATCCAGAGCATCGGCTTATCGTGCACAGATCGAATGAATAAAGAGATAAAAATGAGGTTAAAAATAGCAAATGACGAGGGAGTTGGGATGCATACGTGACGAGATCTTGGGAAAATACCTCGAGTCTGCTGCGAAAATGCTCAGATTCAGCAGCTTTTGGAAGCGGCTGCAAAAAAGCTGAATATCGGATTCGGAGGCCTGTTTCCAATTGAAGACCATTAAGCAATCAGTCAAAGACAAGGGGAGGCCGGGGAAGCGGGGCATCCATGGATTTATATAATGGGACTCGGTAGAGTTTCAAGATGGCTAATTTGGTATACAGGGTGTTTTAATTTTTTTTTTATTTTCAGGAGTATGTTTTTTCTAAAAAAAAATTGAAAACTGAATCAGAGCACCACCACTTGAAGTGATGGTGTCTATAAAAGGCCCCAAAGCGCAATGGCGCTTTGAATTTTAAGTGATGCTTTGATTCAACGTCACTTGAAGTAACGCTCAACATTGTATCCTAAATCTACCAACGCTCTTAGTGTGGGACTAAACATATCGGCGCCCCTTGAACTGACGTCTAAGTCTTCCCCCTCCTATATAAGAGGGCTCCCCCCCCCTCCTCATTCCCACATCACGTGTGTGTATATATATATACATATATCTAACTTCTTTCTCATTAACTCTTTTAAATTCCTCTTGTTGCTCTTCCTCTTTGTGCCCGTGTAGCCGTTGTGTTTCGAAGGATCACTATATTTCCGCAAATTTGAGGTAATTCGAATTTTTAATTTGTTTAATATGATGATTTATCTATTTATTTGTTTAGATCATAGAAATAATTCATGAGTAATGTATTACATTTAGAAACAGTAAATAGTTTATTTTAAGTAATTATAACTAATTAATAGTAATTAGTTAATCAAGTAATTCTATTTAGGTAATTAAATTCTAATTAGTTAATGAACTAATCGTAATTATGTAATTAATTAATCGTAATTAGGTACTTAATTAATCGCAATTAGGCATGCAAATAATTAATGGCAATTAGTTATGTAAATAATTAATGGTAATCAGGTAATTAATTAATGGTAATTAGGTAATTAATTAATTGTAATTAGGTAATTAATTAATTCTAATTAGGTGTTTAATTAATTGTAATTAGGTATTTAATTAATTGTAATGAGGTAATTAATTAAGTGTAACTAGGTAATTAATTAAGTGTAACTAGGTAATTAATTAATGGTAACTAGGTAATTAATTAATGGTATCTGGGTAATTAATTAATGATAAGTATGTAATTAATTAATTATAATTAGGTAATTAATTAATTCTAATTAGGTAATTAATTAATGGTAATTAGGTAAATAATTAATGGTAATTAGGTAAATAATTAATGGTAATTAGGTAATTAATTAATGGTAATTAGGTATTTAATTAATGGTAATTAGGTAATTAATTAATTCTAATTAGGTAATTAATTAATGGTAATTAGGTAATTAATTAATGGTGATTAGGTAATTAATTAATGGTGACTAGGTAATTAGTTAATTCTAATTAGGTAATTAATTAATTCTAATTAGGTGATTAATTAATTATATCAAGGTAATTAATTAATTATAATTAGGCAATTATTTAATGGTAATTAGGCAATTAATTAACTATAATTAGGTAATTAATAAATTATAATTAGGTAATTAATTAATTCTAATTAGGTAATTAATTAATGGTAATTAGGTAATTAATTAATGATAATTATGTAATTAATTAATTCTAATTTGGTAATTAATTAATTATAATTAGGTAATTGATTAATGGTAATTAGGTAATTAATTAATTCTAATTAGGTAATTAATAAATTATAATTGGGTAATTAACTAATTCTAATTAGGTAATTAATTAATGGTAATTAGGTAATTAATTAATGATAATTACGTAATTAATTAATTCTAATTTGGTAATTAATTAATTATAATTAGGTAATTAATTAATGGTAATTATGTAATTAATTAATTATAATTAGGTAATTAATTAGTTTTAACTAGGTAATTAATTAATGGTAATTAGGTAACTAATTAATGGTAATTAGGTAACTAATTAACGGTAATTAGGTAACTAATTAATGGAAATTATATAACAAATTAATGGAAATTAGATAATTAATTAATTCTAATTAGTCAATTAATTGATTCTAATTAGGCAGTTAATTAATTCTAATTATGCAGTTAATTAATTCTAATTAGGCAATTAGTTAATAGTAATTAGGTAATTGATTAAGTGCAATTAGGCAATTGATTAAGTGTAATTAGGCAATTGATTAAGTGTAATTAGGGGCTTCATTAAGTGTAATTAGGGCCTTTATTAAGTGTAATTAGCAAAGTAATTATATTAGTTAGCGAAGTAATTATATTAGTTAGCGAAGTAATTATATTAGTTACCTAAGTAATTATATTAGTTAGCAAAGTAATTATATTAATTAGCGGAGTAATTATATTAATTAGCAAAGTAATTATATTAATTAGCAAAGTAATTATATTAATTAATGAAGTAATTATTTTATAAATTGCTTATAGATTATACCATTGCATTACATTCTAGGTATGATAATGAATTTAGTTTTTCATCTACCCTGACCTCGGTTTGTAATTGAAGTTATGAACTTGAAATTAGTTGTTGAATATATTTTGTGCATATTAAGTGTTAAAGTTGTCATGAATTGAATGCTCTCTTGAGTAAAGTATCTCTGGGTAGAGGAGCTTTGGATCAGACCACTTACTTTCGTGGAGGCTTGCCTTGTCTAGGAAATGCATATGATGCATGTGGATATGTATGAATATGTTTGACTTCTATTTTTGGGTAAGTAACGCAAACTTGTGGGTTGTGTAAAGAGTTACACGTCAATATGGTTTGAACATATTGATTTGGTGGAGGGATTAGGATTTCAATCAAAATTACTTGAAGCATGCATACATAAATTGATTCTCTGGTCATATTTAATTAATAATGATGGTTTATTTTAGATAGAAAAAGATGGTTGCCTATATATATTGCAACGATCAAATAATTGAGACAGAACAAAGATGTAGTTATAGTATACGGCCAGAAGGTGTTGTGATGATTGGAGGCTATATAACTTTGGAATCTCTTCAAAGGGAAATTCATCGAAAGTTAAAACTGACGAGCAATCAAGTGATAGAATCCATCACATACAGGCATCTGTAATTTGTAGATAGGTTTTAACATGTGGAATATCCAGTAAATGTTTATGAAGAATGAGAATACGTACTTTCATTGGTTAAGTATCAACCTGAGAATCAAATGATGAAGTTGTATGTCATTATAGCTACAATGGAGGTTCCATCAACATAATGAGTTGGGCCATCACAACTTTATGAGACTATGTTATATGCTCTTGCTATAACACATCGAGAAGTTCCATCAACAATAGTAGTTGTTCCATCATTTCCTTCGGCCACAGTTTCAATGGATAGTCCTCCACGCACTTTAGATGCGTTGGTCGTTGATTTTGAGGGTGATAACAATTTAGAACAAGAAGAGGAAGAGGAAGTTGAAGAAGAAGAAGAGCATGCAGAAGAACAGTTTGTGCCCACTCATGTGAGGTTCAACCGACCGTTGAACCATCCTCTTCTATTGGCTTCATGGTCGACTGAAGGCATGGATCACTTTCCAGAATTTGATTGGTCAGTTATTACTCCTAGTATAGAATTTCCAGGAATCATTGGTGACACAAATCGAGTGTCGGATGAAGGTGTTTTGTATATTGGAAGAGAGTTTGAGAGAAAATATGTAATGAAAAATGTGATTAAACAATATCACATTGAAAGACATTACTCTTATGTTGTATATGAGTCAAAGAGGTCTTATTATTTAATTTGTTGAGACAAATTTGATTTGAACTGTCAAATGCGTATGCGAGCTCTAATTGATAACACTTTTCATAGCTGGCGCATCACTAGATTTACTCCACACACATGTGTGAACCCAAGATTATCACATGAACACACTTCATTGGATGTTGAGTTTATTTTAACTATTATTGTTGAAATGATTAGAGCATGTCAAGATGTTCCTGTCATTCTGGTGGTGGAGAGAATCAAATAACTTTTTGGGTATCAAATCTCTTACTGGAAGGTATGGGCGGCATGAAAAAAAGGCTATTGTGAAAGTGTATAGTGATTGGGATGACTCTTATCGAGTTTTACCACAACTTATGGAGCTTTTACACCACAATAATCAAGTGATCTACCGGTTACATACTACTGAATATGTTAACCAACACAACCAAGTTGATTAGTCAATGATTGTGTTTGATAGATTGTTTTGGACATTTTTACCATGTGTGGTAGCTTTCAGACATTACAAAAAGCTTATATAGATTGATGACACGTTTATATATGGAAATTATACGTGAAATTTATTGATTTCTGCAACACAAGATGAAAATTGAGTCCCTCTACCTTTGACATTTTCAATTGTGTAGAAGGATAACTTCTCATCATGGAGCTGGTTTCTGGAATGTCTTCAAGAGTTTGTTATGGACGCAGAAGGGATTTGTCTTATTTCAGATCGCCATCATGCAATCAAGGAGGTAGTACAGTCTAAGGGTCTTTCCTGGAGACCACCCTATGCCCATCATCGATACTGTATTCGACACATTTCCAGCAATTTGCGAAAGAAGTTCAAGAACGAGTCTATGAATAAATCAATCTTAAAAATTGGTATGAATATCCTTTTTCATTTTAAAAATAATTGTCGTAGTTATTTCCATATGTGTTTAGATTAATTCTTGTTTGATAGCATACGATCCTCAATAACAAAGGATGGGGGAGCATCTTTAAGATATTCACATAGCTAATCCGGAAGTTTATGAATACATTATGAAAATTCCAAAGAATAAATGGTTGTTGGCATATAATGATGGGAGGAGATATGGACATATGATGATCAACATCAAAGAATGTATAAATAGAGTTTTCAAGGGAGTTCGAAAATTATTTATCACAGGTAAATAAGAATATTTGACTATATGTTACCCAGAAGAGATGTAATTATAATATAATATTAGTATAATGTTTTAAATCAAAATTACAGGTTTGGTACAAGATACCTTTTATCATAGTGTAAATTATTTTCTGGAACGAGGATAGCAGGCTAAAGAGGGCTTGAACAGAGAGATGTGTTATGGACAACATTTCCACCGTGAGCAAGATAGAGTTCTTCAGGAGGCTACAACTTATCATGTAACTGCATTTAATCGTCTAGAGAAATTATTTGAGGTCGCTAAGCCCAGTGATGTTGTGTCTTGTAGCAATGGTCGTGTGTGGGTTGTTTTATTGGATAAGTGTTACTGTGAATGTGGGAACTTTCAAGCATTGAGATATCCTTGCAGCCATGTGATTATAGCAAGTGCTTACATACACATATCTTGGGAGAAGTTCATTGATCCAGTTTATCGACTAGAGAGTATCAATGACTGATACAATACTATGTGGATGCCAATCAGGGAATATCAGAATTTTTAGCTGTCTGATGGTGCATCCAAGCTTCTACCGAACACCACCAAGCTTCGACCTAAAGAGAGGCCAAAGTTGACTTGTATTCAGAATAAGATGGATTGGCCCAGTGAGTGGGCACTTGGACGAAGGTGAAACATATGCCACTAGGAAGGTCATACGAAGACACCTTGCCCTTGACACATAGGGCAATCATCTAATGCTTAAAATGAATCATGTACTCTATCAGTTGCTATGAAAGTTTTCACATGTAATCATTTTTATCATCATCACCATTTTTAATCATATTTTTCTTATTTGTATATAGTGAAACTTTTAGAAAATGTACCTATATATTATAAACATTTAAAACATTGGTTTATATAATTACATAAATAAAAATTATTACATACATTCAAAAACAATCCTAACTATCAATGTTAGCACAATTTCTATTGACTTTATTTGTCGAACTGCCAACATTGCATGAATCTCTTTAAACAAACCACATCAACTCGAAAAAAATATGAAAATAATTATTATGATTAATAATAAAAAGAAATAAATTAAACATAAATATGAAATAATACATTAATTCTATGGAAAATGATTTTACTGTGCAAATATCAAGATTACCTTTACATCTTTCTAAAGGGTTTCTTTGGTCCAAATATAAGATAATATCAAAACTCAGGATTCTTTGTGCACTTCACTACTGTTGGTTAACTACCGCTTAGCATAGCATGTGATCTAAACTTCATGCCCTAAATCCCCATGATGCTATCATCCCACACATGCTCGCCGCCATCTCTACCATATCACCATTCATTATTCACTTTTTCTTCTCTTCGTGCACCCATTTACTACTTGTAAATATGCATGATGCATGCAGCTGCATGCATATAGTAAATGGGTGCAGGAAGAGAAGAAAAATTGAATGTTGAATGGTGATATGATACAGATGGTGGTGAGTGTATGTGCAATGAGAGCATCATGAGGACATTGGGTAGGAATTTCAGATCACATGCTATGTTAAGCGGTAGTTAACCAACAATAGTGAAGTGCAAAGAGAATCCTTAGTTTTGTTATTAAATTTGTGAGTGATGCATAGCCAATCTATGTTTTGGCTTCATTGATAAATGGAGAAAAATAGACATCAATATTATTACAACACACTACATCAGTAAAAACAACAACAAAAATGACTAAAATACAGAATATAAATGAATCCACACACAAGGCACAAAGAGAGATTTCCACAAAAAAATAGACATATCCAAACAAGCACGATAGAAAGAGGGAAACTAATTCATGGAAGGATAACCATTTAAATGTCCATATTCAAAAAAACAAAACCATTTGAACTATGAAAGGATAATTTCATCAGACTTTTATAATGAAAGACGAACTTACATGGCCACAAAACAAAAACAAGGAAACTCCAAACGTCTTCACCCCAATATGGGAGACAACAACTAAGCCAATGTGTTTATGCTTATTTAATAAATTACATAATAAATTTCATACCTTACATGATAAATGTCATATATTACATGAAATTATTGTTTTACTATTCATACATTCAGATGAAGTAGCCTTTGTTATCTACCTAGGAGATGCATGTGTCATGTGATGTGTTGGAATGATGACCTGTTAAACTTCTTTCTATTCAGAGAGTACATCATTTTCATCACGATGCACCACTGACAGTTATTTTTCCATACCTCAGACATGCTAGATTTTATGTAGTTTCTATGTGTGACTTTAAGACCATTGATCACCATTTGATTACTGTAATGGTTGAGAGATGACAACTAGAGAGACACACATTTCATCTCCCAGAGGGGGATATGGCCATTACTTTAGAGGATGTTGACTACATGATCAGTTTACCCATCCATGGACAGACATTTACTAGTGGAAACTGGTTTTTAGTCATACAACGTCTACTAGGTATTGACGTCGTCGAAGTACGAGGTGTCCTCCAGGGTTCGCGGTTGCACATGGGGTGGCTTGATGAGAATTTCACCGTCATTCCTGATGATGCAGGTAAGAAGAAGCTTATTCACCACACACGTGCATATATTTTTCAATTGATCGGAGGCATGTTGTGCATCGACTACTCTATCACTTTGGTACACATGATGTACCTCCAATTACTTGTGGATCTTGATCAGATGACTACATACAGTTGGGGGTCCACTGTATTTTCACATCTATACCAGTTGTCATGACGATGCACAAAAGATTTTAGGTTGTATATTTTTGGTATAGATGTTGTCCTGAGATCATTTTCCATGCATTGCTCCTCGAGTTATCGCACCACTTGCACTGGAGCTATTTCGAGAATATCCTGGGGGATGTTGGTATGTTTACATTATTACTTTCAGTTATTTAGTACCGTTGTTATTATTTTTTTATAAACTTACTGTATATTACTCTTTTTTAACCAGGCGGAGTCAGTATCATAAGTATGCACATGCTTCGAGACATAGTGTGCATAGTTTTCGATAGATATTTGACGTCATAGTGCCAGCTGATGTAAGTTAAACATTATTTTTTGTAGACAAATTTATTTTGTTATTATCTTTTTAAGTTATTTAAATGTAATCTTAGTAAAATTATCATGCTAATATATGAATTATTTTTTGACTTTACATTTCAGGTTTCATGGACTCCATATATAGGTTTTATCTACACATCACTTCCACTATACTACACAACTATGATTGGCGATCATGCTGTAGTGGTGCCACTCACCCACTTCACATCATTGAGTGGCACCAGCCAGACCAGGTCATGCACCAGTTTGGTTATATACATTATATCTTCATGGAACTATGATAAGATGATGTGTTACATTCGATTATGCTTATAAGTAGACAGACAATGAACTGGAGGCAGTTTCATGCAACTTATATCAAGCTTTAGGGCACGCATTCCCAATATAGTATCTTTCCATACGAATATTCCACAACACGCTATCAGTTATTTGGTCAGGGGGATTATGAAAATTGGTATCGATGACACACCATCATGCACCTTACATGTCAGAGGATTGGAATTCAGCAGTTGGTATATTTACTAAGATTTATTATATTTGTTTAACTCACTTTTGGTATTAATTTGAATGTTATTTCATTTACAGTCAGACGACATTTCTCATCTTGCACATATCACACATCCTTAGGAGGAGGCATATATTAGGTGGGATGTAGTTCACCGAGATGTGTTGGCTCTCAATGATCCTCTCTGGTTCATATGTGACAGTTTCTATGATGAGGAGTCACATGTATAACCCGATCCATATCCTCCGGCTAAAGCTCATGGGAACGATGATGACCTTTCTATGCTTACTAAGGATGATTCATCGCCACTACCACTGCCACCACCAGCTGGAAGATAGAGACATGTACATCAGGAGGGGTAGAGGTGACGACATAAACATCCGAGAGCAGCTCCTACAGATGTTGCTGCACCATAGAGAGATGATCCTACCCAACCGACTAATGATCTTGCATAATAGGGAGATGCTTATATGCCACACATGTCATCTCTGATGACCACTTTGGACTACGAGATGGGTGTGGCAATGCAAATTGCAGTGGCCCCCTCTCCTGCCGACGAAGACTTCTTCACTGTCCCATTTCCACCATTTTTAAGAGCTCTGGGGCCATATGGCTCCACATATGATTTTGGACCGTCCTCCATACATGCTGTTGGTCAGTCCTCTACACAACACCATGACAAGGCACTAAAATCACTAAAAGAGGAGGAACCCGCAACTAGGACACCGGAGCAACACAAACGTCGGATGCGGAGTGGACGTGAGGTTCAGACGCCACGTTGTGGTACCGGGGGCATCGACGTTGATTTATTTGGATGTCATGTTATATATATTAAAAAACTATTTACAGTGATAAATAATTTTTGTTTTAGACAAATAAAAATAATTTCAAAGTCTTGTAATTGTAACATTATTATGTTTCATGTATGTGACTTTATAAGCGTATAAATTATAAAGTACAAATACAATCTAAATGAAATTTATCACACTGACTAATAAATATATATTTATAATTATATATACAATGAATATATTTATTATTATATAAGTATATATGTTTCTATATAAATAAATATTTATAATTATATAAATATAAATATATTTAAAATTATATAATTATTAATAAATATTTATAATTATATAAATATAAATATGTTTATAAATATATAATTATAAATCTATAATTATAAATATATATTTATAAATATTTATTTATTTATAAATAAATTTAAAATATTTATAAACATATAATAAATTTTAAATATATATTTATGCATATAATTATAATTATATTAAATATATTAAATGGTAAATATTTATTTATTTATAAATAAATTTAAAATATTTATAAGCATATATTAATTTTTAAATATATTGTAAATAATTAAATATAATAAATATTTTTATTTTATGTTTAAAAATATTTTAAATTTATTTATAAATAAAAACTTATAACTATATAAATATAGATTTATAATTATATAATTATAAATACATTTGTAAATATAATTATAATTATATATTTATTATGAATAATTATAATTATATATTTATTATAAATATATATTTAGTAATTTATAAATAAATTTTAAATATATATCTAACCATATTTTAATAATTATATATTTATAAATATATTTACATTCTTATAATTATAAATATTTATTTATAAAGATAGGTTTATAATTATATAAGTATAAATATATTTATTATTTAAATATATTTATATAAATAAATTTATATTTATAAATTTATATTTATAATTATATTTATGTATATATATATTTAAAATTATATACATTTATAATTGTAAATATATATTTATATAAATAAATTTTTATTCATAAATATATATTTAAAATTATATTTATAAATACATAATCACAATTCTTTAGATTTATTTATATTTAAATTTATATTTATAACTATATATAATTTAAATATATTAAAATATAAATAAATCTAAAGAATTGTGATTATTTATTTATAAATATATATTTATAAATAAAAATTTATTTATGTAAGTATATATTTTCAATTATAAATAAATATAATTTTTAATATATATATAAATATAATTATATATATATATATATATACAGTTATAAATATATATTTATACATATAAATATATTTATATAAATATATTTATAAAAACATAATTATTAAAATACAGCTACATATATATTTAAAATATATTTATAAATATATTTAATATTTATATGTATATATATATTTATAATTATATTATAATTATATTATAATTATATATTTCAAATGGGTGAGAGGGGTGTGGGATTTGGGCAAAAAAATTACAAAGCGTTACTTCATTTGGCGCTGGACCAACCCAGTTTCCTATATATAAAAATCCTACACCCCTTTAATTAAAAAAAACCCCACCCACTAAAATTATCGTTTCCAGATCCTTCCATCGCTCCTCGCTGCCACACGTAAAAGAAAGTCCGGTTGGTATGTTAATTTAATTGGGTTGTAAAAGTATTAGAAGTAATGATACGTAAACACGAAGAATATAATTTATGGTCTTTCTTAAAAAATGTATGCATTCAAATTAACAATGTGAATATATTATGGTTTAGGTCAATATAATGCATTCAATATTTTCATAAAATTAAACAATATGAAAGTAATTTAAGACCTTTATAGTTTATCATGAATGCATAACATACACATGATTGATATGTTTTGATTTTTAAAATGTGAGGAGAGGTTCAGTAACTTATAAAATTTGAACTAATCCTAACATAATTAATATAAATGGATGTATTTAATAACAAAAATAAGGAATAAAAACAATTATTTAAATGTGTATGACATGTAGAGGTAAATTATTTAGGGAAGAACATCATATGTATCATTAGGTAAACAAATGGTGACGATATATTATTGAGGTCAATCATCAGGGAGGTGGGATGAGAAAAAACATGGTGTAAGGAAATAGAAGAAAAGAAGTGAGATAAAACAACTTATTATATATTTATGAACATTGTACATGTGGAAATGAAACAAAATTGAGTGTCTTAAAACTACAAAAAAATTTATAGAGGTTATATTTTGATTTGTTTTGTAGAATCATCGAAATATCTAATTTGTTGCATACTATTTGTAATAATGAGAAGTTGAAAGTATTATGTCCCAATATTAGGTTTCAAATCTGAATATTTTATTCTAGAATTTTTACATTGATTACACTACTACATAACAGGCTTTTAACAACACTAGAAAAAGTTTTTATCAGCGTTAAAAAACATTATTGATCTAAGCGCCATTTAAAAGGGAACCCTTATATGAGCGCTACTTCTAGAACTGATAAAGATCCTCCTTTATCGATGCTAGAAGTGGTACCGATAAAGGTCATACTATTGTAGTGTGCTCTTAAAATTAAAACACATCGTAACCACAAATACAGGAAAATAAAGGATATGGAAAATTCATAATTTAATTGAAATAAAAATTTCATCACAAATACAAGAAAAAAGACACTATTATATACATTTCAAACATTTTTTTGTAAAACTACATTAACAAGTACAATTTATCACAAATATTAAAAAACATCAATGATTTCATTGTCTTTAGCACACACCCCCTCTAAAAAAAACTCATTTATGGTATCGATTGTCAAAAAAACCACCTCAACTCAAGAAAAAGAATCCACATGTATAAGAAAACAATTTTTATATTGGAAATACTATAAATAAATAAAATAAACATAAATATGAAATAACACATTAATAAAATGTCATTTTTAAACAGAAACCACACAATTTGAGTAACACCAATCACACCGTGCGACGGATTGAGGTGCGGATGACTCCTATATATCAAAATCTACTTATGTATCATTGAATTAAAGTATCAAAATAATCTGAATATGTTTGCTCATTTTTGTGTATGTCAGTTGTTTTTTCCCTAAAATGTCATTTTAAAATGAAAACACACACTTTGAGTCATACCGGTCACATCGCGTGTTGGTTTGATATGAGATTGATTCATACACATCACAAGTGACTTGTGAATCATTGTTATAAATTATTAAGACAATCCAATCATGTTTCCTCAGTTTTCAGTGAGTGACACATGTTTTGAACTAAAATGTCAATTTCAAACTCATAACAAACACTTTGAGTCATACCTGGCACACCGTGTATTGGATTGCGGTGCGGCTGATTCTTACACGTCACAAATGATTGATGAATCATTGTACTAAAGTATCAAAAATATCTTATGTGTTTTCTCAGTTTTGAGTATGTCACTTGTTTTTTTTATGAAAATGTCAATTTTAAATAAAAAGACACACTTGGAGAAATATCGGTCACACTGTGCCTCAGATTGAGGTGCAACTAATTCTTACATTTTAAAAATGACTTATGGATCGTTTCCCTAAATTATCAAAACAATATGAATGTGTTTGATCATTTTTGAGTATGTCACTTGTGATTTTTACTAAAATGTCATTTTAAACGAAAAACACACACTTGGAGTCATACCATTCACACCATGCATCAGATTCAAGTGTGGATAATTATTACACATTACAAATGGATTAAGGGTCATTTTCCTAAAGTATCAAAAACAATTCAAATGTGTTTTCTTGTTTTTCACTGAGTTACATGCGTTTTGAACTAAAATGTCAATTTTAAACTGATAATGGACACTTTGAGTCACACCGATCACACCGTGTATTGAATTGAGCTGTGGATGATTCTTATATATCACAAATGACTTATGGATCATTTTTCTAAAGTATCAAAATAATTTTAATGTGTTTGTTTAGTTTTGACAACGTCACTTGTATTTTTTTACTAAAATGTAGATTTTAAATAAAAAGACACACTTTGAGTCATACCGATTGCACCGTGCATCAGATTGAGGTGCGACTAATTACTACATATTATAAATGAATTATGAATCATTTTCCTAAAGAATAAAAACAATATGAATTCGTTTGATCAATTTTGAGTATGTCATTTGTTTTTCTTACTAAAATGTCATTTTAAACTGAAAACACACACTTTGAGTAATACTGGTCACATCGTGTGTCTGTTTGATATGAGATTAATTCCTACACATCAAAAATGACTTATAAACCATTTTCATAAATTATCAAAATAATCTGAGTGTGTTTTCTTAGTTTTTAGTGAGTGACACACATTTTGAACTAAAATTTCAATTTAAACTAATAACAGACACTTTGAGTCATACTAGACACACCATGTATTAGATTGAGGTTCAACTGATTCTTATACGTCAAAAATGACTTATGGATAGTTTTCCTAAAGTATTGAAATAATCAAAATATTTTTTATTTATTTTGAGCATGTCACTTGTATTTTTTACTAAAATGTCAATTTTAAATAAAAAACATGCTTGGAGTAATACCGGTCACAAAATGCATCAGATTGAGGTGAGACTGATCCCCACAAATTAAAAATTAATTATGGATCATTTTTCTAAAGCATAAAACAATATGAATGAATTTGACCAGTTTTGAGTATGTCATTTGTGATTTTTACTAAAATGTCATTTTAAACTGAAAACATGCACCTCAAGTTATACTTTTCACACTATGAATTGGATTGAGGTGCAGTTGATTCTTACACATCAAAAATGACTAAGGATCATTTCCCTAAAGTATCAAAACAATCATAATACATTTTCTTGGTTTTGAGTAGGACACATGTATTTATTACTAAAATGACAATTTAAACTGAAAACATACACTTTGAGTTATACAGGTCACATCATGTGTTGGTTAGACCTGAGACTGATTCCTACACATCAAAAATGACTTATGAATCATTTTACTAAATCATTAAGACAATCCAATCATTTTTTTCTTAGTTTTCAGTGAGTGACACATGTTTTGAACTAAATTGTCAATTTTAATATAACAACATACATTTTTGAGTAATACTGGGCACACTATGTATCAAATTGAGGTGAGGATGATTCATACACATCACAAATAATTTATGAATCATTTTCCAAAAGTAGCATCACAATTTAAAAGTGTTTTATCAGTTTTGAGTATGTCACTTGTCTTTTTCACTAAAATATCAATTTTAAACTAAAATCACACACTTTGAGTCATACCAGACACACCATGTATCAGATTGAGGCATGGTTGATTCCTACAAATCAAAAATGACTTATGGATTGTTTTCCTAAAGTATAAAAACAATATTAATCTGTTTTCTTAGTTTTGAGTGTGTGATGTGTGTTTTGAACTAAAATATAAATTATAAACTAAAAGAATATGCTTCGAGCCATGTCAAGCAAATTGTGTATAAGATTGAGGTGAAAATATAATGACCCAGTATTTTTGTACATGAATATTACATATTTTTAGATGAATATTCATTAAATTTCACAAACACATGCCCGGGGACCATAATAGTTTAGTGCCTTTGGAAACTTGGAACACATTCTTCTAATTTGGGGGAAGATCTTTGATTAGACAATAAAAAAACATATTTGGATTACATTTTAAGGGTATTAAATGTTCTTTTTTGATCTTATGGTCCTGAGTTAGTGGATTTTAATTTTGAACATCCATTCTCATCATTTGTGCACTTCATGCCTAATATGCACCAATTTAGGCCCAATGTTTCATCTGATTTTAATGAATGTAATTACCCATATTTTAATTTGATATTTTTGGAAATGTATATAAACATAAATATGAACATTTTTCATTCAGGGATAAATGGAGGATTCATAAAGGATGATGGGGATATTTGGCGATGAAAGGAAATAATTCTGGAGAAGGCAGATTGGATATCATCCCACTGATCGGAATGTGGGGCCCAAAATACAGGCCCAATGAAGCAAAAAATTCATGGGAGGATATAAGACATATATAGGAACAAATAATAATTCTGGAGAAAGTACTAATTCGTTTTGAATGGTGGTGATTAAGGCGGCCCAAGTTGAAGATTCAATTCTGGGCCAGATTCTGCGGCCCAGAAAAACAACCCACTATTTATATCATATCTCGTGAACTAATTATTATTTTGGGCTAAAATTTTACAGGATGTTAGGGAACATCCGGGGATTAATTTAAGTCTTATAGGGCCCACTAAAATTCTATCTTATAGAAGGCCCTTTAGGTTCATCTTTCCAGTGGATGCAAGCTGGCTGCAACTTCGAGGCAAGAAGTTGAAAAGTCTCTCTACATTAATGTTCCACCCACCTTTCCGCAACACAATTAATTAAAGGCACATGGGATGTTGGTGGCTCGGACAAGACTTCATTTTTTCCTATTTAAGTCAGTTTTGGTGGAGGATTCAGGGATCTTTGTTGCTTTGTTTCATTGTAATGTTTTGCTGTCCATTTGATGTTGTAATCGTTCTTCATTCTCATGTAAGTTGTTTGAATCACATTAGTTCTTAATAAAAGTTCTTCATTTTCTCTTTTTATATTCTTATTATTATCACTTTGATAATGTTGCTTCAAGTTGTGAATTTATTCACACCAAATCTTGTGAAATTTATCACACAATAGTGGAGTGATCATTTTTGTTGCTGCTGTTTTTGCTTCTTCAATTCCACCCCTATGAGTCTACTTTCCGCTTCTTTTGAGATCATAGAATCAATGGAGGGATAAAACCTTATGGGTTGGTCCTAGGGAGTTGCATTGGGAAGATTGGATGTTATTTTATGATCTTAATTTCTGTAATCATTTCATTATTTTAAGATTTCTATTTGATGATTTATTTTCTTCTTCATCTTCGCCAACTTTAACAATGACACATTTCGAGTGCTAGTACGATCCAATTACTTGGAGTGATCATTAAATTGATCCTCTAAGTGCATTGGTGATTATCCTTGTAATTGTGTAGGGATTAAATTGGTGAATTATATTGAGTAATTGTATCTTTTTTTGGATACATCTTGAATTAGTGAAACGAATGTTGTAAGAAAATAAATACATCCGATCTAACCCTAGTAACAACTTAGGATCAACTCATCTCCATTAATTGTTTTAGACTAAGTAATTTTATGTTTTAATTTATTTTATTTAGATTAAATCAGTAGTTATTAAAATCAAATCAATCCAAATAGTTGGCCACTCCATAGCCAAATCCTTCCAAGATCAGAGTGTCTTTAGGTTCCTTCTTCGATCCCTGTGGATTCGACCCCTACCTGTACTATAACGACCGCATAACTATAGGGTAAATTTGGGCACAACCAAAATTTGGCACCGTTGTTGGGGACCCAATTAAGTTACCTCAGACACTATCATTCTTTTCTCACTCCACTTTCTCTATTCTCACCCCCATCTCTCTTATCTTTTCCCCCTTTCTGTTTGTGTGTATCCTGAGAATCTAGAATCCAACTTTCTGTATTCTCCAATTGAGTATCTTCAAAATCACCATGTAACAAACTCATGCTAGAATCAAATGGAAATTCAATATTGGGAAACCCCTAAATTAGAAAAATTCTTTGATCAACCCTTGAATGATTACCCTGCACCTGATGAGACATACAACCAATGGGATAATGAATGTTTAAATGATTAGTTTCCTTACCTCTCAAGGATGATTGAAGAGTCCAATCTTAGTGAATTAAATAATGTTCAACATCCCATCCTATCTATTCCTCAATCATTTCTTGAAAAATTGTGTAATCAAATGGATATAATGAGTTCTGAGGTATCATCTTTGAGATTAGAGCTACAACGCATTAATACTTCTGAGGAACTCATCCCTACACCAATTGTACCTTCCAAAACCTTATGTGGAGTGTATAGTTCCCCAGAAACCTCTCATGAATTAATTAAAGAACCAACCTTTGGATTTTGGGTAGGGGAAGTGAATCAAGAAATTGTTGAAGGGTCTTTAAATCAGAAGGAAATTGATTTTTTTGAATTCAAAAGATAATAACTTGACATCATGGATTGAGTTTCCTAAACGTGGCTCCATTAATGAATTTTTAAGACCACCAATAATTGAAAAATTGGGAGAAATCCCAAACATTGAGCCCATAACTACTCCTAGAATTCAAATGGACACTTTTTGGGATAAATCATATTTTTACAAGGAACCAATTCATCCGAATGTCTTTGGATAAGAAAATGATTTTCATTCAAATTTCCAATCTTCTTTAGGAAATTTCAACCAACCTGAACTCAAAATCATTGTCCTTCCTTCCCCACTCGAGTATCCTATCATTTGTGTTAAGCAAGAGATTGGGGGTTTCATTCATTCATCTCATGAAACCCAAAAAGGGGGGTTGATCTTTGATTTATTAGGATAGACTACAGAAGAAAAAAGATCAACCATTTCTGATATTCCTTAGATTTTCCCATTCATTTTAGAAAATAGGATTTTTCATGAATCAAATTCCAAATCTTCTTACCAACCACAAGGGATACGCATTCTCAATCATGTTGAAGTGGAGAAATATGAGGTCATTAAAATTTTTAAAGTTGGAATTGGCTAAGTTGGGGGGTTCAAGTCGAGCTAAAGACGTTAAATTAAGTGCTGCATGGGAGGAAACCTGTGGTTTTAAAGTTTCCAATCATTTTTTTGTTTTAATCAACTTTATATTTCAAATAGGATTAGTGGATCATTTTGATATAATTTTATTCTACCTTAGACTGTTGACCTGTTCTTCTTTTATGAGTATGGATGGGTATGAAAGGGGAGCACTGTATTCATCCGTATCATGCGGTGTGATCCCTAAGTAATACCTTACCCAGAAATTTAAAAGAAGACAATGTATCATCAGTTTATTTTATTTTATTTATGTTTTTTTAGGTTAATTTTTTTTTGGACTGTTGACCTGTTCTTCTTTTATGAGTATGGATGGGTATGAAAGGGGAGAACCGTATTCATCCGTGTCACGCGGTGTGATCCCTGAGTAATAACTTACCCAGAAATTTAAAAGAAGACAATGTATCATTATTTTGATTTAAAAAAACAAAAAAAAAAGAGAAAACCATAAAAATGATGATACTTTGAATTAAATAAATAATTGTGTTGTCTGTTTTGTCTAGTTTGTTCTTCTTTGTATGGTTCAGGGACTATTTTGGGTGATGCATGTTCAATCAAGGAGGTGCCTGCATCCCCCAAGAGATCAAAGGAGTAACTTGGAGCATCATGAACTTCAACTTCAAAAACCAGGTGAATTTGTTACATGTTTATCATTTTCAATTTCCTCTTTGAACTCTTCTCCTACCCCCCCTTCTAACTTTTTTTTCTTTAAACACTGGGGACAGTGTCATTCTATGTTGGGGGGAGATAAAATAAAAGCATTGATTTTGATTTCATCATAAATTGTGTGGAAGAAAATTTTTCATAAACCTTGAACATGATAACACACATTGCAAACTATAAAATTGGATATCAAATAATTTTTCATGCCTTGATTCTGATTTTAATGAAATTTTATATTCATGTGCATAGATTTTGGAAAGTGCGGTTGTCCGATGTGATTTTTCACCATTATATTTTCATCCATTTAATAAAAAAACATAATGCACGTCCTCTAGATTGTGGGGTTTTAGTTTGAGTTCTTGGGGACCCATAATAAATAGCATAGGTTTGGTGATCATTTTAGTTTTAATATGAGTATTCAAAAAATAAAAAATAAAAAAAAAACCAATTTGCGCGTAGAGCAATGAAATGACCTAATGCGTGGCTTTCGGTACTTGGGGATCGCGACTCCATAGTTGTCTGGCCCGGAGATGGGTATTTTATCTCTATTTGTGGTAATTTGAATTTACTTTTGATTGAGTTAACTCGAGACGATGCCCGAGTATGTGAGCTTCATATGGTGCCCTAAGGTCCTTGAGCCTCGAAGTCATCAACAAAGTCTTGCTACATGGGTTGACAAGATTGAGTTCAATTTCAATTACCATGGAAAAATTGAAAAAAAAACAAAACAAAAAGGCAAAAAAGAAAAAAGAAAAAAAAGAAAAAAGAAAAAAATTGAATAATCATCTTAATATTAAAATCTCATTCCACCTAGTGCTTCCATCTTTTCTCCCTTTGAATGAAAATGAACCCCCATGTCTATTGTGATGCACAACACTTCCTCATGCTTAATTGAATTTGGATGAAATGTGGTGATAAATTTGAACAAAGGAGTGGGCTTAGGATTAGGTTATGCCTCTGGACTTAGCTTGTTTTAAATGATTTTGATGGGTTTCATAATTTTTTTTGGTATGAGGTCTTTGGGTGAGCAATGTGTATTAAAAAGTTTTTTGGAAAAGGTCATTCAAATTTCATGTTTATGAGATATATTTTGCTCGGGACTAGCAAAACTCAAGTTGGGGGGTGTGATTAGACAATAAAAACACATATTTTGATTACATTTTAAGGGTATTAAATGTTCTTTTTTTATCTTATGGTCCTGAGTTAGGGGATTTTAATTTTGAACATCCATTCTCACCATTTATGCACTTCATGCCTAATATGCACCAATTTAGGCCCAATGTTTCATCTGATTTTAAAGAACGTAATTATAAATATTTTAATTTGATATTTTGGGAAATGGATATAAACATAAATATTAACATTTTTCATTCAGGGATCAATGGAGGATTCATAAAGGATTATGGAGATATTTGGCTATGAAAGGAAACAATTCTGGAGAAGGCAGATTGGATATCATCCCACTGATCGGAATGTGGGGACCACAATACAGGCCCAATGAAGCCCAAAATTCATGGGAGGATAGAAGACATATATAGGAACAAATAATCCTACTTTAGCTAGTACTAATTCGTCCTAAATGGTGGTGATTAAGGTGGCCCAAGTTGAAGATGAAATTCCAGGCCAGATTCTGCAGCCCAGAAAAACAGCCCATTATTTATATCCTATCTCGCGAACTAATTATTATTTTGGGCTAAATTTTTATAGGCTGTTAGGGGACATACGGGGATTCATTTAATTATTCTAGGGACCACTCAAATTCAGCCTTCTAGAAGGTCCTTTAGGCGCGTCTTTCCGGTGGATGCAAGCTGGATGCAACTTCGAGGCAAGAAGTGAAAATGTCTCTCTACATTAATGTTCCACCCACCTTTCCCCAACACAATTAATTAAAGGCACATGAGATGTTGGTGGCTCGGCCAAGGCTTCATTTTTCCTATTTAATTCAGTTTTTGTGGAGGATTTAGGGATCTTTTTTGCTTTGTTTCATTGTAATGTTTTGCTGTCCATTTGATGTTGTAATCGTTCTTCATTCTCATGTAAGTTATTTGAATCATATTAGTTCTTAATAAAATTTCTTCATTTTCTCTTTTTCTATTCTTCTTCTTATCACTTTGATACTGTTTCTTCAAGGTGTTAATTTATTCACACCAAATCTTGTGAAATTTATCACACAATAGTAGAGTGATCATTTTTGTTGCTATTGTTTTTGCTTCTTCAATTCTGCCCCTATGAGTCTACTTTCCGCTTCTTTTGAGATCATAGAATCAATGGAGGGCTAAACCCTTATGGGTTTGTCCTAGGGAGTTGCATTGGGCAGATTTGATGTTATTTTATGATCTTAATTTCTGTAATCATTTCATTATTTTAAGATTTCTATTTGATGATTTATTTTCTTCTTCGTCTTCACCAACTTTAACAATGACACATTTCGAGTGCTAGTACGATCCAATTCCTTGGAGTAATCATTAAATTGATCATCTAAGTGCATTGGTGATTAGCCTTGGAATTTTGTATGGATTACATTGGTGAATGATGTTGAGGAATTATATCATTTTTTGGATACATCTTGAATTAGTGAAACGAATGTTATTAGAAAATAAATACATCCAATCTAACCCTAGTAACAACTTAGGATAAACTCATCACCATTAATTGTTTTAGACTAAGTAATTATATGTTTTAATTTATTTTCTTTAGATTAAATCAGTAGTTATTAAAATCAAATCAATCCAAATAGTTGGCCACTCTATAGCCAAATCCTTCCAAGATCAGAGTGTCTTTGGGTTCCTTCTTCGGTCCCTATGGATTCGACCCCTACCTATACTATAACGACCGCATACCTGTAGGGTAAATTTGGGCACAACCAATCTTCAACATCTACCATAAATATCTTCCCATTTAGTAATCCTACTTAAAACCTTTCTTTATAAATTTAGGAAAGGAAACATAAGAAAGGGTGAGATCAGATGCTCAGTAAGGGTAAACATGGAAGATACGTAAACATAACATGAGCATAAGGATATAAAAACTTGAGAATAACATTTTAAGATCATACCCTACATATCTAAGATCATATACATGAGTATTGGTATAAAAATTGGTAGTTCATAAGATATGAATTATAAGATAATCAAAGCACATGAGCTATAAGATTATAACAATGGAATAAGACATAGAAATTGTGGCATACACATAAGCTTAGAATATCTTATGTTAATGATTCTTACCAAGACATTAATAGTATGTTAGGATTGGGTTAATCACCTGTGTACCTACTTTGGGATTGGGATTACCTCCCGTGTACCTTCTATTTTTGGGCTTAGGATGAACTCCTATGTACCCTCTTGTTGCGAGCTTAGGATGACCTCTAGTGTACCCTCTTGTTGCGGGCTTAGGATGACCTCAAATGTACCCTCTTATTATGGGATTAAGATGACCTCCCATATACCCTCTTGTTGCAGGCTTAAGATGACCCCCCACATACCATTTTGAGTCTATAGAACATTTTCATTACCCAATACATTGGAGGGAGATATAGGTCCCACCTATCACATAATAAAAACCATACATATGTGTGCCACAAGAACATAAATCATTCATCATATTAGAACCCATGGAATGAAATGGGTTTCATAAAGATCATTACATCATAAACATAAAACATTCTTAGAAATAATAAGAATGGTAACATTGAATCACATCCCTAGTAAAGCATAAGTAATATCAAATAATGTTATCATAGATGGAAAATAATTTTTAGAGATCATGTGAAAACAATTCTTGAGGAAAATATCATTTCTTCTTTAAAAACGTTTTATTTTCTTAAAATGACACACAATTTTAAAAGAAAAAATTTTATTTGAAAATGACCCTGAAATATTATAAAGTAAACATTAAATAATTATAGAGTCATGATGATGGAAAATTATCTTCATGTTGTATAAGTTAAAAAAATATTCCTTCTGTAGTTTTTCTAGAAAATTCACAAAGTACCTCATTTGGAAAACGACAAATATATTCCTTTCAAACTATGTAGTAAAAAGTCAAAAATGGGTAAAAATGGATTTAAACATCTATAATAGAATAGTAAAAAAATTTGATTTTTTTAGAAAAAATGGACATGGAAGATAAATATCCCCCAATGGATACTTATAACAAAACAATCCCAAATATTGATGAGATTATGAAATAAATACTAATTACTTTATAATAAGTAGAATTGTATTCCCCATGAAAGAAAGAAAATTATATGGATAGGAAAATACCATAATATTATAGATATGGATCATATAATAAATTTATGGGTAGTATATACATCACATATAAGAAACAAGTAGTGTATAAGGCATGTGTCCCACAGAAATAAAAGTGAGACATAAATCCATTACCTTAAGTCTTGACTTCCTTCGTATACATTCAAACCTCCTGTATAATAAATATAATTTTATTATACATATACCAAAAAACCATATTAATATATATAATACCATATATGATTTACTTATAACTTTATATTACTCACTCATTAACAATTCCATGTTAAAGTTATGTTTCAGGCAATAACCGCTTTGTTTTTTGTTCATGTTTTGACTTGTTATTCTTGATATTCTTACATAGATCATGATTTCATCATATCTAGAATGATAACCATGATATAAATATCATATATATATATATTCAATATATATGTATTCATGGTGATTCATAAAAGTTAGATATAAAAAAATAAAATACACCGTTCATGGAGACGGTAGGTCGTACGTACGCATGAACGTTGTTTTCATTCTCCTGCCGTATTAAAAGAAAGGAAAGTGTATGATATATTATAATTCCAAAATATTTTTTAGGTTATATATATATATATATATTATATTCATAAAATTCATCCCCATTTCCACCCACGTGAAATATAGATGAAAAACGAATCACATCGTGTCGTGGAGATGGTAAGCCATATGTACGCATAAGTGATGTTATAATTTCCCAAAAGATTAGGTGGTAAAAAGTTAGAAATGATATTATCATTTCAGAAGTATAATCATATCATAAATATCATATATAAACATTAAACCCATCAAAATTCAGAATTATAAAAGATGGTGATAGAAAATGAATTGTATTGCTACCTAGAGATGGTAAGTCATACATACGCACAAGCGATACTTTCACTTATTATTCAATGAAAAAGGGGTTGTATAATGGCATGTTAATAATCATAATAACATTTCAAAATATTGAGGATGCTAAAGTTATTATTTTATGATATAAATTAGTTTTATAATCCAAAGGGATCCAAACTTATTAATTTGTAAGATAGAAAGATTTTGGGCCAAAATCCATTCATCCAATAAAAAATAGATAAGTTTTGACTATTTTTTAATCCTTATATTTTAGCTTTAACCATTATTTAACCTTTTTAATTCTTTCCATGATATCATGTAATTTATAATTTGAGGGTTAATATAATTACTATAAAATTCCAAAAGACAAATAAATGAGTCATTGATGAAATTTTAAGAATTATCCTAATCATTTGGCTGAAATTGAGATTTTTAGAAATTTTATATCATTTAGTAAAATATTATTTATTTTAAAATATCAATTTTGACACTATTCATCACTTGAATTTTTAAAAATATCATAACATGATATCTTCAAACCAACTCTTTTAACTCTTAAATAGAATGTTAAAGTCATCAATAATTTTTTTGGATGACATTAATTATATCAAATTATATTTATTTGAATATTTTTGATATCATTTATTTGATTGTTCAATTAATTAAACAATTAAAACATCATCATTGTGTCACCATTTAAGGTAATTATTTTATCACTAAAAAATATAAATAAATTAACATGATGCAGATAAATTTTTTATATTTATAAATACTATTTATAGTGGAACATATACCTTTTATAACCACATATTAAAAATTTTTCTCTTGTTAAAAACAAAAGAAAAAATTGACTTTCCTTTAAATATAAAATTATAAAGGTTATATTCTCATACAAAAGTCCATAAATGGTCTCATAACTGATACTTTAATGCTTAGGGATAAAAAATAATCATCCAATAAAATATGGACAAGTGTTAGGGTAATTTTATAATATTTATAATATTATTTTTACCCTCAATTACCTGATTTACCCTTAACTGTGGTAATATTTTTTTTTACTAAAGTCACTGTTAATATTACCCCAAAATAAAAGGTACGTATTTAATAAATTTGGACCTTCTTATTCCAAACATGGCATGTGTGCATTGACTATAGGAAATTGAATGTTGAAACAAGAAAATATCACTACCCACTTCCATTCCTTGATCAAATGCTGGAACGATTAGCTGGAAAGTCACACTATTGCTTTGTTGATGGATACACCGACTACTTCCAAATCTCAATCGCACCTCAGGACCAAGAAAATACTACTTTCACTTTCCCCTTTGGAACATATGCATATAGGAGAATGCCTTTTGGCCTTTGCAAATATCCTGCAACATTCTAGAGGTGTATAATGAGTATCTTTTCGGAATTCATTGAACACTGCATGGAAGTCTTCATGGATGACTTCACCATTTATGGTGAGTCATTTGAATCTTACTTGAATTAACTCTCTCTAGTCCTCCAAAAGTGTGTCAAGTGTAACCTTGTGTTAAATTTTTAAAAATGTCACTTAATGGTTGCAAATGGGATTATTCTAGGGCACACAGTTTTAAAATATGGTATTGAAGTTGATCCTGCCAAAACTGAAGTGATCCAATCACTTCATGAACCCACCTATGTTTGAGACATTCATTAATTCCTTGATCATGCCGGTTTCTATCGACAATTCATCCATAAATTCAGTAGGATTTCCCTCCCACTCACTCAGTTTCTCCAAAATGATGTCACTTTCCATTTTGATTAGGTTTGCAAGAGAGACTTCGTTGAACTTAAAACTGCTCTTACATCTGCCCTAATAATCCAACCGCTAGATTTTTCCTTACCCTTTGAGTTGATGTGTGATGCTTCTAATAGAGCCATTGGGGCTATTCTTGGCCAAATAAGAGAAAAAATTCCTCATGTCATATATTATGCCTAAAAAACATTGGATGAAACTCAATCTCACTACACTGTAACTGAAAAGGAACTTTTAACAGTGGTTTTTGCCTTAGATAAATTCATGCCCTATCTCTTAGGTGCCACAGTCATCATCTTCATAGATCATTCTACTATAATGTTCTTACTCAATAAAACTGATTCCAAACTGGGGCTAATAATATGGGTCCTAATGCTCAAAGAGTTTGACCTTTAAATAAATGATAGACCAGGAAAAGAAAACCCTATGGCTGATCACTTGAGTAAAATTTCTAATTCTTATCATTCTGAAATAATTGATCTATAATTTCCAACTGAGCACCTTTCATCTCTCACTCCAAAAATACCATGGTATACCCCAATTGTAAATTACTTGGTTTCTTGTGTTTTTCCTAAAAAAATTTCAAAAGGAAAAAAAATGAAGTTGAAAAGTGATTCAAAATACTATTTTTGGGAAGAAAATAAACTTTGGAAAACTGGGGTAGACATAGTAATTATGAGATGTGTTGATGAAAATGAACATTATTCTATCTTTGAATTCTATCACTCAATGCCTGGTGGTGGCCACTTTGGACCACAAAAGACCTTCCGAAAGGTCCTAGACTCTGGATTCTTCTGGCCTTCACTCTTCAAGGACTCACACGAGTTTTTTCAATCATGTCCCACTCGCCAAAAGTTTGGCATAATTTCAAAGAGAAATTAATGCCCCAAAATCCTTTAATTTTCTGTGAGATCTTCGATGTTTGGGGAATCGATTTCATGGCACCATTCCCCCTTCCAATGGATTCTCATACATTCTTATTGCAGTTGATTATGTTTCCAGGTGGGTCGAGGCCAAACCCACTAGAAAGAATGATTCACATACTGTTAGTGAGTTCCTAAAGACACACATTTTACACCGATTTGGCACACCACGTGCCTTGATAAGTGACTTAGAAACCCATTTTTGTAATAGAACCATGAAATCTCTTTTGAAAAAGAATGGGGTTGTACATAAAACTTCAACTGCATATCACCCCTAGACAAATGGCATGGCTGAACTTTCTAATAGAGAAGTGAAAAGAGTTATTGAGAGAATTATAAAACCCACTAGAGAAGACTGTCTTGAAAGACTTGGTGAAGCACTTTGGGCTTATCGAACTGCCTATAAAACACCCATTGGGATGTCTCCTTTTAGGCTAGTTTTTGGTAAAGCATGTCATTTTCTAGTTGAAATCTAGTATAAGTCATTTTGGGCTGTGAAAACTTGTAATTTTGATTTTGAAAAATCTGGTGAAGAAAGATTGTTGCAATTGGATGAATTGGAGGAGCTTCGACTTGATTCTTATGAGAATTCTAATATATACAAAGAAAAATCCAAGTCACTCCATGATAAAAACATCCTGAGAAAGGTTTTTCATGACTTCAATTCTTGATTTCAACTTCACCCAGGTAATCTTAATTCTCATTGGGAATGTCCTTTTGTTATTACTAATGTTTACCCATTTGGTGCAGTGCAAGTACAAGACCCCTCTTCAAAAAGGACATTCAAAATTAATGGACATCGATTAAAGCATCACCATGAGAGGACACACATCCCGAGGACCACATCGAATTCCATTGAATCCCCAACTCCTGCTATTGACCCACTACTGGAGGGAAATTGTGACCCACCAAATCCAAACTAGGGGCACCTCTTTCCATTTAACTCTTTCTCTTCCTCTCTCTATCTATTTCTTCTTCTTCCTCACTCTTTCATTTTTTTACCACTTTATTCATCAAACCCTTTCTTTTTCTCTTTCTCTTTTGTGTGGGTGTGTATTTTAAAAAACACTAAAAAACTAAAAAAATTACAAAACAATAAAAAAAGAGTCATACTTACTCACCATCTATTTTAAAAAAAATTTCCAACCATTTTGGGGAGTCAAAAGACATGTTTTCATCTCAAAAAATTTGTATTTTCATCATGAATTTGGATACAGAATCTTGTGTCAAAACCAAAAAAATTTCAATGCTCAATTTTTGATTTGGAAAATGATTTTCCCCAAACATGAGGAACAAAATTAGCTTTCATTCTAAGGCCACACATGACTATATTTTCAAAATGTGTCTTTTTTTACCCCAATTTGTGAGTCTTGAGTTTGTGGACCTTAGAGCTGAATTTCCTACTTTGGCATTCATTAATATGATAGAGGAATTTTATAAACCACATGAGAATCACAATATCCAAATAGCCTCCCATTTCTCTTACATTAATCCTCATTTTTAAAGCCTCTTCGAGCCTATGAAAACCTTTTCTTTGATAGCCACATTAAAATCCCAATACCTTATCCCACCCAATATCTACATGAATTTACATTTCATTATTTATTGAAATTTAAGTGTGTTTGGGGGGGATGGATTTCATTTTTTGGCACCCTTTTATTGATTTTCAACGAGTTATCATGCGCTTGAGGGAAAGAATCAATTTTAGTGTGGGGGATATGTTGTCATTAAATAATTTTTAGGGAATTTAATGAAATTTAATTTATGTAATTTTGTAAATGTTATTGATAAGTTTTAAAAAAAAAATCAAAAAAAAAAAAAAATCAAAAAAACAAAAAACAAAAAAATGGGTTGTGTCTTGGGAATGTCAAAAATCACTCTTACTCAACATTTGATCTTATTATAACTATTAAAATTAGTGGTGTGAGGATATCAATCATGGGTTGGGATATGAGTGTGAGATCTTTTTCAAGTTCAACTTTCAAAAAATGCAAAAAAAAGAAGAAAAGAGAAAAAGAACACTTATGTCATTGGGAGAAGTTTTGTGTTTTGTAAATATTTAATCTTCTAATCCACTTCAAATTTTATTCCTATATTGTGACTTTATTTACACAATAATTCCATTGTAAATATGTATTTCCATTTCCTTCCATGTTTCATTTAAAAAAAAATTGTGCATTGTTATACCCATGCTGATGTATTACCCCTCTTCTCCTCTCTCTTGAACATTATATTCCTACTGCCCCATAGCCACAGAAAAAAACTTTAAAAATACCTCTTGATTCTTGTGAACTTTAGTATAGGGAATGGAAGATAATATCTCTTTCAAACTCTAATATTTTCACTTTTGGTTGGTGAAAGAGTGAACCTCCATAAATGAATTTTATCATCTTGAGAGGTGTGAGTTTTGAGTGCCCACATTTTCCATTTCTAAATTTGAGCATGAAAAAAGAGTTGTTTTTGGAACATTGTTTCTGTAACAATTTGAGGTGGAATTCAATATGGATGATTGAAATAGTCTAAACCTCCCCTGATTGGATAAAACAAAATGTTAATATTTGTTAGTGAGTGAAAATGATTTTGTCATGGTTTTATATTTGTTGTACATGAGGACATGCACAAGACTAAGTGTGGGGTATTTGATTTTATTAATATTTTAATAACTTTTTATATACCCCCTTTACTGATTTTATATAAAATGTGTATAATTTTTATGAAATATTAATGTTTAAATATTAAATATAATTTTTGAGCACTATTGGAATTCATCCAGATTCAAGTTAGTTTACTATTTTAATAATAAATATCACCCTAATTATCCAAATTGCATGTTTCTTGTTTTTCAAGATTACTTATTCAATTTTCCACATATCATTATAAGGAATCATTGGCCAATTATACTATTTTAAGGGTCATATGGACCACACAAGAAGGCCCACAGAATATGTGAAGAAATTGGACAAGCCATAAAGATTGAATTGATGGGATCAATCAGGAAGTCCAAATTCATTTATTCTCCTTCAAAGTTCTGGGAAAAATTCAAGGAGTCATGGATAAAAATTTCAGGTCCCAAATCCAAAAACAAGGGGCCCAAATGAAGCTTTTAAATCCAGCCCACCATTTTGTCCGGGAAATGAAATCAGAACACCAAAATTGACTTTTCTCATGATCTAGTCATCAAATCAAGATGATATTTTGTAGTGTGAAAGAGGGGATTTAGGTGGCCAAAGTTTTTGAAGAAATAATTCAGATTTTAAGGAATATTACTATTAAAAAATCTATTCACATTTCGGCCATCAAAAAAGTCTGGATTGAAATGGACAGATTAACATTGTTTAATTAAATGGCCATAACTTTGGCTCCATAATTCCAAATACCTCCAAATTTTGAGAGTAGTCAGCCAACATTATTATCTACAAATTTGAAGGAGATATCTCGAGATTCAGATGTATAGATGTCCAAATCATCGATCCAAGTGGAGGGGTAGTTTTGGAATGCAAACAGTCCACCACCTTGGGCTATAAATACATCCCCTCCTCTCCTTTCAAAAGAGTTGATATTTCAGAAGAGAGGAGAATACATTGGCATGACCAAAGCCTTTCAAAAGCCTTGTGAGGAACTTACATACTTAATTTTTCACTTGAGATACCTTTCCTCCTCTCTTTGTTTTCATTTACTTTTGTGTTGTTCTTCGTTTGTAATCGTGTAAGTGTTTGTTTTTGTAATTCTATTTTAATGAAAGTTTCTTCTTAAATATATATTATTCTCATCCAACTTCTGTATTTTAATATTAATATTCTTAAAATAGTTTAAATCAATTTAAAACCATTTACCTTCTTTTGATTTCTCATTCAATCGAAAGCCTTTTTTAACTCTCTCCAACGATCGTGTGTGTTCGATGCACTAATCTTTTCTTATCCTGTTCTTTTTGTTCTATTTATAATTCATCACCTTAATAATATATTATCAGACTAATAACCATCTTAATGGATGAGTAAATCTACCGTTGGGTTGAGTCATTATTTAGATATGTTAAGCAATTGAGAGCTTTTTCTCGATGAGTATTATTTAATTTAACATTGTGTATGTTGGACTTAACATGTCAAGGATTAATGACTTGTTTTGTTTAACGTGTGGTTTCCATGGATTATTGGAACCATAAATACACCACCATAAATAATATATGATTGATATTATAACCCTAAGTTAAGTTAAGGTTTGTATTAAATCCTTAACACTTAGGAATTCCAATCAATGTTATCTTGTGAAGTGGGTGTTAATTTAAATACAATATAAAGCAAAGCTCAAGGATATCACAATCTTAACTCCCTAAAAATGAACTCACCCAAATATTTATCAAATTGTTTAATCAAACACCAATTATTAATCACTTCATTTAAACTATTAAAACATACCCCCAATCAAAATACAATCAACTAAAAACAATCGACTATTAAAAAGTATCATCATCGAGGATTCGGCCCGAGTACTGCTATAAACATTAGCAAAGCATCAGAACTTTGAATGGTCGATAGGCGAAAATCAGCCATGCTTTCAACCTATTGAAAGTTTATTGTGTAGAATATCTAATTTGATATTTTACATGGTACCCCTCATACTAAGGTGATGGGTGGGTGTTGATATGTAACATCCTGGCCCAAACCACCAGGTCTAAGCCAGAAGGTCACATGACCTCATGCGTGCCTCCCCATATGCAAGAGGCTATCAACTAACAATGAGGGTTTAAGTCTATCATTGGGGAGACTATACCCTCAGTACCGTTCCATAAGATCAATAATAAATAATGAAAATATAATAAATAATTATAGTAATCATGCAGAAAAGTAAATGGAATACATTTCATGAAAATAAAAGCATCTCCTAGTGTGGAAAGACTGTCCAAAATAAATAAAAAATATGAATAAATAGAAGAAAAACTATAGGTCCATTCAAAAATCATACCCATCCACCACCAGTCCCATGATCCTTTGCTGAGCCATCCACCATTGGGCCCTTTCCCTTAGCTAATTATATCATGAAATCTACAAGTGCACTGAAATTCCTGAGTAGGGTGTGAGTACAAGACTTTGTAGGACACCACCAATGCATTCTTACCTGGTGTGATCAAGTACAATTAGTGTATGCTAATAATTATAAATATGTAACATGCATAAACATACAATACAAAACTGAGTGGTCGTGCACTAACCAAGCTTCCACAACCCTCAGTTGTACCTGCTTTGGCTCCATGATGGAAGATAACCCAATGAGTTGGAATAATAAAACTAGCCATTGTATGACGTCCTCATGAATTCGTAGAGATGATACCCAACTTTATCCATCCCTCAAGAGGACCATGTCACCCAGATCATCTAGATGATAATATCTAGTAATCACATCGACCAGGCTATCACATGGTGAATGACACTTGGAAAATTAAGGCTACCTCAAGCACACCCTCGACATGAAACCATGGCTACCTCGTACCTCCACCTTGTGCTCAGGTCTCTCATCACTATTGTCACAATAAAGCACACTCCCACACTAAGGGATAAATATGTCACGATGGTCCACCTATCTCAAATACCAATAATAACCACCAAATCATGGTAACATACATACATAGTGAACACACAAGAAGACATAACATAATATATCATCATGAGTATATAACATCAAACATAATAACATGAGATAATAATCAAACATGGAAAATTATACACTAATATCACTCATGGAATCACAATGGGTCTAATGGGTCACACACACACCCACATGCAATAATAATCAAACATAATATCAAATACGCCAATACATAAATCAAATATGGAAACATGTGTAAACAAGAGCCCAGGAGATAATTAATTTCCTACCTCAAAAGTTGTTAATGTCAATAGAAAGTACAAATCATCCAATGTGGTTCGATAACTGGAGTGGAAACTTCAAAAGTCAAGAATACCTCCTTGTGGCCTTATTATCGTAGTCCTCAACACGTCAATTATTGAGGTTTGTCAAGGGTTCCTAGAACCAAAACCAGTTATTTTTATTTCAAAATGAAATAAAATATCACATGCGATGATACTTTATCTCTCCTGGATAATTGCTGAATTATCATTCTAGGACAGTGCATATGCTCGCAAAATTCTCCTTAAGAATAATTATCTTTTGATAATTTCTCATAAATTATCCTTTTATAATTATCCCTTGATAATTTATCATAAGTTATATTTTTATAATTATCTCTTTATAATTTATCATAATTTATCCTTTTATAATTATCTGTTGATAATTTATTATAAATTATCCTTTTATAAGTATCTATTGATAATTTATTACATATTATTATTTTAAAATTATCTATTGATAATTTATCATAAATTATCCTTTATAATTATCTTTAGATGATTTCAAATAAATTATTCTTTTATAATTATATATTGATTATTTATCATAAATTATCCTTTCATAATTATCATTTGATAATTACTCATAAATTATCTTTTTATAATTATCTCTCAATAATTTATCATAATTTATCCTTTTATAACCATTTTTTATAATTTTTCATAAATTATCCTTTTATAATTATCTTTTGATAATTTATTACAAATTACCCATTTATAATTATCTCTGATAACCTCACACAATAATTCATTATAATTATCATTTGATAATTATTTATAATCATCCTTTGGTAATTTTGTAAAAATTATCATTTGACAATTTTTTATAATTATCCTTAGATAATCTCATACAATTATCCCTTGATAATTTTTAATAATTATCTTTTGACAATTCATGGTAATTACTATTTGATAATATTGAAAAATTATCCCATGATAATACGATGTGATTATAATTTTATAATTATCTTCAAATAACTCGATGAAATTATCATTTTATAATTCTTAAAATTATTTTTGATAATTTTTATAGATTATATTTTGATAATTTGGTATAATTATCTTTAAACATTTCTTTATTTTTTTATCTTCCAATTTTTTTCATAGTTATCATTTGATAATTTCTATAATTTTCTTTATTAATTTCACACAATTATAGATTTATAATTTTCTAAATTATCCATAAAAAATAATATAGAATAAAATAAATAAAAACAAAAAAGAATAAAACCTATCTTCTTCATTGTGAAGGGCCCCATATGGGAGAAGAAATGATCATCTCACACCTTTATCTTGGAGGAAGAACACTGACTAAGTCTTACTGACTACGTACAAGGGGATTCAGGGTTTCTCAAACTCGATGGAACAAACCCATAAGTAATAAATCATGATTCGGGTATTTTAAAGTCTAAAAATGTGTCCTTCATTTAGAAAATTCTGAAAATACCATTTAAACCACCAATTCAACTAAAAATTTATGGTGGAGACATTAATTTATCCCCATTAAGGTGTTACCAACTTGAATAGGTCAAAATGGTTGAAATCCAAAGGTTTCAGATCGAACCCAAAACAAAAAATGGAGGTAATGGCTGATTGAATAAGATGAGATATTAAAAAATTAATTTTCAATCAATTAAAATAATATAATAATATAAATAAATATTATAAAGTTATCCCCATGTGCGATCTGACCAAACACTCGACATGCATAAATGTTATGTCGCAACTCGGGTAAATCCCACATCCCAGATCTAATAGTGACCTCAAATTTCTCATACGATGCACAATTTGAGAGATATTCAATTATTTTTAGAATAATAATATAATAAAAAATATTAAAAGTTACCATTGCATGCGATGTTACAAAATGTTTGACACACACAAATATTTTTTCATGCCTAGGATAAACCCCATCATCCCAGACCTAACGATAGTCTCATATTTCTTAAACAAAACACAATTTGGGAGAAATTCAATTAATTTTGAAAAAATAATATAATAAAAAATATTAAAAGTTATCTTCGCATGAGATCTTACCAAACATCTAACACACACAAATTTTATGTTGCGCCTAGGAAAAACCTCTCATCTCAGACCTAATAGTGGTCTCAAATTTCTCATATAATGCACCATTTGGGAGATATTCAATTATTTTTTGAAAAAATCACTTGCATGTAATATAATATTTTTAATATTTTTATTTTTTTTGCACGAAGACTCTATGGGCCTTGGAATCCCATGTTATCTCAATGTTTAAATTCAAAAATATTCTATAGAATATTCCAATGTGTTAACTAGGCTTTTAACCTTATGCAAATCCATTTAAATAATATATTAAAATATTTTTATTGAAAAATTAAATTTTCAAATAAAAATAATCATAAATTATTATCAACGAGGGTTTTTATTGTATTTAAAACTTCAGGATATCATGATTCTACCCATTTATTAAATTCTCATTCTCGAGAAGTATCTCTAGTGGTCTTACTCAAACAACTCAGACCACTAAGCTGAAACATCAGACTCACGATCCCATGTATCTTCATGGATCTATCCATACTGACATAAAATCTAAACTAGTGGTACTTTATTTCCTCGTAACACCTTCTTACTTCAGTCTATGATCTGCATCGTACACTCCTTATAAAAGGTATTGGTCTCTATCTCAACATACTTGCAATCAACAATATGCACAGGGTTGGTATGTACCTATGAAGCCATGACACATGGAACACATCATGCATACCTTGATAGCGATAAGGGAGGTCCAGACGATATTCCATTTCCCCTATCCACTTAGTGATCTCAAAGGGTCCAAAAAAATGAGGTGCCAACTTGACCTTCTCTTTCAGAAGTCGGTGCCCCAACCAAGGAGTCACTGACAAGAAAAAACCAATATTCCACAACAAACCCCAAAGGTCTCATCCAATGGATGACATAAGATCTATGTCCTCTCTGAGTGATGATCAACATCTTCTGTATAGATACATTCTTTCAAAGGTATCTTGAACCATGCTAGGGCAAACAATCACTGTCTCACCCACATCATGCTGATAGAGTGGTGAGTAACACAAAATCCCATAAAGATTCTCATAAGGTGCCATATAAATTGAAGTCTGATAAATATTATTGTATGTGAACTCAATAAACACTATGTGATCATCCCACACTCCATTGAAGTCTAGCACGTAAGCTCAAAGCATATTCTCCAATATGCGTATCATCTGCTCGTGTTATCCATCAGTCTGAGGATGATATGTCGTGATCAATCTCAGCTAAGTCCCTTGGGATTTTTATAATCCCTACCAAAAGTGTGTTGTAAAACATGAGTCTCTATCCAAAAAAAATTCTCAAGGTAACTCCATGAAGGCATATAATCTCCCATACATAGAGCCTTCTCAGATCCTCCACTGAGTGAGTCTCTCTAATCGATAAGAAGTGAGAAGACTTCGTTATCTGATCAAAAATCACCTAGACCGTGTCACAACTCCTTGGGATCCTGGGTAAACCCATAAAAAAGTACATTATGATGTCCTCTCACTCCCACATAGGTACTAGGAGTGGCTGTCACAACCCACTAGGACGCTGGTGCTCGACCTTCACCATCTAACAAGTAAGGCATCAAGAGACGAAACCAACAATGTCTCTCTTAATCCTCGGCCACCAGACTACCATCTGAAGTCATGGTATATCTTGGTAACACTGGGATGTACTACCCATATTAAGGTATGGTAATACCTCATCAGATCCTCTCTGATGGAAGCATGGACTACTACTCTCCCATGTTCCATGATCACATTTCTACTGTCCATCAACTATCCCAGTATTAGATCACCATTAGCTGGTTGTTCCCTCATTATATCACACTCCGATTCTAACATCTATTAAGCCTTTACCTTATCCACAAGTGAATATGTTACTACCAAGGGATAAAAATTCATATAACCATGGTCCTCTAAGGCATCCATCCTCTAATCAGCTAATAAGCACATCAAGCACCATTGCTCCTCTGAGGGCCTCTCACTAAGCTCCTACTCAGCCTGTGTCTTGTGGATAAGAGCATTTGTAAGGACAATAAACTTCCCAAGTGCATACACCATCTCAAAGTCGAATGTCTATATATATATATTCAACCAAACACATCTATGTTAGGTTTAGGTACCTCTATGTGAATATATAGAAAAGGCTATTGTGGTTTGTGTAAATAATAAATCTCTCACCAAAATGATAGTGTCTCCAACATTTCAGAGCATAGACCATAGCTTCCAGCTCCAAGTCATGTGTAGGGTAGTTCATCTAATTGGGTCATAGATAACAAGACACATAGGGTACTACCTTCTCTCTCTACATTAGTACTGCTCCTAGACCAATTCCAGATGCATCATAGTAGATTTCATAACCAATCCCAGGATCAGGGAGTGTCAGTACTAGAGTTTTTGTCAACCTTCTATTTATCTCAAGGAATACCTATTCACACTGGTATTAACACTGGAACTTCACTACCTTATTTGTTAGCATTGTAATTGGTGCTGATAGTTGGGATAAGTTCTAGATAAATCATCAATAATATCCTGTTAAACCTAGAAAGCTCCTAATATCAAACACGTTATGAGGATGTATCCAGGACATGACTGCCTCAACTTTATCTAGGTTTAAAAATATACCAGTCTCAAACACCACCACCACTAAAATTTGGGACTATATCTATGAAACTATATCCAAGATCAATAAGGACCATGTCTATAGCTAACTTATTATGATGGAAACTTCACTGATCATGGCATTATCCCACCCCACTCCAAAATTTCTACCCTAACCCTCACACCCCTCCTCCTCCTCATGACCCTCCTCCCCTGATGTTGTCTTGATCCTCATCCTATGATGTGACCACCCAACCTCCCCATGATCTTCCTCTTCCAACGCGACCACCCCACCTCCCCGTCGACGTTGCTCCGACGTAGACTCCCCACTTCCTCTTTCGACATGACTACGATATGGCCACCCTACTTCACCGTAATCCTCCTTCTCTGATGTGGCTCTGACACAGGTTTGACATGACTCCAACACGGATCAGACTCGACCACCCCACCTCTCAGGATTCTCCTCATTCAACACGACCACCCCTAATTCTTCTCCTCTGATGCGACGACCCCACCTTCCCGATTTCTCACTCAAACTAAGCCCTCCCATTGTGATACTCCTCCTACCGTGATTTATCACTAACCCCATTTGGTGGAACCTATAAAAATCCACCCTTTCAAAATTTATAATGTGAAATCCATTCCCCATGCACTTATTGCCTCACCAGGTAGTATCTTATGATTTTCGACTCCAACATGATATTTAGGTCTCACCTTTTCCCTTCTATCAATCGGTGGTTGAATTTATTCTAATATTGATTTTTAACTCCATTTTTAGATGTTTTTTGTAGGGACTTATGCACACTCAATTATACCCATCATTGAAAAACATTGAAGACAAAATGATCCATATTGGATCTTTTAATGAAATTCTCAGCTTATATAAGGTAAATCTATCTATTTATTCCATCACATTTTCTAGAATTTTGGGATGAAAATTTTATGAATTTAAATCTACAAAGGCTTGATCATGTCCCCTATGATTCCAAAATTTAAGGGGATGATTATAATACCTCTCATCATTATATTACACACCATTTAATACATGCCTTTGAATATGTTTGGATATTTGAAACCTATGTCAGCGTCATTGCCTTATTTTCAACTTGTAATTTTGAAACGAGTTATTAATTATGTATTATTATTTATAGTGGTGAAGATAAAATTTAAAAAATTATAATTTCAGCCATTTTTATGTTATTGGAATAATTTTTATAATATTTTATTTCAATTTATACACTATGTTGTGCACTTTTATAAATATTGTTTTCTATACTATACATTACACAACATTATAAATTTATTTTTCTCATTTTCCATTCTGCGTTCTATTTTTTTGTACTTTGTCTTATTTTTTTAAAATCGAAAAACTTTACATGAATTTGAAATAACTCTACTCGTAATTATAATTGGAATTTTTTATAAACATTTAATTTCATCTTGCATACAAATATGGCTTTTCATTCTTTATAAACTGAACATTAACCGTTCTCTGTATAATCACACAAGCTGTGATATAACGACCCAAAATTTTATCAATGAAAACCCCCTTATTAAAATTATGTTATATATTATAAATAACATAAACATCACATAGAAAAAACAATAAAAACTTTATAAATAAAGAATTAATGAAATAAGAGGTATTTTTATAAGTTAAGAAACATATACCAATGGAATAATAACCTGAACTTTGAAATAGTAATGTGACCCTTATGAATAGTAAACTAGAAAATAGAATAGTAACCTTTCCAATGAAATTATATATACAAATTATCCATCTTATTAATTAAAATATGATATAATTATATCACAGTATAAGTAAATAGTTTTTTTAAAAACTATTAATTAAGTGTATGTATTTTTGTAAGTCATAAATATTTAATTACAATTTTATGATTAATTTAATAATTTAAAAGAAAATTTATTTTTATAAAATGTATTAATAAATTAATATCTTGTTTTATTATGGTTTTAAGATAATTTTATGAGACCCTACTTAAATTTTCAAAGTATTATAAAATCAGTTATAATTTTAAAATCTGTATTTTCCAAGTAAATGATGATTTTAATTAAAAATTAAATTTCTCATATTTAGAAAATTATTTTCATAAAATTGAGTTCATTTTTTAATTCTACACATCAAAAAATTATTAGGGTTATTTTTTTGGGTTTTTTCTAAAATAGTTGAATTTTTGGTGAATAGTGAAATACAATAATTTACAGTATATATACATTATAAGTTAAATACACTATTCCTTGATTCAATGCTAATTTAAGCACCACAATATCAAACTTAAAATAATTATTTTAATATTTTTAGTGATAATGATCAAATTATTCATAGTCTTGAGCCAAAATAATAAACTAATGAATAAAATAATGAGAAAAACCCCTCTCCTCCCTTATAAATACCACCCCTCAACACCTCTTCTCCTCACACATCTCAAGCTTTGTGACTCATCTAAATTATAATAAAATATCTTTCTAAGCCACTCCCCCATGTCTATGATCCTTTGGTCTCATCAAAATACTAGAACCATTTCCCTAATGAGGTTCTCAAGGAGGAGAAATTCAATAGGTAAATCCCTCTTTCTTCTTTTAATTTCTTTTCAAGTTATTTTCTTTCCTTATTATATCCTCAAATACCCTCATAAAAATGGTATGATAACTATAGTAAATTACATATAATGTAATTTTATTATTCTAATGGATTAATCCATCATAATTTCCTTCACCTCCCCTTTTTATTTTAAAAATGAAAACATCGTCCGCGATGTGTTAATTTATCGCATTCAAGGACGATAAATTTTTCCATTTCCATTACCTCCTTCAATAAAACTCATAAAACAAATTTTATGGTTAAAAAAAATTATAATATATTTATTACATCCTATTTAATTTTCTAGAAACATTTTATATACATATTATTAATTAATAAAACAAAACTAGTTTGTGATAGTCAAAAAACCGCCAAAATAATCAAAACGATTAACACTAATGTATTATCTAATTATTCATCCTCATACCATATAAAATAGTGATATATATAAAAATTTAAACTTTTCTATGATCATTAATAACCTATAATTTAAATTCTGTATAATTATTCTCATTTTACATGATTTTTCATACATATATACAAATAAACCAATCATGAAAAACCAAGGAAACAAATGATCTCAAACGATGAAATTATATCTTGTAACGCATCAAAAGAGCCATAAATTAACTTAATAAATTATAATACATCAAATACATATATAAAAGTTTATGAATTAATTAATTAATGGTTTTAATATGATTATATAGGACATTAAGATCAACTGTAAAACCATTTCAGACATAAGGTAAGGGATTCTACCTCAACCTCCATTTTTTATTTGGGTTACTCTTGCTATCTCTTTACCCCAATTTAATGCTTATTTATTTTTTGTGTACTTATTATAAATTATATTTATTTGTTCCAAAATCATGTATCTAGATCATATCATCCTTCTTTGATGGGAAAATACATGTTTTAAAAAGGTTCTCTTCTCAATTCTTCCCGATAAGCAAGCCCAATTCAAGGGAATTTCCCGATTTCTTCCCCGTTTTCAAGTACACTACATAATTTTTCTTAGGACACAATTATTTTTCTAAAATAAATCATTTTATCATGAAAAAATATATTGGTTCATTTCTATTTTTATGAAAACAAATATGCCTTTTCCGCTTTAAATGCTCTTTAATATTTTCCTTAAACCACACTAAAATGTTTTATTTCTAAAGTTTCTTAAACACTCATTTTAAATGTTTGAGCTTCAATTGAAAATAACTTATCATTATCCATGCCTATTTTCCCTCATGATTTTCCATGTATGTTTTTAATCCATTCTTTCATGGACACATTTATGATTTGATCATTTGTTATGCCTTGTGACATGATTATGATACCCATTTTTTCCATGGGTAACCCTTATATTTATTATTTATGTGGCATAAATATTCATGAACATGTTATGATGGATGTTCCTAGATAGTGATACAATGAATTGGGTAATGTTTAGTCTCATGAGATGTCATGTTGGGATAGGGAGTGAACCTAATTCCTTTATGGGACTTTGTCCACCATGTCTTGGAAACTAACCTTGACTCATGTTTATGTTATGTTATATGTTGTTGAAACATTACTATGATATCATGGTTATATGTTACCATGTTATAAATTTTATTATTCCTTATGTTTATTCATGTTTCATGCCTTTATTTAATCATTTTATTACTTATAACCCATTTACTATGTTTTATTCCTATGTTTATTCCCTTACTGGGCTTTTTAGCTCATCCATTTTGTTTATGTATTCCCGACGTTATCCTATACAGATATAAGGGCTCAATAGAGTTAGGATATCATTATAAAGATTAAATAAAATATATTTTTATTTTTGTTTCATGATGATTAATTATGTACCTAATCTCCAAGAAACTAGACTTTACGATCCTTGGCTTGTAATTTGATGTTTAATTATGCTTAAAATCATATAATAGTATGTGTAAAAGGATAGGGTCTCTATAGTTGGCATTAAAGAAAAAGTTTACTTATTTTTAGGATTAGGATTAGAAAACTATAATAAAATCCTTAGAGATAAGACTAAGTATAAGAAACAATTCCTAAATTTTGGTTAGTATAGAGTAAGTGGTTTATCAAACAAATATATCCCTATCTGGATACTGCATGTGGATGTAGTTCTGGAACAGATGTACCCAGGAGTAACAAATTTGACAAGGTGTTCTGAGCCTGAATCAGGGTAACCTGGTACATGACAATGGGCCTTACTACACATTTGGTTTGACACTCCTAGGGGACATTCTTTGGTAAATTCGCAAGCTCATTACAAACCATTATTAAAGGACAAAATGACCATAAGAGTATATGTTAGTAAATAGATCATGGATAACCTAGATTAAAACCCAGGGAATCACAAGTTAGGATATACTTTTCATTTACAAGTTTATCCTTCCATGTTTAATGTTTTATTTTTATATTATTATTAGATAAGTATTCAAGCCCCCAAATTTTACTTTATTTTTCTTTGTTAATAGATGGGAATAAGAGAACCCATGCCAATAATAAATGTGATAGGCAATGTGAAAACTGCTCTAATGAAATTCTAAATATAATGGGAATGGGTCATCAAAAATTTATGACAAAACTTGCTCAGCTGGCTCAAGTTACGAATAATAACTTGAATCTTGTGGAACACCCTCCTTATCCTAAGAAATAGAAAGTTTCCATCTAATCATTTATACAGAAAATACCTCCCATAATTAGTGGATCCTCTGATCCCCTCCTCACAGAATAATGGATTAACTCCATTGAGAAGATATTCTTTATCCTCTAGTGCTCATAAGAAGATAAAGTTGTGATGGTGGTCTATCATTTTGACGAGGATGTTGGTGAGTGGTGGAAACTAATCAAGAACACAAAGTCCAAAGAGAAAATTGATTCCATGTATTGGGAGGAATTCAAGAAATTATTTTTCAATAAATATTTTCCCCGAACCCTCTATCTCAAGATGAAAAGGGAATTCATCATATTGAAGAATAATGAAGATGATTCTATTGGGGTGTACAAGGAAAACTTCACAAGGCTTGAAAGATATGTCTCTAGCTTTTTCATGAACACCAAAATCAAGGTGGATCACTTCTTTAGCGGACTAAAGCCGAGTCTATGAAAAACATTGGTGATTCGAGAATTTGAAAATTATGAGGAGATTTTCCATTGTGACTTTAAGGTTGAAATAGTGATCGAAGACTCTTAATGGTCTTGTGGGATCAGTGAAAAAAGAGGAAATTGGATTTTAATATGGGTGGATCAATAGATAAATCCCATGATGGAAATAAGACTCAACATCCCATGTGTCAAAAGTGTGGAAAGAACCATCCTAGAAACTGCATAAAGGAAACCAAGAGATGCTTCAAATGTGGAAGGTAGGGATATATGGATAATAATAACTGAAGGGATATGAAGAATCCCACTAATGAAAAAGAATAAAGAAAGGTTTAGAGCAACACTCAGCCTATAGTGTAGTGTTTCAACTGTAAGGAACATGATAATTATGCAATCCATTTCCCTAATCCAAGGGTTGTTGGAGGAAATCAACAACAATATCCTCCAAGGCAACAAGGAAGGGCATATAATATCACTACTGCTGAGGTGGATCCTGATAATGATGTGGTGACAAGTACACTATTTATTTATTCAAGAATAACGAACGTACTATTTGATTCTAGTTCTATTCATTCTTTCATATCTTGCAAGTTTAGTAGAACTATTAAATCACCACATCAAAATTTGGAGGTTGAGTTATCTATGAGAACCATAAATGGAGCAATTATTACATCCAAAGTTTATAACTCATACCTGATTAATGTTTGTGGACCGAACCTCCCAACAACTCTTGTCATACCCCCTTTGGTAGAGTTTTATGCTATATTGGGCATGGATTGAGTATTTTTATATAAATCCAACATCAAATGTTGGGAAAGGGAGATCAATATTCACATACCAAAGCATACTCTAATTCTATACAAGTATAAGGAGGAAGATGAATCTCCTTCAGAATCATTATCTTAATTGTGGATATTGTTGCCTTATGAGCAAGCGTATCTAACTCAAATGAACGAGACAAAGGAGAGAATCATGCTCAAAGACTTGTCCATTGTGAGGGAATAAAATGATGTATTCCTTGAAGAATTGTTTGGTATTACTCATAATTGAGAGGTTTATTTCTCAATTTAACTCATTCCTAGATCTCTAACTATTTTAAAGACACCTTATAGAATGACCATTATTGATATGGAAGAACTAAAGAAGTAGTTATAGAAGAATCTGGACAAGGGTTTTATATGCCCGAGTGCTTCACCATGGGGTGTTCTAGTCCTATTTGTCAAGAAGAAGGATGGATCAATGTGTCTCTCTATTGATTATCATCAGATCAATAAAATCATTATAAAGAACAAGTATCCCCTTCCAAAGATAGATGACTTGTTTGATCAGCTACACGAGGCTAGTTATTTCTCTAATGTGGAAATTCAGTCATAATATCACCAATTAAAGGTGAGGAAGGAATATATTCCCAAGAATAACTTTTGAATAAGTTATGGACACTATGAGTTCATAATAATTCCCTTCTGACTCACTAATTCTCTAGAAATTTTCATGGATTTAATGAATAGAGACTTTGGAGATTACATCAATAAATTTGTTGTAGTCTTTATTGATGATATTCTGTTATACTCCAAGAGTAAGGAGGAACATGAGGAGAATTTGAATAATGTGATAAAGACTTTGTGAAGGAAAAAAAAAGAAAAGTACAGTAAATGTGAGTTATGGATGGAGGAAATATCATTCTTGGGGCGTATAATCACCAACAAAAGGGATATCTGTAGACCCTTCCAAGACAAAGGCAATCAAAGAGTGGCCCAGGACAACATATGTAATAGAACTATATAGTTTCCTTAGTCTATATAGGTATTACCAAAGATTTTTGAAGGAATTATCATGATTATTGAACTCACTAACCAATCTAACTCAAAAGGGAGAAAAGTTTGTCTTGACTAGTGAATGTGAATATTTCTTTAAAGAATTGAAAAATAGCTTATCACTATACCAGTTCTCACACTACCAACAAGTGTGGAACTCTTTATAGTGTACAATAATGCTTCAAATAAGGTATTAGGATGTGTATTGATGAAAAATTATAAAGTGATAGCCTAATCCTTAAGGTAGTTGAAAATTCATGAGAAAAACTACCCCACACAAGATCTGGAGTTGACAACTATAATCTTTGCACTAAAAATCTAGAGGAATTATCTTTATGGGGAGAAGTGTGAGATATATACAGATCACAAGAGTATCAAATATATATTCACACAAAAGGGTCTTAATATTCACCAGTGAAGATGGTTATAGCTCATCAAATATTATGACTGCTCAATCCACTACCATCCCGATAAAGAAAATAAGGCGGCAGATGCTATAAGTAGAAAGGATCCTATATCTTTATCAATACTGAGAATTTAAAAGGATTTAATCTTCTTAGATTTGAAAAGTATGAACATTCAAATCATTAAGAAGGGATCATCATCAATCCTTTCTTAAATGATTTCCCAACCATCCCTAATAAAGAAAATAAAGGATGCTCAAAGTAATTATGTGGAAATTCAGAAAAGGGTGAAATATATCAAAAATGAGAAATCCTTCAAGTTCAAGATTGATGAGGAAGGATTTTTAAGGTTTGGGTCACGATTATGTGTACTATCCAATACAGATATAAAGAAAGAGCTTCTAAATAACACACATAGCCCAACCTTCTCTATTCACCTAGGGAGCATGAAGATGTATCAAGTTCTCCAAGAGAACTATTGGTGGAGCAATATGAAGAAGGATATTGCTGAATATACATCAAAGTGCCTGGTATGTCAGCAAGTGAAGGTTGAAAGGAAAAAGTCTAAAGGGATGATGCAACCATTAACCATACTAACATGGAAGTGGGAAAACATTACCATGGACTTTGTCACTGGACTTCCAAAGACATACATAGGAAACAATGCTATATGGGCTATTTTGGATCATCTTACAAAGATAACTCACTTTATTCAAATTCAAGAGGAATTATCACTAGATCAAATTTCATGGATATATATCAAAGAATTGGCAAGGATGCATGGATTACCACTATCGATTGTATCTAATTGAGATCCTAGATTCACCTCAAAGTTCTGGAAAAGCCTCTAATGTTCTCTGAACACTGGGTTGAACTTTAGTATGACCTATCATCCTTAAACCGATGGCTAATCAGAGTGAACTATTTATACACTGAAAGACATGTTGAGAGCGTGTTCTATGGACTTCAAAGAAGGATGGGACCAACATCTTCCACTGGTCTAATTATCATATAAAAATAGTTTCAATTTGAGCATCCAAATGGATCCATATGAATCCCTTTATGGGAAAAGATGCAGAACACAAGCATGATGGGATAAAGTTAGTGAATGTAAGCTACTAGGGCCTGAAATGGATGAAGAAATTGTGGAGAAGGTGAAAACCATTCAACAACACATCAAGGCAACCCAAAGTGGAAAAAATAGATATAAAGACAATCATAAATGAGACCTTTTGTTTAAGGTTGGAGACATGGTATTCCTCCACCTATCTTCATAGAATAGGATCATGAGATTTAGTAAGAAAGGAAAGCTGAGTCTCAAGTACATGGCCCCATTCAACATTCTTGATCGTGTTGGAGCTGTGGCCTATCGAATAAAACTTCCACCAACTATGTCGCAAGCGCATGATGCATTCCATGTATCCCTCTTGAGGAAGTATATACCAGATCCCTCAAATGTACTGAATTCATAGGTGGTATAGTTATATAATGATCTCTCTTATGAGGAGCATCTAGTGAAGATCTTGGATCATAGAGATAAAGTTCTATGTAATAATATAATTCACTTGGTCAAAGTACTATGGTGAAACCATAAGTATGAAGAGGAAACATTGGAACCTGAGGAAGTGATGAAGGAGAAATAACTTCACTTGTTTTCACCATAGTATGTAAAATGAAATTTTAAGGGAGAAATTTCATAAGGGGGAAGAATATAACGACCAAAAATTTTATCAATGAAAATTACCTTCTTATAATTATGTTATATATTATAAATAACATAAAAATCACATAGAGAACAAAATATAAATTTTATAAATGAATAATGAATGAAATAAGAGGTATTTCTATAAGTTAAGAAACATATACCTATGGAATAGTAACTTGACCTTTGGAATAGTAACGCGACCCTTATGAATAGTAAACCAGGCAATAAAATAGCAACCTAACCAATTAAAGTATATATAAAACTTATCCATATTATAAATTAAAATATGATATAATTATATCATAGTATAAGTAATTTTTTTTAAAAAATTATTAATTAATTGTAGGTATTTTTGTAAGTCATAAATTTTTAATTATAATTTTATGATTAATTTAATAATTTAAAAGAAAATTAATTTTTATAAAATGTATTCATAAATTAATATTTTTTTTCTTATGATTTTAATTTAATTTTACAAGCCCTTAATTAATTTTTCAAAGTGTTATAAAATCAGTTATAATTTTAAAATTTGTATTTTTCAAGTAAATGATGATTTTAATTTAAAATTAAATTTATCATATTTAGAAAATTATTTTCATAAAATGGAGTTCATTTTTAAATTCTACATGTCAAAAAATGGTTAGGGTGAATTTTTGGGTTTTTTAAAAAATAGTTGAATTTTTGGTGAATAGTGAAATACAGTAATTTACAGTATATATACATTGTGAGTTAAATACACTATTCCTTGAGTGATCACTGATGTAAGAACCATAATCTTGAACTTATATTTATTATTTTAATATTTTTTGTGATAATAATCAAACTATTCATAGTCTTGATCCAAAATAATAAACTAATGAATAAAATAATGAGAAAACACCCCTCTCCTCCCATATAAATACCACCCCTAAACAAATCTTCTCCTCACACCTATCAAGCTTTGAGAATTGTCCAAATTCTTCTCAAATATCTTCCCAATACCCTCACCCATGTTTAGGCTCCTTTTGTCTCATCAAAATAGTAAGACCTTTTCCCTAAGGAGGTTCTCAAGGAGGAGAAATTCAAGAGGTAAATTCCTCTTTCTTATTATTTTCAAGTTCTTTTATTTTATTATTCTATACTAAACTGCCATCATATAAATGGTATGATTAATACAATACCTTAAATATAATATAATTTTATTATTCTAATGGAATAATCCATCATTATTTCTTTCCCCTCCCATATTTGTTCTAAAAATGAAAACATCATTTGTGATGTGTTAATTTATTGCATTCAATGATGATGAAGTTTTCAATTTCCATTACCTACTTAAATACAACTAATAAAACCATTTTTATGGTTAAAAAATATTATAATATATGTATTAAATCCTATTTAATGTTCTAGAACCATTTTATATACATATTATTAGTTAATAAAACAAAATAGTTTGTGGTAGTCGAAAAACCGCCAAAATAATCTAAATGATTATCACTAATGTCTTATCTAATGACTCATAATCATACCATATAAACAAGTGATATATATAACCATTTAAAATTTTGTATGATCATTAATAAACTATAATTTCAATTCTAGAAAATTATTCTCATTTTATTGCATTTTCCATACATTTATACATGTAAACCAATCATGAAAAACCAAGGAAACGAATACTCCCAAACGATGAATTTATATCTTATAATTCATCAAAAGGTACATAAATGAACTTAATAAAATTATAATAAATAAAATAAATATATAAAAGGTTCTTAAATAATTAATTAATGGATTTAATCTGATTATATAAGACATTAAGATCAAGTGTAGAACCATTTCGTACATAAGGTAAGGGATTCTACCTAAACCTCCATTTTTCATTCGGGTTACTCTTTATCTATCTTTACCCCAATGTAATGATTCTTTATTTTTGTGTACTTATTCTAGATTTTGTTTATATGTTCTGAAATCATGTATTAATATCACATCATCCTTCTTTTATGGGTAAATACATGTTTTAAAAAGGTTCCCTTCTCAATTCTTCCCGATAAGCAAGCTCGATTCAAGGGAACTTCCCGATTTCTTACACATTTTCAAGTGCACTACATAATCTATATTAAGCCACAATTATTTTTCTAAAATAACTAATTTTATAATTAAAAACTATTTTGGTTAATTTATGTTTTTAGAAAAATAATATTCATTTTTCACTTTAAATTCTCTTTAATATTTTCCTTAAACCATACTAGAATGTTTCATTTCTAAAGTTTCTTAAACACTAATTTTATATGTTTCCACTTCAATTGGACATAAATTATCATTATACATTCCTATTTACACTTTTTAATATCCATTTATGTTTTAAATACATTCTTTCATGGACACATTTATGATATGCTCATTTGTTATGCCTTGTGACATGATTATGATACCCATTTCTTTCCATAGGTAACCCTTATGTTTATTCTTCATGTGGAACACATATTCATGAACATGTTATGATGGGTGAACCCAGATAGTTCTCCAATTAATTGGGTAATGTTTAGTCTCATGAGACGTCATGTTGGGATAAAGAGTGAACCTGATTCCTTTATGAGACTTTGTCCCATGTCTTGGTAGCTAGCCTTGACTCATGTTTATGTCATGTTATATGTTGTTTAAAAATTACTATAATGTCATGGTTATATATTCCCATGTTATATACATGTTATTCTTACTTATGTTTATTCACGTTTCATGCATTTATGTCATCATGTTATGCCTTATATCCCATGTTCTATGTTCTATTCCTATGCTTATTCCCTTACCATGATTTTTAGCTCATCCATTTTGTTCATGTATTCCATAGGTTATCCTATACTAATATAAAGGATAAATGGAGTTAGAATCTCATTATAAAGATTAAATAAAATATATATTTTTTTATTTTGGTTTCATAATGCTTAATTATGTACCTAATCTCCAAGACACTATACTTTACGATCCTTATCTTGTAATTTGATGTTTAATTATGCTTCCTCCAATGGCTCTAAGTCCTTTATTTTTTATTTATTTTTGATAATCCACCTTTCATGTAATAGTATGCGTAAAAGGATAGGGTCACTATATGTGATATGCATCCATTGTGCTTATACAATTTTTTTTTGTTTTCGAGCTATTTATACATTTATGTTATACCATTATATGCAAAAAATACTAATCAAATTTATAATTGTCTTACATAAATTATAAGTTTTTTATTCTTGGTTGAATGTTGATGTGTAATTCATAAATTGAAACTATCACAGTTTGTGCATGCACATATATTATGTTGGGATTGTTTAATCATTTTAAATAATAATAAATCCATAAGATTTATAGAGTATGAAGGGATGATACATTTAATAATCAATTACCACATATTATAGAGTATGAAGGGATGATATATTTAATTAATCAGTCATTACATGGGATTTTTTGAAAAACATGAATTCATTATCCCATGACAGGGTAGAGTTTTGGGCTTATCATGCTATTTTTCTTGGAATTAACTTGTGATTAGGGAAGGGTAACAACTTGACATTTTGTGTGGTGTGCAGGTTAGGATTTTCATGTACGCTATCAAATGTTTGAAGATAAATGGTGTAATTCTTATCTTGCATGTTTTTTGTCTCAATTCTTATCTAATAATAATTTTTCCAAAAAAAATCTTAATTAATTATTTGGTTTGTAATTCTCATACTTTGTTTCTTTGAATTCACATATGGTCAGAGAATGGCATCCACTTGACATCTCACTTGGCATGTAGGTGATGATTTTCATGCCTTCTATTGAATGTTTGGAGTTATATGATGATGAGATTATTCTATTGAATTTTATTTTAGGTTCAATTCTCTTTTAATTTTCCAAAAGCATTTATTTCTTAATGAATTCTTAAATTTGGACTTCTCATTGTGTTTGTATTGGAATTAACATGTGGTTAGGGAAGGGCAACAACATGACATCTTATGCGGCATGCAGGTGATGATTTTCATGTATTCTATTAGATGTTTGGAGTAATATGGAAGTTAAATTAGTCTTTTTAATGTTATTTTTTGGTTTAATTAATCTCTTTTAATTTTCAAAAAACATTTCTTCTAGCTGCGGTTGCCCAAATCCCATTGTATAGTTATGAAATCATGTAGCAGTGACCTTGAAGACTACATGTATTCTAATTGCATCATTTTTTTGATATTCTTTTTTTTTTTATTTTTTTTTTAACTACATCTAAATATGTTTTAATTTTTAATTTGATCATTATTACATCTTTTTCAACATATTATTGTCTATAAATGTCTATTATCAATGAGACTTTTCAGAATTTTATAATGGTTTTATATTATACCATGTATATATTAATTCTTTGTTTTTTCATTATTTTTTATAATTTAATGATATAATTTAAATATATGTCATTTTCAATATTTAATAGCTAACATTACAATTATTTCAGGTATATTTTTTATTTTAAATTAGACCTGATACATTCTATACCACTGTATTCTTTCAATCTGATACATTTTGAATTGTTAACATCTTAAGGTATAACTGATTCTCTTTGTTCACTATTTTCAAATTTTAATTTCCCAATACCCGATTAGTTTTTTTAATTACTACCTTTTATATTATAGTTACATGTACTAGGGATTTTAGGATGCTAAGATATTTCAATTTCTAAACATGATATATGATAAAACAAGCCTTAAAATTTAATAAATTCAATTTGTTAGGTGTCCAAGGATGACTATGCAGCAACAATTTTATTTTCTTTAGAATTAAACTATATACCTATTTCTAGTATTCAAAACAATTCCACCCTTTTCAGAAGATCATTGTCTAAAAATTTCTATTATCAATGAGAATTTTCATATTTTATAATCGTTATATATTATACCATGTTTATATTAATTCTTTGTATTTTTGTTAAATGTTTATTATAAAATGATATATTTTAAATATATGTTATCTTAAATATTGAATAACTAACATTATAATTATATCAGGTACATTCTACACCATTGAATTATTCTGACCTGATACATTTTGAATTGTTAACATCTTAAGGTTTGAATGTTTCTATTTTTTAAATATTTTAAGATTTTAATTTTCAGGAATCCAAATACATTTTTTTTTAATTTTTACCTTTTATATTACAATTACATGCACTATGGATTTTATGTTTCTAGGATATTGCAATTTTTAAATTTGAAACATAATAAAACAATCCTTATAGTTTAAAAAAATTCAATTTGTTAGGAAGTATATTCAAAAAAAAAATTCTTCATATATTTTCCATTTACACCTGCTTAACTATTTTTGAAGATGCTATTGTCCAATTACATCAATATTAGCAAATGAAACTTTGGGGAAGTATAGGGAACAATATAAAAATTATTCTAGAGAATAAATGGTTATTTAACATATATAATTTCCTTTGAAATACATGCAATGTACACTTTATTGACTATAAAATTTTCATTTTAAAAAACTCTCATGGGTGTAACAATAATCTGCACACTTCGGGATGCTTTCACCATACAAGTGAGCTCTTTGTTGAATGAAAAATTACATATTCACTATTTTAGTAATGAAATTGGTTCATGTGAAACTACCAAGTATTTGGATATCCCTAATATCAATGTTTCATTTATTAACACGTATAAAAAACTTGGTTGTTTAAACAATTAGATATTTTTCAAATATTGTATTGCATATTCTATAATTTTTACTACAAGTTTGAATGGGGAAAAACCAATGTTGAATCCTAACATTCCATCTATGTAAAAGATAAAATCTAGGAGGATTTATTATGTTCAATCTATACAGTCTGCTTAACCAATACTTTACTTAATTGTTCATGTTCTTCATATTCATGTATATTATAACAACTGCATACTTTTACATAGTATATATAATAATGGTTCATATATTTGATTATTCACTCTAATAAATTTTAGTTCATAAACTCTATCAACTTCCTAATTTATTAGTATGACAACAACATCAATTAGGAATGCATATTCTACTCCTTTGTTATGTATCATAATAGAAGAAAACCTTACTTGATATTAGTATACGTTTAGAGGTAACTACTTACTTCATGTAGTTTCCAATTATTATATAAATTTAAAAATATCCATTTCACTGTATTTCCATTTTTTTATAGAGTTCAGTTTCCAATAATATGTTATATACTATTTATCAGATGTGGTGACTAGAACATGCAGTAATGTCAGTACCCATTATCGACTACATAACCAGTTACTCTACTATGATTTCCAAATGCTTATTGATATATTGGATTTTGGACAATTAAAAATTCAATGTTTTATTTAAATTTTAATTTAAAATATTTTAATATAAATTAAAAAAAATCCATCACATTTCTGTTTCTTATATAAGCCATGTTCCTTTCATAGCCTAAAAATCGATGTCTCAGATGTCTAGGGTATGAATGATTTGAAGCTTATCATTATTTTTAAAGACTATTTTCATATCAATTTTTCCTCATATACTATTTTTTCTTAGTTTGGAGGATAGGTAATATTAATCTAAAACCATGCATATTTCATATTTCATAATGGTATATTAATTTCATTCCCTTAACATAAAAGCATTAAAATATGAAAATATTGATACACCTTCACTTTTTGAACCAGATCATTTGGAATCCCTAAAATCCGTGTTATATCATGTCTTTAATTGGATACCCACTTTATTTAGATGACAACATATTGACTATGTTAGGTTTCTATGTGAAAATATGTATCCAATAAAAAATTTGTATTCAGTTTTTTCATATAATGAAAAATCAAATTTTCATTTGATACTCAATTTTCCTTGGATTATTTATGTAAATTTTACCTATATATATGATCATGCATTATTCATTTATAAAGTTTTTTATATTTTACAAAATAAATGTTCTCCCATAATTTTTTTAACGTGTTATATCTTTTTTCTCTCCTATATCTATTTAATTTATAATTTATTTAGTTCTTTCACTTTTGTAATACATGTATCATATCCATATTTTCTTAGCATTTTCTTCCATAAAACTATCTGCAATTTATGTATAAAAATAACTAATTGTACCCATTTATAATTATGTATATAAAATCTTTGATGATTCCTCAAAATAAAATTATTATTCTATATTGTATCTTGACTCACAAATTTTTTAATATCTTCTTTTTAGGTAGATCTATAAAAAAATTATAAATAAAGTATTTCGGAAAGAGATGATGAAATTACATATTTCAAACATGGAACATCAACATCAATATAAGACCTAGAAATAGTTCACTTAAAAAAAACTCAAGAAAAAAAAGTTAGAAATGTAAGAGTGAATATTATTTTATATCTTGATGAGGTTCCCTATCCATTTTTTCTCACGTACCGGGAAACTCTTCTTCAATTAACTCAAACTCAATGTATTCACTTAATTATACTATTGTAGTTATACATATATTCTTTTCTATTTAGATATATTCTTTTCATTATTGAAACCATTTATTTGTTTTTAGGTACTTTCAATGAAATGAAGGCACATAGGATGTGCTTCAGACTTTTGAATGAAAATTCTACATGTGATATGCATATTAACTTTATTAGGAAGATTATAATCCATTTTAATATCTTAATATCACCCCTATAATATTTAAATATCTAACTTAGTGTCTAATGGAGTTTGGTATTTTGAGACCACTCTACAAGTTTGGTATGATTTCTTGAATGTCATCCCATTGGATTTTTCAGGTTGCATGTAATTCATTATGTTTTGATGAAACTCGAATTTTACAGGTTATCTTGGTCCATGAAAAAAATTGAAAATGAGTGTGATGTGAAATTTTAGTTCTTACCAGGGAAGACTATCCCACTTTCATGTCTCGTCACTTTTTTCCACTTCCCTTTTCCTTAGGCATGATAATACTATGCATTATTCTTTTATTGATGTTTCCATTAACATGCTTGTTATTCATACTTTGAATTAATTTTGAATACTGTGTAGAAGGTATAAATACAGTAAATCATAAAACCATTTTTCTCACTATTTCCCCTTTGTTTCCATATAGTAAGTTTTTTCAGATGCAAATTCTAGGTTAAGCGACTTCATCAACTTGTGTTTTTTTTCTATTTAGATATATTATTTTCTTTACTAAAATAATTTATTTGTTTTTTTAGGAAATTTCAATGAAATGAAGGTACATAGTATGTGCTTCAAACCTTTTAATGACAATTAATTAGGTGATATGTCATATTACCTTTATCGGGAAGATTCTAATCCATTTTCATATCTTAATACCACCCCCTATAATATCTAAATATCTAGCTTGGTGGCCAATGAAGTTTGGTATTTTGAGAAAATTCTATAGGTCTGGTATGATTTCTTGAATCTCACCATGTTGAGTTTTTTAAGATACATGAAATTAATTTTGTTTTGATGAAATTCAAAATTTTCAGGTCAGAGTGGTCTATGAAAAAATTTGGAAATGAGTGTGTTGTGAAATTTTAGTTCTTACCAAGGAAGACTATCCCACTTTCATGTCTTATCACATTCTTGACACTTCCCTTTTTCTTTAGGTGTGATAATACTAATGTTTTATTCTTTTATTTATGTTTCCATTAACATGATTGATGTTCATACTTTTAATTAATTTTGAATATGGTGTAGAAGGTATAAATGGAATAAATTAGAAAATCATTTTTTCTCACTATTTCCCCTTTGTTTCCATATAGGAAGTTTGTTTAGATGAAAATTACTGGTTAAGTGACTTCATAAATATATCATTGTTTCCAGTTTATTAAATGGTATACATCTATGTTTTCTATTATATTAGTAACCTTTATATTACATATGCAATTCATGAATTATCATTTGATATTCCTTTCCCTTAAACAATGGTTACAAATATATCATCACTACCTTTTTATATTCCTTTCCCTTATATAATGGTAACCTTGTTTAAAATTATATATAACTCCCATGCATATCTTTATTATTATAGTGTTCTATAGAATATTAATGAACCAATACAATTTATCTATATAAAGTTAAAGGCATACAAATCTATACAAGTTCATAGAGTTTGTAGGGTCACTTTGTGGATTGGAGCTGAAGCTGGAGTCCGTATAGGTGCTAATGCATTTTTAGACTAACAAGGTATCATTATAGAAGAACTTGAATGATTTTCCCAGGCAGTGATACTTATTCATGCGAGTGATGGTTTCTCATGAAGATAAGATGGCATTGGTTGGAAACTCTTCTTACAAATGGACAAGGCATAATCTTTTATGCACTCACGGTAGGAGACTCCTTCTCATGGACAAGGTACAAATTTATATACCAATAGAAAAATGCCTCAAGAATGGGACAAGATGTCATAATGGTTCTTAAGGAAGTTGTTGTTCCCACCCTTCAGTATATGGTCTTCACATGCTCTCACATCATTCCTAATATATTGGTCATTAGACCCCCTATACATATTGAAGCATTAATTAGTGTTTACAAAGATAAATTATTTTGAATGCATGTCTATTGAAGTCTTTTATCTTCAAATGAAATATCACTATAAATGTTTTAAGATAGATATAGTTTTGGTTCCTCCGTGCACATCCTAAATTTAAATTTCTCATAAAATTAGAACTCTTATCCTCACTCTCACTCACTAGATTACTCTAATAAATCTCCCCTATAGACACATTTTTCTAAGATAAGGTCGTACCAATAATCTCTTCTTTTATAATCACTTCTAAAAAAGTATCAAAGGTTATAGGACTAACCTAGAGTTAAATATTAGGTAATATGTCCCTCTCAAAATTGTTATCCCCTCATCTCTTCATCAATAAGGAAATCCTGTAAATATCATAGTAAGTTCATGAACTGAACTCCAAATTTCTGTATTCTAGACCTTCCCTATATAATAATAAATAGCTCATGTTTTTTCTATAACCTAAGAGTTTATAAAATAAACTCTCTCAAAAAATGTCCTCAAATTTTTTCCCATGACCCCTTTGACATATCTCAATCTCCATGATAAAGAATTAACCATTTCTTATCAACTCCGCATAAGAAAATATCCACCAATGGTATCCAATGTTCTACCTCTACCCAATTCAACTAGAAGGAAATATCTACCTCTTTAACCCAATGCTTGGTTTTCCAATTATAAATAGACCCTCGTATCTCATTAAGATTCTCTATTGGAACTCCTGTAATGTATCACTCCATGTCTATACTTATACTGGTCTAATCCTTTGATTAACTACATCAAAACCTTGTTTCCTATCCTCTAACTAGATCATATGAGGATGTTATAATTATGATATATCTACATCTAGGTAAAATAATACCAAATCCAAAAGATATGTAAAGTTTTAACTTTACTACTAAATCTATCCTTTAAATCATTCAAAATCAATTTAACATGAACAATCATCATGTACTAGTACTACATGATTCATGTACACCATAACACAATAACCTAAAATTAGTAAACCATCCATAAAGTATAATCAATTGATAAAAAAGTTCTTAAAACTAAAATGCATCTACAATCACACTCTTTACTAGGTTCCATAGTCTACATCATTTCCTATGTTTGGATATACCGCCTTTTTACTAACTCAATTAAATCCATAGGTCACTACCCCAAAATTCATCATAAATCTCACTATGATATTATTAATTAATATACCAACCCTTCATAAACTCTATTGAGTCATTAACCAAAGTAACATCTTTTGGATACTTGTTTTGGTAAATCATAATACACTTAACATTTTACTTTTTTTAACTTGGAGTTTTTTTTTAGGTTTTTCTCTTATAAAATCCTTTCTTCATGATTTTAGTTCTTTTTAATATGTTTATTAAATACCATTAAATTTAATAATATTATAAATTATGGATCATTATAGAGTCACTTTAACCATATAACAATGAAATAATTATTTTGAGGTACATATGAAGCCTTTTGAGTGACAAATAGTATCTCAAAGATCCCACAGTTTTTTACAACAAATTCTTAAAAATAGAGGTTTGGGACTCAAGGGAAAAGTTTTTTTGGTCAAATAATAGATCATGACATCTGTAATTAAGATATATTTTTCTTTTTTTGTCATTTTTTTCAGTGTATACTTAGTGTTTCCATTCTTGAGAGGTTTCATTATAAAATCTCTAAGTATTTCCCATTGCAATCCTTTTCATTTTGATTGCCTATGATCAAAACAGTTCTAAATATAGGAACTTGTGTTACTGATATTTTGATTGAATATGACATTTTTAAGGAATATCTAGATATGATCATTTAGATCTAAGAGGTTTCACATAAAAACATGATACTCCTAGGTTAGGGATTGATCCTCCCGCTACTTTGGGTCAAAAGAAAAGAGTTTTGGGGATAGGAAACATTACATTCTTCTTTAATATATTTTTTTAGGAGTTTAAAAATTGATTTCTAAAATTTCATTACATTATTTAGTTTTGATCTCATTACATTATAGTATCCTCTTGTTCTATTAATTTCTTTAATTCAAAGTGTGTATTTACTTTCTAAATTATCCATATATTTCATTGTACAATAAAATTTAGTTATTTTTTAATTATGAATGTTTTTTGGACTTTGAATTGCTTACTCTATTTATTTAAATTTTAGTTAGTTCAAAATGGAACTCTCTCAGTCCTTATGAACAATAACCTATTTAATATAGAAGTTTTTTTAAATACCCCCAACTTGAATCTATATATCTAGGAAAATAGACTCTTTTAGTCATCAATGAGATTGATAATGACCATTAAAGTCCACCTCTAATAGGAAATAGGGTATAAATAAAGGTATAACATGACATCAACCATTTCTATATGAGTTTTAGTACGGTTTCAGGTGTAGTAAATGGTGAAGGGTGTAGGGTGCAAGGTGCATGGTGCAGGGTGTGGGGTGCAGGGTGCAGGGTGCGGGGTGCGTAAGGTGTAGGGTGTAGCAGGCCTGGTGTTTTTTTCTAGAAACTGGAAGATGTAGCCATGATTGTAAATCATGGTAATAGACCTGGTGTTTTTTTATAGAAACTGGAGGCTATAGATATGGTTTCAAACTGTGACATTATACCTATTTACATGGTTTGAACCATGGATATTAGCCCATTTCCATGGTTATAAACTGTGTAAATAAATCTACTTGGAAGAGGATAACACCATAGTTTGTAACTTTGGGAATAAGTATACTTCCATGGTTTGAAACACATCTATAGGGATATTTCCACAGTTCAAAACTGTGGCTATAGTTGTGGCCCTATTACTAGGATAATAAGATCCATTTTCCACTAAACCATGGCTATAGCCTTAATTTCTAGTAGTGAACATGTCTTAGGGACTTCACCTCTCTAATCCATAAGTCACACTTTGATATCTTTTCATAAAGCCTATGTGCTTGAAGCATAATCAGGACTATCTCTAAGTGATTAACATGTTTCTATGGCGTTAGTGAGTAGATGAGGTTATCATTAAAGAACACGACGAAGAATGAGTCCAAGTATGGATGGAAGATATTGTTCATGAGGGCCATGAACTCTACCGAAACATTCATAAGATGAAATAACATTACCAAGTACTCATACGGTCTATACCTACTCTAAAACATCATCTTCATGATTTTCTTCTCTCTAACTTTCAACTGGTGATAGCCCGATTGAAGACCAATCTTGGAGAACCATCAGGATCCCCATAGCTAATTGAAAAGATCATATATCTTGAGTAATAGATATTGGTTATTCATCATCACCAGGTTTAGCTTCCAATAATCAACGCATATCCGAAGACTACCATTGGCCTTCATGGAGAACAACACAGGTGAACCCCACAGTAAATTACTCATCCTGATGAATCCCTTCCTCTCTAAGTCATACAACTAAACCTTGAGCTATCACAACTTGGTTGGTTCCATATGATATAGTGATATCAAATTGGGATGCACACTTGGAATGAGATCAATCTCAGCTTAACTTTACAATACTTTAGAGTCTCTACTAGATCAAAGACTCTCATAAATATTTCAACCCATTCTTCAGCATCCTGAGGGCCTTCAGTGCCCTGGAAGGATGAATAATACTGGAGTTAAAGTTAGGGAATATTTGACTATAGTTTTGAACTCCTACGCCTAACACATGAAATAAGTGAAAGACTCTAGGTTGGAACATACTTGATGCCTAAACCACATAGAAGGTGTAAGATCAAGATCAAATGCATTCTCCTACACGTCCAGTGATAATATTGAAATCTCCTCCCTTATGGAAGTATTTTGGCCTTCTTTCCAAGTAGTCCTATAATACCACGCTGAGGTGACATTTTTTGTAACATGAAGGAAACACTACATAAAAAATATATATTTTAGGATAAAACCTAATTAGTATATGGGATAAAACAAGGTTCTATTAAATAGTCTATGAGATTACATAAGGTTATCCTAGAATTCTACCCTTAACCCAAGGTATACCCCTCCTAGCACTAACCCTGATCTCAATCCATGCATGTTAGTCACAGTCATCATATATATATATACACTAACACAATAATATGCTCAGTTCAACTAATCAATGCTAATAAATATATATCACTACATAATAGAAAAAATATATCAAATAAGAGAAACCATCACAAACATATAACAAAAAATAGGGCATTTAATTATTTAACTACTATACAACACAAAAATAAGTTTATATATGGCATGTGAACCTACGTGCCTAGTCACGATGCATGAATGCACCCTAAATCTAATAAATCACATATAAAAATCATGTGTATCAACCAAGGTAAATTTAATAAATGGTAATATAAAAATATAATTCCTCCACTTTATGGTAACTCATAGGTCCACTATTTAGTGCTATCCAGACACTATCATAGTCCCCCCACCCGAGTACCAACCATCCTAACTCCTGTCTAACCTATCCCAAACCAAGGAAAGGAGAAAAAAAAGTTAGCGAGTCTTGATCATCTGATACCATTTTGTAACATTCCAACCTGAACCACTGGGTCTGATCCGGTAGGTCACATGACCTCATGCACACCTCTCCATATGCAAGAGGCTTCTGACTAGCAGTGAGGGTCTAATTCCATCAATAGGGAGACTATAACCTCGGTATCACTTCATATGATTAATAATAAATAATGATAATAGAATAAATAATTAGAGTAATCATGCAAAAAAGTAAATGGAATACATGTCATGCAAATAAAATCAACACCCAATGTGGAAAATCTATCCCAAATAAATAAAATAGATGAATAAATAGAAGAAAAACTACAAGTCCATTGGAAAATCATCCTCATCCACCACTAGGCACCATGATCATCCACTCAGATATCCACCACTAGGCCCTTTCCCTTCATTGGGTCTCTCATGAAATCAAAAAGCATACTGAAATGCCCGAGTAGAGTGTGCATACAAGACTCAGTAGGACACCACCAATGTGTCCTTACTTGGTGTGATCAAGTATAACCAGTTCATGCCAATAATGATAAATGTGTAATAAGCATTAACACACAACATAAAATTGAGTGGTCGTGCACTAACCAAGATGCCACAATACTCGAATATACCCACTCCGACTCCATGTCGGAAGATAACTGAATGAGTTGGAAGAATCAAACCAGCCCCTGCACGATGTCCTCACAGTGTCATGGTGATGATACCTGACCTCATCTATCCCTCAAGAGGACTTTTTCACCTGGATCCTATGGAAAAGAATATCTAGTACTTGTATTGACTAGGCTATCATGTAGTGAATGACACTTGGAAAATCAAGGCTACCTTGAGCACACCGTCGACATGACACTATGGCTACCTCATACCGCCACCCTATGCTCAGGTCCCTCATCACTATCGTCACAATCAAGCACACTCCACCACTAAGGGATAAATATGTAACGATGGTCCACTTGTCTCTAATACTGCTAACCACCAAGGCATGATAACATATATATAGGCCAAGCACACAAGCAGACATAACATAATATATTATCATGAGTATATAATAGAAAACATAACAACATGCAATAATAATCAAACATGGAAAAATCTACACTAATATCACTCATGGAATCACAACGAATCTAATGGGCCACACACCCACACCCACATGTGATAACAATCAAGTAAAATATCAAACAAGCTAATACATAAATAAAAATATAGCAACATGTGTAAATGATAGCCCAAGAGACAAGGAACTTCCAACCTCAAAAGTCACTGACATCAACAACAAGTATAAACCACCTTGTGTGGTTTGATAACTAGAATGGAAACTTCAACAATCAAGAATACCTCATTTCAACCTTATTATCGTAGTCTTCAACATGTCAATGCTCAAGGTTTATCAAGGGTTCCTAGAACCAAAACTAGTTATTTTATTTCAAAATGAAATAAAATATTGCACGTGATGACAATTTATCTCTCCTGGATAATTTCTAAATTATCATTCTAGGTCAGCGCATGCATTCAAAAAATTCTCCTTATAAATAATTATGCTTTGATAATTTCTCAAAAATTATCATTTCATAATTATCTCTTGATAATTTATCATAAATTATATTTTTATAATTATCTATTGATAATTTATCCTAAATTATCCTTATATAATTATCTTTTGATAATTTATTAGAAATTATCCTTTTATAATTATTTCTTGATAATTTATTACAAATTAAACTTTTATAATCATCTCTTGATAATGTATCATAAATCATCCTTTATAATTATCTTTTAATAATTTATCATAAACAATTCTTTTATAATTATCCCTTGACAATTTATCATAAATCATCCTTTCATAATTATCATTTGATAATTTCTCATAAATTTTCCTTTTATAATTGTCACTTGATAATTCATCATAAATTATCCTTTTATAATTATCTTTTGATAATTTTGCATAAATTATCCTTTTATAATTATTTTTTGATAATTTATTATAAATCATCCTTTTATAATTATCTTTGATAATATCACACAATTATCCATTGATAAATCATTTTAATTATTTTTTAATAATTATTTATAATTATCCTTTGTTAATTTTAAAAAAATTATCATTCGATATTTTTTTATAGATTACCCATGATAAATTAATGTAATTATCATTTGATAATTATTTATAATTATCCTTAGATAATCTCATACAAATACCCCTTGATAATTTTTAATAATTATCTATCGATAATTCATGGTAATTACTGTTTTATAATATTGATAAATTATCACATGAAAATTCGATGTGATTATCATTTTATAATTATATTCAAATAACTCAATGAAATTATCATTTTATAATTCTTAAAATTATTTTTGATAATTTCTCAAAAATTTTCTCCTGATAATTTTTATAGATTAGATTTTGATAATTTGGTCTAATTATGTTTGGACATTTCTTTATTTTTTTATCTTCCAAAAAATTTCACATAGTTATCATTTGATAATTTATACAATTTTATTTATTAATTTTGTGCAATTATTGATTGATAATTTTATAAATTATCCCTATAAATAAATAGAGAATAAAAAAATTAAAAAAATAAAACCTATCTTCTTCATTGTGCATCTCCCCATATAGGATAAGAAATGATCACAACATGTCTTTATCTGGGATGAAAAACACCGACCGAGTCTTATTAACTATGTACAAGGGGATACAGGGTTTATTAGACTTAATGGAATGAACCCACAAGGAATAACCCATGATTTAGGTATTTTAACATCCAAAAAATCATCCCTCATTCATTAAATTCCAAAACCCCCATTTAAATCACCGATTCAACTAAAAATTTAAGGCAGAGTCATTAATTTATCCTGACATTGCCAACTTGAATGTTTCAAAATGATTGAAATTCGAAGGTTTCAGATCAAACCCAAAACAAAATGGAGGTAATGGAGAGTTTTAGAAGATGATATATTAAAAAAAATTAATTTTTAATTAATTAAAATAATATAATAATATAAATAAATATTAAGAATTTATCCACTCATGTGATCTGACCAAACTCCGGCGGCACACAAATGTTATATTGTTCCTAGGGTAAACCCCACATCCCAGGCCTAACTATGGTCTCAAATTTCTCATATTACACACCGTTTGAGAGATATTAATTTTTTTAAGAAAAATAATATATTAAAAAAAATTAAAAGTTATCCTCACATGTGATCTTACCAAATGTCTAATGCACATAAATATTTTGCTACACCTAGGGTAAAACAATCACCCCATACCTAACAATGATCTTATATTTCTCATACAATGCACCATTTGGGATATATTTAATTATTTTTTAAAAAATAATATAATAAAAAATATTAAAATTTATCCCCATGTGAGATCTTACCAAACGCCTGACGTGCACAAATGTTATGCTGCGCCTAGGGTAAAACTCTCATCCCGGACCTAAAATTGGTCTTTAATTTCTCATACAATGCACTGTTTGAGAGATATTCAATTATTTTTGTAAAAATCATGCACGCATAATATAATATGTTTAATATTTTTATTTCTTCAGCATTGAGGCTCTATGGGCCTCAGAATCCTGTGCTATCTCAGCTTCTAACTCTGAAAATATTTCATAGAATATTCTGAGGCGTTGATTAGGATTTTAACCATACACAAATCCATTTAAATCATATATTAAAAGTCTTTTATTGAAAAATTATATTTTCATATAAAAAAATCATAAATTATTATCAATTAGGGTTTTTATTCTTTAAAAATTCAAGATATTACATGATAAATATAAATCACAATAATTTTCACCTAATAGAATATCAGTATAGGAAAGGTTTCAATGTCCGTCCGATTAAAATTTTATACAAACAATTATGAAAATATTGATTAATTCTTCTAAGACAACTCTTTGAGTGGAATGGATCGCCTCAAAGCTGGTGGCAGATGGGGTGGGGGTGGGGATCTTCACATAGTGGTTGTTTCTTATGTTGTTTCTTCTCTTTGATCCCTTCCCATAACATTTTCTAACAAATCTGATGGCCAATTAAGTTTTTATTATAGAATATCTAATCTTGTGAACTCTTTTATTTTTTTATGTTTTCCCCCATTCATTTGTTTTCTCAAAATATGTTTAGGGTGACACCCCAAAACCCACACATCTGATGTGGCCATACTGTTTTAGCCACTTTAAGGCCATTGATAGTAGATTTTCATCAGGAATAACTGATGATGATTCTTATATCTAAGTTGGATAAAACATATAGGAAAATAAGTAAACATTATTATATAATTCCAATTTAAATTAAAACAAATTTTTATTATGTCATACTTGCACATGATTACCATTATTTTTGTATGTTTTTATCTATTAATATCCCTTATTTATTTATATGTGCCTCATTCCATAACACATGACATGGGATGAATGTGGCTTTAGATTTCTATTCATTGATCTGAATATAAAAAGAGGAACATAATTATGTTGTTGTTTCATGTCACATAAAATTATTACGGTAGATTTAAAACACGTACCATTTTTTTAAGTGAAGGGTACCCCATCCTTGCTTTATGGTAGGGGTATGTTAATTTTTATCCTCGTTGCTTATTTTCAGCACTCATTTGTTGTTTTAAAAATTAACAATTCTTAATCAAAGTGATTAATACACGTATTGTCAAGCAATTTATTACTAGTCACAATGTATCTAAAAAGAAGTCTCCTCATGAATAATAATAAATGCATCCCATGATTGTTGATTTATTAGGTGCACATACCTATGTGGTGGGTGTAGATTTTACCTTCATCATCTTTGAGATGGTACTTCATAATAATTTTGCAAAAGATTCTATGAGCCTTTATACTAATCATTAATACAAATTTCATTCAAGAGTCTTCTACTATAAATGAAATCTATAAGGGATAATGAAGAGTATGTCAATGTTTCATTATTTTTTTTAGTAAAATAAATAAATTATATCATAATGTTTCTTTAATATCTTCCCAAATTAGTGTCTTAAGAATGGGAATAACACTGTGCACAAATATACATCAATAATAATGAACATGTGAGTGGTGAGCCTAATGGAACTAATGAACATGGCCTTGTTGGGGTTAACAAGCTGGCCACATTCATTCCATCCAACCTCGAATTTGATGCCTTTGTTTCTCACCTTAATAATTTTTTCTAACACCTTCATGATATGACTCTACTATTTTTTATAAGACATATTTTGTTCACAGTTTACTATTTCCTTGGATTCAACATCATCAATATGTTGTTCCTCTAGATTGGTATCATCGGCATGTGCAAAATGTTGTTGTTTCTCTACATTGGGAGTACCAACATGTTGAATAACCTATTGTTCCTTAGGATTGGGAGCTTCAGTATGTGCATGAGTCATTATCTATAGAAGTGGACGAACATTTAATTTAGATTAATTAAATGAAATAATGAATAGATAATAATATGAGGTAACACAATTTATATTTTAAAAATTATAACTTGATTATTGAAATCTCTTTTTTTAAAGGTTGAGGGGATTTGACCTCTCCATCGCGTATCCAAATCACTTTATTATGGTCACCTATGACATATAAGACCCTTTCTACATTAGGACCATTGTGAAATGATTTTGATGTCCCAATAAAAGGGTAAAACTCAATTTAATTGACATATGAACCTTTAGTGGTTTTGGTCGATAATATAATAATTGACCACTTTCTGTTTGCAGGATCTGGAACATAAAATAATTGCACTATCTATGATGCCATTATAATTGGTCTGTATTTGTACCCTTCCTTAATAAAATCCAATTTCATGAATCCCAATTCATTTATTTTAATATCAATCCTGTTATCAACCCACTTGCATTGAAAAATCGTCACTTGGAATGTTTTATAATTGAACTCCCATATTTGTTTGATGATGCCAAAGTATGACATATTTTCATAAATTGGATTTCTATCCTTGGTACCAGATACATGAATTGATTCTACCATAAGTGTAACTTCACTATTTTTCTTGGTACTATGTTCATCATGTTCATTTATATATAACTTATAACCATTAATTACATATCCATTATAATATAATACATGAACACTTGGTCCTCTAGCTAGCCATTAAAGTCGTTTTGAAATTGAATTCGAATTTTTAGTTGAATCCTTAAAAATATGGTCTCAAAACCATCTTATAAACTATTAATTATGTGTATTTGATATCTATCTTTCATCCATTGATGGATTTAAAGGATTAAGAATTAATTTTTGGGTTTCAATATATGGATAAACCTCTAAAATATTATACAAAATGTAAATGTGGTCCTATTCTCAATCTGTAATAGTAATCATGACAATATCTATTCCAGAAATTACTTCACCCATAAACCACCTAGTGTGATGAGATTTTGGTAGACCAATTATTTCCACATCGGGCAAGTAGTCGGTATAGAATTCGGTAGCTTCCTCAACAACATATCAATCTATAATACAACATTTTGACTAATTTTCATTTTTGACATACCCTTTCAAAATCATCGTACACCATTCAATAGGGTACACCCATCTATAATGTATAGGACCACATAGTTGAATCTCTATTACCAAGCGAACCATCAAGTGAACCATTATATCAAAAAATTTCAAAGGGAAGAACATCTCTAATTTATATAATATTACAGAGATTTACTTTTCTATAGTTGAAAATTTCAATAGGTTTATAACTTTTCTACATATAGGTTTGGAAAATAAATACACCTTGGTTAATGTATAATGGACATTCTTGGAAAAAATACAACGTAAATCTACTGATAATAAATCTTTTATCAAAATATGATAATCATGTGATTTCAAACCCTTTAACTTTAAATCAATCATTGACATGATATTCTTTATATTTGATGAATACCCATATGGAACCATTACATCATTCAAGAAGTTAAAAAACTGATATCTCTATTTCCTAGAAAGAGTGTAAGCAGTTGGAGGAAGAAAAATCCATTTTCACTCTTTACTAGAGCCAAATCTTCCCATATTACCATGTCAATCATATACAACCTATCCTTAATTTCATCCTTTGTTTTGAAAGGTGCATTTAATAATGTTCCAATAAAATTATCACATTTTTTTTCAACATTCATAATATCAATAAAATTCCTGATGTACAAACATTTCCATTATGGAAATTCAAAAAATGATCTCTTTTTTCCATCTAGTTTTTGTAAGGTTTTTTTGAAAAAGGTTTACCAAAATTAGTGTCCATATCTTTTACTTTCTCAAGCAGTTGATCAACTGTTAGTGGATATGATGTTTTATGTTCTTCTCAATTCCCATAGAATGATGTTGGCCAAGATCAATACTTATGTCAATGGGGTAGAAATCTGCAATGTCCTAGAAACATAGTCTTCGATGAATATTTCAACCTAATTGATTGTTTGCCTTGTTCACAAATGGGAAACCCTTGAGTTCTTTAATGTAATATCATGAAAAATATCCATAATTAGGAAAGTCATTTTTCATCCCTTACAAGATGGATCAAAACCTGAAATCTTAATTTATGTAAGCATCATACAACATAACACCTAAATCCCATAATTATTTCAAATCTTCAATCATTAGATCCAAATAAACATCAATATCATTACCTGATTGTTTTAGTCCTAATATAAGTTGATATAACATAATGTATTTTCATTTCATGTATAACCATGGTGAAAAGTTATAATTTACCAACATAATCATCCATATACTATGAGTACTGCTTTGAAAACCATTAGATGGATTGGATCCTCCACTCATAACACCTGTAGATGGAAGCTTGAAATTAAATTGCTCAATCACATGTCCAAATTTCTTATAATTAGTAAAATGCATAGGAATTAGAGAAAAAAATCCCAAACCTTACATGTTCCATTTCTTTGTCGAATTTGATTGGGATCCAAACCATAGAGGAAACATCCCATAGAATTTGAGGGTGCCAAATATACCAACTGAGGCCGAAAACATGAATCCAGACCTGAGTGGTCTATTTTCCATCTAATGTTGGATTAAAACTGGGATCCCAATCTTGGATTCTTATAATTTAAGGTTTGAGAGAGATAAAACCTATTACCCAAGCTTTAACCTTTAGATCAATCTATGGAAATATAATGTGGAAAAATTTATTACCGAGTGACGTGATTTTCCATCTTCCAAAGCCCCAAAAACAAAGAATATGACTTCATAAATCCTCAATCTTCTTAAGGATTGGATCCCTATTAGATCACCAACTGAGCAATTATCAAGTGTTTGCACTCATAAATACATTGAAAGATAATCAGATGATTTTCTTCAATGAAAGAAAGTGATCCATTTTTTGTGATCCTCCCAGAAGACGAAGACCCAATTCGAAAATCATCGAAGAACCTGGATGAGGAGCTATAACCTTACTTCGGTTCATTATATCGAGATAAGGATAGATAAATAAATACTAAAAAATGATTAAATATATTTTTAACATTATTAATTAATATATAATAATAAATGAATAAATTATATTAAATAAATTACAAAAAATATTAAAAAGTAAATTAACAACATTTATGTTAATTACATACTCATAAAAAAGAAGAAAAATGAATAAATAGATGATATTAATTATATAAATAAAAAAATTATTAAAAATGAATTATATTAACTATACAAAAATATTAATAATTAAATTAAATCGAATTAAATTAAATCAAATTACTCAAAATGGATCACTCATGGATTTGGAAACCAAATCCATGATCCAAAATTTATTAATAAAATGAAAAAATACAAGGAATGATGCAGGTTAAACAAGACATAAAATGCTGACATTAGAAGAAAAAAAATCCTGATAAAGTATTTTAATCACTATAAATCACTATGGATCCCAAATTCCTTGGATATCTTCCTCTGCCCTTTAGGTTTTGATCTCTCTGATATGTCTTGACCCTTTCTCGAGCCTCATATTCTTCATCCGATAATGATTGGGGGAAGTCTTATGGAGTGGAGAAAATCCTGATTTTCCAAAATAGATCTCAAAATTCCATCTCGGTATTTGATTAGAATCTATCTTCAATGTTTATTGATAAGAAATTATAAACTATTAAATACTCAGAGAAACCAAATACATCTGAATCCATCATATAAAAAATGACTTCAAGTTGCGAAAAAAACCATTCCACCACTTCCTTACTAAGGCCTCCAGTGGGCCTTTCTCCTTCATGGTCCTCTAGAGGGAGGATACTAGAGTTTTTTTCCATGAAATATTACATTTCTCATATGAGGACTTTCCATAAGAGATATATGCAATTTTCATTAGGTCAGTGAAGTGGGGTGGATAAGACCACTCCTTGTTCCCTGAAGTTTGGGATTGTTCCCCTTATAGAGGAGTTTCAGTATCTTGATTTATAATCACAACAAAACCCATTCCAGCCAACTCTATCTGCTCATCCTTTTGAATGCTAGTGAAAAGTGGCTAAATCGTCCCCTGATATTCTTCCATTTGTGAGGATTTCCTATAGATGACTAATTGGAAGCCTTCATCATCCACAGTAATGGTTTTATTTTTATAAGAAGAGGCTTTATAGAAGCCCCTTACAGGGGCCTACATAGGATTATATTTGTATAAAATATTCATAGTTCCTACTATATCATTAGAAGAAGACCCCTTCTTATGATATACAGAAGATGGAGAGACAAAATTTATCTTTGTCTTATCCTTCTTTTTAGTTGACATGAGCAGGTTCTTCTCAAGGTGGAGTTTCTCATCAACTTTTTCTTGAGAATCCCTTTCATCATCCATTTGACCATCCTCCTTGGAATACCTTTCATTAGAAAAATTTTCCTGTAATTGTTCTCTCAAATAATAGTGACATTTTTGCCTCTCTGTGGGTGTAGGGATTATTCTCGAATCACGTAAATTACAATGACTTTGTTCTTATTCTTCTTCTTTTTTTACTATCTTTTTTTTCTTCATCTTCAAACCTATTTTTTGGTATGACTCTTAAAGTTTCCTCAACAACTAGCATAAAAGGTTGATTTTTGATTTCTAAAATTGAATGATGGTTATGGAAGAAGGAAAGGTGAAGATTTACCACTTCAATGGAATTGAATTCAGCTATTAGAGGATACATATCAAATACTATCTTTACCAGAAGAAAATGTAATTGTCGCTTATTGGTTTAAAGCCAACAGACATGGAGCAGTCGGAGTGGAAGCTACTAGATTGACAGGTTCTAAGAGTTGTGCACATTACATTAGAAAAAAATGCGACATTCAACATCAGAGAGGAGAAGATGATGATGGGGCTAATGAAAGCTCTCATGAATATATACAAGAAGACTTCAATTTAAAACAAAGTTCATTTGATGTGATGATTTCTCAATCTAAAAATGGTTTAAGGAAGAATTGTTACATATCACATCAATTAATTCAACACAATCATAAGTTAGCTGACATCATTGGAAATTGTGCTTGATGATGAGGTATGTGCAATGGTTTTACTTTCTTCATTACCTAATAGTTGGAAAGAGACTATAATAGTTGTGAGTAGTTCTTTAGGATATACCTAGCTAATTTTGAAAGATGTATGATCCTAATCCTTAGTGAAGATATTCTAAGAAGAGAATTAGGTGGATTCTATAGTTTTGATCTGATCATTGAAGGAAGAGGAAGATATGCACAATGAGATAATCAGATAGGATGATGAAAGTTAAGAGGAAGGAGTCGAGGCAAGGCAAAGGGGGATGGTTCTACCTGCTATATTTTCAGGAAGAAAGGACATTTCAAAAAGGAGTGCATAGAAAAAAAAAGGCACCTAAAACTAATGTAGAAAACACAATAGATAAAGGAACTAATGATGTGTTGATGTTGATCATGGATAGCCTTATGAAGTCTTGGATTTTAGACTCAGGGTGGTCTTTCCATTCCACATCGGAGAAGGGTTTCTTGAACAATTATGTTTCTAGAAATTTTGGCAAGGTACATCTTTCTGATGATGAACCCTTATAGATCATGGGGAAAGGAGATGCATGGATCAAGACCAATAGTGGGAGTTTTCTAGTTTTGGATAATGTGAGGTATATCCCTAGTTTAAGAAGAAATATTATTTCTATCTAACAAATTGATGCTACAAGTTTTAGTACCACATTCACTGGTGGTGCATGAAAGATCACCAAAAGGGATATGGTCATAACTCGGGGAGAAAATAATGGTACACTATAAAACATGATAAAAAATTGCATAGACATGGTTGCTTCAATAAAGACTGTTGAATATTCACAACTATTTCACCATGGGCTAGGACACATGATTTAGAAGGGGATAAAGGTGATGAAAACAAAAGGATTTCTACTAGAGCTAAAATTAGTGGATGTTGGCCTATGTGAATATTGTATCTTTAGAAATCAAAGAAGGTGTATTTTTGGAAAGGAGGAAAAACACCGAAGGCTAGGAAGCTAGACCTGGTGCACACTAATGTTTGGGGTCCTATACCAGTACATTCCCTTGGAGGGTCACAATATTATGTGACATTTATCGATAACTCAACAAGGAAGGTATGAGTTTACTTTATAAAAAGAAATTATAATGTATTTAAGGTGTTTTAGTAGTAAAAAACCATGGTGGAGAATGAGTCAGAAACAAAGATGAAATGTTTTAGTTTGGAAAATAGTGGAGAGTACGACAACAATGAGTTCATGGAATTCTATTCAAATAATGTAATTCAGTGAGAGAAGAAAATTTTAGGAACACCACAACAAAATGGTGTAGCTAAAAGGATGAGTAAGACACTGAATAAACATTCTAAGATCACGAGGCTACATTCAGGGTTACCCAAGACCTTATGGGCTGATGTAGTGAACATGGAAACATATCTCATCAATATGAGTCTATCTATACCAATGGGAGAATGTCTACCCTAGGAGCTCTGGTCTGATAAGGATGTAAAACTATCACATTTATGAGTCTTTGGTTGTTTGGAATATATACATATTGATTCTTATACAAGGGATAATCATGATTCTAAGTCCAAACCATGTTTCTTTATTGGATATGGCACTAGGGAGTTAGGTTACTACTTTTGGTATAATCTCAACAAGATGGTCATTAGAAGCTAGAACATGGTATTTAATGAAGGTATCACATACAAGGATCATTATACAACTAAAGTTGACAGTGGGAATAAAGAATCAAAATACCATAAGCAAGTGGAGCTTGAAGGTATACCTGAGCATGTGACACCAGAACCAGTGGAGCCTACCCCTCAAGTAGAGTTGAGGATATCAACATGGGTGAGGACTATACAGGGGTATTTACTATACTTAAATTATCTGTTATTGATTGACAATGGATAACCAGGATGTTTTTAATAGGAAATGAAGTTAAGGGATTTGAGAAAGTGAGAGATGTCTATAAAGGATGATATTTCCTCATTTCATGATAACAACACTTTGGAGTTGACACCTATACCAAGAATAAAGAAAGCATTGTAGAATAAGTGGGCATACTGGGTCAAGGAAGAACATGATGGAAATATGAGGTACAAATCAAGGATGGTGGTAAAAGGTTTTCAATAGAAGGAATAAGTGGATTTCACTGAAAATTTCTCACCTGTAGTGAAGCTTACAACCATTTGGGTGGTTCTCATTATTATGGAATCTGAAGACTTCTATCTTGAGTAGCTTGATGTGAGATGGATTTCATTCATGGAGATATAGAGGAGGATATATATATGTAGTTTCTAGAGGGATATGTTGAGTTTGGGAAGGAAGTCTTGGTATTCAAACTCTAGAAGAGATTATTTTGGTTGAAGGAGGAACCTGGGCAGTGGAACACAAAGTTTGATTCATTAATTACTAAAAATGTATAAAAACTATGTGGCATGAATCAATGTTGCTACATCAAGTATTTTAGTGATAAATATATTATACTTATTCTATATGTGGATGAAATTCTCATTATAGGACCATGTATGTAGAGGATTGATGAGATAAAAGGGAAACTAGATGAGGATTTTGTGATTAAAAATCTTGGAGAAGTTGGGAAGATTTTAGGGATGAAGATCAAGAGAGACCGTGAAATAGGAACTTTTATTCTATCATAGGAAAATACATTATAATGGTTCTAATAAGATTCATTATGATGGAATAAAAGTCAGTTTATATTCCCCTAGAAGGCCAATTCAAATTATCAAAAGAGAAATCACCAAAGATAGCAGAATAGGTTGAGTACATGGAAAAGGTTCCATATGTATAATCTATTTGAATCCGAATGTATATCATGGTATGTACTTGACCTGACATTGCTCGTGTAGTTGGAGTTGTGATAAGGTATATGGATAACACTAGAAAGAAACATTGGGAAGCTGTTAAGTGGATATTGAGGTATTTAAAGGGAAACAAGGAAGTATATCTATGCTTTGGGAAAGGAAATTCATTGCAGGGGTATGTGGATGATGACCTTGGAGGTGACATTGAAAGTATGAGGGTCACCAAAGGTTATGTATTTACTTATGGGGGAACTGCAATAAGTTGTATATCAAAATTTTAGAAGGTGGTGGATTTATGCACCATAGAGGCATAATACATCATTGTAACAGAAGTTGGAAAAGAGATGGTTTGGGTGAAAAACTGTAGAGACCCAAAGCTTGATGTACATGGAAATTACATTACTTTTTCGGAATACTTAATACATAACAAAACCAAACACCAAAGGACCGTAATAGTTTAGTGTCTTTGGAAACTCAGAACGTAATCTTCTAATCATGGTGAAAGATCTTCAACATCTCCCATAAAGATCTTCCCCTTTTGGTTTTCTTACCTAAAAAATTTCTTTAAATCCTAGTGAAAAGAAAACATATAAAGGGTGAGATCAAATGATCAGTAAGGGTAAGCATGGATAAAATAAAACAAATCATAAACATTTGAACATAAAAACATGAACATAATGTTTAAACATCAAAATCTTAGGCAATAACATAAAACATGGCAGTACATAAGGAATAGATCATAAAGAAACATTAATAATGATAAAATATCATGGGAATAAAACATGTGATTGTGGAAACCATTAAAAACATGATATGATTTCCATAGTATCCAAGGCATTGCTTCCAAGACTATCTTAGTGGACAAAGTCCCTTTCTGAATCGAGTTTACTCCTCGTTCCAGTCCTGTATTACTGAACCGGATTAACTTACCATTCCAGCCATGTATATCTCATGAGATATAAATATTTACCCAATGCATTGGAGGTAGATATAGGTCCCACCCATCTCATAATGAAATCATTATTACTTGTTCCACAACATGAACATAAATCATTCATTATTACCCAAAGTATAAAATGGGTTTAATAAACATCATCCCATTATAACATAATCCATACAAAAAAATGGATATAATTTCATCATAAGAAAAGTGAAACCATGTAAATAATTGATACATTATACTTGAAACATACACATATGTAATAATTTCATCTTATATTGAAAATGGTTTTGATAAAACACTTGAAATGAATTTTTGAGGAAAATATCATTTCTTTTCAAAATCATTTTCTTTTCTCAAAATGCCATGAAGTTTTAAAATAAAAGGGTTTTGTTGAAAATAATCATGCAATATTGTATATTAAGCTTCATAAAAATGAGGCGTTATGAAACCGTAAAAATCCTTTCATGCCATATAAGTTAAAAAAATAACATTCTCCTCGTACTTTTGTCGAAAAAGTCAAAAAGTACCTCGTATGGTAAAAAAAAGAAAGATTCCTTACAAACCATGTAGTAAAAGTCAAAAATGGTTAAAAATGACTTTAAACATACATGAAAACATTTTTAGGAAACATGGACATTGATGATAATAATAACCCTAGTAAATACTTACGAATAAACAATCTCCGATAAGAATGAGATTGGAAAAGTTATCCCTTACCTTATGTCCGATATGCTTCGTATGTATCCGAACCTCCTGTATAATGATTTAAATAATGTCATTGACTTATTACAGAATAATATTCATTGTTATGATATCATATATCATTTAATTATGACTTTATATTACCCGTTCTTTTTCAAATTCGATGTAAAAGCAGCGATTTGGGTAAAATTGTTTCATTTATTGTACGTATTTCGACTTGTTGTTCTTGATATTATTAATTATATCCTGATTTAATTAATTCCATAATGTAAAACATGATTTATATATAATATATATTCAGCATATACATATATATATGATAGAATGATAAATGGAATGAAATACACCGTTCATGGAGACAGTAGGCCGTACGTACGCATGAACGCTGTTTTCGTTTCCTTATTGAATTGAATGGAATTAAGTAGATGACATACATACATATATATAAATAAATCAAGTATCATTATTATTTCATATATTTCATTATTACTTATTATATATACTTTATAATCATTCATGAATGGTTAATCATTGAGAATGAATCTCATCGCGTCGTGGAGACGGTAGTCCGTACGTACGCACAAGCGATGATATCATTCCCATGATCATGGAATTGTATTGAAGTGTATGTATAATATTTAAGAATCAATATAAATTTACAATAATCATATATAGTTATTTATTTACACCATTATACCCATCCTGGTAAGGTGGTGGTCGAAAACAGATTACACCACGGCGTGGAGACGGTATTCCGTACGTACGCACGTGCGGTGATTTCGTTTTCTGTAAGATGGATAGAAGGTGAAATAGGGTTGTTTCATATTTATAATAATATATCAGTATATAATTAATACTGATGTTATTACTTTATAATTATACAACTAAAGAAGAAGAATTTGAAGAAGAAAGAAACTTGATAGAATCGGAAGAAGAGATTACCTCTTCTTCGACGTACCTCCTTTAAGCCTTCTCTTAAGGAAGTAGATTTGGTCTTTTGAGAAGACCAGAACCTCCAGAATGTTTCTAGGGAAGTGGAGAAGAGAAATGGTCAGGGTTTGGCCAAGATTAAAGGCTCAAAAGGGTGTGAATAGAAGAGGGAAGGGGTGCCCTTTTTATAATGGAGGAGAGGGGCACCTTTGGAAAAACTTAAAATATTATTTTATAATAAAGTCATATTCGGTTTTTAATAGATCCAAATTAATTTGTTTCAAAGATAAGGTGGGTATGGATCTAAATAATCTCAACCAATAGATTTTAGATAGGTTTGGGTCATTATATTAACCTTATCTTTTAGTTTTAACTCTTAGTTAATTAGATTGACATTTACCATGTCACTTTGTATTTTTATATTATATAGTTAATAAACTTACCATATACATCCAAGAGACCCCCCAAATGGTCCATTAATGATAAATTTATCATGATATAAGTATAGTGGCCAAACCTTATATTTTTAGGAATATAATAACAATTAATAATATAATATTTGTTTTAAAAACTATTTTATGTCAATTTAGACACTATTTGGTAATTGATTTTTGTGTAATTCATAACAGCATGATTAGTTCTAAAAAAGTTAATTAAATAAATAATAACATGTCATATAAACCTATAAAATTAGTTTAATTCATAAAAAGTCTCAAATTACATTTATTTGGGTATTTATAACATCATTTATGTTAATATTTAATTAATAAGATAATTACTACATCATCATTATGTCATAAATAAATTAAATTATTTAATGTATAAAAATTATAAATAAAATTACATTATGTAGGAAATATTTTTATCTTTCTATTGAATATTTATAGTTGAATTTATCTTATGTATAACCCTATATTAAAAATGATTTAGTTATTAAACTTTGATTTTAACTATTTTAACCCTTCTTTAAATAAATTAATAATAAATGTCCTAATCTAATCCAAGTGGACCTAAATGGTCATATTTAATTTCTAAGGTTGTTTTTGGTCGAATTAAACTTATCAAATAGAATTATGACACGTTTTAGGGTAATAATAATATCATTTTTACCCTTAATTACCCTATTTAATTTTAACTATGGTAAATAAAAGTAAAAAGTTACTATTCACCAAAAATTATTTTCATCTCATTGAACCACATTTTAGTCCTTTATATTAATTGTGTCTCTAGGATTTTGAAAATTTGACTCACAGAAATGGTAAAATTAAGTTTTATGTAAGTTTGCAAAAAGCTCCTAGGAGGTAGGTAAAAGACGGTGAAAAGTTCAATAAAATTTTTATATATCGAAAATTATTATAAAATGACTCCAATGAATTACATTGAAATTATATAGGTATTATGTATCAATTTTGACCTAAAATAAATTTAAATAAAATAAATAATTATTTAAATAAAAAGTCGGTTTTTGAATAGTAACCCAGTGTTTTCACTATTTATCAAAAATTGAAAGTTTTTAGAAAAATACCAAAAATTAACCCTAGGCTAATTTCGATATTCCGAATCCAAAAATGAAGTCCATTTTGAAAGATAAAATTTATAAAATTTCAAAAAGTGGGTATTACTATTCTTAACGGCCAGTTCATAATAATATTATAATAATATCTCGTTTAGTGAAACTCGGTATTGCGTACTACACACGCTATCAAGGAAGGTCGCGATTGCGTGTAATGTAAGCCAAGTCAGGGTTTCATGTAGTGCAAGACTCCTTTTTTTTTTGCGTATAACAGAATACAACCATATTTCATTTATACATTGAATATATATATATATATACACTCAATGTTGCGTAGAATAACTACTATCAAACGAACTTGAAATTGTGTGTAACACGATCCAAGAATAGTGTTGCGTATACTGCAAGCTAATACAATGTTGTGTATAGTGCAAGATAATCTTGGTGTAGCGTACTACAAAAGATATCAGAGAAATTAAAAAGAATAATTCTCATAAAATCTCGATTTGTTACATTCTACCCCCCTTAAAATGAATTTTGCCTTTGAAATTCGTCGGGGTTATAAATGGTTTTCTACTTGAAAGTTTCTTTAATTTAATCCCACATCGTAAAATGGAATAAAAAAACTTAACTTCAAAAACTAAAGTATGAAACTTAACAGTTACCCAAATTAACTAATCACTGGGTTTCCACGTAGGAGAACATAGGTGAAAATATGGATATGGAATAGAAATCTAATCGTCATGTTCTGATGGAGAGTGGTAGAGAAAATGGCTATGAAAAATCCAACAATCACAAAGCCATAAATTTGTGATGTTCTAAGGTACCATCCGATTCATCAGATATGAGAGTACTAGGACAACATTTTTTTTTGTTTTCAAGATCATTTCCCTAAAGTTGAAGAATTGTTGAATTAAAAGAAATAATTACTTTATTTTGATACAATCTCACCGTTGCTCGTGCCTCGAACAATTTCCACTTCATCTCTTAAATAAATGAAGTTGCATGTGTCTTCTATAAAGTGTAAGAAGATTATGCGATAGAATGATAGGTCATTCCATCTATTTCTATCGCAAAAAGTTTAACACAATTTATTAAATATAAAAAAGTCCATCTATGTTGAGATTAATCGTATACAGTTTCTAAAATGGACTTATACTTCATCTATCATAGCGCTTAATAAAATAAAACTAGTTTCTACTAACCAGGGACTTCTTGTAGGCTAGTGGTAGGCGATAAAGGCCTGTCACACTTTGGTTGTGGGTTCGATTCCCGCATCATTGTCCGACGCGACGGGTTGTCAACTGTTCTGTAGGTTGTCCCTTTTCTTAAACTACACTATTATAACATTCTATCAATAATATCGAAAAAATTTCTAGCATTAAACAATACTAACTTATGATCAACATAATCCATTCCAATCTTTAGGCTTATCCAAAATACTTCTTTCCAAACTCATAGTATAAAGAGAACAATTACAAAAATGGTCATATAACAAGCACGTGAATACCATCATTTATCCCTCAAATATCAAAAGATTTATCTTGTTGATCGCATTCCAAACATGTGAATACCTCAATCATGTATTCTCTAAAAAAATGAATACCCATTGACTCTTAGTGAAAACATGAATGCTGTCAAAATTTAACACTTTCCATGTACCAAAATCCCAAAATTTCTATATACTCAAACCATGATATAACTTTGTCCTTATATCAATCATGAGCTCATGAATACTATCAAAAATTTCATTATCTCCTTATCCCTTCTTTATGCGCATATCAACTACTTTCCAAAAATATCTGAATAAACTTTCATGGTTATCAGTACCATTCAACATATACTTTCAAATAGTTTAGGAAAAACAATAGTGTAACAATCCTTAGATGTGTCTTTATTCCATAGTACTACTACCTATACAACATAACTCTTGATAAACATAAATCATTCCACCACCTTCTTAAACCATTGAACAAGCTTCAACACTTATTTTATCTCATATATCATTTGTAGTCTCCTCATCATCATCCACATAAATACTACCCATATGACCATGCTGATTCTCTTCATGAGATTTTCCCTTAGGGCATTGGTTTTCAAAATGCCCATATATTCCACATTTAAAACATCTAATAATTGTTGATGTCGTATCAATGTCATTATCCTTCTCCATGGTGTTAACTGACCCTTTTCCTTTGCACTTATTGGATTTGTGTCCTTCTTTTCCACACCCAAAGCATCTTCCAGTTCCTTTGAAACATTCTCCTTGATGCCTCTTCTCACATGATTTACATGATAGAAATTGAACTTTCCTTCCTCTATGATCATCATGAAACTCCATCTTTCTCTTATTAGCTGAGTCGGGAAACTTACCAAAGTTGAGATTATTGATCATATTATGAGATTTCTGATTAGGCATAATAATGATATGTGGACTTCCAGTTCCAATTTCATTTGGTTTCTCATGAAGAATATCATTCCATTGTTCATCATATCCTCCATTATTGTGAATCTTCCTGTTCCCAGCCATTTTCTAAAACCCAAAAAAATAGTGTGAGAGGCCAAAATCATAATCAAGGGGGATTACCTTCAATATCTAACATCTTAAGTTTAATTCTAATATCATTACCGTAATTCTAGGAATATAACCTATACTTATACTTAACCTTAGGGACATCCCTATACATACCTTAGAAATATATCTAGGGATCTCACTAAAGTTTTCGCATCCTATTTTCCAAAGGTTAACTAAACCTTTCCTATGATACCAACTGTAGAGACCCAAAGATTTACGTACATGGAAATTAAATTACTTTTGAAGAATACTTAATACATAACAAAAACAAACACCAAAGGACCGTAATAGTTTAGTGTCTTTGGAAACTCGGAATGTAATCTTCTAATCATGGTGAAAGATCTTCAACATCTCCCATAAAGATCTTCCCCTTTTGGTTTTCTTACCTAAAAACTTTCTTTAAATTATGGGGAAAAGAAAACATATAAAGGGTGAGCTCAAATGCTCAGTAAGGGTAAGAATGGATAAAATAAAACAAATCATAAACATTTGAACATAAAAACATGAATATAATGTTTAAACATCAAAATCTTGGGCAATGACCTAAAACATGAAAGTACATAAGGCATAGATCATAAAGAAACATTAATCACGATAAAATAGCATGGGAATAAAACATGTGATTGTGGCAACCATTAAGCACATGATATTATTTCCATAGTAGCCAAGGCATTGCTGCCAAGACCATCTTAGTGGACAAAGTCTCTTTCTGAATCGAGTTCACTCCTCGTTCCAGTCCTGTATTACTGAACCAGATTAACTTACCATTCCATCCATGTCTATCTCATGAGATATAAATATTTACCCAATGCATTAAAGTGAGATATAGGTCCCACCCATCTCATAATGAAATCATTCTTAATTGTGCCACAACATGAACATAAATCATTCATCATTACCCAAAGTATAAAATGGGTTTCATAAACATCATCCCATTATAACATAATCCATACAAAAAAATGGATATCATTTCATCATAAGAAAAGTGAAACCATGTAAATCATTGAGACATTATACTTGAAACATACACATATGTAATAATTTCATCTTAGATTGAAAATGATTTTGATAAAACACTTGAAATGAATTTTTGAGTAAAATATCATTTTTTTCAAAATCATTTTATTTTCTCAAAATGCCATGAAATTTTAAAAGAAAAGGGTTTTGTTGAAAATAATCATGCAATCTTTTATAGGAATCTTCATAAAAAATGAGGCGTTATGAAACCATAAAAATCCGTTCACGCCGTATAAGTTAAAAAATAACATTCTCCTTGTACTTTTGTTGAAAAAGTCAAAAAGTACCTCGTATGGTAAAAAAAAGAAAGATTCCTTACATACCATGTAGTAAAATTAAAAAATGGTTAAAAATGAATTTAAACATACATGAAACCATTTTTAGGAAACATGTACATGGATGATAACAATAACCCCAGTAAATACTTACGAATAAACAATCTTCGATAAGAACGAGATTGGAAAAGTTATCCCTTACCTTATGTCCGATATACTTAGTATGTATCCAAACCTCCTGTATAATGATTTAAATAATGTCATTGACTTATTATAGAATAATATTTATTGTTATGATATCATATATCATTTACTTATGACTACATATTACCCGTTCTTTTGCAAATTCGATGTAAAAGCAGCGATTTGGGTAAAATCGTTTCATTTATTGTACGTATTTCGACTTGTTGTTCTTGATATTATTACTTATATCCTGATTTAATTAATTTTAGAATGTAAAAAATGATTTATATATAATATATATTCATCATATACATATATATATGATATAACGATAAATGGAATGAAATACACCGTTCATGGAGACGATAGGCCGTACGTACGCATGAACGCTATTTTCGTTTCCTTATAGAATTGAATGGAATTAAGTAGATGACATACATATATATATACATAAATACAGTATCATTATTATTTAATATATTTCATTATTACTTATTATATATACTTTATAATCATTCATGAATTGTAAATCATTGAGAACAAATCTCATCGCGTCGTGGAGACGGTAGTCCGTACGTACGCACGAGCGATGATATCATTCCCATGATCGTGGAATTGTATTTAAGTGTATGTATAATATTTCAGAATCAAAATCAATTTACAATAATAATATATAGTTATTTATTTACACCATTATACCCATCCTAGTAAGGTGGTGGTCGAAAACAGATTACACCACGGCGTGGAGACGGTATTCCGTACGTACGCACGCGCGGTGATTTTGTTTTCCGTAGGATGGATAGAAGGTGAAATAGGGTTGTTTTATATTTATAATAACATATCAGTATATAAGTAATACTAATGTTATTACTTTATAATTATACAACTAACGAAGAAGAAGTTGAAGAAGAAAAAAACTTGAGAGAATCGAAAGAAGAGATTACCTCTTCTTCGACGCACCTCCTTTAAGCCTTCTCTTAAGAAAGTAGAGTTGGTATTTTGAGAAGACCAGAACCTCAAGAATGTTTCTATGAAAGTGTAGAAGAGAAATGGTCAGGGGTTGGACGAGCTTCAAGGCTCAAAAGGGTGTGAATAGAAGAGGGAAGGGGTGCCCTTTTTATAAGGGAGGAGAGGGGCACCTTTGGAAAAACTTAAAATATTATTTTATAATAAAGTCATATTCGGTTTTTAGTAGCTAAAAATTGATTTATTTCAAAGATAAGGTGGGTATGGGTAGAAATAATCTCAACCAATATATTTTAGACAGGTTTGGGTCATTATATTAACCTTATCTTTTAGTTTTAACTCTTAGTTAATTAGATTGACATTTACCATGTCACTTTGTATTTTTATATTATATAGTTAATAAACTTACCATATACATCCAAGGAGCCCCCCAAGTGGTCCATTAATGATAAACCTATCATGATATAAATATCTTTTCTGAAAATTAGATTTTTAGGAATATAATTACAATTAATAATATAATATTTGTTTTAAAAACTATTTTATGTCAATTTAGACACTATTTGGTAATTGATTTTTGTGAAAATCATAACAGAATTATTAGTTCAAAAAAAGTTAATTAAATCAATACTAACATGTCATATTAACCTATAAAATTATTTTAATTCATAAAAAGCCTCAAATTGCATTTATTTGGGTATTTATAACATCATTTATGTTAATATTTCATTAATAAGATAATTACTGCATCATCATTGTGTCATAAATAAATTAAATTATTTAATGTCTAAAAATTATAAATAAAATTCCATTATGTAGGAATTTTTTTATATTTCTAATGAATATTTATAGTTGAATTTATCTTATGAATAACCCTATATTAAAAATGATTTAGTTATTAAACTTTGATTTTAACTATTTTAACCCTTCTTTAAATAAATTAATAATAAATGTCCTAATCTAATCCAAGTGGACCTAAATGGTCATATTTTATTCCTAAGTTTGTTTTTGGTCGAATTACACTTATCCAATAGAATTATGACATGTGTTAGGGTAATAATAATATCATTTTTACCCTTAATTATCCTATTTACTTTTAACTGTGGTAAATAAAAGTAAAAAGTTTTTATTCACCAAAAATTATTTTCATCTCATTGAACCACATTTTAGTCCTTGATATTAACCGTGTCTCTCGGATTTTCGAAATTCCACTCACAGAAGTGGTAAAATTAAGTTTTATGTAATTTTGCAAAAACCTCCTAGGAGGTAGGTAAAAGACGGTGAAAAGTTCAATAAAATTTTTATATATCGAAAATTATTATAAAATGACTCCAATGAATTACATTGAACTTATATAGGTATTATGTATCAATTTTTGACCTAAAATAAATTTAAATAAAATAAATAATTATTTAAATAAAAAGTCGGTTTTTGAATAGTAACCCAGTGTTTTCACTATTTATCAAAAATTGAAAGTTTTCAGAAAAATACAAAAAATTCACCCTAGGCTAATTTTGTTATTCAGAATCCAAAAATGAAGTCCATTTTGAAATATAAAATTTATAAAATTTCAAAATGTTGGTATTACTATTCATAACGGCTAGTTCATAATAATATTATAATAATATCTCGTTTAGTGAAACTCGGTATTGCGTACTACACACGCTATCGAGGAAGGTCGCAGTTGCGTGTAATGTAAGCCAAGTCAGGGTTTCATGTAGTGCAAGACTCCTTTGTTGTTGCGTATAACAGAATACAACCATATTTCATTTATACATTGAATATATATATATATATACACATATATACACTCAATGTTGCGTAGAATAACTACTATCAAACGAACTTGAAATTGTGTGTAACACGATCCAAGAATAATTTTGCGTATACTGAAAGCTAATACAGTGTTGCGTATAGCGTAGGATAATCTTGGTGTAGCGTACTACAAAAGGCATCAAAGAAATTAAAAATATTAATTCTCATAAAATCTCAGGTTGTTACAAAAACTTTTTGTATGAGTTGGGTAGAAAGTGATAGGAAAACACTACTAGAAAAATACCCTATACCCACAGTTTAGAACCATGGGAATATCCCCCAAAACCGTGGGTATAGCCTATACCCGCAGTTTTAGGAATTGGGTATTTGGGAGACATCATTATAGATCTATACCTACAGTTTATATAGAAACCATGAGTACAACCTTAGAGATTTTATCATACCCTTGGTTTAACCAAAACCATGGGTATACATCTATACCCACAGTTCTACAAACTGCACGTATAACTTTTCCCAGTAGAAAATATATACCCACGGTTCAGTGGACCGTGGTAATTTGAAGCTATCCCCATTTGGCATTCATAGCTGCCCTTCCAGCCCATCCCGAACCTGTAAATAAAATACAAACCACAATACACATTCAATACAATATATATATATATATATTGTATATTTAGCATTAAACCAACTAATTGTAATAATTTTCAAACCATTTACAATACGATAACATACATATAAATCCATACAACCAATAAATTCAAGTCATTAAACAACATCTACATGTATCTGTACTACTAAATCAAAAATGGAGGGGATAAATATCTCCCCATCACCAAAATCCTCATCCTCATTACCATTAGCAACATCCTCATCACCAACAACATTATTTATAGCATCACCATCACCACCACCACCATCGCTGCCGCCACCATCACCACCATTAGCTCGAGCACCACTAGGACTCTCATTAACATCATTCAAGGTATCATTTAAATAATTCATTGATGCCATATATTAATCAACAATAGTAGTGGCCTCTGATGGAAGCGATTGGATTATAACTGACATAGCTTTCAGGAAGTGTTCGATGATCAATTTACTTCTTTCATGCTCATATGAAGATATTTTTTTGGTCTTGGATACTTCTATATGAGAACTTTGCATCTCAGTGGCCTGAGAGGTTTGAGAAGATCCTGATGAGGACCAATATCTAGTAGGGACAATGTTTTTCCCGAGTCAACATCAGACTCTCCCATGGTGTTCCTCATCCAATACCTAACTAAAATGATCATTTGGCCCAAAGTTGTCATCTTCTTTATCATTGAGGGCCTCTAGGTAAGAATGTTAAAAATATAAACAAGATATTTAATTATGAATTATGTATAATTATGTTAAATATAAATAAAAAATTACAATCTTTTCTTGTGTTTTTGCATTTACTGTACTCTCATCCCATTTTCTTCCTACTCGAGAAAAATAATTTTGCTCGAGGCACACGAACTTCGATGCCCAATACTACGCACTATAAATTTTTTTGATTAGTATAATACTAAATTATTGAATAATATAAAATTGATAAACCTAAAATGAATTAAAATTGTAGCTATTGAATAAATGAATAACATTAAGAAGCATCTAAATATACATTTAATTGGAAATTTAATACTAGTGGGAAGTTCAACACAAATTCCCTTTACCTAGGGATACTTAATTCATGAGAGATTCCAATTCATCATAACTATAACACTTAATATGAATAAACAATACTCTATAATGAAATTTAATTGAGTAACATTAATTATAAACTAAATTCAAGGTAGATAGAAACAAAATCTATTATTATACCTGGCGTATAATTACTTAGTTACATATATGATAATCTCTTGAAGCAATTTTACAACTTTAAAGTAAACACATATTCACAATATAAAAATTTTATAATCTTGAATAATAATAAAAGGTAATGAATTTTAAATGAATGAACAATTCATAAATTTAAACATGTGATAAACATTGATGAAAAATTCATAAATAAAAGATAATAATAAACAATTTATAAATTTAGCTACTCATTATGGACATTCCATAGGCCAATTTTCTAATTTTCCAATTGGAAATTAGGTTTTTAGGAAAATTGTCCATTATGACTTTTGGTCAATTGGGCATTAGGCTATTATGCTATTAGGCCAATTGGCCATTAGGGCATAAATCCAATTGGTCAACTGGCCATTAGGCCATTATGCTAATTGGCCTTTAGGCCATTAGGCCAACTATCCAATTGGTTATTAGGAAGTTAGACCATTATTCCAAATGTGCAATTGGTTATTAGGCCGTCAGGCCATTAGGCTAATTTTCCAATTGTTTGTTAGGACATTAGGCCATTAGTCCAATTGGAAAATTTGGCATTATCCCATTAGGCTATTAAACCATAAAGATTTTAGGCCATTAGGCCAATTGTCCAATTGGTCATTAGTCTATTAGGACGTTAGGCCAATTTACAATTAGGCCATTAAGATAATTGGCTAATTTTCCATTAGTCCATTAGACCATTAAACCAATTTTTCCTTAGGTCATCAGGCCATTAGGCCATTAAGTTGATCGACCATTAGTCCCATTAATCATTAGTCCATTAGGACAATTGGTCATTAGGCTATTTGGCCATTTGAAAGGGGTATTTTCAGTGTTATATTAAAGTGATTAATGAAAATAGTCCATTAGACCATTAGGCTAATTGTCCATTAATCCATTAGGCCAATTAGGCTATTTGGTCATTTGACAGGGGTATTTTCAGCCTTATATTAGGCCTTTAGGCTGATTGGCCACTAGTCTATTAGGCTAGTTGTCCAATTGGCCATTAGGGAATTAGGATTTTTTTTCATTAATCCATTAGTCCAATGGTTCATTAAGACAATTATCCATTAGGCTATTAGGCCAATTAGAAAATTGGATGTTATATCATCAGGCCTATTAGCCATTATGTTGATTGGCTATTAGGCCATTTGGTGATTAGTCCAATTGGCCATTAGGATGTAACGAACCTAAATTCTATAAATGGAAATATCTTTCTTATAATTATGTTATATATTATAAATCATATAAAATCACATAAAGAACACAAAAAAACTTTTTATATGATAATTAATGAAATAAGAAGTATTTATAGAAATTAAGGAACCTAAACCAATGGAATAGTAAATTGACCTTTGGAATAGTAATTTGACCCTTAGGAATAGTAAATCTACCAATAGAATAGTAACCTTTCCTATAAAAGTATAAATAAAATTTCAGTATCATATAAATGAAAATATGATATAACTATATATTGGAATAAGTAAACAAATGTTTTAGAAATGATAAATTAAGTGTTGGTATTTTTGTAAATTATAAATATTTAATTAAAATTTTATAATTAATATAATGATTTAAAAGAAAATTTATTTTCTTAAAATGTACTCATAAATTAATATTTTATTGTCTTATGATTATAGGATAATTTTATGAGACCTTAATTATGTAAATACCCTGACCCCAGTTTCCCAGAGCCAGTGCCTTACTTATTACATTGGAATAGATACAAGACTCAAATACCAAAGGACTGATCAATATAGTAGTTTTTGGAATCCGTATTACATATATGAACTTTACATTACAACTTGAAAGGAAATACAACAAAGCAATTCCATTGGAAACACCCATATACTCCTATATTATTCTTGCAAGTCATTCATAATATACCTCTTCACATCCTGGGAAAAAATAAAACATAATAAAGGGGTGAACTCAGATGCTAAGTAAGGGTAATAAATACAACATAAGCATAAATAATAAGGCATGGTGAATAACTAAAATAAAACATGCCATTAAAACATAATTTTGAGCATAATATGGTAGGAATAAAAGTAGAATAAATAATGTCATATAAATAATCACATGAAACTTAACCATGGATATTATAATAGTTGAATAATCACATGATTTATCTATTACTAATATCATAATGATGTAATTCATAATGCAGGACATTTGAAACATATTGTCAAGGCCTCAACAAAGACATCTTAAAATAAATTGTTAAGGCCTCGACTAAAATCCATTTCTGTTTTATCTCATGAGACCTACCGATGCATCTAGGGGCTATAGAGGCCCCTACCAATACATTTCTAAGTCCAATTAATTCATCATATGAATAGAGTTAAACATAAAATCATATACATATTAAATGTAAATAACTTTTCCCAATCTATAAACATAATCACTAACCATTATGAGTAGTATAGTGAACGGTATCAAGATTGTACATCCACTGTCAAACTGATCACAAACCATTTAGTAAAATATGGTAGATTATAATAATAAGAGATAAATATCAATAAAGAATAAAATTCAACAGAGGTGTTGAAATATATGAAAAATAATCTAATAAAATCATTGAGAAATTCTTGAGAGAAATACCCTTTTTTCTTTGCAAAGAAGAGTTCTTTTGAAAAAAAATCATTTTTATTTGTCATAATTGTTTATATAAAACCATAAATGAATAAATATAGTTTTTCCATGAAAAATTTATTGATTTTAGAAAATTAATAGTTTCTTAAAATAGATTATGGATGGTACTTGAAAATGGGTAAGAAACCGAGATGTTCCCTTTAATTGGGCTTGCGTATTAGGAATAATTGAGAAGAGGACCTTAAAAAAACATGTATTTATTATAAAAGAAAGAAGAAATGATCTGGAAACATGATTTTTGAATGTATAAATAGAATTTATAATAATTATATAAAAATAATTAATAATTACACTGTTGTATATAGGGAGATAACATAACCCAAATGAAAATGGAGGTTCGAGAAGAAAACACTTACCTTATGATAGAATGTGTTTTGCACTTGACCTTAATGTCCTGGAAAATAAAATTAAATCCATTAATTAATTAATTAATAAAATTTTATACATTTATTTTATTCATCATAGTTTTATTAAGTTTATTTATGTCCTTATTGATGAGTTATAGAGTTTAATTTCATCGTTCGAGAGCATTCATTTTCTTGGTTTTCATGATCAGTTCGCTTGTTTATAAGTAATGAAGTTCATGTAAAATGGGTATAATTTTCCAGAATTAGAATTATATGTTATTAATGAAAATATAGATGTTTAATTGATTTTATATTTTGTTTTTTCCCAGATACGAGGATGAATCATTAGATAATATGTTAATGATAATCGTTTAGATTAATTTTAGCAGTTTTAGATCACGACAAACTCTTTTTGTTTTATCATTTAATATTATGTAAATATTTTACTTAAAAAACATAAAAAATAGTTATAATATAAATTTTACAATCTATTTAAACCATTAAAATGGTTTTATGAACACCCTTGAAGACGGTGAAGGAAAATTAAAACTTTTCATCCTTGAAGGCGATGAAACAACACCACAAGTACAATGTTTCCATTTTTAGAATAAATGGGAGAGGAGAAGGGTCTTGATGATGGATTATTCCATTAGCATAATAATATTATAGTGTATTTAAGTTAATGGAGTTATAATGTTATTTAGATGAGGGGAGGTGAGGAGAGAATAAGAAAATAACTTGAAAAAAAATTAAAAGAAAAGAAAGAGGGTTTTACCTCTTAATTTCTCCTCCTTGAGAACCTCCTTAATGGGATTGGTTTTGGTATTTTGATGAGACCAAGAGATAATATATGTGGTTAAGCATATTGGGAAGATTATTGGGTTGAAATTTGATAAGGCTCAAAGCTTGGAAGGTGTGAAGAGAAGGGGTGGTGTTTATAGTGGAGGAGAGGGGTATTTTTTGAATATTTTAATCATTAGTTTATTATTTTGGCTCAAGACAAGAAATAGTATTGATTCTTGTGAATAGATATAGTAAATATTGCATCTAATTTATAAATAATGGTTATTACCTCATCTTTACATCAACAATGACTCAAAAATTCATGTATTTAGCATTTATCATAAATTACATATTTTACTATTCAACAAAAATTCAAGTATTTTAGAAAAATCCCAAAAATTCACCCTAACCATTTTTTGATGTGAAAAATTCAAAAACAAACTCCATTTTGTAAAAATAATTTTCAAAATATGATAAATTTAATTTTTAATTAAAAGTATCATTTACTCGAAAAATACAGATTTTAAAATTACAACTGTTTTTATAACACTTTGAAAAATTAACTAAGTTCTCATTAAATTATATTAAAATAATAATACAACAAAATATTAATGTATGAATACATTTTATGAAAATAAATTTTGTTTTAAATCATTTTATTAATTATAAAATTTTAATTAAATATTTATGACTTTTAAAAACACCAATACTTAATTAATATTTTTTAAAATATTTATTTACTTATACTATGATATAATTATATCATAATTTCTTTTATAAGATTCCTAAATTTTATTTATACTTTCATGGGTGGGGTTACTATTCATTTGGATGATTTACTATTCATAAGGTTCATATTACTATTCCTAAGTTCAAGTTAATATTTCATCAGTATAAGTTTCTTAACTTCTATAAATACCTCTTATTTCATTCATTCTTCATTTATAAAGTTTTTATTGTGTTATAAAAGTGATTTATACTATATGAAATAACTATAAGAAGGGAAATTTCATTGATTGAATTATGGTTCTTTAAATTCCCCCCTTTTATAAAAATTTCATCTTTGAAATTCCCATACTGTCACCTCATAAAAATATTTGGATAGTTCTTCATCATAAGTTCCTCAAGATCCCATGTCGCCTCTTCAATTTTATGATTTTTCCAAACTAACTTTACCAACCGAGTCATCTAATTCTTCAACACCTATTCTTTAGTGTCTATAATATGGATAGGCTCTTCACAATAAGATAAATCAAGTTCCAAATCTATTCCTTTAGAAGTGAGTACATGCATTGGGTTTGACATGTACTTTCTTAATAGAGAGACATGGAACACATTGTGTGATTTAGAAAGGATAGAGGACATTTCCAAATGATAATACACAAATCCAATTCTCTCCAAAATCTCAAAAGGGACAATATACTTGGGGATTAGTTTTATTTTCTTTCCAAATCTTATAACACACTTCCATGGAGATACTTTCAAGAAAACATGATCTCTACTTCAAATTAAAAATCCTTCCTTAGATTATCTATATAGCTCTTTTGCCTACTTTGAGCTACTTTGATATGGGTTTGAATAGTATTTACCTTTACTGTTGTTTCCCCCACAAGCTATGGGCCCATAATCTTCCTTTCACCAACTTCATCCCAAAAAGTTGGTGTACAACATCTCTTTCCATACAATGTTTTCTATGGTGCCATTTGAATACTAGAATGGAAACTATTGTTATAGGAAAATTCCACCAAAGGTAAATACTGATCCCACATACCTTGAAAGTTGAGTGAGCATAATCTTAACATGTCTTCTAATATTTAAATGGTCTTTTCATACTACTCATCAGTTTGAGGATGATAAGAAGTACTCAAATGAAGATCAGTATACAAATATTTCTAAAGATTTTTCCATAATTTTGATGTAATCCATGGATCCAAATCAGACACAATTTAAAGAGGTTCTCCATGAAGTCTTACAACTTCATTAATATAGAGTCGTGTAAGGTCCTCTAGTGGAAAATTCTCCCTTATAGCAAAGAAATGTGTAGATTTGGTAAGTCGATCAACAATCACCCATATTCTATCATTCATTCTTGGAGTTTTTGGTAATATAGTGACAAAATCCTTGGTGATATCATCCAATTTCCATATAGGAATAAGCATAGGTTGTATGAATCCTCTAGGATGTTATCTTTCAGCCTTCACTTGTTGACATACTATATATCTTGATACATAATCAGCAATTTCCCACTTCATGTTGTTATACTAGAAATTTTCCTTTAAATATCTATACATCTAAGTTATTCCAGGGTGTATAGAGAAATTTAAACTATGAAAATCATCCAATAACTCACTTTTTAGATTGGGTATAGAGGAAACACAGAGCCTATTTTCAAATTTTAGAATTCCATCCTCATACATAAAGTATGAAAACTTCCCATCATTCACACCTTTAATTTTCTTTTGAATATTATCATCATCATACTGAGAACTTTTAATCCTTTCTAATAAAGATAGCTAGGAAACCAATTGAAAAAGTAATGATGTTTAACCTTCCTTGATAATTTCCATATCTATCTTTGCTAGATCCATGTACACAGGGTGCTTATCAATCCTCATCTTGTTCAGAACTCTATGATTATTCCTGATCAATGCATCTGATACCTTATTCTCATTCTATGGGTGGAAGTGTATTGAGAAATCATAATCCTTAAGTAGCTCGAGCCATCTCCTTTTCCTCATGTTGAGTTATTTATGTGAAAAGATATATTTCAAGATCTTGTGATTTGTATATATCTCACATCTTTTGCTATATAGATAGTGTCTCTATATCTTTAGAGTAATGATTACGACTGTTAATTCAAGATCATGAGTTGGATAGTTCTTTTCATGAGTTTTTAACTGCCTTGATACATAGGTAATAACTCTATCATTCTACATAGGGACATAACCAATTCCTTTATTCGATGCATCACTATAAATCAAAAATCCACAATTTCCTAATGGTAGAGTAAATATTGGAGCATTCACTAATATACTCTTTAATTCTTTAAAAAAATTATTCGCATTATTTTGTCCATAGAAACTTAACCCATTTACAAGTAATCTTGGTTAACAGGTTAGCTAATCAGGTGAAGTTCTGAATGAAACTCCTATAATAACATGTTAAACCATTAAAACTACATACCCTGGTTACGTTCGTTAGTATAGGCCATTCCTAAACTACATTTTTCTTCATAGGATCAACTAAAATTCCATCTTTAGAGATAATATGGATGAAAAAAGAAACTGTTTGAAGCCATAATTCACACTTTCTAAACTTCCCATATAACTCTTTTCTTTTAAGATTCCCCAGGACAAACCATAAGTGGTTCTCATATTCCTCATAGATTTTGTAATATATCAAGATATCATGAATAAATACCACAAAAAATTCCTTAAGATATTACTTAAACACTCTGTTCATTAGATCCATAAAAATATAGGGTGCATTAGTTAGTCCAAATGGAATTATTGTAAAATTGTAATGCCCATAACTGGGTTACTCTGGGGACTGATTCACGCACATGAGCCTTAGCCCAGTTGGTGAGGACTCCTTAAGTGCATCAAAGAGACCCGAGATCAAATCCAGGCGGGAGATAATTTCCGAGATACTGTAGCAGTACTGTAGAAGGTACTATGCAGAACTGCAGCAGGTACTATAGCGGGAACTGTAGCAGGCACCATTTGGCACTGTAGTAGCCGAGAATATACCCCCATTTGGGACATTGGGACACCGATTTGGTCCCCGATTCCTTTAAGTCCTTTGGGCCACCCAGGCCTTCGGGTCAGTAAGGCCTTCGGGCCACCTCAAGGACTTCAGGACACCTTAAAGTGCAGATGAAAACCAGACAACCTACAAGGAACAAGATTCAGAAGGAGGAGGATCAAGGAGCTTTCACCATAGCAGAAGCTAAATGGATTGCAAGAATGAGAGGGTATGGCTCCTGCCATTAGGACAAGCCTATGCATGAACAAGAAATCCTATCCGAACAGCCATGCGAAGGTGGAGAGCTAATTTCACGATGAAGATACTGGGGAGGAGAAGTTCCAAGTAGTTAGTCTGGGTTATATGTAATGTTTGAAGCCTACAGGCAATGAATTCCTCTAAGGCCTACGGGCTATGTAATTCTAACACCTACGGGCCTTGTAAGGGTTCCACCTCACCCCTTGAAAGGTGGATTATCAAAAATCAATAAAAAACGAAGGCCTTTAGGCCATTGGATGGATGGGGACCACTTCACGTGGTGCAATAACCAAAGAGGAGGTCGAAGATCTTGGAGCCAGTTGGATAGATTCTTGGCCAATTTTCAGGCCATCTCTGACTACCCCAATGCTCAGGTAACCCACCTAACTCAAAGCGTTTCTGAACATTCTCCCCTATTGCTTTCCCTGAACTCAAGATAGGTGCCCAATATCTCCTTCAGATTCTCTCATCAATGGACCCGCATTGAAGGTTATCCTCAAGTGGTCACAAGATTGTGGGGTGCTCCTAAACAAGGGCACTTGTGGATCGGGCTCCATAACAAACTGAGGCACTTAAGGAAAGAGCTTTTGGCTTGGTTCAAGAAGGTTCCCCCTGCTGACAAGTACATAAAAGAGCTTATGTTAAATGTTGATCAGTTAGAAGCCAATATGGAGCATGATTGGAATGATCAGGTGTTTGAGGACCTTTCTCGTAAGAAGGACAACTTGGTGGAAATACTTCTGTCCCAAGAGAGGCTTGCCTGTGAGCAATCAAGGATACAATGGATTCATGAGGGGGATAAAAACACTGCCTATTTTCATGCTTGCATTAAGAAGAAACATCGTCATCACAAACCTAACTTGATGCTGGAGGATGGCTCATATACTGATGACAGGGATGTAGTTGGTGGGTTGGCTTTCTCTCATTTCAAGGAGATACTGGCAGGCATTAACCCTTGCATGTCTGAGGGCTACCCTAGTGACAGGGCGACCTTCTTGGACGTGATCCCCTCCCATGTCTCTAGCCAAGATAATGAGTCCCTTGCAGCAATCCCAAATGATAAGGAGATCCATGAGGCCATGATGATCCTTAACCCTGAGAGTGCTCCAGGCCTGGATGGCTTCCCAGGATCCTTTTACAGAGAGTCCTGGTCTGTTGTCCAGCATGATGTTGTTCTTGCTATCCAGGATTTATTTCACGGAGGCAACATTCCCCGGGTGGCCAGTGCAACAACGTTGGTCCTTATTCCTAAGATCAAAGATCCTTCTTCTTTGCATCACTACAGGCCTATCAGTATGTGTAACTTCTCCTAAAAAATACTCTCCTATCTTATTAATAAAAGATTATCTCATTTTTTCCCCAATGGATCTCCCTTGAGCAGCATGGTTTCGTGAAAGGTAGGTCTATACAAGGGGCGATTACTCTTTCCCAGGAGTTGATATCAGATGTTAACATCAAATCACATGGGTCTAATTTAGCCATCAAACTCGACATGAATAAAGCCTATGAAAGAATTGAATGGAGTTTCATCATCAAGGTACTCATAGGTATGGGCTTGTCGAACTGGTTCACTGACATCATCTTTAGATGTTTCAGTGCTTCATGGATTGCTGTCTCCTTTATGGGAAAATCTTATGGTTTTTTCAAAGCCACTCATGGTCTCAGGTAGGGGGACCCTCTGTCCCCTACCATCTTCATCATTTCCCAGGATGTGCTTAGCCGTTTTCTTAATAGGAGCAGAAACCATGGGAAAATTCTTCCTTACTGGAGTCGTTCTATCCCCTCTATCATGACTCACCTCATGTTTGCTGATGACACATTGGTTTTCCTAAATGGAAGCAGCAGGTCTGTCCGTAGTTTCAATAAGGTGATAAAGGAGTATTGGCATTGGAGTGGTCAACTCATCAACTGCTCCAAGAGTAACTTTTCATCTTCAATAGATGTTGATCAAGACGTGTGGCCTCTTTAGGCATTAGTCTAGACATGCAAAGAGGTAACTTTCCTCTTGAATACCTTGGTGCACCCATTTCTCCCCAATGTCTTCACATCCATGACTTTGAACACATTGTGCATAAGATCACAGGCATAATTCTTAATTGGAAAAAAAGATTCTTATCCTTTGGAGACAGGATTACTCTCATTAATAGTGTTTTGTCATCCATTCCTGTTCACATGATGTCTTCCATCAAAGTTCATAAGGGAGTCATTACCTCCATTGATAAAATTATTACAGGTTTTCTCTGGGATGCCCTCTCTGAAGGAAAATTACATTGGGTCTCTTGGAAAGGAATGACACAACCAATATGTAATGGAGGTATTGATGTCAGAAACCTGCATGAAACAATCCAGTGCATGCATGCCAAACTAGCCTGGGAGGCTCTTGAGGGCCGGTCCTTGTGGGGCAGGATGATGCACCATAGATACAGTGAATTTCCTGTTACTAGGCATAGTCACAACTCCCCCCTTTGGTCTATGATTGCTGACTTCCTTCCCTCCCTCCGACAACTGTCTCACTGGATTATTGGCAATGGGGACCTATCCTTTTGGCACAATAATTGGGCTGGTTCCATCCTTGGATTTCCTAGCTGTCCGTCCCCTCATATAACCTTCAGGGAGGCTGGTAGGTTCCCTTCCTTTATCAAGGCAGTGTTGAACAATGAACAAATGGAAACCTATATGAATGTTGAGATGAACATGGGGCCTGATCAGTGTGTGTTTACTCCTTCTGCTTTAGGGATCTTCTCCACCAATGAATTTTGTGAAAGTCTGGTTTCACATGACAGCTCTGACCCACGACATGAGACCATGTGGTGTAAAAAAGTTCCCTCCAAGTTCAACTTTCTCTCCTAGCGTATCAGGAACGGTGTGGTGCTGACTGATGATAACATCAAAAAGTTGGGTATAACCTCTGTTTCCAGATGTTCGTGCTGCCATGATAAGGAGGAGAGTGTCTTCCATCTTTTCTTTGAAGGGGTCTGGGCTCATGCAGTGTGGATCTTCTTCGGTGGACTTACTTCCTACAATGGCCATGCACATTCTGTAGATGAATTCATGGACCAATGGTTCCAGGGATCGCCTGATCAGAGCGTGGAGAGGAAAGCACGAGTTCTGGTGTTAATCGCCGGGTTTTGGGGCATTTGGCACGCTTGAAACAGAGCCAGATATGAGGGTGCCTATATGTCTGGAAGAGGTATTATCACCAAAACCCGATGCCTACTCATGGATCTTCTCAGATCGAATGATCGGTTGCAACAGTTCCCCATGCTCAGTCCTCACCAACCCAGACCTACGGGTTCCACTGTTCCTCTCAATGCTAGATCAGGTCATTGGGTCTGCTGGAGGCCTCCCTCCATGGGCCTCAAACTGAATACTGACGGCTCTTCTAGACAGGGCAGCTTGTGGGGTGGAGGTGTTACCCGAGACTCTAGTGGCTCGGTCATTCTGTTGTTCACTGCTTATTATGGAAGTGGTCATTCACTCCAGGCGGAGGCTTCAGCCATGCTTTCTGGCCTTTAGCTGTGCTGTAAACATAACATCCCCATTGATGAATTGGAAACAGACTGCATGGTCCTCTTTAAGTCCCTTCATGGTACTGATAATATTCCCTATTCCATATCATATACTATCAGAAAATGAAAAGGCCTCATGAGGAGAAATATCAAGGTGGTTCACACTTGGCACGAGGGTAATAAAGTGGCTGATCATCTAGCCTCCATTGCATCCCACAATTCGGTCTTTTTGGGCCCTGAGGGTAGGAATATTCTCAAGGCTGAGGGAGAGGAACTTGTGAGAGGGGATGCCCTTGGCTTACACTATTTCAGACCTCCTTGATTTGTTTTCCTTTTCGTTCTCTTTCCAGATTTTTGTTTCTATTTATTCCATAAATAAATACCATTGAGATGATAATAGCATTTATTTCTCTATAATCAATACATATCCTCATGGACCCATCTTTCTTCTTGAAAAAAAATAATATGGGATCCCCGTGGAGAAACACTAGGGCAAATAAATCCTTCATCACTCAATTCCTCTAGTTGTTTCTTCAGATCTACTAATTCTATAGTGGCCATTCTATAAGGAGTCTTTGATATAGGTCTTGCACTAGGAATTAAATCAATAGAGAACTCAACTTCCCGCTCTAGAGGATGTCTAGGTAAATCCTATGAAAAAACACCAATATATTCTTGCATAATCGGTACATCTTAAACTTTAAGATTTCTTTCCTCATCTATAGATGGTGTTTTCTCTTCCTCCATAAGAATTTTATTCAGTAGAGCTACTGGGGGTGGATCCAGATAAAAACTAGATGATGAGGTTTATACTCTAAAGATAAGGGATTCCACATCATCCTCACCAATCGTAATTTCATTCCTTTTGCAATAGATTTTCACATCATATTTTAAAATCTAGTCAATAATGATGATTATATCAAAGTCAATCATAGGTGTGATGATAAACTTAGAAACTAAAGCACATTTATGTGTCATAAAGGGGACTGATCGACGCATCTTTGTTTCAATGATACTTCCCTTATGAGTTTTGAATGATAACTCCTTTATCAAATCAAAAGGAAAATGTATAATTTTCTTAGGAAATTGGGAAGATATAAAAGAATGTGATGATCCAGAATCAAATAAAGAATTGGATAATTTTGAGGAAATGATAAAAGTACCTGACACCACATCATTAGGAACTTCAACCTCAATTGTTGTGATCACATAAGCTTGGCCCTACTCCCTTGGCCATTTCTAGGGGAAGTTTCCTTGAATATTAGGACAATCATTTGAATAATTTCCCATATATTTATAATTGTAGAATTGAACTTTTGTAGCTTCTTTATTTCCCTTTCAATCATGGGCATATTGTATTTTTTCTCCACACTTGTAACAAACTCCCATTCCCTTTAGGAAAGTACCGATATGTTTCTTCCCACAATTGTCAAAGGATGGAAAAATCCCTTTTTTATTTATTCTATTTATCCATTCTTCCCTCTTCTACCCTCTTATTATATTATTTTAGCTTAAATTCATAGGACTTATAGAATTATTTCTCTATCTTGATAGCACAAGAGACTATATCTTCGTATGATAAGAAATTTTGGGTGACTAGTTACCTTAGGAGGAATGGTTTTAAACCATAAATTAATCAATCAATATTGCACCTTGTATTATGTATTTAGTCTATGACACACCTTGATAAACTTGTAAATTTGGATTCATACTTTACAACCTTTTCATCCTATTTTTGTTTCAGACACAAGAATTGCCTCTCCATATCCACTCATTATTCACGAGGAAAATATTTTTCTAGGAAAATTTACTTAAAATACCTCCATTCCATACTTTTAATTTCTTCTTCCTTATTTGTGTTTTGAATTAATGACCACCATTGATTCACATATCCTGATAAATGATAAAATAATATAACAACTTTCTCCCTTTTGTTACTTCTCAAAGTAAGAAATATCTTCTCTAAAGAACTTATATATTTCTATGCTATAAATGGGTTTGTAGTCCCATTGAATGATGGAGTTTTTTGTCACATAAAGTGTTCTAACATTTCTCATCCATGTTGTGGATTAGGATACTCCAAATGGGTAAGGTTATTATTCATAACCTGAGTCAGTTGTACTAGTATAGTTATATGTTTCTCAACACCAGTCACAACTCCAGTACCAACATCATTATCTTATATAGGAGGGAATTCCCTACATGGTATATGTGCATTGATACAGTTTCCATTCCTTCTACTAGGTTTCATTTCTAAATAATGACATACACTAAATTAGGTTATGAATCATAATGTATAATCTTAAACTAGAAAAACAAATAATCATGAATTGAAATTTTATACATAATTAATATCATGATCATAAACATGGTTTATTTGGGGAGATATTTACTTTAAAATCCTTCATAATGGTTTATAAAGAAAATGTGAATTATCCTAAGAATATCCCTTAGTATTAAAAAACTAGGTGCATAGTAAGGCCCATTTTTTTATACCATGTTACCCCGAGTCAGGCCCGAGATTCCTTGTCAGAGTTTTTATCCCTTGGTACATCTATTCCAGAACCACATCCACTTTTAGTATCCATACATAGATGTATTGCTAGGAAGACCCACATAATCTCTACCTTACCAAAATTCTAGTATGTTCTTATATGCTTATCCTTAATGTCTATCATAGGGTTATGTTCCCTAATCTATGTTCCCTAATTCTAGTTTTCAAGGTTTCTACTAAACTTCCTCTAATACTAACTATAAAGGCCCTGGCCCCAGTTGCCTAGAGATGGTGCCTTACTTATTACATTGGCATATATACAAGACTCTAATCCAAAAGAATGAATATTTTAGTAGTTTTGGAAGACATATTACATACATGAACTTTACATTATAACTTGAAAGGAAATAAAACAAATCAATTCCATTGGAAACACCCATATAATCCTAGATTATTCATAAAATTCATTCATAATATAATATTCGTGTCCTAGTAAAAAAATAAAACATAAGAAAGGGGTGAGCTCAGATGCTAAGTAAGGGTAAGAAAGACAATAAAAGCATAAATAATAAGACATGATGAATAACTAAAAGAACACATTCAATTAAAACATAGTCTTGAGCATAATATGTAAAGAATAAAAGTGGAATAAATAATTCCATATAAATAACCACATGAAACTTAAATATGTAAATTATACTAGTCAAATAATCACATGATTTATCAATTACTAATATCATAATGAGGGATTTAATAATTCTGGACATTTGAAACATATCGTCAAGGCCTTGGCCAAGACATCTAAAAATAAATGGTTAAGACCTCAGCCAAAAATCCATTTTTGTTTTATCTCATGAGTCCTACAGATGCATCAAGGGGCTATAGAAGGACCCACCCATCACTTTATAAGTCCAATTCATTCCTCATATGAATGGGGTTAAACATAAACATCATATACATATGAAATGCAAATAACTTTCCCCAATCAGTAAACATAATCATTAACCATTCTGAGTAGTATAGTGAATGGTATCAAGATAGAACATCCACAGTCAAACTGATCATAAAAAATTTAGTAAAATATAGTATATGGTAATAATAAGAGGTTAATCTCAATAAATAATAAAATTAAACATAGGTGTTGAAATATATGAAAATAATCTAATAAAACCATTGAGGAAATCTTGAGAGAAATACCCTTTTTTCTTTTCAAAGAAGAGTTTTTTTGAAAAAAAAAATCATTTTTATTTGTCATAATTATTTTTAAAAAACCATAAATGAGAAAATATAGTTTTTCATGACAAATTTAGTGATTTTTTAAAAATAATAGTGTCTTAAAATAGATTATGTATGGTACTTGAAAATGGGTAAAAAATCGAGATTTTCCCTTTAATCGGTATTGCATATCTGGAATAATTGAGAAGGGAACCTTAAAAAACATGTATTTATTATAAAAAAATATTATCTGATCTAGAAACATGAGTTTGTAATGTATACACAAAATTTATAAGAATAATATAAAAATAATAAGGAATTACATTGGTGTATAGAGAGAGAGAGCATAACTCGAATGTGTTCTGCACTTGACCTTAATGTCCCATATAATCAAATTAAATCCATAAATTAATTAATTAAGAACATTTTATACATGTATTTGATTCATTATAGTTTTATTAAGTTCATTTATGGACTTATTGATGAGTTTTAGAGTATAATTTTATTGTTTTGGAGCATTCATTTTCTTGGTTTTCACGATCGGTTCACTTGTTTATAAGTAATGAAGTTCATATAAAATGGGTATAATTGTCCAGGATTGGAATTATATGTTATTAATGAACATAAAAAAGTGTAATTTGTTTTATATTTTGTTTTTTCCCAGATATGAAGATGAATCATTAGATAACATGTTAATGATAATCATTTAGATTAATTTTAGCGGTTTTAGATCACAAAAAATCGTTTTGTTTTATCATTTAATATTATGTAAATATGTTACATCCAGAATATAAAAAGGGTTATAATATAAATTTTAAAATATATTTCAACCGTAAAATGGTTTTATGAACACCCTTGAATATGGTGAAGGAAAATGAAAACTTGTCGTCCTTAAAGGCAATGAAACAACACCACATAAACAACATTTCCATTTTTAGAATAAAAGGGAGAGGAGAAGGGGCTTGATGATGGACTATTCAATTATCATAATAACATTAAAATATATTTAAGTTACTGGATTTATCATTATATTTTGATGATGGTATGTGAGGAGAGAATAAAAAATAACTTGAAAAGAAATTAAAAGAAAAGAAAGAGGTTTTTACCTCTTGATTTCTCCTCCTTAAGAACCTCCTTAAGGGGTTTGGTTTTGGTATTTTGATTATTAAAAGAGCTCATAGACACAGGAAATGGACTTGGGAAGAGAATTGGGCAAAAATTTTACAAGTTTCAAAGCTTTTAAGGTGTGAGGAGAAGGGGTGGTATTTATAGTGGAGGAGAGGGGTGTTTTTTGAATATTTCAATAATTAGTTTATTATTTTGGATCAAGACAAGAAATAGTGTTGAATATTGTGAATAAATAAAGTAAATAGTGCATGTGATTTCTAAATAATTTTTCTTACCATATACTTATATAAAAAATGACTAAAAAATCCATGTATTTGGCATTTATCGCAAATTATCATATTTTATTATTCACCGAAAATTCAAGTATTTTAGAAAAATAAAAAAAATTCACCCTAAGAATTTTTTAGTATGTAGAATTAAAAAATGAAATCCATTTTATGAAAATAATTTTATAAATTTGATAAATTTAATTTTTTATTAAAAGCATCATTTACTCAAAAAATACAGATTTTAAAATTATAAATGATTTTATAACACTTTTAAAAATTAACTAAGATCTCATAAAATTATATTAAAATAATAATACAAAAAAAAATTAATTTATGAATACATTTTATGAAAATAAATTTTCTTTTAAATCATTTTATTAATTATAAATTTTTAATTAAATATTTATGACTTATAAAAATACCAACACTTAATTAATAATTTCTAAAATATTTATTTATTTATACTATGATATAATTATATCATAATTTCATTTATAAGATGTCTAAATTTTATTTATACTTTCATGGGTGATTTTACTATTTATTTGGCTGATTTACTATTCATAAGGTTCATATTACTATTGCTATGGTCAAGTTAATATTTCATTGGCATAGGTTCCTTAACTTCTAAAAATACCTCTTATTTCATTCATTATTCATTTATAATATTTTTATTTCATTCTCTAAGTGATTTTATACTATATTAAATAACTATAAGAAGGTAAATTTCATTGATAGAATTATGGGCCATTAAAAATTATTTTTTCAAAGTGTTATAAAATCAGTTATAATATTAAAATTGGTATTTTTCGAATAAATGATGATTTTTTTAAAAAATTAAATTTCTCAAATTTATAAAATTATTTTCATAAAATGGATTCCATTTTTTAATTCTAAACTTTTAAAAATTATTAGGGTGAATATTTAGTATTTTTCTAAAGTAATTGAATTTTTTTTATGAATAGTAAAATATGGTAATTTACGATATATATACATTATAAATTAAATACACTATTCCTTGAGTCATGGATGATGTAAGAACCATAATCTCTAACTCCTCTTAATTTCTTTAATATATTTATTGACAATTCTCAAACTATTCATAGTCTTGAGCCAACATAATAAGCTAATTAATAAAATAATGAGAAAACACCTCTATCCTCCACTATAAATACTACCCCTCACCACCTCTTCTCATCAAACTTTTAGAGCTTTGATACTTGTCCAAATTATACTCAATCATCTTACCAAGTCTCTAACTCATTTTTAGAATCCTTTTGTCTCAACAAAATACTAGACCCATTTCCCTAAGGAGGTTCTCAAGGTGGAAAATTTAAGAGATAAAAACCTCTTCCCTTTTCTTTTAATTTATTTCCAATTTCTTTTCTTTTTATATTCTATCCTATCCTCCCATTATACATGTGTCATGTTAGATATAGTATCTCATATATACTATAATGTTATTATGTTAATGGAATACTCCATCATCATTTCATTCCCCTCCCTTTTTTGTTCTAAAAATGAAATCATCGTCCGTGATGTGTTAATTTATCGCATTCAAGGATGAAGAGTTTTCAATTTCATCCTTCAAGGATAGTATTAAAACCATTATTATAGTTGAAAACGATTTTAAAATTAATTTTATAACATTTTTTATGTTTTGGAAGTAACATATACACATAATATTAAATAATAAAACAAAACAAGTTCATTGTGAGTGGAAGCCGCCCAAAATAATCCAAACGATTATCACTAACGTCTTATCTAATGATTTATCCTCACCCAAAATAACAAAATTAATTATATAAACATTTAATATTATATATGTTCATTAATAAAATATAACTTAAATTCTAGATATCTATCCCCATTCTACACGATCTTTCAAACACATATACAGATGAACCGATCATGAAAACTAAGGAAACGAACACTCCCGAACGAAGAAATTGCATCTTATAACTCATAAAAAAGGCCATAAATGATCTTAATAAAATTATAATAAATCAAATACATGTATAAAATGTTCTAAATTAATTAATTAATATATTTATTTTGATTATACAGAACAATAAGATCAAGTGCAGAACACTTTCGAGCATAAGGTTAGGGATTCTTTCCGAACATCCATTTTTCCTTCACCTTACACTTTCTATATATTTACCCTAATTAAACTATTATTTATTTTAATATAATACTTATATATTATATTTATATGTTCCAATATCATTTATCTAGATCATTTTATCTTTTTTAGGGATATACATGTTTTAAAATGGTTCCCTTTGCAGTTCTTCCTGATAAGCAAGCCTGATTAAAGGAAACTTCCCAATTTCTTACCCATTTTAAAGTGCACTCCATAATTCATTTTAATACGTAATTATTTTTCTAAAATAACCCATTTTTTCATGAAAAACTATCTTGATTCATTTCTGGTTATATAAAAAACAATTATTCCATTTCCGTTTTAATGAATCTTTAATATTTTCCTTAAACCGCACCAAAATGTTTTATTTATAAAATTTATTAAAAACTATTTTTATATGTTTTCACTTAATTTTGACATATATTATCATTATTTTTTCCTATTTTCTCTTATTATTTTCCTTGTATTATTTAAATCCATTCTTTTATGGACACCATTATGATATTCCCTTTTGTTATTCCTTTTAAAAAGATTATGATACCCTATTCTTTCCATGGGTAACCCTTATGTTTATGTTTGATTCATTATGTATGATTATTAATGTGGCACACATATTCATTAACATGTTATAATGGGTTCACCCAGATAGTGCTCCAATGCATTGGGTAATGTTTAGTCTCATGAGACGTCATGTTCAATGGTCTTGGTGGTTATTCTTGACTCATGCTCCATGTGAAATGGTCTTGGTGGTTAGCCTTTACTCATGATCCATGTGTAATTTTTTTTGTTCTCCTTGAATTGTGATCCTCCATGTGCAATGTGCCTTGAGTCATGCTTATGTCATGTTTTATATTGTTGCCACATTTCTATGATACTATGCTTGTAGATTATAAATATTTCATTACAATTTTATAATTAATAGAATGATTTAAAAGAAAATTCATTTTCATAAAATGTAATCATAAATAAATATTTTGTTGTCTTATTATTATAGGATAATTTTATAAGATCCTAATTAATTTTTCAAAGTGTAATGAAATCAGTTATAATTTTAAAATTGGTATATTTTGAATAAATGATGATTTTATTTAAAATTTAAATTTTTTAAAATTAGAAAAATATTTTCACAAAATTAAGTCAATTTTTGAATTCTATATTTTGAGAAATAGTTAGGATGAATTTTTGGTATTTTTCTAAAATAGTTGAATTTTTAGTGAATAGTAAAATACAATAATTTATGGTATATATATTATAAATTAAATAAACTATTACTTGAGTCATGGATGATATAGGAACCATAATATCAAACTAAACTTCATTATTTTAATATATTTAATGATAATTCTCAAACTATTCATAGTCTTGAGCCAAAATAATAAACTAATTAATAAAATAATGAGAAAACACCCATCTCCTCCACTATAAATACCACCCCTCAACACCTCTTCTCATCACACCTTTCAAGATTTGAGACTTGTAAAAATTATACCCAATAATCTTCCTAAGTCTCTCCCCCATTTCTAAGAGCCTTTGGTCTCAACAAAAGATCAAACCCATTTCCCTAAGGAGGTTCTAAAGGATGAGAATTCAAGAGGTAAAAACCTTTTCCCCTTTCTTTTAATTTTTTTCCAATTTATTTTCTTATTCTATCCTCACCTCCCCTTATCCATGTGTAATTTTAACCCTATTATATCACATATACTTTAATTTTATTATGTTAATATAATAATCCATCATAATTTCTTTCCCCTCCTTTTTTTGTTCTAAAAATGAAACCATCATTCGTGATGTGTTAATTTATCGCATTCAAGGATGACGAGTTTTCAATTTCCTTTACCACCTTCAAGTATGATCTTAAAAACATTATAATGGTTGAAAAATATTTTAAAATTAATTTTATATCCCTTTTTATGTTTTGTAACTAACATATACACATAATATTAAATAATAAAATAAAACAAGTTCCTTGTGAGTGGAAACCGCCTAAAATAATCCAAATGATTATCACTAACATCGTATCTAATGATTTATCCTCACCCCAAATAACCAAATAACTTATATAATAATTTAATATTATATATGTTCAGTAATAACATATAACTTCAATTCTAGATATCTATCTCCACTGTACATGATCTTTCATACATGTATACAAATGAATCGATCATGAAAACCAAGGAAACGAACACTCTTGAATGAAGAAATTGCATCTTATAACTCATCAAAAAGAACATAAATGAACATAATAAAATCACACCAAATAAAATAAATGTATAAAATGTTTAAAATTAATTAATTAATGTATTTAATTTGATTATCTATGACATTAAGATCAAGTGCAGAACACTTTTGGACATAAAGTAAGAGATTTTTTCCAAACCTCCATTTTTCCTTCATGTTGCACTTTCTCTCTCTTTAACCTAATGAAAATCTTATTTATTTTTATATAATTATTTTTAATTCTGTTTATATGTTCCAAACTCATGTATCCAGATCATTTCATCTTTCTTTTTGGGGATATACATGTTCTAAAAAGGCTCCCTTCTCAATTATCCCTCATAAGCAAGCCCGATTAAAGGAAACTTTCCAATTTATTACCCATTTTCAAGTGCACTAAAAAATACATTTTAATCCACAATTATTTTTATAAAATCACTAATTTTATCATTAAAAACTATATTTATTCATTTTTGGTTTTATACAAATAATTATTCCATTTCTGTTTTAAAGAATCTTTAATATTTTACTTAAACCGCACCAAAATGTTTTATTTCTAAAGTTTCTTAAACTCTATTTTTATATGTTTTCACTTAAGTTTGATATATATTATCATTATCTATTCCTATTTCCCTTATTAATGTCCTTTTATTATTTAAATCCATTCTTTCATGGATACCATTATGATATTCCATTTTTAATGCCTTTTGACATGATTATGATACCCAACAATCTTATGTTTATATTTGATTCCTTATGTATGATTATTCATGTGTCCCACATATTCATTAACATGTTATAATAGGTGTTTCCATATATCACTCTAATTCATTGGGTAATGTTTAGTCTCATGAGATTCCATGTGCAATGGTCTTGGTGGTTATCCTTGACTCATGCTCTATGTGCAATGGTCTTAGTGGTTAGCCTTGACTCATGCACCATGTGAAATAGTCTTGGTGGTTAGCCTTGACTCGTGTTCCTCCATGTCTAATGAACCTTGAATCATTATTATGTCATGTTTTATGTTGTTTCTACATTTCTATGATACCATGTTTATATGATCCCATGTTATACATGTTATGTATCCTTATGTTTATTCATGTTCCATGTCTTTTTATGTCATAATATTATGATTTATAACCTATGTGATATGATTTATTCATATATTTATTCCCTTACTAGTATTTTTAACTCATCCATTTGTTCATGTATTCCCTAGGTTATCCTATGTAGATATAAGGGCTCAAAGGAAGTTATTAGATCTTTATGAAGATTAAATAAAAGATGATTTATTTTGGTTTCATGTTGTTTAATTATGTATCTAATATTATAAATACACTAGAATTTATGATCCTTGGTTTTTATTTGAAAGATAATTTTGGTTAAAATTATGTAATAATATGTATAAAAGGCTTGGGCCGTTACATAGGCCATTAGGCCAATTGGTCGTTAGGTCGTTAGGCCATTAGGCCATTAGAAAAATTGGCTAATTGGCCATTGGGACCTTAGGTCATTAGTCTATTAGGCTGTTAAGCTGATTGACCATTAGGATATTAATCCAATTGGACATTAGGACATTAGGCCAATTGGTCATTAGGATGATTAGGCCAATTGAGCCATTAGGCCATTAGTCCATTATATTAATTGGTTGTTAGGTTATTAGGATATTAGGCCATTAGGATAATATTACATTAGGCCAATGGACCATTAGGACAATGTACCATTAGGCCGATGTTCTATTAGGCTGATGAGCCATTATGCTGATGGACATTAGGCCAATTGTCCATTTGTCCATTAGGAAAATTTGACATTAATCCATTAGGCTATTAGTCCAATTGGTCATTATTCAATTAGGCCAATTGGCCATTTGACCGTTAGGCCGTTAGGCTAATTAAGATATTAGGACATTTGAAAGGGGTACTTTCAGCCTTATATTAAAGGGATTAATGGAAATAAAACTTAAATTTCAGTATGAAAAGCTAACCAAGTAACAATATAAATCTAGATATTATTTTTATTAATATTAAAGTACCTGGTACTTCTCATTATCCAACATTTTAGTTCCTCCAAAGTGTGAAAATAAGTCATTAAATATTTTTTTTTTCAAGACACATCCTAAAAAAAATTCAATACAAGTAATAAGAATTAAATTTTATATGAAAAACATTAAATATTGGGAATAAATTAAACTCCTTAGTATCCCAATATTCAATAATTTCTTGATATTATGTTGTTGGAAAGTTGGGGAATATGGGTACACCCACTAAATCAGAACCAACTCTACTCCTCCAACCAACATATAGCTCATGCTTATTTGATCGCCAGAACTCCCCAAGATCCATCAAACTTACAACCTTTGTAGATTAACCATCGGGAAATTTTAACCAATGTTGTAATGAACATGTTAATTTATATAAACAAAAAAATAATATAGATATAAATTTAATAAATTTTCTTATACATATATCTACCCATGCTATATCCTTGATGTCATTGCCGATATGTCTCCATGAGACTGGTTTCACCAGAATGATATCATGGTGCTTGGATAAAGTTTCCATGAAACTTCTACGCTGCCTGGAACTTTTACCTATCATATGATTTTCTTTATTTCAATCCACCATTATTTGTGTTTGTAGGTTTCAAGATTCCCACATTCTGGTTCACCCACGCTGACTTCTAAAACATCCCACTGAATAAGATAAAAGGAAAAAAAGAAGAATTAAGTCACTGTATAATAGGAAAAAAATGATGCGATTTAATTAGACACAATTATAATAAAAAAACTCGATATAGGCTGATCAACAGGCTCTGATGGATCCATGGGATTTCCTTGATCAATAACCTCTAACGTGTCTATTCCAATGCATGCTTTGGGTGATCTGCATGCATTGGAGTGGAAGCTGAATGAACAGAATCATCAGATCATGGGTGGATAATAGAAAATGGAGGTGCTGTAGACATGAAAAGATATGGGTAGTAGGGTTAGAGATACATCAATGTATATGGATATGGTAAAGGTGAAAACATCTCTGGAGGTGGCATAAACATGGTATGGGAAGAAGATCCTAAATGAGATGATGATGGAGGAATGGGTGAGAGCATCCCTAGAGGATTAAGAGGAAGAAGGAAACGTCTTGTAGATGGGGTGTTTGCTGGTGGGTTAGTGTGGGAATGGGTACAAAAAGTGCTCCATCTAGGTCCTGGATCATCCCCACTTAGACCCATACTAGTAGGATGAGGAGGAGTCAACTGTGGTGTAATTAAATATCTCTATTTTTTTTGATAAAGAATATGAACATGACACTATATATAATGCAGAATAAAAATATTACAATTATTATACTCACTAAGGGAAGTAGAAGAGGAAACCTACACTTTTGCATTTTTCGATCAATATAAAATAATTGCTTCCTTTGAACTTCTATAGTATTTTTCATAATCTTCATATGAATGAAATGTACACTTTTTAGAAATAGTTTTTAAAAATCATGCGTACAACTTAGAAGTCAAATAATTCATAAAAAATGTAATAACATGTTTTAGTAACAATAATTTAAAACCAAGTTATACATTTTAAAAAACCCATTTTAAACCCAATTTTCTGAATTGAAATAAATATAATTAAATTAAATGAAACCAAACAATACTAAAACAAACATATCATTCAAAACTAAAACTAAATTAAAGTAATTACAGTAATACCAACCCGAAAAACCCATGTCAAGGTAAATGAAATGAACTATGAACATATATGGTTGTTTCTATATATTACCCACCACTAATTTAGGTTCAACATAAACTCTCATAATGGGAAAATTTGAGTCATCAAATTTAATATTTTGGTCAACATCAATGGGGGTGTCAATGTTTTCAATTTTGTACCCAACATCATGAAAAATATATCTTGGGATTACTTAATTAATGACACCATAATCATGACTCAGATGATCTTTCTCATAAAACAGTTATTTTTCTATTGATTCCAAAACATATGGTTGATCAGTACCCAGTAATTGACTCATGTCAATAACTCTGAATCCATAATCATCAATAAATCTACCATGTCACGTCATTGAATCAAACCATTTACATTTCATCATAGTGACTTGACCTTGAGAGTAGTAATCCAATAACAATATTTTATGAAAAAGTCTATAATAAGACACATTTTCATATCGGGGAAAACTATTTGATGCAATGGAATAATAGTCTGTTGTAGTAGTTAATGTAACACCATCATGCTATGTTCTCATTTTCACTACTAGACCAGTTGTAAAAAATTTATACCCATTGATTATTAAATATTTACATTCAAAAACTAAATAATTAGGAACAAAATACAACGCTCTTAATTCTTGAGAAATAGATTCTATAGGTAAAATCAATACCTAATATATATATTAATAATACAATTAAATGAATGTATATATTTTAAGTTAATTAAATTAATGGTCCTACCTTTGATTTCAATCGAGCAAGAAACTCTTAGCTATGTCAAGACTCTCTCCTTCTCAAAGGATAACATCGATGAACTTTATTTATAATTTGTTTATATTACCTACATAAAATGATAATAAAAGTTTAAGGTATATGTGAAATGACATATTATGAGATAATATATAAATATTCAAATTACTTACTTGATATAGTCATTGAACAAACCATAGTTAAACAGGACTGTACAATGTGCCATATCCTGCTCTTCAAGGATCAATGTAGCTAATGTATATAACCCAGGAATTACTTCTATTTGGTGAAGATATAGAAACAAGGTCTCAATTTCCCTATACTTCTCATCTTCATTTCTAATTGTCCAGTTATGTCTTGTTCTAAAATCAGATAAGTACATTGAACAAAAATCTATACATTCTTAAGCCAGATAACCTATCATAATGGAATATTCAAGATGATTCTTATTTTGGACATAATATTTCAATGTCCACATATTTATTTCAGTAGGATACATCCACCGAAAAGAAATAGGTCCCCCAAGAAGTGTTTCAGTTGGAATATGAATTGTTAAATGCATTATCCAGGTAAAAAATGATGAAGGAATTTTTTTTCTAACTCACAAAAAATTAATGGTACCTCTTGATACATTTTTATCAAGAAAGACTTTGATTACATTTTAGAACAAATGTCTCTAAAAAAACAGAACAACCAAATCACCATCACCCTTACATTTTTGGATAGAAAATTATATATTTCTATGGGAATCAATTCATGAAGAAGAATATGATAATCCTGAGTTTTTAGGGATTTTAGTTTCAAATCCATTCTATTGACTTGTTTAGACATGTTGTTGGAATAACCATTAGGAACCTTGATATTCTAAAATACTTCTAGAAATTGATTTTTCTTTAAATGTGTCATCACATAATAAGTATAAGGAAATTTCCTTTTGTTTTCACTGATACACACAGGAGGCAGTTCTTGTCGAATACCCCAATCCAACAAGTCTCGATGAAATTAGAAGTTATCTTTGGTCTTCCCCTTGATATTTAAAATAATTTAAAGAAAAATTTCACGCATATTTTTCTCAATGTGCATTACATCTAAACAATGTGGTACAAATTGGTATACCAATATAGCAAATCAAAAAAGATACTTCTATTTTTCTAATTATAAATGGCTTCAGTGTCAACATTATTTTTCTTTTTAGATTTCATCTGAATTTTCCCTAATGAAAAATTGAAATCTTTCAATTCATTAAGTACATCAATTCCTAAAATATGTTGGGGTGGCTGTTTAGTGTCAATAGTATTATCAAAACTCCCATGATTCTTCCTATATTGATGACCCATGAGCAAGAATTGTCGATGCCCCAGGAAACTAAAACTATAACAATATTTAATCCTTCTCGATCGTGTATTATTCATAAAAATAGGAAATGATAGTTTTCACTTCGTGCTCCAACCAGAAATCATTGAATAAGTAGGGAAATAATTTATAATCCACAGAAGGGAAGCATGCATATGAAATATATTTTTTTAAGAATAATTAAATGTGAACATACCCATATACCAAAGATGATTAAACTCTCTTATTAAAGGTTGAAAGTAGACGTCTATATCATTACTTGGATCAGATGGTCCATATATTATTATACTCAATAAAGTGAAAGGTTTTTTCATAAACATCCACAGAGGAATATTATAAACATGAATAAAAACTAGACACATGTTGTGAGAAGTAAGAATTTGACCAAATATATTAAAACCATCACAGGATAGACCCAATATGACATTACACACCTCAACTGAAAAATCAGGATATTGTGCATCAAATTACTACCATGATAATCCATCTACAGGATGAACCAAATCATCATTACCTTTAATTATCTCAGCATCATGCCATCACATATTGGTTTTGATTTCTACATACATGAATAGATTTTGAAGAATGGGAATCAATGAAAAGTTCCACATGACTTTCTGTGGCACACGAGATGGTGTTCCATCTGCATTTTCCTTCCATTGAGATGTACCAAATTCTTTACAATTATTAAGGTTAGATGTTTCCTCCCAAAATAAACTGCAATATTTCAGATAATCATGAATTTTATTAGTAGAAAATCAGTGATACTTAATTAACATCCATGTATTATAATGATTTGAGGGAATATCTACACCGTTAGGAAGAAAGTCCTTAAAAAGGTAAGAATATAATCAATGGTGGTATTAGAAAATCCACACATGGTTTTTATATGATATAACTACATTAAAAATTCTAACCTTTTCATTTTAGTACATTCTTGATATATAGGAGTTTTGGAATCATCCATTAATTTTTTACTCTCTTGACATCATCATCTTTAATCTTTTCTTTATGTGTATTGATATCATTGCCTTCTTACACTAGCATACTATCTCTCTCATGATGATGCACAAATAAAAACTGATCAAATATAAAATTCTCCATACCACTTCTTTCTTTCTGTTCACAAATAGTAGAATATTGTATCATCTCTCCATTGTGATACCAAATATAATATTTTTTTTAAATCCAACTTTTGTTATATTTTTTTAAAGGTTGGGGCCTAAGCCTCAATTTATTATTAAAGCAAAGACCTCTTTAGAGGGTAGAGGGAGACCCAATACATAGCCCGAAGGCCCAAGGCCAAGTGGCTTGAATACAAGGCTTAAAATCCCATTACTTGGCCCAAAGGACCCTCTGTGAACAGTACTACTATAGTACCCCATGCAGCTACAATACTTGCTATAGTACCCGCCACCGCTACAGTATCCTGCAATAGTTCCTCCACTGCTACAGTGCTGCCGCCACTGCAGTTCCACCGTTGCTACAGTGTTTGCTACAATGCCCTGCTACAACCCCTGCTACAGTACCCGGAAATTCATCCCTGCCCAGATTTGAACCCAGGTCTTTTGGATGCCAAGCAGGAGCATGTACCTAACATATTCCTAGTTTCCATAACATGAAAACTATATACAACTTCCATTTAAATCATTGTTAAATGAATGATATATTTTTTCCCAAATTCTCTTGAAACTCGGTTGAAATCTGGTCGGTATGATACATCAAGCTTCTATCCATTCTATTAAAAGGAAGAAAAATTAGGTTCTAATCAACAATGTAAACCATAATTAAAATGATATCCAAATTAAAAGACAAATTATAAGTATAGTGTATAGGAAATTAAAGAGATCTAATAGGAAACCAAATTGAATACAATTCATGATGCAAGTGACCATTATAGAATACTATTATCCATCCAAACAAATAATAAGGAATATCATAAAAAAACTAAGGCATACTCATAGAAATACAAACAAGGTGCATGAATTGGAATAAATAACTAAGGAATACTAACATAAAAATGTGCATTTCCTATACATAGAGGTCTTCTCATTTGAAAACATAATTGAGGATAACATTTAGTCATGAAAGGATTTTATTTAAGGCTAAAAATACTTATATTATTCAAACACAAGGAAATGTATAACATGAGGGAATAAATTATGTCCATTAATTAGAATATTTCAAAGGATAGATTGTATACCTAAACATTAAAACAATTATAGAGTTCACTATACATATGAAAACTTAAATAAATGACATTTTATCTTCATGATATCCTTATATTAATGTTACATAGTAGCTAAGACAATTTAATTGGGAAATGGGAAAATATAAGAGAAGGGTGGGCATGGATTCTTAGTATGGGATAAAAAATCACATAACATACATAAATAAAGACATGATTTCTCCGTAAATAAAATTCAAGAACAAATGATGAAAATAATTACAAAAAAAAATTAACAAGAACCATAATATAATTATATAAATGTAAAATTTCATATATCATAAACATATAATTGAGGTCTAATTCTTTGAAAAAAAACCTATAGTGCAGGGACATACCCTTTAACCTATTTTATTTGTCACATGGGACCTAAAAGTTGATCAAGGGGTTATATAAATCTAACCCCCCATCATTAAAATATAATATTAAATGAATTATTCAATCAAAGTTAAATGTACATCAATATTATTTATCTTCCTAGTTTCAAATGATACATAAAATATCCAATAAATTCTCAATGAAAATTTATCATACCATTACATGATCATAAGAAATGGAGATATTTTTAGGTCATCCTTGGGATACTAATTTATCTCTATCCTATATATTTATGAGTATTTATGATCAAACAACACTGTATTTTTATTATAATTATAATTTTAATGGATCAATTTATCAATCATTACTGTCATAAAATAGGGGATATAGTTGGGTCATTATCCAAAATCCAAAATTCTCATCCTTTGAAATGACATGTTTTAATTTTCACAAGGCACACATATTTTTATCTAATAAATCTATTGAAGTGTTTTTAGTTAATGAAATTCAATTTTGATATGAATTAGAACATGTAATTAATAATAAACATCAAATCATACCAAGACCTACAAATATTCCTTTGGATCATAATGGAATCAAAGGATTCAATTAATTAAATTAGTAATCAAGTGATAAACATAGTTCTGTCTCTTATAGAATCATAAAAAAAATACAAAATCTATTTATCAGTAACAAATAATAAATAAAGGTAATGAAAGATATTATAATACATTTTCAACATCATTATCAACACATAGTGGAATCACATGCATAGATAAAAATGAAAATAACACCCAACAGAACAGAAGATGGATTCATACCTCACTAATATGACATCAAATAAGATCAGAAACAAAGAATCCTTGAATTAGGGTAGAATATTGAAGAATAGAATTGGTTATCGGTTGGGTGAGGGGAGAGTAAAGAATCGAAGGGAATGAAATCTTGTAGATCGAAACAAAAAATTCTAGAAATGGAAGAATATCACATGTTGATGGGGAGAAAAGTTGTATAAGGAGAGGAGGGGGGATACCGAGCTTGTATAAGGGGAGGAGAATAAGGATTTGAAAATGAATAGGGGGAGGGGGGGCCCGAGCGCATTTAGTTATTTCAAGGATCTATACCCATGGTTTTTAAAAAACCATGGGTATAGCTTTGGGAATGACATAAATACCCACAATTTTTCTAAACCATGGGTATAAATGCGTTGGGATAGACCCATTTTCTAGTAGTGAAATATATTACACCATGATATTTAGAGTTCTATACATCTTGTAAAGAACCTAATGTTTCATTCCCTAAAAAAGAACATTCATATAAAGTACCATTTTATCAAAGGATTGATACATGATGAGTTTATAAGATTTAATAAGGTTTATGAAACAATCCAGCAGATATATTGATGAAGTTAATGGTAATATAGAATTTGAGGTACCGTTATTCCTCTGTTGGTATCCACTTATGAACGGAGGATGGGGGTTGGAATATGGGAGGAAACTATGAGAGAAAAAATGGAAAACAACTGGTATTTAATGAACCATCATCTTGAAATTGAAGTTGTGAATGGAAAGTGCACACCAACTAGTGAAGAAGAGGAGGATATCGGATTAAGCAAGTTGTCTATGTCAATGGAATCAAAGCATGTCAGCATAGCAGATCAGGCTCCAAGCAGGGGATTATTGGATTGGTGTATCCTGATCCATTTTGGATGATGTTGGGATGAATGCTTCTGGCCACTATAGAAACTTGGATTTTGGTGGCCTCATCACTATAGTAATGTAGACTTCCAACTAAATTTCACTGTAACACAACAAACTTTCTTTGTGGTTGGTAGAACATTTCTTTTTCCTCTTTATCAGATCATTTCGAGCTATGGTTTCTATGTTAGAAACTCTGATATCTCTATGTAATTATTCTCTTGAATCATAGTGATATTTATGCCTCTCTATGGATATAGGATTTATTTCCAAACCATATAAATCACTGTGTATTTATTATTCTTATTCTTATTTTGTTACAGCCTTTTTCCCTTTATTTACAAACCTATTTATTGCCGTGACTTGTGAAGTTTTTACAACAGACTTCAGATTTTGTGCATATTCACAACTTGCTTCCTTCTCACCCACAATTATAGTCATTCCAACAACAAAAGAATCTCCAACTTGACAACCAAACCCTCTAGGAGTTGAATCAGCCTAGATTCTGGGTGCCTGATCAATAGTCATCCCAATTTCATTATAAACAGATCCCTACTTCATACCTTCCTCTATCACATGTGCCTTATTATTTCCTTTCCTTCAATCTTCTAAGTCATGACCTATTATGGAACAAATATAGAAAAATAAATGTTTTCTACATTGGTCATTGGAAATGTACCACAAATTTACAATTAGAGCAGAACGAAGGTAGTTTTTCATAAATGATTTTCAGTTCCAAATATTCATCATCCATGGAAAAAATTATCTGGTTAACAAGAGTGGAGCTCAAGTCCCCTTCAACCAGAACTCTAAAAAAATGACTGAACCTAGATTTCTTGGTCTCCTTGTCCATATTAATTGGTACACCAATTGTCAAAGAGATGTCATTCAATATACCTGGATTTAATCACAGTATACCAAACCCCAAGCCTTCAATTTTATATTTTCATTTGGAAACAAAAATTTGATAGAACCCCTGTAGAATGCATCTCCATTCCCAAAAAACCCATATTGTAGACATCCACTTGACTAGTGCATCTAGAATCCAGGACGTCTCCCCTTTCAAAAGTACAAGAAGAATAAGGATAGAATGATTGTATATCTCCCTTCACTCCTTGATAGCTTCACGATTTGAAAATAATCAAGCAGTATCACCCTTCTTGAAATATTGACTAGAATATGAATTTTTCAAAGATACAAAGGATTAGTTGTTTTGAGAGTTACGAGACTTACCAATTTGCGTATTGATATCCTTAGAAGCTTGATTCACAATAGGAATATCTACATTAGGTGGATCCAAATTCTTAGAAGAATTATTTAAAGGGGTTAGGATCTTATTCTCCCCTTTGCCCAAAATATCAAAGATGAGGTAGTGCGAGATGGCCATGTTGCTTGAGAAACCCTATTCACGATTTCCAAGAGGAGCATCCCCCTCAACCCGCATCACGTCCCCAAAAATATTTATAACATCTTAAATCAAATTAAATTAAACACACACACACAAATATATTTATGATGAATAGATAAAAATAAATTTATATTAAAAAGGAATAAATATTAAAAATAAATAAATAAATAAAATACTAAAAATGGAGAGATATTAAAAGAGAATAAATAATACTAAATCAATAAACAGACTTGATCACACACATACATGTACATATGAAAAACATATATATGCACACACACACACACACACATACATATAGTTATACATGTACATATATTTTAAATTATTTAATATCAATATAAATATATATTTAAATAAATATATTCATTTATATATTATATAATTGTTTAAATAAGATTTTAATATATTATATTTATTTTAATTATACACATTTTGTAATTAATGTATATAAATAAACTGTTAAAATTTTTAACTAATATAAATTTGATAATTATATATATATAATTATAATATAAGATTCATTTTTTAATAAAAGTTATATAAATAATATTTATATATTATGTTTACATATATATATATATACTTATTGTAATATAAATATTATTTAAAAATATATAAATATTTATATATAAATTAAATTAATCACTACGACCTTTATTAGTACTAGAAAAAAGCGTTGATAAAGATGTCACTTTTATCAATGCTAAAAAAGCGCTGATAAATGGGGGACTTTTAGCAGTGCTAGAAAAAAGAACTAACAAAGAGTTCCTTTTATCAGTGCTGATGAAAGGAAACTTATTAGTGTTTTTTGAGCATTGATAAATGTAACCCCTTTATCAGTGATTTTGGTCTAGTATTGTTAAAGGTCATCACTGAATAAAGCTCAATCTGTCGTAGTGTTATAACAATATGGTTCAAGGTAAATTATCAAAACCAACTACATATGACTATAATTATTACCATTGTGTATATCATTCAGAACCTGTTTACCCATAAAAAAAATTACAAACACTGTATCCATCCAAAAATGATATGATCAATTATTTCATGTCCATGTGAATTTTCTTTTCAATTAATATAATGATGTATTCCAAAGGAAATTAATCATAAAAATAAAACATGGATCATAAATCAATATGTTTTCAGGGAATGATATTATAAAATAAAATGCATTATGGTTTTTAGTAAATAGGGAAAAAACCTTTTGTCACATTTTACTTAAATAATTTGTTGAATGCAAACACCTTATTCCCATCATTGTTTGACTTAAGAGGGTAGGTAATCATGATATTTTTATTTTCTCCAAATTATTCTATAGTAGATTGAACATCTAGTTATCCTTGAAACTCTAAAATAAATGATAATGGTTCTTGTATAAAAGAATAAATAATGTCAAAACCTCAAAAACAATAAGAAAAATAAGAAGTTATCTTGTATTTAAGGTTTTGTACTTGATTTGAAAGGAGACAATTCTCTTTTAAAACCCTATTGTAGGAAGTAGAAGCTACCTTAATCTCAGCAATTTTATATCTTGCATATATCATGGATTCAAAAATTTTAGGTAAATGAAATTATAGATGTGCATAAATAACATTTCAACATCATCAAAGAAATTCAATTTCAAAGATAAGAACATTTAGATTGAAAAATAAGAATACCATCATTACAAATAATAGTGCATATATTCATGAAAAAGTAATAATTAAGATATATGACAAGTTCTATACTTATAACTAAATATAGATGAATATAAATAAGAATACCATTAAGAACCTAATATATATAAAATGTTAGAAATACATTTTGTTTTGAAAAAATACAAATCAAAAACATTTTAATAAAAACATAGCATCTATCACCAAATATATGAAAATATTTACTGGTTATAGAAATATAATACTCATAAAACTATAGTTCTTATTTAGATATATCAATATAAAAATAATAGTATAGAAATACATAAATTACCACTAATTATATAGAATATATAGTCTAAATTTTTTCCATATCCTAATCAAGTGTAAGTAGTGGAGAAATATCATTATGCAATGATAATACACTGGGATCCCAATAAAATCTTTGTTTTTTAAGAGAAAATTTGAAAACTATAACTTCATAAAATTAATGTAGTTGATAGTCTAACCAAACACCTATTATAACAGAATGAAAATAATTTTAGTAGGTAAAATCAGGGGAAAGAAAAGTCTTTTAATAGAAATAAATTTTGAGAGACGAATTGGGAGAATAAAAAAAATAAGGAGAATGTAACCTTACCTGGGTATTAAGTTTACTAATGATCATAACTATACAAAATTCAGTGAAAAAGAGAAGCCTAAAAGAATGAAAATGTTTGGGTAAAAGGATTTTAGAGTAGAAACTGGCCATCAAGGGATGGGAATTTATTGATGAATGCTGAATTATGTCTAGGAATTATAGTCATAGAGTGTTGATGAATAAGTTGGATAATTAAAAATAGACACTGAAAAAATTGAAGATCAATAAAGGTGTCCTTATAGAGGAAATGAAAAATAAGTGATGACATGAACAATTATACAGGCACAATTAAGATAAATAGATAGTATTCAAAGGCATAACATCTCCACCAACATAGTATATTTTTTAGAGGATATTTGATGCATATTGGTTCTTATAATATAGAGATTCCATGGATCATTTTCTAGTAGATTGAGTTTGAAAAAATATTTTACTTTTTGTTGAGAACTGATCTAAAGGTATCAGAAATCAAAAGTCATTTTGGAAATGTTAACATAGAAGAAGAACTATCATACAACAATGGATCACCTGCTATAGAGGGTGGGGTAATATTTTCATAGATATGTTTATGTTTTTTTTTAATTTGATTAGGCAAAGTATCAAATAGTCATGAAATTATATAATTCACAACATTACTTATAGAAAAAAAATAATCAATTAGAAATAGAGTGAAGTGACACAACATATGTTGAATAAAGTTTTTGAATTAAAAATGAGTGCTCATAGAAATTTGAGTAAAACATAAAAATTGTATTAAATTTATAAGATAAAATAGATAATGAACCAAACAATTTAATGTTAATTCAATTGATGGAATTCGATATGCACTGAGTGTTTTATTTCTAGAATATAGGATTTATATCATCATTATTGGGTATTTGGTTAGTATAATTTAATTAAATAAAAGGAATAGGTGAACTTTTAAAATATATTCATTTGAACTTTATTTTCATCCTTAACTTTCAATGCAAGCATTTTTATTGGTAGACAATGGTGACATCTTTGTGATGGTATGAGTATAATAGTGTAAAGATATATAATTCACATATGTTAAAGTTTTTTTGGATAATAAAATAAATCTAAATGTATGTAATAGTTTTTAATGGGATGAATTGAAAACAAAATTAAGTATATTAAGAAACAAAAAATGAAACAAAGGCATATACTATAAGAGAACTCTATCAGAGTGTTATAGAATGTGTATGTTTTATATAATTAGAGGCATTTAATATGTGTATACATCTTATAGTTTTCATAAATACACATTATATAGTATGTATACTCTATTTTGGGAAAATTAAACTTCATTTTCATTAAGGGTTATGAAAATCAAAGGTTAATTAAAATAGATTAATCAAACCTTTGAGGATGAGGAATACTAAGTATTCTAAGAAAAATATACTTTGATTTTAGGTATTTTTAGACCTAATACTTTGGGTAAATTTCAAAATATTTTCATTAAGGGATATTAACATCAAATATTAACCAAAAATAGATTAATCTAACCCTTTATGGTGTGTAATAGTTAGTATTCTGAGGCAGGACTACTTTGATTTTAGGTATTTGAAGCCCAAAGAGTTAACAGTACTAAGAAGATGAAAATTTTGGTAATAGAGAGTGATATATTCTTGGAGTGCAAACAATATACCTTGAAATGGTAGGTAGAATACCATAGAGGTAGACTAGAAAATGGAAAGCCCATACCCAATAAAGTTAGGGCTTATATACAATTGAGAAATTATGAAGAATGAAAAAAATATTACCTTCAATGGTGAAGAATAGTAAGTATTTAGAGACATATGAGGTCTTGTTTTATGTACATTGAAAACAAATAGATGATTCTTCTGTGAAGAATAAACCACCGATAATGGATAGAAATGTAGTATCCAAGTATAGGAAGAGTAGCTAGAGTTCTGGTAAAAGCTATGGTTCAACAAAGAAAGGCCAATGGTATATAGGTGATGATGGAATAATATATAATCGAGAAGAAGAAGTTATGGTAGAGTTTAGTAGTTGTGTATGGAGGACAGGAGATCCAATGGGTGCCACCCATAGGGAGTGTGGGAGTAAAAATGGAAGAGGAGAATAATAGAGCCTGGTATTGGTGACACGTGCACTCAAAGTTTGGTAGTGGTGACACATGTACATGGAGGCACACCTCTTAATATAACTATATAGATATATATTTCATTAGGATGATAAAGGGTATGTTTTATCAAGTACCCAATTCAGGTATGGGTAACTCTTAATCAGGTTTGGTATGGTTCAAGTTTTAAATCTAGTATACAATTATTAATCAGGTAGGGTCCAAATATCATTTATTGAACACCCAAACTAGAATATATATATATTTTTGTGTGTGTGTGTGTGGGGGGGGGGTAACTATGAATCAAACAATAATTTGTTAATTTTTTTAAAATTAGGAATTTATTTTTTTATTTAAAACTTTTTTCAAATACAAGAGCTAGTTCTGATCTCCATGCACATTCCCCCTACCTACCACTAATGTCATCTGACAGCTGTTTACTAATAGGTGCGAACCCCTATGTCATCATCCATACCTTCACGTGTATCTCCCTCTTCAAATGTTTTTCACATTAAAATAAAAAATATTATATTAGGTTTTAATTAAAAAAATTATAAATTTTTTAAACTAACCCCATTGTTTTATGCTGGAAGACAACCACATACTACCCCTATTATTAAAAAAAGTTTTAAATAAAAAAATAAATGGGTTTAGATCAGTCTAACGAGTTGTAAATGAAAAATTAAATTAAATAAATAAACAATTAAAAAAATTTAGGTAATTAATCTGGAAATAGTTTATTAATCAGATTAGGGTTAGGGTAAGATTTAAATGGTTATAAGTGAGTTCAGGTAAGGTTTGGGTAGTGAAATGGTTATTCAGGTTTAGGGTCAAGAAACTTTAAATGGATGGGTACTCGACCCATTTTCATCCCTACTCTCTATCAAATTTTTTTGTAATTTTTTTAGAATTATAAAAAATAATACATTTCAAAGGTATGAATCCATAAACCATATAAGTATTGTAAATACTAATAAACTCAAGGAATATAATTAATAATAACCCATTAAAACCAAACCATTTAGTTTTCATGGGACTCTAATATTAATGTAGGATTTTTTTTAATTTCAATTCAATGGATTAACAACTATACAAAAATTCAAGAGATGTCCACTAATTGATCAAGCTCGTAACATTTATATTTAACTTACAATAAATTGATTTTTTTCATTTCTAATATCATATATTTTTGTATAAAAAACCCATTTTCTCCAATAATAACTTACTAATACTGGTAAAGTGACAACTAAATTCAAATTGAATGATTAATTTATCATTATTAAGAGGCTAATTGAGTTTTTATTTGTTGTAGTTATTATTTTCATAAACACCAATATTGATATGACCAAAACACTACGATCAACATCTCAATAAGTCACTAATTCTATGATTGGTTCAATACAAACATGTTCAACTATGAAACTATCATCAAATAAAAATACATTCAAGTATTTCATTCATTTATTTTGTCATTAATCGACCCACTGGGGCCTGCCTGGCTGGCAGTAGACCTTGTGTGACTCTCTAATCCTTCCTCCAATAAGCTAGGGGCTGGCGACAAGCACTGAGTAAACATATCACTCACATGGGAGTCCTTATCCTATGATTCCTACACAAACACACACACATATCTCCAAACACAAATATAATGCAAAAATGAAAGATAAAACTGATACCAAGATGCATTCATACAACTAAATCCCACATCAGAGCATGAAACAAGTATGAGAAAGAAAAAAGGGACAAATATAAGACCACCAAAACTGTAAAAGAGTATAACCTATTAGTATGAGGTGACTGTTATCAAATGAAACTTTCAGAATTGACTATGTTCCATCTGGATTAAATATGATCCACCTACTCCTGGTTCACCTAAGAATCCATCGAAAGGTTTGTTGTTTGCATAAGACACAACACATGTGGGTAGAGACCATGCAGGGGTGAATCTAATCATACCCATTAGGACACCTCGAAATGACTAAGAATGAAGCATCAAGAGAGACAGATCATAAGAAAGGATAACATAAATCCATATTTACTCAAAGTAGACACTAATTCTTAAAGAAGGTCACAAACACAATGCTATCCTAGGATTCTACTTGAGGTTTCAAGGTAATGATCATCCAAGAGAACTCACTCCTTGAGTCTTACTAACACTGATGGTACTCATAAAATAGGTTGTGTATATTGGGTCTTTCCATGAATAAGTACACGTTGAAGATAAGAAGATATTGATACATAGTTTTAGGATCAAACCTAGGGCCTATAGAGTATATCTAACCCTACCTGAAGTAACTCTCTAGGATGAGGATCACACACCCTAAAAGTCGGTAATGGGATACCAAAACCAACCTAGGGAAGAATGATAGAGGATCACACGCCACGCAAAATAGAGTGTAATGAAACTGTTTTCATTAGGTGACACTTTGTAATATTTCAAGAAATGTTTTTGGTGTAAGGCACGTGATTCTAGGGTCCAGAGAGCCTTGATGATGATATATTAAAAATATTAAATATAAAATATCACACACGTGCCATTTTTTAGAAATAATGAAACAACTCCCACATGAGGTCTAATATGGGGAATTTGAGATCAACATTAAATCTATAATTTGAGTTTTACCCTAGGGGTGATATAAATTTTTTGTGTGTCAGACATTTGGTTTATGAGAGGCCGTGGGTGGATAAATAAATAAATAAATTTATTTATTTATCTATTATTTATTACATGGTGTAAACCTAATCCTCTCTATTTAAAACCATGTTATGGTGAATTCCCTAGGGTTGGATGTATAACCCTAGTGGTAAGAGAATATGTATAAATTATGTGGAGACAAGTTTGTGGATGATCACCGGATCTTTGATCAATGATCAGTACCGAGGAGTTTTTCTTCTCCAATGGAGTTCATAGATCTCACCAATGATAATGATGTAGAACCATTATTTGTCAGTGATCGATCCAAAATCAAGGTATGTAATTTAATTTTTTGGTTTTATCCCCATTTATAGATTGAAACAAACATAAATTAATCCTTCCCAAATTAATTTTTGGATCAATATCTATTGGTTTTTCCAAAGTCTGCATTATCTTTCTAGATCAAAAAATTCCAGATTTATTTCTTATATATTCTTGATACTTTGTTAATCCCCATTCGTTGGTTTCCATCAATGATGGCTCAATTAATAGGGACATCAATTGAAGCTTAATTTATTTGATGTGCCTTTCTTCCTCTATTCTTGGCATTCATCATCAGTAATCTATTGGTCAGTGATTTGATGTTACCTAGGAGGACCAAACATGGTGCGTTCCTTCTTTGGCATGATGGGTCATGGCCATGGGTTCGGTCTTGGGTTTTGGAGATGTGATAGATGCATGATGATAAAAAAATAAACCAATAATGTAATGAGTAACAGTGGATATATGAGTCAGATCGAGTGATTCTCTGTGAAGGAGAAACGATGGGAAATTCTGAGTAGTAGGTGGCTAGAATTTGGCCATTGGTGATGGTGATCGTTCGAAATTGTCATGGGTTGTGTGGTATAATGGGATCCAGGTTGTGTGGCACCTCAGATGGTGATGAGGATCATTTTGGTAGTGAATAATGGTGATAATATGACTTTCGATCACCCGTGAAGGGTGTTTAACCCATATCTAGGTGTTGCAACATGATTTTTGGTGGTCCTGAAGGTAGTGGCAGTGTATGGGAAATAATGAATGAAAAGTCTGGAATTTCTAAGAAATTCTGATATAAACGGTGTATATTTTAGAGGAGAACATGTTTTTTAGTCCACTATATGTGGTGGATGGGGTTTCGTGTTGAGTTAAATATCATATACCATGTGGTTAACCCACATGTCACATGAAACCTAACTGACCAAATCGACCTGTACAGGGAATACACACCAAGGATACCATGTGGCCCCATATGCCATGCATGGAGTGGAACACCCCATGTACTTAGGAAGGTATGTGGGCATGGGAAGAAGGCACATGCCGAGTGTTGTCCTGACCCCCATTCACCATGTTAAGAATATTACACATAGTATACTTCATAAACTACTTTGATCTGACTAGTGTACACAAGAACAACTTGAGTACACAAGAATGACCAAAGTACACACACTTAGGTATATGACACATGCTAAGTGCTGACCCGACCTCCACATGCTATGTACCCCTAATGGATATACTATGTATTTGGATAAAGACATGTTATGTGAGAAGGAAAGACATAGAAATTGTTGGGATTAGTGATATACATCATGTACCCTGAGGGACACACCGTGTGCTTATTCAAGGGAAAATTAGCACCCTTGTTCTTCTCAATTCATCTCTAGTGTGAGATTGGGTGAGTTACCTAGAACTATATCTATGAGGGTGTGGTCCCTCTTTTTATTGTTCTGGTCTAAGTTTTCTTAGTCCACCTTTATGAGGGTTCAGTGTGGATTTTTTAGATCATTAGATAAGATCCCCTCAATGGACTAGAGTAGGAATCCCTCAGTTAGGCTTAAGGTTTGTGTCCTAATTCCCATCATCTTCTTCCCTAGGTAGGGTTTTAGGAATTATGTGACCAATATATGCGGTCATGATCCCTTATCTAGTGGGTTATTTTAGTTAGGGTCAAGTATACACCATAGGCTCTAGGTGTGATCCACTATCTATGTATCGACATCTATTTTCCTCTAGTGAGGTGTAGTCCAATTGAGTGTGTGTCTTAGATGAGCCCTCTTTGTTTCCTTGGTGCTTATTCATGGATATACCCAATGAGTGTGACCTCTTATAATAGTTCCATTAGTAATAAAGAGACTCATGGATTAAGTTCTTCTAGATGAGTGATATCTTTGAGCCTCTAGTGGAATCCTAGATTGGCAGTGAGGTTGTGACCTCACCTTGAGACTTAGTGCCTATCTTGAGTATATCTAGGTTATTGTTATATATTATCATATCCCATGTTATGATTGACATACCTTCTTGGTATTCATTTGACTACTCTCTTGATGATTTATGTTTGGTGATTTTGGGGTGTCTTATTGGGCATGTTTATACTCACCCCTACATAGGCTATGCCCACACATGTCATGTCTTATGTAGAAGAGATTTTTTTAGATATAGCCCTAGTTGGAACAAGATTAGGTGAATCTTAGTTGTGCCAGAAGTACCTGAGATGGATCCAAAAGTTTCTTTTGGGTAGTTGTCCCCATGTTGTCTGCAAGTTGGGTTCTTTGCAATTTTGGTGGGCCTATATTTGGCCCTTTTCCCATTTTTTTGTATTACTTATTGTACATTGATGTGGGATAGATGTTATAAATTAATTTATAGTATGAATTGTTTACCTTTTGGTATTATTATTAGTTTATGGAGATGTTTGAGTGTGTATAAGTACTTTAGGTTAAGGACTCCCATGTGTGTGATATGCCTACTCAATGCTAGTGGTCAACCCCTTATTTTTAGAGGCGGGATTGGGGTGTCATTATCAATTTACCATCAGCCAAGTGGGCCTCGGTGGATTGGGTTGTGATATAGTGGTATCAATGGAGGCCATATTAGGACTAGAGATTGAATATTTTATAGATGTGAGGTTTGGGTTGGGAACTAGGGAAATAATATTAAAATGTTTTGAGATCGACTCTCAGAATAGGGAATCTAGTGTAGGTGTAATATCCGATGTATCCATTCACCAGAAATCTGATAACCTTCTTGTTTACTTGGTACATGTGGGAAATATTTGTAGGGAAAACATTGGTACATGAATTATATTGGAAAAAGTTATGGTTTCCATTTCCTTATTGATCCAACTCCTCAAATATGATCTTTTTAATATGGTGTATTTTATCTATTACTATATGCCTTTACAGTGACATCCATATAGAATTCCATAGTGAAGAAAAATTATGATCCACTTAGTGATGTAGTTTTAGTTTATAGACCTGTGTAGGAGGCAATTCCTTTGGGTGGATTGAAAGCGATGTATCCACCCATTCAGTAATATTTTGACCCACATCCGGTGGTTTAGGTGGATGCTCCTCATTAGGTTGATAAGTGGTTGGTTATGATGGTACTGGTAGATGAAACACTTATTCCAAGTGCACCTCACAAGTTTTATAGATAGAGATTGCCTAGGATTTGTGGTGAGCCAAACCCTCTTCTCAGGAGGCAAAGGACTGGCTCAATCTAGTGGTGTTAGTGTCCTACTTTATTAGGACTCCTCTTAATGTTGGTACTAGAGGTGAGACATCTCTAGAGTGATTTAGGGTCTCATTTGAGCTCTGTTTTAGTGATTTTTTACATGGATTTGGGCATGAAAGGAAGAGGGACAATTCCCCCACCAAGACAAAATATTATGACGTGATTTAAAACTGTGTGTGTGAGTCAGTTCCTCCCAAATAGAATAGTGTTGAGGTGTTGTGGGTGAGTCCCTTTGACTTGTATGTTTGAGGTTATTTTGATGAGATAAGGTGTATTATTGAGCACTAGTTGTGGAGAACAGGTAGGAAAAGTAAAGGATATCTTCAAGCGGTGGGATCTTATGACCCAGAGGCTTCAAGTGTGGTGTGAGGTATAAAATCTATATTCTCTACTCCTGCTACAATTTTAGCAAACATTTTCAAATCCACATTTCCTAAAATGTATCCCTTGTTCAAGACCTAGTGATACCAGTGTATCCTTTTTGCTCGACCCTTGTTTTTTTGGATTCAACTGAGAGGATCAGTTATCATATGCTTATAATAGTAGTGTGACCTGACTTCGAGAGGAGAGAGATCCTCACACAGAATCTTTCTATAGTGGTAGTGTGACCCTAAAATGTTTTCCTCTATATAGGCTAGTTTCATATTTTCCAAACCCAGTTGACTATTACTAGTGGGGGTTATAGTATACCCATGTTAGAGGGATTGAAGTTCCCTTACTTGGTGAGAAATAATCCTAGATAGAGTAGGATGAGCTCATGTATAGGTGAAAACTGTCTATTTCTTACCAGTTGGATAGTATGACCCTTGGAGCATTGGATGCTATGAGATTTTAGTTCCTAAAATGTTGGAGGAGTATGACGAGGTCTTACCTGAGGATGTTCTATGATAATATCACCATAGAAAGTTTTTCTTCTACATATACCTACACCTAGGGATGACCTGATATCCATGCTAGCATATCAAATGACCCGATTTAGTAGTGAGAACTAAATGTGTGGTTGGAGAATCTGTAGATCAAGGGATTTATTAGACCCAATGTGTTCCCCTAGAAAGATGAGTGTTGTTTTTCTAGAAGGAATATGAGATCTTGAGGGATTGGTGTGGATTAATGTCACTTGATCTAGGTGGATATCAGGAAGGAATGTACACTCTTGAGAATTGATGAATTCTTATACCAATTTTTAGGGGTGAATTGGTTCTTGGAGTTTGACCTCAGTTCAGGTTATCACTAGCTCTAGGTGTGATAGGAGGATATACTAAGTGTGGATTCCTAGAGTTGTTATGGTTTCTTTGAGTTATTCATGATACCCTTTGGTGTGTTGAATTCCCAACCATGTTTTTGGGACTTATGAACCTATTTCTTTAATCCTTCTTGGATTGATTCATAGTAGTCTTCTTTGGTGATATACTATTGCACTCAACATCATAGGTGAATCTTGAGAGATACCCGAGGATAGATAAATACATACTTTGAGAGTACCATATTTATGGGAAGATCTCAAAGTGTTGGTTATAGATTTTGGAGGTACACTTTTTGGGATATGTATCCCTGAACATGGGAGTGATAGTGGACCCAATAAAGGTTGAGGCAGTTCTAGATTGGGAGCCACCCGAGAGTGTGGCTATGATAAAATATTCTCATAAAAAGGCTTTCCATTCACTATTTTTTAGCAAGGTGATAGAGTAATTAACCTCTTTTTAGTTGAACCATAAGAATGATTATAGTGAAACATACCTCCAGTTAATGGTTTTTACCCTTCCACTTCTTCAGCATGTTAGGGAGGCATAACTTGAAGGATATCTATTGTGAGATTTTGTGTAACCAAATATCCATTGGACATGTTCTTAATTGATATTTTTAAGGTGGGGAGAATGGAATCCTTGTTCGAAGAAATAAAATGACACCATCCATGTTGTGAAAGGAATAACCGAGGAGCTTTCATTCTTTCCCTTAGTAGTACATACAAGAGAGGTGAATATGTAATGGGATGCTTTGGTATTGGGTTGGGTAGCCAAGGATGTTGTAGTGTGTTTCTGAGTTTAACTCTTGATGTCTCCCCTAACTATAATTAAAGGCTGGGGTGCTCGAATAGAAGTAAAGATGGGATAGTATCTTTGTGGTTATCGTGATGAGGATTCCATGATTTATGAGAGGCCATGACACTATCTGAGTGATCATAGAATAATTCTCCAATTTGTCCTACTTCCTAGCCATATAGGGGTAGATCTTAGTGGAAAGTTTGGGATGCCTGTGCATGCAGAAGGTAGTCCAATTTCATGGAATTCCCTTGATGATCATTTTAGACCATGATTCTCCCTTCATTTTATGATTATGGAGAGGATATAGGATTCCTTTGGGACTCATTTCTAGTTGATCATGATGTTTCTATCCCCAGATATATGTCTAGGTAAAGAAGACAACTCGGGTTCTATAGAACATTCTTCAGGTTTTCATGTTAGTTTTGGTACATAGTTGGGAGGATCATCTAACATCAGTGGAGTTTGTGTATCACAATAGTTACCACTCCAATATTGGTGTAGTACCATTATAGGCCATGTACAGGAGACCCTGTGGGTCACTGTTGTACTGGTTAGAGCTAGGGGAATAATGTTTATGGGCCTAGAGTTGGTGCAAGCAATGGTTGAAAAAGGTGTAGTTCATACAGGGGTATATGAATATTTCCAAAGACGTCAGGAGTCCTATGTAGACCAAAAATGGAGGCCTTTGAGGTTTGAAGAGGGAGACTATGTGTTCCTATGAGTCTCCCCTCATCATGGATTATAAATATTTGGTCAGGGTGATAGGTTATGTCCAAGGTTTATAAGCCCTTTTCTAGATATTGCATTGGGTTAGTGAGGTAGAGTACTACTTGACCTTATGACTATAGTTAGACAAGACACATGATGTATTCCACATGTCATAGCTAAGGAGATATGTGAATGACTCATTTCACAATGTCAAATAGGGTGATTTGGGAATTGAGGGTAGAGTTACTTTTTGAGGAACCTAATGGTGTTTGAGAACCAGTAGTAAAAAATCATTTTGGGATAAATGTTTCCCTTGGGTGCATATTTTTTGGTGACATGGGAACTTCCAAGAGTGCTTGTTGAAGTAGGAAATCTAGATGTGAGACTAGTACCCTCCTGTATAAGTATGTTTTCACTTTTTGGGATGAAAATACTTTAATGTGGGGATAATGTAACAACTCTATTTTCATCATGTAACACTTTGGAATATTCTAAAGAATATTTTTGTAGTAAGGCACAAAGTTGGTATAGGATTTTGGTACCGAGAGATTCTTGGTATAGATATATTAAAAATATTAAATATAATATATCACGTGCATCCATTTTTTTGAAAATAATGGAATAGATCCCAAATGGGGTCTCAGATGGGGAATTTGAGACCACCATTAAATCCAAAATGGTAGTTTTACCCCTGAAACAATATACCTTTTGTGTGCATCAGACTTTTGGTTTAGGAGTGGTCATGAGAATATATATATATATATATATATATATATATATATATATATATATTATTACATGGCACAAACCTAATCCTCTATATTTAAAACCATGTTATGGTGAATTCCCTAGGGTTGGCCACATAACCCTTGGGTAAATGAGGTAATGGAGATCTCGGGTAGAGATCTTTGGTGCAGACATGTTGGTGGATGATCACCAGATCATGGATCAATGATCAGTATCAAGGAGTTCATCTTTGCTAATGGAGTTCATGGATTTCACTAATAACAACGATATATAACCATTCTTCATCAATGATCAATCCAAACTTGAGGTGGGGAATTTGATTTTGTGGTTTTATCCCTATTTATGGATTAAGATGAATATGAATTAATCCTTCCCAAATTAATTCATGGATCAATCTTCGTTGGTCTGTCCAATGTCTACTTTGTCTTCCTAGATCTAGAAATTTGAGTTTTGTTTCTCATTGATTCTTGTAAATTTTTCAATCCATGTTCATTGAATCATATCAATGATGGTCAAACAAACATAAACATCGATCGGATATTACTTTTTGTCATGTGCCTTTATCTCTCTATTCTTAGTGTTCATCGTTAGTAATAATTTGACTAGAGATTTGACATTACCTGAGAGGACTGATCATTGTGTCTTTGTTGTTTGGAATGATGGGTTGTGGTCATGGGTTCTATCTTGGGTTTTGGAGACATGAAAAATTCATGAAAACAACAATTAGAACATGATGATGGAAATGGTAACGATGGATCTATGATCCAGATCAAGCGAATCTCTTCAAGCAATGATAGGTGATTCCAAGAAACGGGTGGCTGAAATCCTTTCATTAGTGATGAAAGTGGTTCAAAGTTTGCATGAGTGGTGCAGTTTCATGGGATTTAAGTTGTATAGCACCTCAAATGGTGAAATGGATCATTATTCTAGTAAATAATGATCGAAATATAACTTTTGGTCAGCCATGGAAGGTACTCAACCTAGATATGGGAATTGTAGTGTGTTTTTTGGTGGTCTTGAAGGTAGTGGTGGCACACAAGCAATGACGCATGAACAACATGGAATTTCTAAGAAATTATGATGTACATAGAGTGTAGTTTAGATTAGAACATGCCATATAGTACCTTCTATGCGGTGGATATGATTTCAAATTAAGTTAAATATCACACGTTGTATGATACTCATCCAGCCATATCAGCATGTACAAGGAGTAAACTCCTAGGAGGCCATGTGGATCCACACATTATGTATGACAGGGCAGACCCCATGTACTCTGGAAGGTACACATGCATGTGCAGATGATATACATCAAGTTCCATCCAAAACCCTTCATGCCATGTGAAGAAGAGTACACCCCATGTACTTCAGAAAGTACCCAGACACAAATAGTGTACATGATCATTACCTGAGTACATGAGCATGACTGGAGTACATGGACTCAGGTATATGACACACACCGAGTTCCATCCCAACCTATACAAATTGTGTACCCCTATTGGACACACTTTATATTTTCATAAATACATGATGTATGAGATGGAGAGGCACATGAAATGCTAAGCATAGTGAGAAATTCCATGTACTCTTAGGGACATGTTGTGTACTTCTTCAAGGTAAAGTTAGGGTCATTGTTCTTCTAAGTTTAGATTTGGTGTGAATTTGGGCGAGTTCCCTCAAACTGTATCTATGAGGGTGTGTTCCTCATTATTATTCTAGAGTTATTTTTCTCAGTCCACCCTCATGAGGGTTCAATGAAACATTTTGTTCAGAGCATTGGACAAGATCCCCTTGGGGGACTAGAACAAGTTCCCTCAGTGAGGATTGGGGGTTTTATACTTATTACCATCATCTTCTTCTATGGATAGGGTTTCAGGAATCACATGACCAATATATGTGGGCACAATCTTCTATCTAGCAGGTTATTCCAGTTAGGGTCAGGTATGCCCCATAGGCCATGGTGTGACCCCATATTTGAGTATTGACATCTTTTTTCCTCTAGGGAAGTGTAGTATTATTGAGTGTGTGTCTTAGGTGAGCCCTCTCTGTTTCCTTGGTTCTTCTTTATGGCTATACCCAGTGAGTGTAACATCTTAAATGAGTTCCATTAGTAACAACGAGACTCATGGAGCGAGTTATCTTGGAAGAGAAATATCTTTAAGCCTATAATATAATCCTAGGCTGTCAGTGAGGTCAAAACCTCAACTTGAGACTTTGTGTTGATCTTGAGTATATTTGGGTTATTGTTATATATTGTTATGTCCCATTTTATGATTGACATACCTTCATGGTATTGTGCCAACCACTCTCTTGGTGCTTTATTTTTGGTGATTTTGGGATGTCCTATTAGGTATGATTATACTAACCTCTACATAGTATTTTCCCACACATGTTATATCTTATACAGACGACAATATTTTCAACATAGTCCTTGGTGGACCAAGATCAGGTGAAGCATAGTTATGCGAGACAGACCTAAGATGGATCCATAAGTTTCTTCTGGGAAACTTCCCCCATATTGTCCATAGGTTGGGTTATTTTTAGTTTTAGTGGGCTTGTATTTGACCCTTTCCCCATTTTTATTGTATTACTTATTATACTCAGATGTGGGATAAATTGTATGATTGAATTTAAAATATGAGTCGTTTATCTTTCAATATTATTACTGGTATGTGGATATGTGTGCGTGTGTACAAGTACTTTAGGGTAAGGCCTACCATGTGTGTGATATGACTACTCAACGTTAGTCACCAACCTCTGGCCTATTGAAGGTGGGATTAGAGTGTCATTCTTGGATTACCACAAACTAGGTGGGCCCCAGTAGTTCGGGTCATGACATAGAGGGATACCTAACTCTATATAAGACTAACCCATAGAGGGGACCACTCATCTTATTCTCAAGGTGAGATGCCTCATTGTACCCTCATATGGATGGTCTAAGGGAATACATCCTATATACACTGGTCTAAACTGAAGATAATGAGGGTTTTAACCTACTTTAGAATAATTAAACAATGTGTACAAGGAGTACATGGTGTGTCTTGATAAGTTTTGATCTTACCAAGTATGTTCCTATGCACTTTGTTCTAGCCCATGTACTTTAGCTGAGCTCATGTACATTGGATGTGCCCATGTGCATGGCCATGTCCCAGTACCAGGTCATGATGACATATCCTATTTATGCCTATATACCTGTCTGTGCCTATTTACCCAGTCATGTCCATGCCTATGTACCTAGAGGTAGACATGAGGTTTCCATTTTCGAGTCACACGGCGTGTGATACTTACCTATTTGTGAAATCCTAGTCACCACACAAAGGGGTCCACACAACATGCGCTCATCTGAACTACATGCCATGTAACTAAGAATTTTATAGAATCCTATAGTCTTCATGTGTACCCAACCATGCCACCTCCTCTGATAATCCATCCATAAAATCCACCAAGGAACTCATATCCGAGGTTGGATAAACATGAATAATCACTAGTGGCCAAATTATAGCCACCCAATCTGTGTGAAGATCATCCCCAACCACATCGCATCACTAAAAGATAAAACCATGAACCAAATATCCCTAATCTATTCCAGATCTCCCATCACACCACATCATTCCACAATAATTATCTCATCACTAAAATTTCACCCATATAAATGTTCTTTTATGCCAATGATCATATTCACAATGATCATTTTCTGGGTATTATCGAACCATAGGTCAAACGAAAATACCAATGATGAACACTCACAGAACAAGGGGTGAAAATAACAGAACATAAAAGTAAGAAAATGGATGTCGACTATTATTCAGGTTGGCCTCGATCTGTTGATGGAGAAAATGTTGAACATAATGGATAATCAAGGATTAACAAACATTATAAATTCCTAATTCTATAAAGATAAATCAACAAACGTAAATCAACATTTAATCCACAAATCAATTTGTTAGTAGATTTGATTCGTGTTCGACATGAGATAAAAAATGGGGATTGAACCAACACAAAAAAAATACCACCTTAAGATTGGATCAATCATTGATAAAGAATGGTTTCATGCCATTGTCATTTATGAGATTCAAGAACTTTATTGGGAAAGAAAACCCCTTGTAAAATTGATCACTACTCCATGATCCCATTATCATTCATCAAAATCTCTCCTCCAAATACCTCTAAAAAATCTAGAGCTATGTGGTTAACCCTAGGGTTTGGATAAATATGTTTAAATAGTGGAGAAATTAGGTCTGTCTAATAATAAAAAATTAAATTTATTTAATTAATTTATTTGATTATTATTCTTCCAACTACAGATCTTAAACCAAACACCTGATGAACACAATGGTTTTTTTATACCTAAGGTAAAAACCAATATTCTATATTTAATTGTGGCCTTATATTTTTTATATTGAACACCATTTAGGATATATCTCATTATTTTAGAAAACTTTTATGCATGTGATGTAATATATTAAATATTTTTATTATATCAATATCGAGGCTCCCTAGGCCACAGAATCCCATGATGACTCTGCAATTAGATCCAAAAATATTCTTTAAAATATTCCATAGTTTGACAAGTAAAAAAATAGATTCACTAGATTCTCCCCTCCTCAGGGCTTTTCATCTTGAAAATAAAAATGCCTATTAAAAAAAATTAGGATACTAAGCTCCCTTCTGGTTATCCTTCTCCCAGGTTCTCTCCTATAGATTCTCATGCTACCATCAGACATTCACCAAGAGAATATATTTCCCATTAGGTATCTTTTCATGCCGATCCTTGATCTCTACTTGATACTCTGCAAAGGTAGCTCCATCCTCAATGTCCATCTCACTCCATTCAATAACATGCAATGGGTAATGCACATACCTCCTCAGCTATGACATATGGAAGACATCATATACCCTATCTAACTGTGGTGGTAGGGTTAATCAGTATGCTACCTTGACAACCCTACACTGTATTGGAAAGGGATAATGAATCTTAGAGATAACTTGAAGTACCACCAAAATCTATGTAATATTCATAGAGGCAAGACATTCAAGAATACATTCCCTCCACATCAAACTCCAAATGCCTCCATCACCAGTCTCATAATAATTATGACAACTTTTGGTAGTACTCATATGCTCCTGGATGATCTGCACCTTCTCTGTTGTCACTCACACCAACTCTGAGCCCATAAGTGCTGATTCTGCTGGACCATTCAATCACAACAATGACCTATAGGGTCTCCTATACAAGGAATAAAATGGTTCTATATCAATGTTGAAGTGTTAATTGTTGTTATACAATAACTCCACCAAGGGTGGGTGATCCACCTATCTATGGACAAAGTCTAACATGAAAGCCTAAAGCATGTCCTTTAGAACCTGAATGGTCCACTGACCACGTTTTCATGACACATCAAATTGATTATGATTTTAAGATTGATTTATAGTCTAGGGAAGACCCTAGGTCATATCTCAAGGAGCGTTGATAGGTTTTGAGTGTGTATTTTTAAAAAAGATTTCTAAAAGAGGGGGTGGTTTTGAAAATAGTTTTAAAAATAAAATGACTTAATTAAAGAGTTTAATAGTTGAAAAGGAAAGGTGGTGTTTTAGAATTATGAGATAAAATGGTTAATTGTGAGTTAACTACCCAAATTTAAAGCTCATTGTTCTCGGATATTAATTAAGGTTTGATGTAAGTCTTTGGTTGAAATCAATTAGAATCCTGATTACTTTCCAAGCTCTTATATTAAAGCATGTTGAGCCAAACCTTGACATAAAAATCATATATCCAATGTCTAGATTACATGAATGGTATAATAGCTTCCAAAAAAATTGAAATCTCAAATAAGTGGGGAATAAAAGGATTCTTGTGTTGTCCAATCAGAACAACACAAGTCACACACTCAAAACTTCACATCAATCGGTTAAAAGTAAAGAGCATTTCATTCGGTTAAATCAAAAAAAGATAAATCAAAGTAAGATAATTCTGATTGAAATGTTTTCAAACCCAAAATAAATCAAACCAGTAGTATTACAAGTTCCGTAACTCCCTTTACATGTGTGTATCTCCCTCACAATGAATACCCACCATTTAGCTTGACATCGGGAGGAGGAGGAAGCTTGGGTGGAACTCCTTATTCATTCTTGATACCCCTATGAGGATAGGGGCCTCCAGAACTTCTAGGATGAGGATAAGACTCCTATAGGACTCCAAAATGGCAGATATTTTCTTCTTGTTTTAACTTCCAAATGAGGTGCCCATAGTGCCTTTTTAGAGCCAAAATGGAACATGGTTTTGAGAACCCTGTTTTTTAGATACCATTTGTGTCTTGGTTTTATAATAGTAGAAAGCCATATCATGACTTGACCAAAAGAGAAGAGTTGTTGGAAGGACTCTTTAATGTATCTCTGTAAAATTTGGATTATATTAGACATTTTTATTGGGAGTTATGGTCAAAATACCAAACCAAACTTTTGAATTCGTGCAGATTCTGTCCCCTGGACAGAATGGTTCAGACGGGCCCCCAGATGCAAGAATTGGGATTAGTTTACTAGATAAGAGTTGTATAAAAGGATATTTTGGAGCGGACCACAAAGTTTAATCCCATTTGTATGCACAAAATTCTCTTAATAATCAAAATAGTAGAAATATGTTCATGGAACCCATACAGTTTTGGCCCATTTTCATTCTGGATCATCTCTGGGGCCTCCAAATCAGCTCCACCTTTAATGAAAATATCCAAACAAGTATAATTTCCCATTTTAACAGTGATAAAAAAAATCAAACATGAAGTGAAATTTGTTATTATATTTTAAATTTATAATACAAATTCAGTTTAAAACAATGGTGTAAGGGTGAAAATGAAACAGTGAATCACAGTGCGATCACACCCCCACACCTAAACATTTACACTCCTGGGAAAAGTTACATTTTAAGAAATTATGCATGTATATATTACCAACATCATTAATATTTAACATTTGAGGAAATTTTAATTAATTAAAGTAATGTTATCAATGCACAAACCACACGAAGGATTTCTTCATAGTGAAAATGGAAAAATATGTCTCATAAATCACATCACAGTGAAATTCAAAGAGATTCATGATACCAAATTGAGAAAGGAATTCAGAATTCAACCATGCCACTAATTCTTAATGTGTGTGTGTGAAAACCATTCCATGCTATTCTTTACACTTTCTATTCAATAAATATAGGTTATTTTAACATTTTTCAGCTTAAATGATTTTGTCCACCGAACTTTCCCTACATTCTTTGCAACAATATTTTAAGAACCACTCACTTAAGAATTACTAGAAGTCAAACCATAAGCTCCCAACCAAGATATCCTTTTATGTTGCACATTTCATCACTCCCCTCATTTATTATTTTTGTTTTTTTCATAAGTTTCATTTGGAACAAATATCACACTCATCTCTCAACTCTTGTTTGATCTCCTTACGACACTAATTGTAATAGTTATAACAAGATAAAAGGTTGAGGAGGAGTGGTTTTTGACCTACCCAAGAAACAACCTATTTTTTATACTTTTTTGTTTTTTTTGAGGGCGTACAACAGTCAGATATCAGGTATATACACATAGATCAATCTAGTACAGTAATGAAATAGATCGGATAAGGAACGAATGTATGGAAATATAATTTTAAGCTGAAAAATATTAACCTAACATATATTAACCTTCTATTAAGTAAGAAATATTTACACTTCATAGTTTAGTGCAAAAATGTGTGGAGATATTAGTGACATAGTTTTCCCAAAAACTACTCACACAATTGGCATCAATCATCTTAAAGGTTTCATAGAGATACAACCATTTATATCATTGACAGAAAACCAATTCACTAAAAATCACTCCCTGATGTTAAATTCATACAAACATTCATTCCATAATAGAGTTAGTTTTTCATCAAATGTTAAATCAACATGGAATAAAAAATTTCAACATGCATTTTCAGTAAGTTCCATTATTTAGTGACCATAAGGGGGGGGGGGAGTAAAAATACCATAAAGAAGGAGAAAAAGAGAATAAAGACAATGAAAATCCTAATGAACCGAACAAGATGGGGAAAAGTGAAAATACCATAAATAAGGCAAAAAGAGAGAAGAAAGAAAAATAATAATGAAAATTACTAACTAACCCAGGAATGTACCCACCCCCACACCTATAGTGTGAAGTGTTATAATTGTAATAAAATAGAATGTGGGAAGGAAGGATAAAACCTGATGGGTTTCATTGATATGTTTCTTCTCGAACATAGAGTTCCTCCATCGGGAACTCTGGAAGGGATTCGTGGAAATGTTTTAGCCATTTCCCATTGACAGTGAAGGTTTGATTAGTTTCTTCATTTTGAACCTGAACAAAACCAAATGAAGATACATTAATAACAGTGTATGATCGAAAATAATGGGAACAAAGCTTACCTAGATGCAACTTCAGACTTGAATTGTATAGGAGGACCTTCTTTCCAATGTGGAACTGATGATGAAGGATGATATAGTCATGGGAAGCCTTGGTTCACTCCTTATAAATCCTAGAGTTTTTATATTCATCTCTTATCATTTCCTCCATCTCCTGAATCTGTAACTTCCTTTGAGAACCTGAACCAAAAATATTAGAATTTCATTTTTTGATGGCCCAGTAGGCTTAGTTCTCAATCTACACAGGGAGGTGAAAACTCTTTTCAAACACTAGCCGATATGGTGACATGCCAATGTGGGTTTTGAAAGTAGTACGGTAAGACCATAATGAATCATCGAGTCTAAGACTCTAATATTTTCTATTGGGTTGAACCATTTTTTCAAGAATCTGTTTTACTTCTCTATTTGACACCTCATATTGACCATTGGTCTATGGATGATATACAATAGACACTCGATGATAGAAATGATACCGATGAAAAAGTGATTGCATTGTTTGGTTATATAAATGAGAACTCTAGTCACTAATGATCAACCTAGGTAATCCAAACCTACAAAAGATCCGAGTTCTCAAAAATTACACAACTATTTTGGAATCATCTATCCTTGTGGATCTTACCTCTACCTATTTTGAAACATAATTGACCACCAGAAGAATGTACAAGTTTCCAAAGGAATTGGAAAATGGACCCATAATGTTAATGACCCAAACATAAAAAAATGTCATGAAAGAGCAACAATTGTTGTGGAATTTCATTTCTTTTAGATACATTCGCCATTATTTGACAACAAGGACAAGATTTGAAAAATTCATGGGCATACTGAAAAATTGTTGGCCAAAAGAGTCCAGAATCAAGGACTTTGCGAGCAGTCTATTGAGGACCAAAGTAGCCCCCACAAGCAAGAGTGTGGTAAAACCTAAGGACATACTGAAACTCACTATCGTGAACAAAATTACTAAGGACCTGATCACTACAGGTTCTCCAAAGGTAGGGGTCATCCCAAATGTACCAACCAGACTCATGTTTTAGATGGTCAACCTTATTTTTGTTGAAATCAGTAGGAATGCTAGATTATACTAAATAATTTACAATTTCAGAATACCAAGGAATAACATCTTGAACTCGGTACAATTTCTTATCAGAAAAAATATCATTTATAGGAAGACATGGGGATGAGTCAAAGTCCAAGGATGTGTGGATCCTACTGATATGGTCATCCACTGCATTCTATGCTCCTTTTTTATCTCTAATTTTTAAATTGAATTCCTGAAGGAGGAGCATCCAATGAATGAGACGTTGTTTGGATTTTGGTTTCTTAAGGAGATACCAGAGGGATGCATAGTTTGAGAACACAATGAATTTGGACCCCAAAAGGTATGAACTGAATTTTTCCAAGGAAAACATAATGTCAAGGAATTATTTTTTAGTTGTGGTGTAGTTTTCTTGCGCAGGGTCCAAAGTATGTGAGGCATAGACAATGACATGTGGAGCTCGATCGAACCTTTGTGATAATGCTTCCCCAACTGCATAGTTAGAGGCATCACACATGAGCTCAAATAGTAAATCCCATCGATGTGGTTGGATTATCGGGGATGACGTGAGACTCCATTTTAATTTATTAAAAGCGTCCTCACATTCTTTATCAAAAATAAATTCCTTTTCTTTTTGGAGTAATCAAGAGAGAGGGATTGTAATTTTACTAAAGTCACAAAAGAAACAATGGTAAAATCCAGTATGACCTAGGAAAGACCGCACATTCATCTTTTCCTAGCCCTCATGGGCAATATGGATATGAAAGTATCCAGAATACACATCAAGGAAATAGTAGTGGGACTTACCCACCATTCTCTCTAGAATTTGGTCAATGAATGGAAAAGGGAAATGATTCTTTCTAGTGTGTTGGTTTAGTTAGTGATATTATATATAGACACACCAACTATTATGCACACGAGTTGGAACCAATTCATTATTTTCATTTTTGATTACTGTAAATCCAGTTTTTTTAGGAACTACTTGAATAGGACAGACCCATTAGCTATCAGATATGGGGTAAATGATTCCAGTAGCCAATGATTTTGTTACCTCCTTTTTCACAACTTCTAGGAGGATTGGGTTCAGTCGACTTTGTGCCTACCTCACTGGTTTATCCTCATCATTTAATAAAATATGATGTGTGAAAATTGATGGTATAATACTAGGAATGTCAGCAAGTGTCCATCCCAAAGGTTGTTTATACTCCCTTAAAAGTTCAAGTAGTTGCAATTCATGCTCAGGAGGGAGTGAACTAGCAATGATGATGAGAAACTTGTTTCCATTCTCAATATATGAATATTTTAAATCATGAGGTAGTTGTTTTAGTTCCAATTCAGGTGGATTTTGGATTGATGGGAGTGTTTGTGAAAGTGAGAGGTCATTGATCTCATCTAACTACTCAATGGTATCATCCTCGGATGAGGAATGTGCTTTTACAAGATTAACAGTATCATCAATGGTCATTGGATCCTCAGTGTTCAAGAAATTATTAATTAATAAACATGCATGAAACTTTTATAGATCACTACAATAATCAATTCATGATTCATTACCAATAATTTCAATTAAGGATGAAAACTTAGAAAGGGGATTGGGGTAATGGAAAGAAGTGTTTTCAAGGAAAAGGAGTACATCTATAGAATTAAAGAGAGAGAGGAATGTTCTTCTAAGGGGTTCTTGATGGAATCAAGGATGTTGAAGTGGACAATATCACCACCAAACTCCATAGATAATATTACATTATAGACATTAATTATGGTTTTAGTGGTTTTCAGAAAAGGTCTCCCCAATATAATTGGGGCATGTACATTTATCTTATCATCTTCCATTTTAAGAACATAAAAATCAGCAAGAAAAATTAAAATTTTCACCCTAACAAGAACATCCTCTAACACACCAGATGTAATGACCCAATTTTTTTTAATAATATTTGTTTCCTAATTTTGTGTTATTTTATTTTATACTCAACAAAACTATATCCTTTAATTAATGAAGTGAGTATAATTAAATGAGACCATTGGGTTTCAACTGTTATATGATCATTGGTCAATATGACCATTGGAAAATAAAATCTTAACGTTAAAATTATTGTTTATAAATTCAAATAATCTTGGTTAATTAATATATAAAGAAGAGTCGATGACATCATCTAGTAGACTCGGGCCATATGAAGCCCATCTGTCAGAGCTTTGGAAGGAGGTAGCATCACTGGGCTTTACTTTGGACCAAGCCCAAGCCGAACTTCAACATGTGAAGCTTGAACGAAATCGCCTAAGGGAGAAGTTCAAGCTAATAGAAATCACAACTCAGGCAATTTTTTCCAAGCCACCCCAAGATTCTATCACCATAACACACCTTACACTAAGGTCCTATGCAGGTGTTATAAGGGGCTATGTAATGAAGCTGGAGTTACTTTCTGTAATCCTTTTGTATAAACAAAATTTTTATTTATTATTATTGTAAAATTTGTGAATTTCAAATGTCCGAATAAATATAGGATGAATTTATAGAAGTTCCATATTATTGATGAATTTTGGAAAAAATGGTTATTTTAAAATATTTTTGTATTCTTTAAATAATTAATATTGTGAATTGATTTTCAAAAAATCATATTCTACAGTTATGTTCAGTTAGAAATTTAAAGTCTAATAAGATCAACTTAATTTTTATTGAATAGTAAAGTATGAATAGTAACATACCCATATGAATAGTAATGAATAGTAAATCGACCAAAAAAAATAAACTTCACCCATGAATGTATAAATACATTTTAGACATCTTAAAAGTGAAAAAACGATCATAGTATAAGTTTTCATATTTTTGTATGTCATAAATATTTTATTTAAAATTTTATAATTAATTTAATAATTTTAAATGGAAATTTATTTTCATAAAATATAATCATATATTGTTACTTTATTGTCTTATGGTTATATGATAATTTTACGGGACCTTGATTACTTTCTTAAGGTGTTTCAAAATAAGTTATAGTTTTAAAGTTGTATTTTTGGGATAAATAATGATTTTATTTAACAATTAAATTAAAAATATTTAGAGGATTATTTTTAAAAAATGGAGTTCATTTTTGATTTTAGAGGATCGATATTAGGTTAGAGTGACTTTTTGGGTTTTTTTTGAAAGAGTTGATTTTTCGGTGAATAGTAAAAATATAGTTTTGAGTTTTTGGTGTTTAATGACATCATTGATGATGTAATCATGATGTAATAAATCTGGTTGAATTTTGAATAGTAAGATATGTTATGAGGTTTCCCAATTGGCCAATACCATGGGAAAATACCATGGGAAAGCCAATGGTTTTGCAAATACCACCGATGAGGTGTCCCTTGAAAATTAATTAAATATTACCTCTTTTTTGCTACAAATACCAAGCCATTCCCTTATTCATTTAATTCTAAAATCCTCCTCAACTAAGTTCTAGTATTTTTACCTCACAAGGATTCCTCCCAATATCCTGACCTTCAATCTTTCGAAGTTACTCTTCAAGGTAAGGGAACCTTTCACCCTCCTCTTTTAAGTCATGACTTCGTTTATGTTATGTCTTCTAGTTTTCTTTTTATTATGTAGGGGTATGTTACTATATATCATTATTAATATAAATTTCATGTTAAATTGATGATAGAAACTTTTTTTCTCTCATAAAATGATTTCCTGAATTTTTAAGTGACGCTGTTAGGCTGTCGAATTTTCGTAAAAGAAATCACATCTTCTCTTTTCCTTCGAGTTTCATTTTCATATGGTATTTCCTTAAAATATCCATACCATGATCTTATTTATTTTTATTCTACACCCATAATGTATTATGAGTTATTTATGAGTGGGTGACTCTTGTTCCCTCTCTTTTCAATGTTTTCTAAAACCATGTTATATAGCCGTTATGCTGTAGAATTTTCATCTCAAAATATATATCTTTTTCTCAAAAATTATCTTGTATTATTTATGTGAATACCCAAATATATTTTCATTTCCAGAGGTATTCATCAATACATAAAATTGATCTATTTTATTCTATAATTGACATCTATATAACCATCAATCCCTTTCCATGGGTTATAGATGACATAATGATCTTATTTTTAAGTTCTTTTTTAAACGTCACAGTTTTGACATGAAACCCATTTCTTTGATTCTATTTGGGTTATTTATGAAATGTTTGATTATGATATATGTGGATCACATGAAAATAAATAAATATTAAGGGTGGGCCTCGATATTTCTCTAATTCATTGGGTAAATAATTTAATCTCTAGAGATGACAAGTTTCACAATACCTTGGTGAAAAACCTTGGTAATTTTTATGACACCTTGGGGATGAACCTTGGTGATATGTTCATGAATGTCTAAATGGAATGTTTTAGCCACATATTCAATTTATTTTCATTATGATATGCCTATAATTACATTTATTATGTCTTTATGTTTTCTTTTTATCATGTTCTTATTGATATCACAAGTAAATTGATTCCCTTGTTTACCCTTACTGGGCCTTCTGCTCACCCTTTCCTTTGATGTATGTCTCCAGTTTATGAGATGCAATAATTGTACTTAGGAAGAACTTATAATGAATCCCTAAAAGTGGATTAGAATAATGTTTTATGTTTTCATGTTTTATGTTCCTGATTTCTAAGACACTAGACTTTAAATATCCTCTGTATGTAAAATGTAATGAAAAGTTATGTAATAAAAAGGTGGGATGCCATAGTTGGTATCAAAGGATAGTTTATTTATTTATGGTAATCAGGCTATGAAAACTTTGGGAAGAACCCTATAGAAAAGTTTAAATATAGGAATACTTCCTAGTATTTTGGTGAGTATTTAGTAAGTGGTTTATCAAGTAATACATCCCTGTCTAGATTCAAGCAGGTAGAGGTGGATCTGACACAGATGTACCTAGGAGTGAAAAATCTTACAAGGAGTTTCAGGCTTGTCCCGGGGTATCCTGGTATAAGACAATAGGCCTTGCTTCACTCTTGGTTATGACACTCCCAGGGGATATGTTTGGTTAATCATAAGCTTTTTATGAATCATTATGAAGGATTTATAGAAAAATGTAATTGTTTAAATCATAAAGTTTTAAGACATAAAATCCTTTATAGTTAAAAGATTTATAAATGAAATAATCTACTCACTAAGGTTTTTTCATTTTATAAAATAGAGGTAAATAAGAAGAACTATGCAAATGGTGACCGAAATGGACCATGTGCGGGCGACCCTCCAATGGAAGATGGAATGGAAACTTTCATGCAAATGATGAGCCAAATGACTCAAGTTATGAGAAATAACTTGAATCAAGTTGAGTGGTAGATATCACCATGAAGGGAAAAAAATTATGTTGAGTCCTTTATGTGTCAAAGACCACAAAACTTCAGTGGATCAACTGACCCACTGATTGCTAAGCAGTGGATCAGCTCTATCGAGAAGATCTTTTTTGTGCTCCGCTGTTCAGAGCAAGAGAAGGTCACCCTGGCTGTCTATCGCTTAGAAGGAGAAGATGTTCAGTGGTGGGAACTGATTAAAAACACGAGGCAAAAAGAAGAGGTTGAAGCTATGGAGTGGGAAGATTTCATAGGGATCTTCTTCAGTAAGTATTTCTTTCATTCCATGAGAACAAGAACGAAGAAGGAGTTTCTCGAGCTAAAGCAGAAAAATAATGAATCTGTGGGAATCTACGAGATAAAATTCACAAGGCTTTCATGTTACACCTCTAGATTTTTCATGGATCCAAATGGTAAGGTTGATATATTCTTCAGTGAATTGAGACCTCATCTACGAAATAATCTAGCCAACTGAGACTATGATAGCTATGAGGAGATCATGCAGAGTGCGATGAAAGTCGATCTGGAGTTTGGTGAGATGCAGTGGTCTCATAAATCTAATGACAAGAAAAGATCAATGGATCCCAGCTTAGGGATGAACTTTCATCAGGGAAGAGGAGGCAAGCAAGTGCAACATCCCACGTGTAATAAATACAGGAAGAAACATTTAGGGAACTGCCTGCTCGGGAGCCGGAAATGCTACAAGTGTAGAAGAGATGTCCATATTGCGTGGAATTGTCATAGTGAGGTGAAACCTCAACTTCAAAACACTAACGACAAGGGGAAGATGGTGAAGGCCCTAACTGATGTCCAGTGCTTTAAGTGTGGACAACTTGGGCACTTTTCCAATCACTGTCCAAATCTTAGGTCAGTGGAGGGGAACCACCATCAGCCCCAGCAAGGGCCAAGGGAGCAAGTGCATGCTTTTACTATCACAATAACTGAAGTTGAATCTCTGAATGATGTGGTGGAAGGTACTCTTGTTGTTCTCTCAAAGATAGCAAGTACTTTTTTTTGATTTTGGTTCTACACATTCCTTTATTTCCTCCAAGTTTACAAAGAATTTAGAATCAACCCCCGATTTTCTAAAAGTATATTTATCAGTCAAGACTCCTAGTGGAATTATCCAAGCATCATCAATGTTTAGAAACTATAGTATTTACTTTAGTGATCAAAATTTTATCGCAAATCTAGTAGTCATTCCCATGTTGGAATTCAACATTATACTAGGAATGGACTGGCTCTCAAAGTATAATTCTAAGATCAAATACAGAAGCAAGGAAATATCAATAGTATTGAATAGAAAACCCTCAGTCATCTTTGAAGGAGAGATATCTCAACCTGATCTTTGTCTAGAATAACCTCATATATCCTTCTTTATGGAGTTTATCGGTGAATAAGAAGAAGGAAATGAGAGTTTTAGGATATAAAATGTCCCCATAATCCAGGAATATGTTGACATATTTCCCAAGGAGTTACCCAAACCTCCCCCAAAAAGAGAGGTAGAGTTCTCCATTGAACTCATACCTAGATCTCATACGATATCAAAGACCCCATATAAGATAGAAAATGTGGAGTTTGAGGAATTAAAGAAACAACTCCAAGATCTTTTGGAGAAGGGGTTTATCTGACCAAGTGTGTCTCCTTGGGGAGCACCTATTCTCTTTGTGAAGAAGAAGGATGGATCGATGCAGCTATGCATTGATTATAGAGAACTAAACGGGATCACAGTAAAGAAAAAATAACCTCTTCTAAGATTTGATGAATTATTTTAACAACTTCATGGGGCTCAATTCTTCTCTAAGATTGATCTTCATTCTGGTTATCATAAATTGAGGGTGAAGAAAGAAGATATTCATAAAACTGTCTTCCGATCAAGATATAGGCATTATGAGTTTGTTGTTATGCCCTTCGGATTGACTAATGCACCTACTATTTTTATGGATTTTATGAATAAAGTCTTTAAGGACTACCTTGATAAATTTTTAGTAGTTTTTATTTATGATATTTTGATATATTCCAAAAGTAGTGAGGAGCATGAGGATCATCTAAGGTTTATTTTTCAAACTCTACAGAAGGAGAGGATTTTTGGGAAGTTCAGAAAATGTGAATTATGGTTGCAACAAGTTACTTTCTTGGGGCACATTATAACCAATGAAGGAATCATAGTTGACCCTACAAAGACAAAATTTGTAGAGGAGTAGCCTCATCCTACAACAATAACTGAGATTCATAGTTTCCTTGGACTAGTGGGATATTATAAGAGGTTTGTGAAAAACTATTCATGACTTTCTAATACATTAACTAAGTTAACTCAAAAAGGGTTCAAGTTCATTTAGACAAAGGAGTATGAGGAAAGTTTCCAAGATCTGAAGAAGAGATTAGTTACTACACCCATGTTGCTCAAGTGGAGAAGGATTCATTATTTTTAGCGATACATCTCTGAAAGGGCTTGGGTGTATCATCATGAAAAATGACAAAGTCATTGCTTATGCATCTCGACAGTTGAAGACTCATGATCAGAACTATCCTACACATGATCTGGAGCTGGCTGCAGTTGTTTTTGCTTTGAAGATATAGAGGTACTATCTTTATGGGGAGAAATGTGATATATACACAGACCATCAAAGTTTGAAGTATATTTTCACACAAAAGGAATTGAACATGAGACAAAGGAGATGGTTGGAACTTCTCAAAGACTATGATTGTTCAATTCATTATCATCCTGAAAGAGTAAACAAAGACGTTGATGCATTAAGCAGGAAAGACCCAGTTTTTATTTCCATGATAAGGCTTCAAAGAGATCCTTGGATCAATGACCTAGTAAAACTGGACATGGGAATTATAAGGGAAGGGACATCATCAACCCTAACCCAAATGATTTCTTAATCATCATTATTAGAGAAGATCAAGAAATATCAAAAAGAATATCCTTTGTTACAGAATAAGTTTGAGGCTGTAAAGGATGGGAAGTTTCTTGAGTTCAATATTGATCAATGAGGTGTACTGAAATTTCGTACAAGACTATGTGTTCCATCTATTTCGGAAATAAAGAATGAGCTAATGGATGAAGCTCATAGCTTTACTTTCTATATACATCATAGAAGCACAAAAATGTATAGGGACCTTCGTGATCATTATTGGTAGGATAATATGAAAAGGGATATTGTTGAATACACTTTAAGGTGCCTAGTATATCAGCAAGTGAAGGTAGAGAGACAACTTCCTAAAGGGGTATTGCAACCACTTCCCATACCAGCATGGAAGTGGGAATATATCACTATGGACTTCATTAATGGTATACCAAGAACTTCCAAAGGAAACAATGCGATATGGGTTCTTGTGGACCATCTCACCATATAACATCCCACCTTTTTAATACATAACTTTTCATTACATTTTACATACAAAGGATCTTTAAAGTCTAGTGTCTTGGAAATAAGGAACAACAAAACTTGAATACAACATAAAACATTATTCTAAACCACTTGTAGGGCTTCATCATAGGTTCATCCTATGTACAACTACTGCATCTCATATCTTGGAGACATATATCAAAGGAAAGGGTGAGCAGAAGGCCCCAGAAAGGAAAACAAGGGAATCAATGTACTTGTGATATCAATAAGAACTTGAATACAACATAAAGACATGAGAAATGGAAGTATAGGCATATCATAATAAAAAGAACTTGAAACATAACTTGAATATGTGGCTAAAAAATTTCATTTATACATTCATGAACATATCACAAAAGTCCATCTCCAAGGTGTCATAAAAATTACTAAGGTTATTCACCAAGGTATCGTGAAACTTGTCATCTCTAGAGATTAAATATTTACCCAATGCATTGGAGTGATATCAGGGAGCACCCTTAATATGTCTTTAATTACATGTGATCCACATAGATCATATTCAAACATTTCATAAATAACCCATAGAAAATAAAATAAATGGGTTTCATTTAAAAATCGCGATGTTTTAAAATCTCTTAAAAATAAGATCATTATATCATTTATAACCCATGGAAAGCGAGTGAGGTTTATATGTATGTTAATTACAGAATAAAATATATATCATCTTTATATATTTATGAACACCCATAGAAATTAAATAGTTCTGGGTATTCACATAAATAAACAAGGTAATTTCTTGAGAGAAAGAGATAGAAATTTTGAGACGAAATTTCTGAAGCATAACGGCTATATAACATGGTTTTAAAAAACATTGAAAAGAAAGGGGATAAGGTTCAACCACTCATAAATAATTAATAATACAGTATGGTTACTGAATAATATCATGTTATATATATTTTAATGACATACCACTTGAAAAGGAAACATGGAAGAAAAGAGAAGATGCGATTTCTTTTACGAGAAATTCGACAGCCTAACAGCGTCACATAAAAATTCAGAAAACAAATCAATGAGAGAAGAAAGGGTCTCTCATCATTTGTACATGAAATGGGTAATAATAAAAACATATAATAACATACCCTCAACATAAAGAGATGGAAAATATAATACACAACATAAAGGAAGCCATGACTTAAAAGAGGAGGGTGAAAGGATCCCTTACCTTGAAGAGTAACTTCGAAAGCATGATGTTCATAACCTTGGGAGGCTTGAGGGCACCTTGGAAGGACTCCTTGGGAGGTAAGGAGACCAGAAATTTATTGAGGAGGATTTTAAAATGAAAAGGATGAGGTAAAGTCTTGGTATTTATAGGATAAGTGAGGGGACACGTCATTAATAGCCAAGGGATACCTCATCGGTGGTATTGGAAAAACCATGGGATTGACCATGGAATTTTCCCATGGTATTGGCCACTTGGGAAACCTCATACCTTATATTACTATTCATAATTTGACCAGAATTATTTCATAATTATTACATCCTTAATGATGTCATTAAACACCCGAAACTCAATACTGTATTTTCACTATTCACCAAAAATTCAACTTTCTCAGAAAAATACCAAAAATTCACCTTAACCAAATATCGATGATCTGATTTCAAAAATGAACTCCATTTTATGAAAATAATTTTCTAAATTTTTTTAATTTAATTTTTAAATAAAAACACCATTCACTGAAAATTCAACTTTCTCAGAAAAATCCCAAAAATTCACCTCAACAAAATATTGATGATCTGATTTCAAAAATGATCTCCATTTTATGAAAATAATTTTCTAAATAATTTTAATTTAATCTTTAAATAAAAAACATTATTCACCTAGAAAAAACTAATACTTAACTAATAATTTCTAAAACACTTCTTTACCTATTTTATTGAATCACATTACTTAATCAAGGTGCCTAAATTATATTAATACTTTCTTTATGTAAGATTACTGATCCATTTGGTCACAATACTAATCCTAAGAAAAAAATCACTATTCATAATTTACTATTCACCAAAATTAATTTGATCTTATTAGACTCTAAATTTCTTACTGAACACATTTTCAGAAGACCATTTTTTGAAAATCATTACACATCATTAATTATTTAAGGTTTACATAAATATTTTAAAATATCATTTTTCCAAAATTCATCAATAATATACATCCTATATTTATCTAGACATTTGAAAATTCACAAACTTCACCATAAGAAGAAATCACAATTTTTATTTATATCAAATGATTACATAAAGCAGCTAAGGTCTCATTACATATCCCCTTATAACCCCAGCATAGGACCTAAGTGTAAAGTGTGCGAAGGTGATAGAATCTTGTGGTCGCTCGGCCAACATTGCCCGAGTGGTGATTTCTATCAGCTTGAACTTCTCGCGAAGGCGATTCCGTTCCAGATTCACATGATGAAGTTCGGCTTGGGTTTGGTCTAGAGCAAATCCCAGTGGGGCTACCTCCTTCCCAAGTTCCGTTATATGGTCTTTGATCAGCCCAATACTACTGGATGAGGCCATCAAATCTTCTTTCTATATTAATTAACCAAGATCACTTGTATTTATAGAAAATAATCTTAACATTTAGTTTCCAATGGTTATACTGACTAATGGTCATATAACTATTGAAACCCAACAATCCCATTTTAATTATACTCATTTTATTAAATTAAATAGTTTTGTTGAGTATAAAATAAAATAACACCCAAAATTAGGAAACAAAATTTATTCCAAATTTCAGGTCGTTACATTCTTCCCCCCTTAAGAAATTGCATCCTCGCAATTTTAAAATCAGGCTTAGAAATTTCATTGAAAGTCCTGCATCGGAAAAAGAGTCAGTAAAACTATTACTTTAAAAGAAATAAAGGGAAGTACAAAGGTCACCTGAGTTAAACCATACTAGGATTCTATGTAGGAAAACATGGATATGGAAGAGAAAACAAAGGGTCAAGTTCTGATGGAGAGTGATAGAAAACATGATTAGGAGAAAATTAACCACAAGAAGATCACAAACTTATGATGTGTTAAATGGTCTTTGATTACCCAGTAGGAAACGTAAACTAACAACGTTTTTGTTTTAAATTCCTTTTCATAATTTTGAGGAATTCATTTACTACATAGAATAAAAACATAAGGAAATATACTTACCTTCAAGTAGAGTTTCATCCTTTAATAAGTTTCTACCAAGAATAATCTTTTCTCCAAACAATGAGCATTAAAAAACACTTGGTCTCATAAAAAGCACAAGAATCATCTTCTAGAGAATCACATAATCCACAAAAGAAGAACCATATATTTCCCTTGTCTTTAGTCATCAACTGAAACTAAAATGGTTAGTACGAGATCATATAATCCCCAAAAGGATAATCCTTTATAAAAAGAAATATGACTATTAATCTCAAAAATTCAACAAAAAGTACCCAAAGTTCCAGAAAGACCATTCAATACACAATCATCCTTAAAATTATTCAGAATAATCCAAACCAAGATTGGAACCCAAAACTCAGAAGGATTTAATCACATAGTCTTCCACAATAAATCTTAACATTTATCTCCAAATAACATCGACTACTATTAAAGTCTCATACTAAAGTGTAATTAACCTAATCACATATTCTCTATGCTAGGTTAATCATTTTCCATAAATAACCCAAATCACCATATGTCCACAATAAATACATAGATTCTTAAAAAAAAATTCAACCATTCCTCCACAAATTAAATCCTATAGTATTTTATTTTCCTTAGGCATATAGTATTCCAAAATAGAAAACATCGTCCAAAATAACCTTTATCATTTAATCACCAAATCATTTTCTTATACAAAGGATATCCATTTGATATAATTTTCCAAAATCAACTTATTCTTGATCCCTAAAAATATCAGTTGAATTAATCCGAAGGGAATAACAACAAACTCATAATGCCCATATCTTGATTGGAAGGTAGTTTTTTGGAATATCATCATTCTTCACCCTCAATTGATGATAACCAGAATGAAGATCAATCTTAGAGAAGAATTGAGCTGCACAAAGTTGGTCAAATAAGTCATCAATTATTGGAGGAGGGTATTTGTTCTTCACTGTGATCCCATTAAGTTCTCTATAATCAATACATAGCCACATCAATCCATACTTCTTCACAAATAGAACCAGTACTCTCCAAGGAGACACACTTGGTTAGATAAACCCCTTCTCCAAAAGATCTTGGAGTTGTTTCTTTAATTCCTATAGCTCCACATTTTCCATCCTATAGGGGGTCTTTGACATAGAATGAGATCCAAGTATGAGTTCAATGGAGAACTCTACCTCTCTTTATGGGGGAGGTCCGAGTAACTCCTCAGAAAATACGTCAATATATTCCTAGATGATGGGGACATTTTTTAAAAGAATAAATCCTTTGTGAGAAACTTATTTCATTTACGAATCTTTTAACTAAAAAGGATTTTATGTCTTAAAACTTCATAATTAGACAATTACATTTTTCTATAATTCCTTCATAACGATTCATAAAAAGATTGCAATTAACCAAACATATCCCCCAGGAGTGTCGTAACCAAGAGTGCAGCAAGGCCCATTATTGTGTACTAGTTCCCGTTCGAGTCTAGCTCAAAACAGTGTTTTTGGGTTTTACCCCGATGTACATCTGTGCCAGAGCCACCTCTACCTACTTGTATCCAGACAGGGATGTATTTGCTTGATAAACCACTTATTCAATACTCACCAAAATACCAGGAAGATTTATTATATTTAAACTTTTATATAGGTTTCTTCCTAAATTTTCATATCCTAATTTCCATAAATAACTAAACTATCCTTTGATACCAACTATAACATCCTGCCTTTTTAATACATAACTTTTCATTACATTTTACATACAGAGGATCTTTAAAGTCTAGTGTCTTGGAAATCAGGAACAAAAAAAATTGAATACAACATAAAAAATTCTTCTAAACCACTTGTAGGGCTTCATCATAGGTTAATCCTAGGTACAACTACTGCATCTCATATCCTAGAGACATACATCAAAGGAAAGGGTGAGCAGAAGGTCCAGTAAGCGAAAACAAGGGAATCAATGTACTTGTGATATCAATAAGAACTTGAATACAACATAAAGACATGAGAAATGGAATTATAGGCATATCATAATGAAAATAACATGAAACAATACTTGAATATGTGGCTACAACATTTCATTTATAAATTCATGAACATATCACCAAGGTCCATCCCCAAGGTGTCATAAAAATTACCAAGGTTATTCACCAAGGTATCGTGAAACTTTTCATATCTAGATATTAAATCTTCACCCAATAAAATAGAGCGCTATCAAGGCGTACCCTTAATATATCTTTAATTACATGTTATCCACATAGATCATATTCAAACATTTCATAAATAATGCATAGAGAATAAAAGAAATCGGTTTCATTTCAAAATCGCGACGTTTTAAAATCTCTTAAAAATAAGATCATTATATCATTTATAACCCATGGAAAGGGAGTGAGGGTTATATGTATGTCAATTCCAGAATCAAATATATATCATCTTTATATATTTATGAACACCCATAAGAAAGAAATAGTTCTGGGAACTCACATAAATAAACAAGGGAATTTCTTGAGAGAAAGAGATATAAATTTTGAGATGAAATTTCTGCAGCATAACGGCTATATAACATAGTTTTAGAAAAAATTGAAAAGAGAGGGGAAAAGAGTTACCCACTCATAAATAATTCATAATACAGTATATTTACTTAATAAGATCATGATATTGATATTTGAATGACATACCATATGAAAAGGAAACATGAAAGAAAAGAGAAGATGTGATTTCTTTTACGAGAAATTTGGCAGCCTAACAACGTCACATAAAAATTCAGAAAACAAATTGATGAGAGAAGAAAGGGTCTCTCATCATTTGTACATGAAATGGGTAGTAATAATAACATATAAGAACATACCCTCAACATAAAGAGATGAAAAACATAAGAGACAACATAAAGGAAGTCATGACTTAAAAGAGGAGGGTGAAAGGATCCCTTACCTTGAAGAGTAACTTCAAAAGCATGATGTTTCGAACCTTGGGAGGCTTGCAGGAACCTTGGGAGGACTCCTTTGGAGATAAGGATACCAGAAATTCGTTTAGGAGGATTTGGAAATGAAAAGGATGAGGGAAAGGCTTAGTATTTATAGGATAAGTGAGGGGACAAGTCATTAATGGCCAAGGGACACCTCATCGGTGGTATTGGCAAAACCATGGGCTTGCCCATGGTATTTTACCATGGTATTGGCCACTTGGGACACATCATACCTTATCTTAATATTCATAAGTCTACCATAATTATTTCATAATCATTACATCCTTAATGATGTCATTAAACACCTGAAACTCAAAACTGTATTTTCACCATTCACTAAAAATTCAACTTTTTCAAAAAAATCCCAAAAATTCACCTTAACTAAATATTGATGATCTGATCTCAAAAATGAACTCCATTTTATGAAAATAATTTTCTAAATATTTTTAATTTAATTTTTAAATAAAAACACTATTCACTGAAAATTCAACTTTCTCAGAAAAATCCAAAAATTCACCTTAAACAAATACCGATGCTCTGATTTTGAAAATGAACTCCTTTTTATGAAAATAATTTTATAAGTATTTTTAATTTAATATTTAAATAAAAAACACTATTCACCTGAAAAAAATAATAATTTACCAATAATTTCTGAAACAGTTATTTACCTCTTTTATTGAATCACATTACTTAATCAAGGTACCTAAAATATATTAATACTTTCTTTAAGTAAGATTACTAATACATTTGGTCACAATACTAATCCTAAGCATAAAATCACAATTCATAATTTACTATTCACCAAAAATTAAGTTGATCTTATTAGACTCTAAATTTCTTACTGAACACATTTTCAAAAGACCATTTTTTGAAATTAATTACACATCATTAATTATTTAAGGTTTACATAAATATTTTAGAATATCCTTTTTCCAAAATTCATCAATAATATACATCCTATATTTATCTGGACATTTGAAATTTCACAAACTTCACCATAAGAAGAAATAATTTTTTTTATTTATATCAAATGATTACATAAAGCAGCTAAGGTCTCATTACATAGCCCCTTATAACCCCATCATATGACCTATGTGTAAGGTATGCTAAGGTGATAGAATATTGGGGTGGCTCGTCCAACATTGCCCGAGTGGTGATTTCTATCAGCTTGAACTTCTCGTGGAGGGGATTCCGTTCCAGCTTCACACGATGAAGTTCGGCTTGGGTTTGGTCCAGAGCAAAGCCCAGTGGTGCTACCTCCTTCCCAAGTTCCATTATATGGGATTCGATCAGCCTGAGACTACTAGATGAGGCCATCAAATATTTTTTATATATTAATTAACCAAGATCACTAGTATTTATATACAATAATCACAACTTTTATTTTCCAACAGTCATACTAACCAACGGTCATATAACTGTCGAAACCCAGCGGTCCCATTTTAATTATACTCATTTTATTAAATGAAATAGTTTTGTTGAGTATAAAATAAAATAACACACAAAACTAGGAAACAAAATTTATTCAAAATTTCGGGTCATTACACACTAAGACTGCCAATTTTATCTCCATTCGGGAAGATTTCTCTCTTGATCAACTTGCCAGGATTTACATGAAGGAAGTGTTAAGTCATAATGGAGTTCCACTTTCTATCATATTTGATCGTGATACAAGGTTCTCATCAAAATTATGGAGAAGTATTAAACATGATCTGAGCACTGAATTGAATTTCAGTATGGCCTATCACCCCCAAAATGATGGCTAATCTGAAAGGACTATTAAAACACTCTAGGACATGCTGAGAACATGCTCAATGGAATTTAAAGGTGGATGTGATAAACATATCCCTTTAGTTTAGTTCTCTTACAAAAATAGATTCCACTCGATCATTCAAATGGCACCCTATGAAGCTCTATATGGTAAGTGATGTAAAAATCCTACTTGTTGGCATGAAACTGGTGAAAGAAAGCTGCTTGGGCCTGATCTTGTGCAAGAGATGATATAAAAGGTCCATGCCATCTAGCAACACATTAAAGCTGCTCAGAGTTGGCAAAAGATCTATTCCAACAACCGTAGAAGGTACTTGGGGTTTGATGTTTGTGACAAAGTCTTTCTTCGGATTTCACCTTGGAAGAGAGTCATGAGGTTTGGGAAGAAAAGGAATATCAATCCTAGGTACATTGGCCCCTATGAAATCCTTGATCGTGTGGGAGCAGTGGCCTATCATCTTGCACTTCCTCCAAATATATCACAAGTTCATGATATCTTCCACATATCCCTCTTGAGGAAGTACATACCTGGCCCTTCACATGTACTAAATACATATGTGGTGCAACTGAAACATGAACTTTCTTATGAGGAGCAGTCGGTGAAGATCTTGGATCATAGAGACAAGATTCTATGCAAAAAGACTACCCACCTTGTTAAGGTGTTGTGGAGGAACCACAAATGTAAAGAATCCACATGGGAACCAGAGGAGTCTATGAGACAGAAGTATCAAAAACCTTTTCTCATCAGAGGGTACGAGATAAAATTTTGGGGACAAAATTTCTTAAGGGGGAAAGAATGTAACAACCCAAACTTTTTAATAATATTTGTTTCCTAATTTTGTGTGTTATTTTATTTTATACTCAACAAAACTATATACTTTAATTAATGAAGTGAGTATAATTAAATTAGACCATTTGGGTTTGACTTTTATATGATCGTTGGTCAATATGGCCGTTGGAAACTAAACTCTTAATGTTACAATTATTGTTTATAAATTCAAATGATCTTGGTTAATTAATATATAAAGAAGATTTGAAGGCATCATCCAGTAGACTCGGGCCATATGAAGCCCGTTTTTCAGAGCTTGGGAAGGAGGTAGCATCACTGGGCTTTGTTCTGGACCAAGCCCAAGCCGAACTCCAACATGTGAAGATTGAACAGAATCACCTAAGGGAGAAGTTCAAGTTGATAGAAATCACCACTCGGGAAATGTTGTCTGAGCCACCCCAAGATTATATCACCATATCACACCTTACACTTAGGTCCTATGTAGGTGTTATAAGGGGTTATGTAATGAAGCCTTAGTTACTTTCTGTAATCCTTTTGTATAAATAAATTTTTTACTTCTTATTATGGTAAATTTTTTGAATTTCAAATGTACTGATAAATATAGGATGAATTTATAGAAGTTCCATATTATTGATGAATTTTTGAAAAAAGGGGTATTTTAAAATATTTTTGTATTCTTTAAATAATTAATAATGTGAATTGATTTTCAAAAAATGGTATTCTACATTTGTGTTCAGTAAGAAATTTAGAGTCTAATAATATCAAATTAATTTTTAGTGAATAGTAAAGTATGAATAGTAACATACCCGTATGAATAGTAATGAATAGTAAATCGACCAGAAAAAAGAAACTTCACCCATGAATGTATAAATACATTTTAGACATCTTAAAAGTGAAAAAACGATCATAGTATAAGTTTTGGTATTTTTGTATGTCATAAATATTTTATTTACAATTTTATAATTAATTTAATAATTTTAAATGGAAATTTATTTTCATAAAATTTAATCATATATTGTTACTTTATTTTATTATGGTTATATGATAATTTTATGGGACCTTGATTACTTTATTAAGGTGTTACAAAATGAGTTATAGTTTTAAAGTTGTATTTTTGGAATAAATAATGATTTTATTTAAAAATTAAAATAAAAATAATTAGAAGATTATTGTCATAAAATCGATTTCATTTTTTAATTCAGAGCATCTATATTAGTTTAGAGTGAATTTTTTGGATTTTTCTGAAACAATTAATTTTTTGGTGAATAGTAAAAATACAGTTTTAAGTTTCGGGTGTTTAATGACATCATTGATGATGTAATCACAATGTAATAAATATGATCGAATTGTGAATAGTAAGATATGTTATGAGGTGTCCCAAGTGTCCAATACCATGGGAAAATACCATGGGAAAGCCCATGGTTTTGCAAATACCATCGATGAGGTGTCCCTTGGAAATTAATTAAATATTCCCTTGTTTTTACTATAAATACCAAGATATTCCCGAATTCATTTCATTCAAAAATACTCCTCAACTATGTTCTAGTATTTTTACCTCCCAAGAAGTCCTCCCAAGGTTCCCTCAATCCTCCCAAGGTCCGAAACTTCAAGCTTTCAAAGTTACTCTTCAAGATAAGGGAACCTTTCACCCTCCTCTTTTAAGTCATGACTTCCTTTATGTTATGTCTTCTAGTTTTTATTTTATTATGTGGGGTTATGTTCATATATATAATTATTAATTTCCTTTTCATGTTCAATTTATGAGAGACCCTTTTTTCTCTCATCAAATGATTTTCTAGATTTTTAAGTGACACTGTTAGGCTGCCGAATTTTCGTAAAAGAAATCTCATCTTCTCTTTTCCTTTGTGTTTCATTTTCATATGGTATTTCCTTAAAATATTCATACCATGATCTTATTTCTTTTTATTATGAACCCATACTGTATTATGAGTTATTTATGAGTGGGTGAATCTTGTTCCCTCTCTTTTCAATGTTTTCTAAAACCATGTTATATAGCCATTATGCTGCAGAATTTTTATCTCAAAATATCTCTCTTTTTCTAAAAAATTATCTTGTATTATTTATGTGAATAAAAAAATATATTTTAATTTCCAGATGTATTAATAAATACATAAAATTTATCTATTTGATTCTGGAATTGATATATATATAATCCTCACTCCCTTTCCATGGGTTATAAATGACATAATGATCTTATTTTTAAGTACTTTTTTGAACGTCACGATTTTGACATGAAACCCATTTCTTTGATTCTATTTGGGTTATTTATGAAATTTTTGATTATGTTATATGTGTATAACATGAAAATAAATACATATTAAGGTTTCGCCCTGATAGTGCTCTAATGCATTGGGTAAAGAATTTAATCTCTAGAGATGACAAGTTTCATGATACCTTGGTGAATAACCTTGGTAATTTTTATGACAACTTGGGGATGAACCTTAGTGATATGTTCATGAATGTATAAATGGAATTTTTCAGCCACATATTCAAGTTATGATTCAAGTTATTTTCATTATGATATGCCTATACTTCCATTTCTCACATCTTTATGTTTTCGTTTTTATCATGTTCTTATTGATATCACAAGTAAACTGATTCCCTTGTTTACCCTTACTGGGCCTTATACTCACGCTTTCCTTTGATGTATGTATCCAAATTATGAGATTCAGTAATTTTTCTTATTAATAACTTATGATGAATCCCTATAAGTGTATTAGAATAATGTTTTATGTTTTCATATTTTATATTCCTGATTTCCAAGACACTAGACTTTAAAGATCCTCTGTATGTAAAAAGTAATGAAAGGTTATGTAATAAAAAGGTAGGATGCCATAACAGAAGGGTGTGTTGTACTTAGATTTTCTAGATGAACAATAATTATATTAATCTTCAGTTCCCTGATCTATAATGAAGATTAAATGGAGTGAGGCATCACATTTATATAATCACTTAAATCAAGCATAACATTGGAAAATGAATACTCCCCTATGGTGCATGGAATCAAGAATGTCCCAAGAACGTTGCACTTGGTGGGAAGTGATGGATCTATCAATGCTGATAATTTCCTCCCCAAACTCACCTTTTCATCTCCATGAAGTCTCCTTTGGTGTGTACACATCTCATTCAGAAACTTTGCATATATTGGAATTTGTTTCACAGCATCAATCAAAGGAATGTTAACCTGCACTTTTTTGAAAGTTTCTAATATTTCATTATCAATTTCAGTTTCCTTTTGTTTTCTTAGTTGGTTGGACCTTTTGAGAAGTGGAATAAGAATGTTTGGAATATAATATTCATCTACATACACACTCTTTACTTTGGAAGGACTTCTCTCAGGATAAGGATTTTCTTCTCTTGGACCATTTTTAGCAGTGGTTGGGATGGGGGTTTCCTCAGGAGGGGATGACTCTATTGGAGGGGTTATTTGGATTTTAAGATGAGTTACACTCCTAAGTGTGATGGAACTAACATTTCATTTATCCCTAGGGTTAACTATTGGTTGATAGAGTAGTTTACCCGACCCATGACTTTGAATTTCCCCCACCGAGTTAGTTAGTTAGCCTAATTGGGTTTTAAGGTATTGTATGGAAGCTTGTGTGGTTTTTTGGAATTGGAGATTTTTGGGAGCCATTTGTTTCATTATGTCTTCTAGGCTAGGCTTGGGTTTGGGAGGGGGATATTAGAAAGGCCTTTAGGATGGTTGAGGATTTCTGGGTGGTGGTGGTGGATGAATACTCTGACCTTGTTGGTTCCATGGTTGATAAGGAAGGTTTGAATACCCCCTTGTCTATAAGATTAGTTTTATTTTCACCTAGAGTTGGATGGATAATATGGTTCTTGCCTAAAGGGTTGGTTATAGGGGTGTCCTGAGAATATTACCTCACAAATCTCAAAATTTTCTCTCAATTGGGGGAATTGGTCAGAATAATGGGTGTTAGAAGAGTATATTCCACAATGGATGGGAGGATAAGGTTGATATTTACCTTGGGAGAGAGCAAGTTATCATAAAATGGTACTTACCACTTAAAACTTTGTGTCCACCTTATTCTGAAATTCAGTACTTTTCACCTCATGGACACCTCAAATGGGTACGTTGGACCTTGTACCGAATTGTTGAGTGTTTTGTGCCATGTTCTCAATCAGGGTTCTTGTAGCGATTGAGGTTTTATCTACTAGTGGAACACTTGCAGTAGCATCAATCATATTATGATCAATTGGAATTAAACCTTCAAAAAAATACTGTATTAAAAGTTGATTTCTTATTTGGTGGTGTGGAAAACTTGAACATAATCTTTTAAATCTTTCCAAATATTCATGAAGTGTTTCCACTTAAGATTGTCTTATCCCACAAATTTATTTCCTTATTATTGCAGTTCGAGAGGCTGGGAAATATTTTTCAAGAAAAAGGCGTTTCATGTCCACCCAACCTCTTATTGGTGAATTAACATAATAAATCCAGTCTTTTGTAGTGTTTTCTAATGAAAATGGAAATTACCTAAGATTTACTTATTCTTCATCCACATTTGTAGGTTTTAATATTGAACACATAGTATGAAATTATTTTAAATGCTTATCTGTATCCTCTCCAGGAAGTCCATGAAATCTTGGTAATAGATGAGTTAAACCAGATTTTAGTTCAAAATTGGGCACCTCACCTTATAATTGAATGTATGTGGGATGGATATCGACATCAGGTGAGGTTATTTATTTTAGTGTTCTATTGTTTTCAGCCATGTTATACAAGTTTATTTCAATTTTGATGTTGGTTCCAGAAGAAGAAGATGAAGGATCAAGAAGAGTGTTGTTGTCTTGTGTGTCCTCCTTCGAAGGGTTTTCTTGTGCGTCTCAGGGCCGCTGACGTAAGATCCTCTCCGGTTTGGGTTTGAAGGGTAGTAAATCTCCTGAATTAGAATGCATCATGCACAAAACATGCACAAGAAATAAATAATAACACAAAAATATAGGTAAAGTTATAATATAAAACAAATAAATATTCACAAAATTTACAAAAATCTTATAAAAAACACGCACTAAAAATCAAAGCGCTCTCCGAAAACAGCGCCAAAATTTGACCTTATTGTCATGACAAGTCAAATTGATTATGATTTTAAGTTTTATTTATAGTCTATGGAATAACCTAGGTCCTCTCTCAAGGAGTGTTGATTTTGAGTGTGTATTTTTAATAAATATTACTAAAAGAGGGGGGTGGTTTTGAAAACAGTTTTAAAAATAAAATTACTTAATTAAAGAGTTTATTAGTTGATAAGGAAAGGTGGTGTTTTATAATTATTAGATAAAAGGTTTCATTGTGAGTTAAATATAAACATTTAAAGCTCATTGTTATTATATATTAATTAAGGTTTGATGGAAGTCTTTGGTTGAAATCAGTCCAAATCCCAATTACTTTCTAAGCTCTTATATCAAAGCATGTTGAGCGAAAACTTGACATAACAATCTTATAGCCAAGGTACAAATCACATGCTTGGTATAATAGCTTCCAAAACAAATTAAAATCTCAAATATGTGGGGGAAGAAAAGGATTATTGTGCTTTCCAATCGGAACAACACAAGTCACCCACTCAAAACTTCACACCGATCAGTTAAAAGTAAAGAGCATTTCATTCAGTTAAATCAAACAAAGATAAATAAAAGTAATATATTTCTGAATTAAATGTCTTAAAACCCAAAATAAATAAAACCATTAGTAGTACAAGTGTTTTAAATCCCTTTACATGTGTGTAGCTCCCTCACAATGAATGCCCACTGTTTAGCTTGACATCAGGAGGAGGAGGAAGCTCAGGTGGAACTCCTTCTTTATTCTTGATACCCCTATGAGGATAGGGGCATCCCGAACTTATAGGATGAGGAGGAGGCATCTCTAGTAATTCAAAATTGTAGATATTTTCTTCTGGTTCTAACATCCAAATGAAGTTCTCATGGTTCCTTTTTATAGCCAAAATGGAAGATGGTTTTGAGCACCCTGTTTTTGAGATACCACTTATGTCTCTGTGTTTTAATAGTAGAAAGCCATATCACGACTTGAACATAAGAGAATAATTTTTTTATTCCTCTTGACTATATCCCTATCAGATTTTGAGTCTATTAGACATCTAGACTGATATATATGGTCAAAATACCAAACCAAACTTTTAAATGCGGCTAGATTCTGTCCCTTGGACAGAATAGTTCAGACGGGCCACCAGATGGCTGAATTGGGATTAGTTTCCTTGATAATAGTTGTATCCTAGGATGTTTTGGAGAGGAAAAAAAACTTTTAAGCCCATTTGGATGAACTTAATTCTCTTAATGATCACAAAAGTGGACAGCTGTTCATGGAACCCATGCAGTTTTGGCCCATTTTCCTTATGAATCATCTCTAGGGCCTCCAAATCACCTCCACCTTCAATGAAAATATCAAAACAAGTATAATTTACTATTTTAAAAGTGATAATCACAAAATAAATTAATCAAACATGAATTAAAATTTGTTATTATATTTTAAATTTACAATACAAATTTAGTTTAAAACAATGGTGTAAGGGTGAAAATGAAACAGTGAATCATAGTGTGATCACACCCCCACACTTAAACATTTGCACTCCTGGGAAAAATTACATTTTCAAAAATTATGCATATAGATATTAGCAACATCATGAATATTTAACATTTGAGGAAATTTTAATTCATTAAAGTAATGTGATCAATGCACAAACCACACCAAGGAGTTTTTCCTAGTGAAAATGAAAAAAGATGTCTTATAGATTATATCACAATGAAATTCAAAGAGATTCATGATACCAAATTGATCAAGGAATTTAGAAGTCAACCATGCCACTAACTCTTCATGTGTGTGTGTGAAAACCATTCCATGCTATTCTTTCCACTTTCTATTCAATAAATATAGGTTATTTTAACATTTTTCAGCTTAAATGATTTTGTCCACTGAACCTTCCCTACATCCTTTACAATAATATTTCAAGACCCACTCACTTAAGCATTCCTATAAGTCAAACCATAATATCCCGAACTATACATCCCCATATGTTTCACATTTCATCACTCCCCTCATTTATTATTTTTGTTTTTTTTTCATAAGTTTCATTTGGAACAAATCTCACACTCATCTCTCAACCCTTGTTTGATCTCCTCAAAACACTAATTATAATAGTTATAATAAGATCAAAGGTTGAGGAGGAGTGGTTTTTGACCTTTACAAGACAAAACCCAATTTTGTTTTGTTTTTTTTGTTTAATTTAGGGTGTAAAATAGCCGGATATCAGGTACATATGCATTGATCAATATGGTACAGTAATGAAAAGATCAGATAAGGAAAGAACATATGGAAATATCATTTTAAGCTAAAAAATGTTAACCTAACATATATTAACCTTATATTAAGTAATAAATATTCACACTTTTTTTTGGTGAAAAAATGTGTGGAGATATTAGTGACATTATTTCCCAAAAAACTACTCACACAATTGGAATCAATCATCTCAAAGGTTTCATAGAGATACAACCATTTATATCATTGATAGAACAAAAATTCACTAAAAATCACTCCTTGATGTTAAATTCATACAAACATTCATTCCATAATAGAGTTAGATTTTCATCAAAAATTAAATCAACATGGAATCAAAAATTTCAATATGCATTTTTAGTAAGTTCCCTAATTTGGTGACCATAAGGGGGGGGGGGGAGTAAAAATACCATAAATAAGGCGAAAAAGATAATAAAGAAGAAAGATGATGAAAATCCTAATGAAACTAAAAATATGGGGAAAAGTAAAAATACCATAAAGAAGGAGAAAAAAGAGAAGAAAAAAAATGATGAAAATTACTAACTAACCCATGAATGTACCCATCCCCCCCCCCACACCTAGAGTGTACAGTGTCTTCACTGTAATAAAATAGAATGTGGGAAGGAAGGATAAAAACTGGTGGGTTTCATTGGAATGTTTCTTCTTGAACATGGAGTTCCTCCATATGGAACTCTAGAAGGGATTTGGGGAAGTGTTTTAGCTGCTGACCGTTGAAAGTGAAGGTTTTCTTAGTTTATTCATTTTGAACCTGAACAACACCAAATAGAGATACATTAGTAATAGTGTATGGTCCAAAAAAATGGGAACAGAGCTCACGTGGATGAAACTTAATCCTTGAATTGTATAGGAGGACCTTCTACCTAATGTGGAACTGATGATGAAGGATGAGACGGTTTTGGGAATACTTGATTCGATTCTTATAATTCACAGAGTTCTCATATGAATCTCTTCTGATTTCCTACAGCTCCTGAATCTGTAAATTGTTTTGAGAACCTTCACCAAAAAGATTATAATTACATTGTTTGACGTCCCAGTAGGCCCAGTGCTCAATCTCTATAGGGAGGTGACAAGTATTTCTAAACACTAGCTGATATGGTGACATTCCAAAGGGGGTTTTGAAATTATTACGGTAAGCCCATAATGAATCATCGAGTCTAAGGCTCCAATCTCTTTTATTGGCTTGAACCATTTTTTCAAGAATATGTTTTACTTCTCTATTTGACACCTCGGCTTGACCATTGGTCTATCGGTGATATGCAGTAGACACTCGATGAACAACCCCATACTGATGAAAAAGTGATTGCATTGTTCAGTTATAGAAATGAGAACCCTAGTCAATAGTGATGAACCTAGGTAATCCAAACCTTGAAAAGACATGAGTTCTCAAAAATTCCACAACTATTTTTGAATCATCTGTCCTTGTGGCTCTTTCCTCTACCCATTTTGACACATAATCGACCATCATAAAAATGTACAAGTTTCCAAAGTAATTGGGAAATGGAACTGTAAAGTCAATTCCCCAAACATCAACAATGTCATGAAAGAGCAATGGTTGTTGTGGAATTTCATTTATTTTAGATACATTCCCCATTATTTGACAATGAGGACAAGATTTTAAAAATTCATGGGCATCCCAAAAAAGTGTTGGACAAAAGAGACCATAATCAAGGACTTTGCGAGTAGTCTGTTGGGGACCAAAGTGACCCCCACAAGCAAGAGTGTGACATGACCTAAGGAAGAACTGAAACTCACTATCAGGAAAAAAACACCTAAGGACCTGATCACTATAGGTGAGCCAAAGTTAGAGGTCATCCCAAATGTACCAACAAGTCTCATGTTTTAGACGGTCGACCTAGTTTTTGTTGAAATGAATAGGAATGCAAGATGCTACCAAATAATTTACAATTTCAGCATACCACGGAATAACATCTTTTACTCAGTAAAAATTATCATCAGGAAATATATCTTTTATAGGAAGATAGGGGGATGAGTCAATGTCAGAGGATGGTTGGATCCTATTGATATGGTCATCCACCACATTCTATGCTCCTTTTTTATCTCTAATTTCTAAATTGAATTTTTGAAGGAGGATCATCCAGTAAATGAGATGTGGTTTTGCTTTTGGTTTCTTAAGTAGATACTGAAGGGATTCATGGCCTGAGAAAACAATGACTTTGGACCCCAAAAGGTATGACCAAAATTTTTCCAAGGTAAACACTATGGAAAGTAATTATTTTTTAGTTATGGTGTAGTTTGTTTGGGCAGGGTCCAAAGTATGTGGGGCATAGGCAATGTCATGTGGATCTCGATCTACCCTTTATGATAATACTTCCCCAAGTGCATATTTAGAGGCGTCACACATAAGATCAAATGGTAAATCCCACCGAGGTGGTTGGATTATTGGGGGTGACGTGAGACTCAATTTTAATTTATTAAAATCTTCCTCACATTATTTATCAAAAACAAATTATTTTTATTTTTGGAGTAATCGAGAGAGGGGGAGTGTAATTTTACTAAAGTCATGAATGAAACGACAATAAAATACAGCATGACCTAGGAAAGACCAGACATCCCATACATTTTTGGGGAATGGTAGGGAAGAGATGACATCTACTTTTGATTTATCTACTTGGATACCATCCCCATAAATGACTTGTCCCAAAACTATACTTTGTCGCACCATGAAATGACAGGTCTCATAATTTAATATGATATTATTTTCAATACAACGACATAGGACTGAAGCAAGACTACTTAAAAATTCATCAAAAGAATATCCATAAATAGTGAAATCATCCATGAATACTTCCACGCAATTCTCCAGATAATCTGAAAAAATACTTACCATGCATTGTTAGAAAGTACTAGGAGAATTTCACAGACCAAATGGAATCCTCCTATATGAAAATGTTCCAAAGGGGCAAGTGAAGGTCATCTTTTCTTGGTCCTCGGGGGAAATATGGATATGAAAGTATCCAGAATACCCATCCAGGAAATAGTAGTGGGACTTACCCGCTAGTCTCTCTAAAATTTGGTCAATGAATGGAAAAGGGAAATTATACTTTCTAGTGTGTTGGTTTAGTTGATGATAGTTTATATAGACACACCAAATATTATACACACGAGTTGGAACCAATTAATTGTTTTCATTTTTAATTATTGTAAGGCCCGTTTTTTTAGGAACTACTTGAACATGACAAACCCATTGGCTCTTAGATATGGGTTAAATGATTCCAATAGCCAATAATTTTGTTACCTTCTTTTTCATAAATTCTAGGAGGTTTTGATTCAGTCGACATTGTGCCTACCTCACTGGTTTATCCTAATCATTTAATAAAATATGATGTGTACAAATTAATGGGATAATACCAAGAATATCATCAAGTGTCCATCCAAAAGCTTGTTTATACTCCCTCAAAAGTTCAAGCAGTCTTAATTCATGCTCAGGAGGGAGTGAACTAGCAATGATGATGGTAAAATTGTTTCCATTCTCAAGATATGAACATTTAAAATACTGAGATAGTTGTTTTAGTTCCAATTACGGTGGATTTTGGATTGATGGGAGTGTGTGTTAAAGTGAGAGGTCATTGATATCATCAAACTGCTCAATGGTATCATCCTCAGATGAGGAATGAGCTTTTACAAGCTCAACAGTATCATTGATGGTCATTGGATCCTTAGTGTTCAAGAAATTATCAATTAATATATATGCATGACAATTTTCTAGACCAATACAATAATCAATTCATGATTCATCACCAAGAATTTCAATCAAGGATAAAAATCAGAAAGGGTATCGAGGGAATGGAAAGAAATTTTTTCAAGGGAAGGGAGTGCATCTATTGAATTAACAAAGAGAGAGGAATATTCTTTTGAGGGGTACTTCATGGCATCAAGGATGTTGAAGTGAAAAATTTCACCACTAAACTCCATAGATAATATTCCATTATAGACATTAATTATGGTTTTGTAGGTTTTCAAGAAAGGTCTCCCCAATATAATTGGGGCATGTCCATTCATCCTATCATCTTCCATTTTAAGCACATAAAAATCAGTAGGAAAAATTAAAATTTTCACCCTCACAAGAACATCCTCTAACACACCAAAAGGGTGTGTTGTACTCCGATTTTCTAGCTGAACGACAATTCCAATGGGCTTTAGTTCCTCGACCTACAATGAAGAGTAAATGAAGCGATGCATCAAATTTATAAAAGCACCTAAATCAATCATATCATTGGAAAATGAATACTTCCCTATGGTGCATGAAATCGAGAATGTCCCAGGATCGTTGCACTTGGTGGAAAGTGATGGCTCTATCAATGCCGATACATTCCTCCCCAATCTCACCTTTTCATCTCTATGAAGTCGCCTTCAGCATCTACACATCTCCTTCAGAAACTTTTCATATCTTGTAATTTGTTTCACAACATCAATTAAAGGAATGTTAACCTGCACTTTTTTGAAAGTTTCCAAAATTTCCTTATCAAGTTTAGTTTCCTTTTGTTTTCTAAGTTGTGTGTCCCTTTGGGGAAATGGAAGAGGAATGGTTGGGATAAGAGATTCATCAACATACACACTCTTTCCATTAGAAGTACTTATCTTAGGACAAGTATTTTCTTCTCTTTGACCATTTTTAGCAGTGGTTGGGATGGTAGTTTCCTCAGGAGGGGATCAATCTATTGGAGAGGTCATTTGGATTTAAAGATGAGTTACACTCCTAAGGGTGATGACACTAACATTTCCTTTATCCCTAGGGTTAACTAATGGTTTAGAGGGAAGTTTACCCGACCCATGAATTTGAATTTCCCCCACCGAGTTAGCTAGTTGGCCTAATTGGGTTTTGAGGTCTTGTATGATAGCTTCAGTGGTTTTTTCGAATTAGATATTTTTGATATCCATTTATTTCATCATATCTTCTAGTCTAGGCTCGGGTTTGGGAGGGGTGGTTGGAAAGGACTTTGGGGTGGTTGAGGATTTCTGGGTGGTGGTGGTGGATGACTACTTTGACCTTGTTGGTTCCATGGTTGATGAGGATGGTTTGAATACCCCCTTTCCTATAAGATTGGTTTTCTTTCCACCCAGAGTTGGATGGATAGTATGGTTCTTGCCTAAAGGGTTGGTTATAGGGTCATCCTGGGAAGATTGCCTCACAACTCTCAGAATTTTATCTCAATTGGGGGCATTGTTCAGAATAATGGGTGTCAGAAGAGCAGATTCCATGATGGGTGGGAGGAGGAGATTGATATTTCACTTGGGAGAGAGAGAGTTTTCATAAAAGGGTACTTACCTCTTCAAAATTTATGTCCAAATTTTACTCAAATTCAGTACTTTTCACCTCATGGACACCTCGAATGGGTACGATGGACCTTTTATTGAATAGTTGAGTGTTTTTAACCATGTTCTCAATCAGGGTTCTTGCAATGATTGGGGTTTTATCTACTAGTGCACCACCTGCAGCAGTATCAATCATGTTACGATCAATTGGAATTAAACCATCATAAAAATATCGTATTAAAAGTTGATATCTTATTTGGTGGTGTGGACAACTTGAACATATTATTTCAAATCTTTACAAATATTTATGAAGTGTTTCCCCTTGATATCGTCTTATCCCACAAATTTTTTCCCTTATTTTTGCAGTTTGAGAGGCTGGGAAATATTTTTCAAGAAAAAGGCGTTTCATGTCCACCCAGCCTCTTATTGGTGAATTAACATAATAAAGCCAGTATTTTGTAGTGTTTTCTAGTGAAAATGGAAATTACCTAAGCTTTACTTGTTCTTCATTCACATTTTTAGGTTTTAATGTTGAACACACAGTATGAAATTCTTTTAAATGCTTATGTGGATCCTCTTCAAGAAGTCCATGAAATCTTGGTAATAGATAAATTAAACCAGATTTTAGTTAAAAATTGGGTGCCTCGCCTTGTAATTGAATGCATGTGGGCTGGATATTGACTTTAGGTGATGTCACAAACCAACCCGGGTCGACCTTGAACCGGTCACCTGATCTGGTCCGCGACATGGCCCGAGAGGCGTTCCCGATTCTCCCGGGCTGGCGATAGGCACCAGGGCATCAACAGAGGTAGTGGAAACGATTTCGACCAGTTAAAATAAATAATTAAAGAAGCAGAAATAAAATAGAGTAGAGCAAAATAAATAAACAAAGTAAAGTAACTAAAAAAGAACAAAAGAAAATAAAACTAACTGAAAGAGACAACCACTATCTCAGTGTGACCTCACGGGTCACTCTCCAACCCACAACCAAACGTCACCCAAGGTGAGCACATCCAAGATGTAGCCTGCATAAACACTAAAAACAGAAAAGAACTATAGGCGTGAGTATTAAAACTCAGTAGGAGTGCCCAATAAACTATTCCCAATGCACTACCTTTAAATAATGAAATTTATTAATTCCAAGTTTGAAATAAATATACAAGATATTGGTTTTCACACACACACACTTTCATTTCTAAAACAAGTATCAGTCCATTTCCCTTTATAATTTAAAAACAAATTTTTAATGTTTGAAAGGAACAGGTGCATTGCATTTTAAAATTTTTTTGCGAACAATTAGAAAACCAAACTTTAGTTATTAGTCAAAAAGGAAAATTACACATAACACACAACACACGCCAAGGGCAATGGAAAAAATGGCACACATGAGCCAACAACCGAACTAGACTTCTCAATCATGCAACACGCACAAATAAGCACTAAATGAAACATGGGTCAAACCTAGGAGATCATGAACAATCCAGAACGTACTATACATTTGACTCATCCTGAAAGCATGCTCTAACTCGATGACGTCATAACGCCCTAATTCCCGGTATATCCCTTCATGGCCTAACCGAGGGGCCCAATCCCCATAGAGGCAATAACTCAATATTCCCCTACTATAGGGCCACTAGCCAGTGAATAATCTAAACTAATGCAACAATCGTTCTCAGAAGATTCACTCAATATGACAAGTTCCCATGTCAACACATATAATAAAAGGGGTGTGTCCACAATGTAAATTAATTAGTCACGAGGCAGAAATATCACAAACAACTCATGAAATAAACGCACACCAAAGATCACCCCTGAGTAACCCCAATGTTAGTTTTTTCAAAATAATTTATTTTATTAAAGTTCCAAATAGGCCATCACCAACTTTAAAGAAAAACCTCATTCTTCAAGAAAACCCAAAACACTTGTTCAGAAGAAACCATTTATCTTAAAAACCAGAACTATATTTGAAATTATGTGAATTATGTTTAAAAGACAAATTGGCATTCTTTCACTACTGGGTGTCCGATCATCATGAATTTTTTTCAAGTGTCGTGTATAAAATAAAAGGCTCTTTTTACACAAAATAATCATTTAAAAATTAATTATCTTATATTATTTTTCATTTATTAAAATTAATAAAACATCAAGAAATTAATAAATTCTAAATTTAAAGGTAAGTGTAGTGGGAGACCTACCTCGACTCGCAGCTTGGTTACGACGACGATGCGGTACGTCCCAACTTGCGCACAAGCGCGCGCCACTTGCCGAAGACCGTAATATCACAGAAAAACCTTTCCAATGCACTGAAACAATGAAAAGTATCTAAAAACACAGAAACAATGTCTTAAAAAAAATAATCCAAATGAATAAATAGAGTAAAAACCACCTTGAAACCGGTGCAGACGAAACAGAACGAACCCAAAACATGCAGTAAAACGAGGTGTGCCCCGTAAATAAAGGCGAAAAATATGAATCAATTTGAATCGCTTCACCTTTGGCGGCGGCGGACAAAGCGTGGTCCAACGTGACTCGAGACACCCTTTGCGAACCCAGTGAGGGGATTCATGACCACGTCGGAGCAACACCCTTTAACAATTAAACAACACCCAAAAACAATTAATGCAGAAGGACCAAAGCATGTCTAAAAAGGTATCCGAGACTCACATAAACCAAATTCAAAACCAAGTGTTACCAAAAGGATTTATATCCAAGGGATACCCCGATTCACACAAGCATTAAAAGGATTAAATGAAAAAAAGGAGCAAGGGCATGGTAATACGTACCATAACCCACATGAACACAATGACGCTCCAGTGAAAAGATGAAACAAGCATCATGGTCCCTTCGCGCACCCAAAGGGGAGATGCGTCTGGAAAAAGAGGAAAACAGCCTGGTCGAGTGCAATCAAAGAGTCCACGAAGGAGGTGCCCCACATAATGGAAGACTACCAGAGGAAAAGAAGCTATCCGGTGAGGCGCTACTGGTGAGAAAAGTGGCTGCCAGAGGAGCCACACACACCGGTGTATTTGGCGGGGGGAGTTGCGGCCGCTGGGAGTGTCGTTTGGGGGATCCACGCACGCCGGGGATGTGGCTGGCTGGAACACGGGTTCACACCAAAGAGGAAAGCTAACCGCGAGTTGGATGTCTGACTGACTGGAGGAGAAGGGGTCAGATGCGAGGTGTCGGTGCGGATGATGAAAGCATGAGAGGGGGGAGTTTGAGGTAAAGATGGAGCTGGAGGAGGCCTAGCGGAGGGCTGAGGCTGGGGGTGAAGGGTTCAACATGGGAGACATGTGGTGGCGCTAAGTTAAGGGGAGCAGGAGGGCTCGGCTGGTGCTGGCAGACAGAGAGGAGGCCGAGTAGGGGAGGGTTGCTGGATGTCTTGTAAGGGAGAGCCGATGGCAGAGGGTGGTGCGGGGATGTAGAAGGCCCTATGGGAGGAGGGTGTGGCTTCACTGGACTGGGGAAGGGGAGGTCGCGGGGTCGCAGGGATGTGGAGGGCAACCAGAGGGGGGAGCCGGATGGGGGCACAGGGTCACAGATATAACGGTGGTGGAGCGGGCTGCAGGCTCGGCTGGTAGATGAGGGTGCAGTGCTGGGGATATGCGAGAGAAGAATATGAGGGCTACTAGGCGGTCCTGCTGCGGCATGGAGGGGAGGCGACAGGAGCCGAGTAGCAGGGAGTTGGGGTACAGCGGAGAATAAAGAGGGGAGGCAGATAGGGTTAGGAGGGTGTTCATGAAAGGGTAGCTCTAAGGTCTTAAATATATATATATATATATATATATATATAATAACAATAATATGAATGATACAAAAGAAAATAATAGTAATAATATTAATTTCAAAATGATCATAATAATATTAATAACAACAAAAGGAAAATAAGAACAAACTTAATGTTAATTAAGGTGATAATTTTATTACATTTAATTAATAATTTTATTTATAACAATTTAATAGTAATAGTATTACTACCATATTAAATAATAACAAAATTATCATCTACGCAATAATCTTATTATGATTATGGGTTAAATATTAACTAGGTTTTATTGTTATAAAATTTTATTTAGATTTGTTTTTAGTCAATTTAATTTATTCATCAAATTTTATTATTTATTCGAACAATCGGGCAGCAACGCATTCACTATGACCAAATGCACGATCACCGCTAGCGGTGTGGAGACCAAACACCGGCCCGAGGCCCACCAAACATCAAACATCAAAAATATAAAATCGGGATCCAACTAATCCTTTTCCAAAAGGAGTAGGACCGAGAAAAGAATAAAAATAAAATAAAATAAAATAAATAGGCATATGAGATCGGGGTGTGACAATTCTCCCCACTACAGACACTTTATGCCCCCAGAAAGTCACCAAACCAACAGTTGACACAACTAGGGTCCAAGACCGAACCAAACCAGAAGAAATCAAGATGCTTGGGGTGACCATTACCAACACACGTCACACCTGACCAACTCATGAACAATCACTACCTGAAGTTGAGGGGAGAACATGGGAGGGTTCTCCCCACCATGAGAATTCCCTAACATGGAATCCCTCAAAACTCGAACACACTACCCCCTCCCCAGGGGGGCCAATGTGGGAACTCCCAACCCAAACTCATTCACTTTCCCAACATGGACCAAATAACACACCTGAGCCATTGTTGGAAAACTTGCTACGAAACAACCTAGCAAATTAAGGATGAAGAATTAACTCAACACCTCCCATAAATTTCGCAAAACGAACATCCCCCTAACAAACACAGCTGAGACCAACACAAAATCAGAATAGGTCCATTAATTCCTGGTCCACACCATTAAAAGAGACCGAACAATTTAAAAACCACACTGAGAGCAGATAAGACTGCTTGGATTGTGGGAGAACGCACTCACCACGCCCCCACAACAAGGATAAGCTTACGATAGAGGCGAGAATAGAACAAGGAAAATTTGGATATTTCCATTCCAAAGCTGAAAACATTATCTGGACCAAGGTTCTACAGACCCTCAGCAACTCCTGACTGTGCGCGAGCTTCACCCCTAGACCTGTGGCTAGGGCCCTGATGGTGGAAGCATCTCCTACCTCACAGTCCGGAATTTTCATCCTCTGGTCCCTAACTCCTTCCTCCTAAGAGACGCTTCTTTCAGAATTCTACCCAGTGTCTTGAACATTCTCATGGTAGAAAGACTTTGGAGAGATGCGACAAGGAGGCTTAGAATGAATAAACCAGCCAAACTAGTGGCATGCGAGAGAATGATCCAACAAACTGGGAGTTGGTACAAACAAAGATCCTTTCCAGATGGGAAATATTCACAAGAGACAACCCCCACCAACTACACCTGAGACTCTAACGACGATGAGTCATCCCACCTATACTAGTCCAGAACTGAACCCTCTAATAACTTTGGGATGGTATGAACCTTAACTACCTTGGGAGTTCTCAACAACTTGAAGACACACTATCTTCCCAAACTATACAACTGCCTCTAACAAAATTCGATTACCTCGATAAGCAGTCAACACACAAAAGGAACTGGGAACTAGGAATAACTCATTAACAACTTTTGGAGGCTTTCTGGGTGGCATACTCATGACAACATGAAAAACAACATCAAAACTGGCATCCAGACAAAACTCAATCATGGTAACAACACAAGCCAAGGGTAATAGGCCCATAAGCCAAACATATACAACACAAAGAGAAATCCCTTTTCCAAAACCATTATTTCTTTTCAATTTTAAAAACTCACCTATGGCACTTTATGAACCTTCACATGTGTGTTTATTCAATCCCGCTCACATCACCTGCGAAAAAGTGCCCCTACGCACTTCCATACATGCCCATGCACGTGTGACCCTCCATAAGGAGTGGCAAGGTCCAAACAATCCTTTTACTTACCAAACCCAAACACATACCATGTTTTTCCAAACCGATACACTTTCTCTTTAGAAACCCACTTAAGTAATTCCAAAAACAATTTAGAAGAAGCTCTTTTACATTTCAAAACCAATTTCACTTTTAACGCACTCAAATCAACCGAGATTAAACAAAACACCAGCAGTAATAACCCACTTGAATGAGGAACTAGTGCATATGTCTGACCCAACAACATGGTGGTGATCCATGCCCCAAATAAAGCATAAAACTAAGAGGACCATGAGCCGGACACTTAGACTTCACCTGGGTCACCACCCCATGTGAGGCCGCAAAGTGAACCGATTCTCCCCCCCATTGTCATTCCTCAATCCAAAACTACCAAGGACAAGTGACTCAAATCTCGGACTATTCCTGGTAACTCAGGTCTCGTCACGAGCGGTGGTGATCAGGCACTGACCCGTAACTTACCTCCTGAGCCCTGAAAGTCCTAATCTCCTTCTACTAGACATCCCAAATAACAAAGGGCGCCTTGAAAAGCGAGGTCTGCTAAGAGACAACCTCATATGATACCATTTTGTCACGAACCAACTAGGGTCAACCCTGAACCGGTCACCTGAGCCGGTCCGCGACATGGCCCGAGAGGCATTTCTGATCCTCCCGGGCTGACAACAGGCGCCATGGCATCAACAGAGGTGGTGGGAACTATTTCACCCAGTAAAAATAAATAAATAAAGTAGCAGAAATAAAAAAGAGTAGCGCAAAATAAATAAACAAAGTAAAGTAACTAAACAAGAAGAAAAGAAAATAAAACTAACTGAATGATACAACCACTATCTCCGTGTGACCTCACGGGTCACTCTCCAACCCATGACTAAACACCGCCCAAGGCGAACACACCCAAGATGTAGCTTGCACAAACAATAAAAACATAAAAGAACTATAGGCGTGAGTATTAAAACTCAGTAGGCGTTCCCAAAAAACTATTCCCAATGCACTACCTTTAAATAAAGAAATTTATTAATTCCAGGTTTGAACTAAATATACAAGATATTGGTTTTCACACACACACACACTTTCATTTCTAAAACAAATATCAGTCCATTTCCCTTTATAATTTAAAAACAATTTTTTAATGTTTGAAAGGAACAGGTGCATTGCATTTTAAAACATTTTTGTGAACAATTAGAAAACCAAACTTTAGTTATTATCCAAAAAGGAAAACTACACATAACACACAACACACACCAAGGGAAATGGAAAAAATGGCACACACGAGCCATCGACTGAACTAGACTTCTCAATCGTGTGCCACACACAAATAAATACTAAATGAAACATGGGTCGAACCTTGGAGATTGTGAATAATCCAAAACGTACCATACATGTGACTCATCCTGAAAGCATGCTCTAACTCGATGACATCATAATGCCCTAATGCCCGGTATAGCCCTTCATGGCCTAACCGAGGGGCCCAATCCCCATAGCAGCAATAACTCAGTGTTCCCCTACTATAGGGCCACTAGCCAGTGCATAATCTAAACTAGTGCAACAATCATTCTCAGAAGATTCACTCAATATTCCAGGTTCTCATGTCAACACATGCAATAAAAAGGGGTGCGTCCACAATGTAAATCAATCAGTCACAAGGCACAAATATCACACACAACTCACACAATCAACGCACACCAAAGATCACCCTTGAGTAACCCCAATGTGAGTTTTTTCAAAATAATTTATTTTATTAAAGTGCCAAACGGGCCTTCACCAAATTTAAAGAAAAACCTCATTCTTCAAGAAAACCCAAAACACTTGTTCAGAATAAATCATTTATCTTAAAAACCAGAACTATATTTGAAATTTTGTGAATTATGTTTAAAATAAAAACTGGAATTATTTCACTACTGGGTGTCCGCTCATCATAAAAATATTTCAAGTGTCGTGTATAAAATAAACAGCCCTTTTTACACAAAATAATCATTTAAAAATTAATTATCTTATATTATTTTCCATTTATTAAAATTAATAAAACATCAAGAAATTAATAAATTCTAAATTTAAAGTTAAGTGTAGTGGGGGACCTACCTCGACTCACAGCTCGGTTATGACAATGATGCGGTACGTCCCAACTTACACACAAGCACACGCCACTTTCTGATGACCATAATATCACAGAAAAACCTTGCCAATGCACTGAAACAACGCAAAGTATCTAAAAACACAGAAACATTGTCTTAAAAAAATAATGTAAATGAATAAACAGAGTAAAACCCACCTTGAAACCTGTGCAGATGAAATATAATGAACCCAAAACATGCGGTAAAACAAGGTATGCCCCGCAAATAAAGGTGAAAAATCCGAAGAAATCTGTATCGTTTTGCCTTCAGCAGCGGCAGACAGAGCGCAGTCCGACGTGACCCGAGACACCATTTGCGAACCCGACGAGGGGATTTGCAGCCACGTTAAAGCAACACCCTACAACAATTAAACAACACCCAAAAATAATTAATGCAGAAGGACCAAATCACGACCAAAAAGGTATCTGGGACTCACATAAACCAAATGCAAAACCAAGCGTTACCAAAAGGATTTATATCCAAGGGATACCCCGATTCACATAAGGGTTAAAAGGATTAAATGAAAAAAGGGAGAAATGGAATGGAAATACGTACCATAACCCACATGAATGCAACGGCGCTCCAGTGAAAAGATGAACCAAGCATCATGGTCCCTTCGCAGACCCAAAGGGGAGCTGCGTGTTGAAAAAGAGGAAACTGGCCTGGTCGAGTGCAATCAAAGAGTCCACAAAGGAGGTGCCCCATGTAAGGGAAGACCGCCGGAGGAAAAGAAGCTATCCGATGAGGGGATACCAATGATAAAAGTGGCTACTAGAGGAGCCACACACACCGTTGTATTTTGTGGGGGGAGTTGCGGCCGCTGGGAGGGTCAGTTGGGGGAGCCACGCACGCCTGGGATGAGGCTGGCCGGAACACGGGTTCACCCTGAAGAGGGAAAGCTGACCACGAGATGGAAGTTAGACCGACCAGAGGAGAAGGGGTCAAATGTGAGGTGTTGGTGCGGATGCTGAATGCACGGGAGGGGGAGTTTGAGGGAAAGTTGGAGCTGGCAGAGGCCTGGTAGAGGGCTGAGGTAGGGGGCGAAGGGTGCAACCCGGGAGGCAGGTGGTAGCGCTGGATTAAGGGGAGTAGGAGGGCTTGACTAGTGCTGGAAGATAGATAGGAGGCTGAGTAGGGGAGGGTTGATGGCTGACTTGTAAGGGAGAGATAGTGGCAGAGGGAGGCACAACGCTGTAGAAGGCCCTACGGGAGGAGGGCGTGGCTTCACCGGACCAGGGAAGAGGAGGTCAAGGGGTCGCAGGGATGTGGAGGGAGACCAGAGGGGGGAGCCAGATGGGGGCGTGAGGTCACAGGCATGGAGGTGGTGGAATGAGATGCAGGCTCGGCTGGCAGATGAGGGTGCAGCGCTGGGGCTGTGCGAGAGAAGAATAGGAGGGGCGTTGGGCGGTCCTGCTGCGGCAAGGAGGGGAGGCGACTAGGTTTAGGAGGGGGTGCGTGAAAGGGTAGATCTAAGGTCTTAATATATATATATATATATATATAGATAATAACAATAATATGAATGATACAAAAAATAATAGTAATAATATTAATTGCAAAATGATTATAATAATATTAATAACAACGAAAGGAAAATAAGAACAAACTTAATGTTAATTAAGGTGATAATTTTATTACTTTTCATTAATAATTATATTTATAACAATTTAATAATAATATTATTACTACCAGATTAAATAATAACAAAATTATCATCTACACAATAATCTTATTTTGATTATGGGTTAAATATTAACCAGGTTTTATCGTTATAAAGTTTTATTTAGCTTTGTTTTACAATCAATTTAATTTATTCATCAAATTTTATTATTTATTTGAATGATCGGGTGACAATTCATTCACTATGACCGAACGCACGATCATCGATAGCAGTGCGGAGACCGCACACCAGCCTGAGGCCCACCAAACATAAAACATCAAAAATATCAAACTGGGATCCAACTAATCCTCGTCCAAAAGGTATAGGACCGAGAAAATAATAAAAACAAAACAAAACAAAGTAAACAGGCATCTGAGATCGGGGTGTGATAGGCGAGGTTAGTTATTTTAGTGTTATATTGTTTTCATCCATATTATAAAAGTTTATTTTAGTTTTGATGTTGGTTCCAAAAGAAGAATATGAAGGATCAAGAAGAGTGTTTTCGTCTTATGTGTCCTCTTTCAAAGGGTTCTCTTGTGCGTCTCAGGGTTACTGACATAAGATCCTCTCCGGTTCAGGTTCAAAAGGTGGTAAATATCCTAGATTAGAATGATTCATGAAAAAAACCTACATAAGAAATAAATCAGAACACAAAACTATAGGTAAAGGTATAAGATAAAACAAATAAATATTCACAAAATTTACAAAAAACTTATAAAAAACACGCACTAAAAACCAAAGTGATCTCTGGAAACGGTGCCAAAATTTGACCGCTTGGTCGTGACATGTCAAATTGATTATGATTTTAAGATTTATTTATAGTCTAGGTAATACCCTAGGTCATCTCTCAAGGAGAGTTGATAGGTTTTGAGTATTTATTTTTAATAAAGATTACTAAACGAGGGGGGTGGTTTTGAAAATAGTTCTAAAAATAAAATGACTTAATTAAAGAGTTTAATAGTTGACAAGGAAATGTGGTGTTTTATAATTATGAGATAAAAGGGTTCATTGTAAGTTAACTACACATATTTAAAGCTCATTTTTCTCATAGATTAATTAAGGTTTTATGTAAGTCTTTGGTTGAAATCAGTCGGAATCCTGATTACTTTCCAAACTCTTATATCAACGCATGTTGAGCCAAACCTTGACATAAAAATCATATAGCCAAGGTACAGATCACATGAAAGGTATAATAGCTTTCAAAACAAATTGAAATCTCAAATAAGTGGGGATGAAAAGGATTATTTTATTGTCCAATCGTAACAACACAGGTCACGCACTCAAAACTTCACACCGATCGGTTAAAAGTAAAGTGCATTTCATTCGGTTAAATAAAATAAAGATAAATCAAAGTAAGATAATTCTAAATGAAATATTTTCAAACCCAAAATACATCAAACCAATAGTATTAAAAGTTCCAGAACTCCCTTTACATGTGTGTAGCTCCCTCACAATGAATGCCTACCGTTTAGCTCGACATCAGGAGGAGGAAGAAGCTCGACTGGAACTCCTTTTTTATTCTTGATACCCCAATGAGGATAGGGGACTCTAGAAATTATAGGATGAGAAGGATACTCTTCTAGGACTCCAAAATGGTAGATATTTTCTTCTGGTTCGAACTTCCAAACGAGGTGCCCATGGTACCTTTTTATATCCAAAATAGAACATGGTTTTGAGCACCCTATTTTTGAGATACCACTTGTGTCTCAGTTTTGGAATAGTATAAATCCATATCACAACTTGAATAAAAGAGAAGAGTTGTTTTCCAACCCCTTTAATGTATCCCTGTAAAATTTGGAGTCCATTATACACATGGATTGGGGTATATGGTCAAAAGACCATACCAAAATTTTGAATTCAGACATATTCTGTCCCCTGAACAGAATGGTTCGGATGAGCCACCAGATGGCTGAATTGGGATTAGGTTCCTTGATAAGAGTTGTATACCAGGATTTATTAGAGAGGAAAAAAACGTTTAAGACAATTGGGATGCACTTAATTCTCTTAATTATCAAAAAAGTGGACATATGTTCATGGAACCCATGGAGTTTTGGCCCATTTTCCTTCCGAATCATCTCTAGGGCCTCCAAATCACCTCCACCTTCAATGAAAATATCAAAACAAGTATAATTGACCCTTTTAACAGTGATAAAAACAAAATAAATTATTAAAACATGAAGTGAAATTTTTTATTATATTTTAAATTTATAATTCAAATTCAGTTTAAAACAATGGTGTAAGGGTGAAAATGAAACAGTGAATCGTGGTGCGATCATCCACTCTGTCTGGACGTTTGTATATAGGTGAAACACTATGCTCAAAAAAAAAAATGAGTCCTAAATGAATATTATAATCCTATCTATAATAATTATGTGAATCATGAATCATGGTCTAAAAATATCATTGAGGGAACTCCATGAATCCAGACTATCTCATGCATGTAAAGGTATACCAATCTCTCTACTAAACTCTACTCTCATATGGATAGAAAGTGGGTCGATTTGGAGAGTCAGTATACCATCACACAAATAACATAGTTAACTATATATGAACATGGAAGTCCTATCAATAATTCCATGGATATACCATACCGCTTCTACTTCGACATCCCAAGGGGTAGAGACAAACCCACTAGCACCTATTGCACAACCTACACCTGCTGACAAGTGAGGCATCGCAAGATAAACACAACTATGTACCTATTAATTTATAGACACTAAAATGATGTTTAAGGTCCTAGTACACCTTTTAAACCCTTATATGTACCACTAAGGTGGATGTATGAAATAAATTAAGAACTTCCTCCTGTGGTACCATTGGTATCATTATCCACCCTTAGAAGTGGATGATATGCTTCTCACTTTCTAAAAGTTTATTAGGAGAACATCTAGTGGATACATTACCACACAATTTCTCACAATAGATATCTCCAATTTGAGTGTCCCTAACACATTGAAGATTCTAAGGGGTAACAACCATCATCCATAGGTAATCTGCAACATCATCATCCACTAAGGTTGACTACATTGATGATAAATACTCTCACACCTCACTTAATAACTATGAACTAGATCTCATGAAAATATAATCTTACAACATGTTCCCCTATTTGGGAGTATATACTATCTCGAACTCATAATAATGGAGGAACTCTATCCACTAACTTTTCCTCAAGTTAAGATTTTATGTGAAAAGATATACTTGAGACAGAATAGATGATAAATATCTCACCCATAAGGTAGTGTTGGAACATATTTAGGGAAAATAACACTACTTACAACTCTAGATCATGGGTCGCATAGTTCTACTCAAGTGGTCTTAGCTATTGGAACCCATAGGTAATCATCACTTGGATATACATCAAAACACATACAAGAATAGTTCTGGAGGCATCACAAAACACCACACACTCAAAACTCTTCTTTAGTAGTATCAAGATAGGTGCTCTTGTCAACCAATGCCACAACACCTAAAAATCCTACTGGTACTTCATTGACCACACAGAAGGACGCTGCTTTTGGGCCAAAGCAGTTAAGTTTGATGTAATCTTAGATAAATTAGGTATGAATCTCTGTTAGTATCCTGCTAACCTAAGAAATATTCGCACCTTAGGTACACTCTTGGGTGGATCCCAAGCTAGAAATGTCTTAACATTTTATGGGTCCATAGATACTCCCTCTCTTGAGATGACATATCCAAGGAAGTGGAATTCTCAAATCTAAAAATGACACTTCAAGAGATTCCCATAAATATAGTGCTCTTGGAGTTTGTCTAGGACCACCCTCAAATGTCTCCCATGCTCTTCCACTAAAGTTGAGTACACCAAGATGTCATCAATGAAGACTACCAAAAACCATTCCAAGAAGATAAGAAATATTTGGTTCATAAGTCCCATGAACACTAATGGGGAATTATTCATGCTAAAGGGAATCACTAAGTTCTCATAGTGACTAGAGTGACATCATAATGTTGTCTTCAGTATATACTTATTTTGAACCTGAAGCTAGTGATATCTTGACCTGATGTCAATCTTCAAGAACCACCTCATCCTATTCAACTGGTCCAAGAGGTATTTTATTCTCAAGAGTGGATATTTATTCTTGACGGTCACATGATTTAGTCCTGACATGTCCTCATACTCCACCACCATAGTATGAAGATGAAAGCTTATAACATCATCTACTCTAAGGGTAACACTATCCAATTGATGAGTAATCACCTACATCCTTCTACATATGATCCCATCCTAATTTTCCGAGACTTCCTTCTCACCCATGAAGGAAAACCTCATCCCATAAACTCAGGGACACTGCATCCCCCATCTAAAATTATTAATTTTCACATGAAACATAGATAAAAGTCCATACCTAGAATGAAATAATAAGGCCTCATAACAGACATGAAAAGATACCATAGGAAGATATCTCCTCCAAGAGTTAAGTCATGCTTTTTGAAAAAGTTTGTGATCATTGATTCTCCCCTAGTAGGAGTCTCCAAATTAAATGGTCGAGCTAAATACTCCACTGAAATCTCTATATCTCAAACAAGGTATGTGGAAAGAAAATAGTGGCCCATGCATGTGTCTATAAATATTATAACTAAAGTAGAGAAGAAACATATCATACCTTGAATCATCCCTAGAGCCTCTAGGTTATAAGCCACCATTGCCTGTAGCTATCCTTGTCTCTATCCACTAGCTCCCTGAGCCTAGCATGGACCACATGAGGGTGGTGGTGGAAACAGATCAAATCACCAGTCACCTCCAAATGCTCTCCTAAATCCTGTACCATGTTTTTCCCTAAGGACCTCCATGATCTAGCTACTATATATACCTAAGATATCCATTGACCATCTCCCTATTTTCCATAAAACAGTTAGGAAAATCCCACACAAGATTTCCTTGCCCATCATAGGAGTAACATCGCCTCTCCCTTAGCTAACCATAACTATCATGTGATCCCAAAACTTTAGAACCCATATCCTAATACTTTATATGGAAATTTCTAACATGTTTGTATCCCTTAGTCTTCCATCAACTACTAGATACTATGGTCTTAGCTCCGGGGTGCCCACTACTAGCACCAACCATTGGTTTCTACTTATCCATAAACATATAAACCACTAAGGCTCACTCATAACCCCCCCCCCAACATAAGAATGGATGCAAAGGGATACTACTCCAACCCAAATTTCTCTATGAATGTCATGATAGAAGGTCCATTCATGAAAGTATGCATCAAAAACCATATCCATGGAGTAACTTGATATGTTAGTGAACCTTGAGGTACACTTTGAAATTTTCATGCTGCTCTACCAGATCTCTAGAAGCTCCTAGATATGTACTTATCACAGTATAGCTAGGTAGAACTCCACCCTAAAGAGATGATAAAATTTTGACCAAGGGATAGTCACTCTGTCATGTGTTTGAGTCACCAAACTCCACCATTAGCCTACAGATCTATAGATAAGGCTCGCTTCTAGGTCCACCATCTGATCAGAAGGGGTCATAATAAGGAGGAAAACTCACCCGACTACCTTGAGCAAGTCCTTTACTACCTGGGGGTCCATCTTGCCCTAAAACTTGAGGGGTCATTGTATCTGGAACTCATGATTTTTTCTCAACATATGTATATCATATTCCAGTATCATTGAGGCAACCTGCTTCTCAATGGGTGGAGGTAAGATCAGAAAACCACTGGGAGGTACCACCTTCTATACAGGCCCCTAAACCAAAGCCTCATCACTATGTGTACAATCATCAGGATCCCGATGTAGAATACTAGTTGGCTATCATCATGGAGTCATCCTAAAAAAGTTAAGATTCACTATGGTCAAAGATTATATTTAGGGAGATGACATAAGAAGGATGTGGAAACCACAAACCATTCTTATATGATTTATGTACTAATGTTTTCCCTACAATTAGTGTCTACATTTATCAATTCAATAATTAGGTTATCAATGTACCAATGAATGGATATGTCAACCGCCTCACCAACACTAGGTTATATTTCCTAAGAGCCAAACTCGAGACACTTTAACATCATTTCCCTTATTCCCAAAAAAACCTCACAACTTGATTATCTCAAAACTCCAGTCCGAATACAACCTCATATGATAAAAATTTGTTATTAACTGACCCACTTGGTCCCTCTTGGTCAGTAGTAAGCCATGCGTGACTCCCCAAGCCTACCACCAATAGGCTAGAGGATGGCGACTAGCACTGAGTAGGCATATCACTCACATGGGAGGCCTTAGCCTATGGTACCTGTGTACACTCACACATATCCAAAAAAAATATAATGAAGAAATAAAATATATAACTATTACTAAGATGAATTTATACAACTAAATCCCACATTAGAGTATGACAAAAGTACGGGAAAGAAAAAAGGGCCAAATACAATCTTACTAAAACTGTAAAAGAGTCCAAAATCATAGAAGGATGGGAATGATATCAAATGAAACTCCGGGAACTGAATGCGGTCCATATAGATCAACTATACTCCACCAAATCTTGTTCTACCTAGGGTTTCATCAAAAGGAATCTCCTCTTCATAAGACATGACACGTGCGGGTAGAACCCATGAAGGGGTGAGTATAATCATACCTAATAGGACACCCTGAAATCATCAAGCATAAATAATCAATAGATTCATTTCATAATTAAGGATAACATACATCCAGATATACTCAAGGTAGACACCAAGTCTCAAAGAAGGTCACAACCACAATGCCGACCTAGGATTTCACTTGAGGATTCAAGGTAATGCTCATTTAGGAGAGCTCACTCCTCAGGTCTTACCAACACTAATGGTGCTTCTCCAAGAGTTAATTCTCATCGGGACTTTCTATGAATAATTATACACTGGGGCTCAGAATATGTTGATACATTAATAAGGGATCACACCCAGGGCCTATGGGGGATACTTAAATCTACCTGGAGTAACCCGCTAGGATGGCGATCACGTGACCTAGAAGTAATTAATGGGATACCTAACCCAACTTAGGGAAGAATGATACAGTATCACACCCCATTATAGATAGATGAATAACTAACTCTATTAGAGACTAACCCATACAGGGGATCACTCATCCTATGATCAGGATGGGATGCCTCACTGTACCCTCATAAGGATGGTCCAAGAGAACACAACCTACAAATAATGGTCTAAAATGAAGAGAAAAGGGCTTAAACCTTCCCTGGAAAAATTACACAGTGTGTATCACTATGTTTATATCTTATCGAGTTTGTTACCATGTTCATTAGCCCATTACCATATACTTTTTCCATGTTTGTGTACCTAGTCATGTCTGAGTGCTTGGTCATGCCTATGTAGAATGGTCATGCCTATGTACCTTACTGTTCCCATGTACCAGGATGTATCCTTTCCCTTATACCCATAGGTACACACTAGGTAACCAGTTTCAAGTCACATGGAATGTGATACTTATCTATCCACAAAACCCTAGCTACCGTGCAATGGTGTCCACACGACATGTGTTCAACTGTACCACATGACAAGCAACTCAGAATTTTCCACAATCCCATAGTCTTCACACACATCCACCCGTTCCACATCCTTCTATGATATGACTATAAAATACAACAAGGAACTAAAACCTAAGTTAGATCAAATCAAAATCATTACCAGTGGCTAGATTTTGACCACCCAATCTACATGCAGATCACCCCTAATCGCATCGCATTGTTGATCACCAAATCCCACGAATCAAAGATATATTATCCGTGCATAATATCTCATTATACCATATCACAACTCAATCATGATCTTGATCCTAAATCCACACATTTTGAAATTATTTTTTTGTGCTAAATATCAAATTCATAATTATTGGTTTCTGGTTATTGTCGAACTTCCAGTTAAACAGAATTACCGACGATGAACACTCAAATAATAATGAGTGAAAAGAATAAAATAGAAAAGTGATAAAATATATGTTGGCCATTTTTTGGGTTTACCTCGATCCATTGATAGATAAAATGTAGAACTCAAGGGATAATCAAGGATTAATAAACACTATCGAAACCTAATTCTTAGAAGATACATCAACAGTCGTAAATCAAAAATCGATCCATGAATCATTTTGTTTGTAGATTTGATTTTCATTAAATGTGTGATGAACTGAATGGGGATTAAAGCAACAAAGAAAAAATTCCTACCTTGAGATTGGATTGATCGGTGATGAAGAATAGTTCCTTATCATTGTTGTTGGCAAGATCCAAAAACTTCATTAGCAAAGAAAACTCCTTGGGAAATCGATCACTACTCCATGATTCCATTGTCATTAATTAAAATATATCCCCCATGACCCTATCAAGACTATAGGGTTTTGAAGATACCCCTAGGTATTGGATATAACAAGGTTTAAATAGAGGATAAATTAGGTATGTCCAATAATAAATAATAAATTTAATTAATTAATTAATTAATTATTATTTCTCTAATGACTACTCTTAAAATAAACACCTAATGCATAGAAAAATTATGTTGTGCCTAGGGTAAAACCCACATTACAGATTTACTGGTGATCTCAGATTTCTCATCTAGAACATTATTCAGAAGATATCCCATTATTTTAGAAAAACTGTGCACGTGTGATATAATATATTTAATATTTTTATTATATCAACATCAAGGCTCCCCAGGCCACAAAATCCCATGATGAATTAAATCCTGGCTCTAAAAATATTCTTTAAAAAATTCCAAAATTTTAGAACACAGAAACAGAGTCATTGCAAAGGTCATTACTTCCCTACCCTATGAAAGTGCAATGCTCTTGTTGTGAACTATATATTTCCAAACTATGATAATATCGTTGTACTTTTGATTATATATTATCATTAATTCCATTTTAAAATTCCCATATTGAAATCAAGACACCATAAATCCATAATTATTGAATGAGATAAAAATATTTTATTTATAGAGGGAAAATAGAAACATAATATTTGAAATAGTAAAAAAATAAAAAAATCAAACTAGTGGGATATGGTGATTGGATAAACTTAGAAAAATAGAATGAACCTATATGAATTGACATGAAAGACAAGTGAGTACTCTAACACTCCCCATTAAGCTTGATGATATATATCTATCATGCCTATCTTTCTAAAAAAATATTTCACCTATGTCTCCATAACTATTTTGGTGAACACATAATTCAATGATTCTACAATTTAAATGTATTCAAAACTAAGGGGTTTTTTCCCATAGTTATCCATAAAAAAGTAAAACACAATCTTGATATGATTTTCCTGATCATGAAAAATTGGATTTATAGTAATATTGATAATTGTTCGATTGTCATACCATATACTATAAGAAAATTCATTCTTTGTGATGGTTTAAAAAACACAACTAATTAAAAAACCTATGTTTATTATTTGTTAATATCAGTTTACTAGTAGATATTAAATATAATCACCATGTAAAGAAATATTAGTATTTATTTCTTAAATAACTACTAATAGTATTCATTATAGAAATGGTTATTTGAAAATTACTCATAATTAAACCATATGTTCATAAAGACCTCACATTTCTTACTCTATCACATGAACTTCCCTATGGATCTCCCCTTATCATTCCTTTGTCACATGAACCACCCATTATCCTTCCCAATCTCCCATTATACTTCTTAATAGTAGATTCCCCTTCTCCTTACCAATCTCCTTATTTATCCATCCATCATGCAAACCGCTTCCCATTCCCCACCCATTGCTTCTGGATGCAAGGTAAGTTTCCAAAAGCTCTGCTCTTATCTTTATTATTCACCGATTTTAATGACCTCCATGAGATTTACATAGGGATTTTGAATCATAGATTTAGGGATTTGTCTTTATAGACCATAAAAGTTTGGTTTTATCATTTTATTGAATCATCTCTTAATTTTTTTAACAAGATTGGTCTCAACTATAAAAATATACATTCACATATCAATGACTACATGTTGTATTAGGGAGAATATTCAAATAGAGAAGAGTGTAAAATATTTCATAATTATAAATGAAAATAATTGAACTATAATGAATTTTTGAATGAACATATGATGAAGGAGAATATAAATAAAATATTTCTATTGGTTTTATGTGACTTTACATTAATACCATGATTGTGAATATTGTTCATGTATTTTAAAATGGAAGAGAAAATGTCGTGGAATGCTATATAAAACAATGAAAATTAGTTTATATGACATCAATGAGATTTGAAAGCATGTAAATCATTTGATTCATTATATAAAAAATTTTATTTATGTCCAAGAATGTGCTTTTGATATGATCTACTAATGAATTAAATCTATTCAGGAATCTAATTTTAACTTATAACATATGACTAGTAATTTTGATCACTTATAATATAAAGGTTCTAAGAATAGAATAAGTTGGATAGATCCATTACCAATGATGTATTTTCATTGAATCTAATGAATAAATCATGAGAACATGATAAATAATGACACATCTCATGATAATCCAAAGGAACGCGATGAAAGAATATTGAAACTAAGAGAGATGATCTTTCATGTTAAATTTATAATTAATCCAACTATTAAGACAATAAATCGATGTTGAAATATTTTTTTAATGTAGATGTTAATCCTTTAAAATCTGTTTGAGTTGTATCATCATTGTTTTATGATGTTATAAAGTCTAAATCCTCTAACGGTGATCCACATGTGATCCTTGATATCATAACATAACCAAAATATCTTCGAGTTCTAGGGTAAAGGTACCGATTTCCTTGCATCATTTGTGATGATTTCAATACAATCCCTTAGGTTTGAGAATTGTTGTACTCTAAATCTCTTGGTCTTGAGAGGGATTAAGTGGTGGAGAAATCTCTTAGGCTTGAGAGAAGGAACTTGGGAATGTTCTTTGTTCCAGAGATAGAACTCTAGGGATATAACCATTGTGCACAACCAATGATTCAGTTAACCCTATAAAATGACATAAGAGATGAATATATAAAGCTGGGGGTTTAATATTAATAATTATACATAAGTACCTTATGAAATATTAAACTCCATATATTCTTCATGCTAATAATAATAATAATAATAATAATAATAATAATAATAATAATAATAATAATAATAATATTTCATATCATGTAATATGTCATGAACCATTAAATATAAATTTATTAAATAAATAAATTAATATTTATTTAATGATATATAGAACTTATATAATTCTCTTCATTAGAACCTTCTTGGCTAGAATATCCTCCTTAGCATTTACCAAACCTTGAATAATAAATATATTATTTATTTTATAAATAAATAAATATTATACTCACAGTCTTACAAATAAATATTTATTTTTAATATATACATATCTAATCAAATATTTATTAATAATAAATAGTATTTATTACCTTGAGAATAAATAAAGAGATAAATAAATATTATATTCAATGATCTTGTAGATAAATATTTATTTAAATATTCAACTCACATATAAATAATGATTGAATACATGAAATCAGTAAATCCTAGATAAATATTATTTCTTAGTTTTAACAATAATATTGATTCCAATCGTTAAATATGAATAGTATTTAACTGAGATAAAATTATATACTAAATGTGTTACCCTCTAGAACTCTTCCATAGTGGTATTATGTGGGCTTACCTAAATTATTATGTCAACATATATCAATAGGTAAAGGCACCCATATAGGAAGAATTTAATTTTTCATGATGACAACTACATATGAATTCTCATTATATAATATAATCAATTTGTCTAGATATTGTCAGAACCAAGGCTGTTCTTTGTTGGAAATAGAGTATGGTTTGTATTTATTGTCAATCCTAACATGGAAGATTATGGATATTTCAAGGAAAGGGGTTATATAGTTCAAGATGTAAGTAGTATTGAAGGCTTTATAGAAATATGGAAAAGGAATGAGTTTCACAAAAATAGGCTATGTGAGTTGCATTTTGAAAAGACTAAAAGATTTATGATGGTGTACTTCATAATTATGATGGGATTTGCGATCAGAGATGGATGTCTCTGTGATTATGAGATTTGGAGCTTCATGATCAGTAATAGATTGATCTGTGATTTCGACAGGCACCACAAAGGGTTTTGATGGAAGTCTATGAAGTTATGATGATCTTTGCAAACAAATAATTTCTATGGTTCTTTGAAAAGGGAGGAGCACCGCGAAGACATTTTTGATGATTCATAAAATCTGAAAAGAGGAAGTGGAGCTTTGAAAACTTCCAAGACTATAAATATGAGGCTACCCCTCTTCACTTGCATCGATGTTTTGAAGGAAAATCCAGAAAATCTTTGAGTTCATGAAGAGCTTCACGAACCGGGATTTCTATGTGAGTTAGTGCATCATGAAGAGACTATAAGTCTTAATTGATGACCATGATTTTGATAAAGGGTACTTCATGATGATGATACATTCCACATTGACTTAGTGAGTTTCATGAAGGAAGGTTGTTTCACAAAGGCAGTGTATTCCGTGAAGGCAATAGAGCTTTGTGAACCCCTTCGGCCCGCGCCGGCCCGAGCCGCGTCCCGCCGGCCTGGCCGGCCACCTCCCAGCCACCTACCGGTCTGCCTGGCGCCCTATCCAGCCGCCTGCCAACCTAGCCGCGTCCTGCCCGTCTGCCCGCCGGCCTGCCTGCCGGCCTGCCTGGCTACCTCCCGGCCTTCCCAGCCGCCTCCCGTCTGCCCAGATGAACCACACCGTCCCGCGTGCCCCGTGACACCTGCAGACCCCCTCACGAAGCCCTGGACGAATCGGCCCAGCCGCGCCCTCCTGGATGAGCTGTGCCAGGCCGCGCCCTCACGATGCTTTGGGCCGAACCAGCCCCGAGCCCGGGCCGAACCTCCCTCGCGGCCTGCTGGGCTGGGCCCAGTGGGCCGGGCCAAACCTAACATGATGGCCCACCCAATGGGCCGTGCCAGACCCAAAAGGTCTTACCAGGTTGACCCAGAATGGGTCGGCCCAAACTGGGTCGGACCGGGTCACACCGGACCCGGGTCCACTTCCGACCCTTTACTTTCTTTGGCCATATCTTTGGCACTGGACGTCCGTTTGAGGAACTGTCAGCGGCGCTGGTAATCTTAGAGCATGGAGGTCCCTTTGAGTATACACCACTAGAGTTTGGGGTATAATTGAGATACGGTCAGGTTGGATCGCACACAAATCCAACCGGTCCCCTGGGACTAAAAGGCTAATAACTCACAGACCGAGCGTCCGATTGATGCGCCATCTGTTTTGTTGAGACCCATGTGATGTGTCGGACCTTTGAGATACTTCTTCATGGTACTTCATGATAGTTGGAGTATCGACTAGTAGCTCATGGATTGGATCCTTCCAGTGACAAGTGAGCAGAGTGTGGAGATCTAGTATATGGCTGAGACCTGATGACTGCTGACCGTTTTGACTCGGAGTGACTCTACTAGCCCAGCGGGCAGCGCCATGGTGTCGTGGAAGACGCACAGTGGGGAGCGCCTTGGTGTCACGGCAGACCCATGGTACTCGACAAGTGGAGTACCTCAGCATGCTACGAGGGGGAGTGCCTTGGTGACGTGACATAACCATGGTGGGAAGCGTCTTGGTGACGCAGCAGACCCACGGTACTCGACAGGAAGAGTACCTCAGCAGTCCAAGGTTAGTGGGAAGTGCCTTGGTGTTGCGGCAGGCCCACTGTACTCGATTGAGTAGGAGTTCTCTAGCAGCCATGGTTTCGTTAATGTGAATAAAATCCTGGTTGAGTTGAGTCAGTAACTTTTGTGTTTACCTCATGATTGAGATAGATTACTTGATAACTTAGGTATATGTATGGGCATATACCTAAGTGGGGTTATCTGTTGATTTCATACTCTGTGGTTTATCTTTGTTGGATTATTTGAGACCTTGAGGGTCTTGGGGTTCCTACTGAGTATCGTTATACTCACCCCTACACGAGCTATGCCCGCACCTCGTTATGTTGGTTATAGACGACAAACAGTGCTAACTGAGGCCGAGAGTACCAGGAATGGATAGTACCCGGAGGTGGACCACACGACGTGATGGTACATGGAGGATACAGATGGTCGTGGAGTGCTGTGGAGGCTATCTGTACCTACCCTTCAGGTAGGATCCGTGGTGGATGATCCAGGAGTTGCCTTTTACCTTTCAATTGTTTTTTACTTTTCAGTTGTACTTGTACTTTCCTGTTGGGCTTGTATTCCAGACCCTCTACTTTCAACACTCGTTTTTATACAGTTTTACTTAGTGTTTTGCTTCCAACTCATACTCCGTTGTGTGCATTTTCAAGTTTTAAAGGCAATGTATTCCCAGTTTATGTATTTATTCCTTTAGTGCTAGTCGCCAATCCCTGGCCTATGGAAGGCGGGCTTGGGGTAGTCACGGCATGGGCCCCAGGGGACGGTTCGAGACAGTTTGCACCACGAAGGATGGGGTGCTTCATGAAGGAGTGTGGTTCACAAAGGGGATTCACAAAAGGCAGTTCTAAACATCAGGTTTAAGTGGAAAGGCATTTAAAAGAGAATCAACTTAGGTATAAGGTGCAAGCAGTGTCACGTCCTAAGATAGGGACAAAGTAATTAATGCCAAATCATTGAATCAACCTTCAAGTCGATAAACCGAGTTAGAATTATCTCAGAGTAGTGAGCTAGGGGGAGTTAATGGAAGTGATCTGAGGGACGTAGTAAGATATCCTTGAACTTCTATAATGGTAGTGTGAATGATATAGAGTGATCATAGATGAATGTTTGTAATCCAAAATTAGTGAAGATTAGTTGACTTTGGTACAACCGACACACTATTGGTGTATGCTCCTTGGATGCAACCCTTTGTGGTGAACCAAGTAAAAGTGTAGTGTCATCTATTTGCATGAATTTTTATGATAGATTTAACAGGTTCCTACCAATTATATAACAATATACATCAGTTTAAAAGAAAAATTTGACACCCTGATTCACCCCTCCCCTCTCAGGGTGTTACGAGGTCCTTCAAGTGGTATCAAAGAGAGGTTGCTGGTGTTAAATCTATCATTTTCTATCATGGAGAATCCAGTAAATGTTATGAGAGTCCCCATCTTCGATGGAAGTAACTTTAAAATTTGGAAAAACAAGATGAGACTCATCTTAGATCTCTTGTAATGAATTTACTTATTTATACCACGCAAGGAATACAAGTCACTGATCCAACAGGGATGACTATGACTGATACAGATAGGAAATTGCTTGATACAGATGCTAAAGCACAAAATGCTCTCACTATAGCTCTTTCTGATTAAATCTATCTAAAGGTAATGAGTTTCACATCTGCCAAGTAAATGTGGGAGAAACTTGAAAATATTTATAAAGGAGACGAAAAATTGAATGAGGCAAAACTTCGAGTCCCACACAATAGGGTTGATGACCTAAAGATGCATCCTAATGAGAATTCAGATTCCTTCTTCAATCAAATTACTAAAGTGGTAGGAGAGATTTGAGGTCTTGGAAAAGAAATCAAAGACATTGATATTATAAAGAAAATATTGAGAATAATTCCACCCCTTTACAATTGAAAGGTGTTATCCCTTGAGGAAATAGATTTTTTTTTTAAAATTTTATGGATGATCTACTGAGCAGCCTGATGGAATATGAGATGAGAGTCAAACCAGAAGATGCTACGAATCATGTAAGTAAGGAAATGGAATTCAAATACATGGACAAACTAAAAATTTCAGGAGATAGTGGTGGTGAATATGATGAGGAAAAATAAATTATTTATCTCATTGCCAAGAAATTCAATAAGAGAAAAGGTAAATTTAAAGGTAAGTTACCTATGGCTTTTTTCGTTGTGGAAGAGTTGGGCACATTTCCTCTTAGTGCTCAAGAAAGTTCGATGATGGAGAGAGAGAAGATAAAAACATCAAGAAGCCTCTAAAAAGGTTTTTCAAAAAAGGAGACTTCAAATATGGAAAGAAAGCATAGAATAAGAGTTTTTTCTGTGAAGAGGAAGATGATGATAATGAATTATGTGAAGAAGAAGAACCAGAATTTAAAACTGGAAACCATGCCTCCATGATGGCTACCATTGAAAATTTAGAACAATCAAAAGATAAAGCTATAGATAATCAGTTGACAATTAATGTTGATCCCAAGTTGAAACTTAATTATGATTTTGGTAAGCTTGAGAATAAATGTAAGAGATGAAATAAGTGGAAATCAATTGTGGGAGAATCATGAAAATATGTTGATCAACTTGAATATGAAATTGAATGAATGGAGGAACTAGTGAATGTTTAGTCATCAATACTTGAAATCACAGATGATGTAGTGGAACTAAAGCTTAGAATCTAAGAATAGGCTAGGTTTATCAATGAACTTACCTCAAGAATGGAAGAGAAGTACCAAACCGTTGAGGGACTTGAAGAAGAAGTTATTAATCTTAGGAGTAAATTCAAAAGCAAATCAATTACAAAAGAAGAAAAGAAGAAAATACAACTTGGAAGGTTCTATGATGATGGGGAGCTGGAGAGAGAGAAAAATAGTTTTGATGGAGTTAAAAATATTTTGAGTGATCAAAGTCCCAAATGAATGAGAAATAATGGAATCAATTGTAATGAAAAATGTCAAATACTATAAATAAAATGGACCCAAATAAAGAAAAGTTGAAAGTTGATAATGTTGAAAAGATACCAGAAGTGCTGAAAAAGAAACCCTTAAATCAAATTAAAAGGAGAACTGAAGATTATCCTTGAGCTTCTAGAAATGGATGGCTGTCAAAATATTTTCCCAAGGAAGAATGATTGAGAAGAAATAGAAGTGATAAGTCATTTCCTCTCATAAAGTGATAGTTATGTGGCTATCTAGTCCATATCATGTCATATTACGAAGAGGCAAAGAACTATTTGAATGGGGAAGATCTGGGAAGTCAATAAAGAAGACTGATTTCATATCCTACATCTTATAGAAGAAATATTTTCTATGGATACTATTTTCTCTGTTCTAACTATGTGTATAAAGTTGTGTATTTCAAATATAGGTATGACAAGAGAAATTCATACAATGCTCAGAGACAGGTCAATACTCGCCAACCAAATGATGTTGCTATCTCAAACATGTTTTATTCTTTAGAAGAAGAGTATAAATATAAATAACTTGTGTACATGGAAGAGAGAATTTAAATTCCATTAGTGTCCAACACTCAATCCAGTATCTCATGGAATGAAAAGTAGAAAATTAAGAAATCTAACCTTGCAAAAGTAGACCTAAAATCAACAAAGATAAATAACACCTAGATTCTTGATAGCAGATGTTCTTCCCACATGATGGGTAATTATGGATTATTAAAAAATATTAAGAAAAGGTTTTATGGGATAGTAAGGTTTGGTAATGATGGTGATTTGAAGATAAAAGTTAGTGGAATCACTGAACTAGTTAATGGAGAGATGAAGAATACTGAAGTTCTGTATGTGGATGGTATGCATCACAATCTCCTTAGTGTGATTCAACTCTGTGACTCTAGACTTATAGTGACTTTCAATCAAAAAGGTTGTACTATAAGAGGAAAGAAAAGTAATTCACTTATGAATGGATGCAAAATAGATGGTAACTTGTATTAGGTCGATAGTAAAGAAAACATTTTTTACATGACCGTTGAAGAAGAAAGAAACCTGTGGCATCTGATATTGGGTCACATCAATTAGAAAGACATGGAAAAGATATCCAAGATGAATATTGTCATGGATATCCCCAACCTAAAGCATGAACGAGAAAATTCTTATGATGATTGGATATAAGGGAATCTAATCTGTAGTTCCTATCATCCAAAGAAGAAAAGAGCATCTAATCTTCTTGATCTCATTCATACAAAAGTATGTGGCTCGATAAATTTTTTCAGAATACATGGATAAAGGTACATTGTACTCTTCATAGATGATTAAAGTATAATGGCATGTGTGATGTTTACACACAGGAAATGGAAAGTGCTCAATTGCATGAAAATGTATCACCGAATCATTGAGAATGATACTAGATAGATCATAAAAGTTCCGAAATCTGACAATGGAGGAGAATACACATCCATTGAGTTTGAAAATTACCTAGAGAAAAATGAAATACAACATGAGGTAGCTACTGTGAGAACTCCACAGAAAACTGGAGTTGTTGAGAACCAGAATGGGAAGGTGAACAACATGGCTAGAACAATGCTGATTGGGTGTCATATCTCTCACAATTACAAGAAAGAAGCTGTTCAAGATGCAGTGTACATTCAAAATTGAACATGGCTCTACATGGGAGAGATGGAGACACCATATGAATTGTGGCATGTAAGAAAGCCCACTTTGAAATATTTTCATCTTTTCAGAAGTAAATATTTTATCTGAAATAAAGAAGAAAATCATGGGAAGTATGGTTATAATACAGATGGAGGAATATTGCTTAGATACTCAATGAACAGAAAAGCCTATAAGTGTTTCAATAAGCACTTGGGAAGGATTTTGGAAAGCAGTGATGTTAAGAACATTGAATAGAAAAACAAAAATGAGTCAAGGAATTCTTATGTGGATATGATAGAAGATGAGGAAGAATGTGAAAATGGAACAAATGTAAATACATAAGTAGAGGAAGGTGTAAAAAACTCTTAGGGGTCACAATAAGATTTTGATTCAGAAGAAGAATCAGAAGAGGAAATTGTGACTAAAGAAAATACTGTTGAACCTCACAGAAGAAATAAAATAGTAGAAATTGATTAGTCTAACATCATATGGGACTAGACAACACCCACATAGACAAGGAGAATGAGAAATACCACACAATATTTATTCCTATAAGCTGTGGAACCATCCTCGTTTGAAGAATTTGAAAAGGATGAATCATGGTTCAAATCCATGAATGAAGAGATGGATTAGATTAACAAGAATGAAACATGGGATCTAGTTAAGAGACACAAAAATCACAATGCGATTGGTATAAAGTGTATTTTCAAGAATAAATTTTATGAACAGGTAAATGTTATTATAAACAAGGTGCAACTAGTGTGTAAAGGATATTCACAGATTGAAGGTTCCGATGTTGAAGAAACATTTGATCTGGTGGCTAGACTAGATTTAATAATGCTATTTCTTACCATGGAAATAAAAAGAGGATATAAATTGTATCAAATTTTGTTTAAGACAACTTTCCTAAATGGTGTTCTTGAGGAATAAGTATACATTGAACAACCAGGGGTTTTCCTGCTTGGAAATGATGAAATAAAGGTCTTCAGATTAAGGAAATCACTCTATGGACTGAAGTAGGAACCACGAGCATGGTACTCTTGACTGAATTCTTACCTGAAAAAGGTTTAATTCAAAAGAGGAGGAGTGGATCACAATCTATATGTGAATAATTATCAAAAGGATCAGTTCATGGTATTGGTGTATGTTGATGATATTATTTTTAGTGGAAGCAGGAAGGGATCAGTGAATGAATTTTCCAATCACATGAAATAAAAATTTTAAATGTCGATGATTGGTGAACTCACATATTTTTTAGGGTTGAAGGTGATTCTAAAAAAGGATTACACTTTCATTTCTCAGGAAAAGTATGTAAGAGAGCTACTGAAGAAATTTAATATACAAGATTCCAAACCAATGTTGACTTTGATTACAGTTGGAACAAAAATTGGAAAGCACGAAGATGAGACTTATGTGGATCCCAAAATGTACATGAGAATCATTGGAAGCTTACTATACCTGATAGTGACACAAATAGATATTGTCTTTTCAACATTCTTAGTGGCCCGATTTTAGAGTAATCTGAAAGAATAACATATGCCAGTAGTGAAAAGAATCATGAGGTACATTCAAGGTACTCACAATTATGGATTATATTTTTCTGCAAGAAGTGATGGGGAACTATCAGTGTTTTATAATGCTGACTAGGTAGGATATGTGATAGAAAAAAATTCCACCAGTGGTGGAGAATTCTATGTTAGGAAGAAATGTGTAAGCTAGATGAGTAAGAAACAAGAAAGTAATTCTCTTAGTACTACTGAAGCTGAATATATCTCTACAAAAAAATCATGCACTCAACTACTTTAGATAAAGAAGAAACTGAATGACATTGGTGATGAGGTGAAACAACCAATGGTGATTTACTATGATAACAAGAGCATAATTGATCTTACGAATAATCCTGTTCAGCATTCTCATACAAAACATTTTGAAATCAGATATCACTTTATCAATGAAAAAGTTGAACAAGGCATGATTAAAATGGATCATGTGGGAATTGATGAGCAAGTGGATGATATTCTTACCAAGCTACTAGAAAAAACTATTTTTGAGAAACATTAGTTAAATCTCAGTGTTCAATCACCTCCAACTACATAATTTTTTCACAAAATTCTCCTCTCCCTAGTTGTATTTACTGTTTAATCTGTTTGTGGAAGTGATGCATGTTTATGGGGGAGTATGTTTCTGAGCTCTACAATGTTAAAGTACCGGTCTTTGGGTTTATTTACAATGGGGGAGAAATGGATAAATTCAATGTGAAGAATAGAGTGTGGTGTTTTTTATTGAAAGAAGATGGATAATAGAGAATTTCGAAAATGTTATAATGGGGAGAATGATGAGTTACAAAAAGAAAAATTTAGAGAATGTGAAGGTAGAAAAATTTTCGGTGTTATGAGGAAATAGTCAGAGATTTCATTCAAAAACATGAGAACAAAATTCATGTATTCTCTTTTGTTTTACACACCAGAAATTTCTAACATATACTTAGAGTATTATATGAGTTGATTATTTAATATTAGGTTTTGATAGTGGTTGGTACTCTTATTGAATTTATCTGTAGATTGCCAACTAACCAAAATGGGGAGATTATTGGAACCAAGGTTGTTCTTTTCTAGAAATGGAGCATGGTTTGTGTTTTTTTCAATCCTTATATGGAATATTAGGGAGATTGTAAGTTAATGGATCATACAATTAATGCTGTAAGAAGTATTAAAGGCCTTATTGAAATATGGAAAAGGCATGAGTTTCATAAAGATGGGCTATGTGAGTTGAGTTTCACAAAGACTTAAAGATTTATGAAAGTGTGATTCATGATTACAATGGTCTTTGTGATTGGATATAGATTTCTCCATGATTACAATATTTGGAGCTTTGTGATCGATGACGAAAGGCTCTGCGATTTCGACGGGTGCTGCATAGGGTTTTGACAGATGTCTCTGCAGTTACGGTGAGCTTTTCAAACAGATAATTTCTATAGTTCTCTGCAAAGGGATGAGTGTCACAAATAAATTTTTGATTATCCTAAAAATTTTAAAATAGGTAGTGTATATTTTTGAATGAATGAGTATATAAATATGAGGCTACCCCTCTTCACTTGCATTGAAGTTTTGAATGAAAATCCAGAAACTCATTGAGTTCACGAAGATCTTCGCGAATCGGGATTTCTATGTGAGTTGGTGCATCATGAAGAGACTATAAGTATTAACTGATTCCCATGATTTTGATAAAGGGTACTTCATGATAATGAGATATTCCGTGTTGACTTAGTGAGTTTTGCAAAGGAAGGTTGTTTTGAAAAGGCAATGTGTTCTGTGAAGGCAAGGGAGATTTGCATAGGCAGTTTGCTCCATGAAGGCAGGGGTACTTTGCGAATGAGTGTGGTTCAAAAAGGGGCTTCATGAAAGGAAGTTCTGAATATCAGGTTTAAGTAGACAAACATTTCAAATAGCATAAACTCAGGTATAAGGTGCAAGCAGTGTCCCATTCTAAGACATGTACAAAGTCTTTAATGCCAAATCATTGAAGTGATATTCAATTAGATAAACTGAGCTGGAATTCTTTCAATGCAGTGAGATAGGGGTGTCAAAGATAGTGATCCAAGGGATGCAGTGAGATATCCCTGAACTTTTGTAAAGGCAGTGTGCCTGGAACATAGTGAATGCAGCTGAATATTTTTAATACATAACTAGTGAAGATTAGTGGACTTTTTTATGACCGACACACTATCGGTGTATGCTCCTTGGGAGTAGCCCTTTGTGGTGAACCAAGTAAAATTGTAGTGTCATATCTTTGCATATGTTTTTATGATATGTTTAACAGGTTCCTATCAATTAGGGAACAAGATACATCAGTTTTAAAGAAAAATTTGACACCCTGATTCACTCCTCCCCTCTCAGGGTGTTATGGGGTCCTTTAGATATATCATCAAGTGGGTTCCATACTTGTTCCATCAACCTATATGGACGGAATTTTTTTCTTTGACTATATGAAATCAACACACCAATACACCATGATCATGGATTTTAGTTATATAGTTACATTCCAATCAAAGGGTTGAGATACCATATTCATAAATATAGAAGGGACACATCATTTCTCTACTTATTCTTTAATAACATATCATTCATGATGCACCCAACATATCCCACTTAATTGTGAATATATAACATCATAGTTTTGGGAAATACATCCAAGTCAGTAAGTAATGATATGTATTGTTAATAATATTAAAGTCTAAGGATCATTACCCATGTTCTCAGACAAGAATGTCTAATGACACAAAACATGTGGAACTTCTACTGGTGGGTTATCGTCACAATCTCTTATATTAGAGATTACCAAGTGAAAACTTCATGAGATAAAGTCTTTTACACTCAAAAGAACCTAAAAATAAACATACTATGTGTCCCATCATATAATGTTATCTTAAATATAGAACTATATTCAGGAATACATCATAACACTTCAAGGATCTCATTATAGTGTGAAACTGCTATTTCCTTTTGATGTGAAAAATATCCCATGATCATTATCATGTTAATGTAACACAGAATAATAATAATCACATGATAATATATTTCATTAATATCCATGTATTTGAATATATAAATAGGTAATATAAAGTAAAAAGTAGTTAGTTCTAGGGCACCAACTCCAACAGACTCCCACTTACACTAGAGTCAACTGTTAATGACACTGAGTCTGCTAGCTCTCACATAACAATCATGCTTCTGCTAAGATAAGGATTTAGTCAATGAGTCTACCATGTTTTGCATTGTGTACACTCTTCTCACTTTTACCTCACCTATCTAAGAAAAATTACCCAAGAGATGATACTTCTAAATTATGTTCTTTGTTCACTGATGTAACGATAACTCTATGGTAATATCCACCACTAAAATATTATCACAGTACAATGTGATGGGATCATTACTTATAGGCACCACTTTAAGATATTGTATAAAGTTGAGTATCCAAAATACTTCCTTGGTTTTAGTATAAGACAAAATATACTCAAACTCTAGTGTATAATCGATAACCACTGATTTCTTTGAGTTCTTCTAGCTCATAGATCCTCCATCGAGGGTGAAGAGATATCCCAATTGTTATTTTAGATCATCTTGATCTATTTGGAAACTATAATCTTTATATCATTTTATGAATATCTCCCCATAACCTCCATAAAATAGGAACATATCCTTAGTACACCTAAAATATTTTAGCATAGTCTAGATTGACATCCAACGTTGACCTCCTAGATATTCCTACTGCTCTTGAGGAATATACAACATCTATCCTGGTACATAACATGACACACACAACTGACTATATTTTGGATGTGTATGATATCCTTGTCATCCTATTCCTCTACTCATGTGTCGGAGGACACATTTTCCTAGAGAAATTAATTCCACGTGACATTGGAAACAATCCACTCTTGGATTATTCCATACTAAATCTCTTCTATATCCTATGGATGTACATACCTTTAATTAGTCCAAGAAACCTCATAGATATATCATGAAGGATCCTAATACTAGGAATCTATGTTGATCCACAAATTTCCTTTATAGATAAGCATGTTTTCAATGACATCCTAAAATAATATGATAATGATATCTCCTTTCCAATAAGTATAATTTCATCAATATATAATATTAGGAAAACAATTTCACTCCCACTAAACCACTTATAGATAGAAGGCTCACATTAATTATTAATGAAACCAAATTACATTATGGTTTCATAAAATAAAATGTTCCATGACATAGATGCTTACTTTAATCCATAAATGGATCTTTGTAGTTTGCATAACTTATTAGCATCCTTTGGTATCAAAAACCCTTCTAGTTGTGTCATATAGAAATATTAATAAAAGTTTACATTAAGGAAGGATATTTTTAAATCCATATAGAAAATATCATAGTCATGACAATCTACTATGTCAATTTGAATTTTTACATATTTCAGCATAACAACTGGTGAAAAAATTTCATCATAGTCAATTCATTGATGCTGTTTAAAACCCTTTTCAACCAGACATGACTTATAGGTACTGAATTTTCTATCTAGGTCTAGTTTCTTCTTGTGTACACATTTTAAACCAATGAGATTTACATCCACTAGAGGATCTAAAAAAATAAAAACATGGTTTTAGTACATGAAATCCATTTCATAATTCATGGATTCTTACCATTTGAAAACTCATGTACCACTTATTACTTCTTTATAGGATACAGGTTCATTATTATCAAATAATAACGATTCACCATCATTATTGACTAGAAAAAGATATCTTTTAAGTTATCTAACCTCTCTCATGCTTCGACACAATACTTGTGTCTTTGGAAGATCCTCTACAACTAGTATTTGTGAAATATATTCATATTCTAACTCTTATATATCTTGATCTTAGAACTTATCGAAGTCTATCTCTCTCCATGATATCTTTTAGAGATGTGAACCCTATCAAGAAAAATGAGATGTTTGTTAAAAAAAACTTCCTTATTTGACGGGTTGTATAGATAATATCCTTTTATTTCCGTTAGATATTTAACTCGTCTGTAAACCCTAGACATCCACACAACCACCCCTCCTCCCATCTCATCTAGATTCAAACCTACAAACAAACTTACCCTTTATTTCACAACCATGATGATCTCTCCTCAGTTTTTGTTTTGATTCTATTTTCTTGAAAATCAAATTGGTGAGTCCCAAATCCATCATCTTTTTTACCAAGCATCATTTTTTTCTAGGTATAAAATACTAACTTAGATTCCTTTATGTTAAGATTCTTTCCAATTAATTGAACATGGGTTAGTTTCTTATTTTAGGTGATGTATTGTTTTAATCTAGTTACTCGCTACTTATATATAAATCTAATATAAACCTATTATTTTTGTGTCATATATAAGGTCAATATGTAATTAATTATTATAGTACTTTGTTTTGTGAATGTATTAGAGGGTTATGAAATTATTCATTTTAATGTTTTATTTTTATAATTGAAATTATTCATTTTAGGTCTTAAACATGTTTGGGTTTAAAATTTAATATATGGTTTGAATATATATATTGGTCTTATTTTCATAAAATGTTAAATATGTATGGAATTTTTTTGTTACATGAACATATTTCATAAATTTTTTTAATTATGTGGAAAACATTTTTATATAATGGATCATTTATTTTCTTTTTATATATATAAAGAGATGTTTTTATTATACCATATTCCTTGTGAGGGTTGTTTTGAGTAAGCATTTGTTATGGCCTATTCCATACTAAACACTTACTTAGTTTACTACTAATATTATCTAGTTATTGACCAAACTCAACTAATTCCATGTTTGGTTTTTAACTTGTGAGCTTTAAACTATATATATATACCATGGTTCATGTTTTATATAAATTGTTTTACTTTATATTATAATTTTCATATGGACTAGTTTTTCAATTATTCCATATATATATATATATATTTTTTTGTGGTATTATGTATAGTTATGACTCATTGATATAATGGATTTCAATATTATGTTTTTATATATATAATATTTTGTTATCTCATGGGACTGAGTTATGAAATTAAGGACATGTGTGATAAATATATAGTTTTGAATTATTTCCAAAAGGACATTACCCTTCTCAAATTATAGTTTTCATGATAAAATAAGTTTTTTTTTATAATGATGTATTCATGTATGTTAAATTTTATATTTATACACACATATAAAGAGTGATTTAAAATGGATTTGACTTCAATATTAGTTAAATGTTTTTCAAAGTGATTGAAATAAAGTGAACAAGTCTCCTTTCCTTAAATATATTTTGGATTTTACTTAGATCTTATTTTAATGATTTTAAAACATGACATATAACATTTTTTAACATAATGGATAGATGTTGTATGTATGAACCTAATGAGATATAAATTTATTTTTAAAACAAGTTGAAAAGTTTTTTATATTTTTCATTTAAAAATGCTTCAAATATAAGTCTTATAAACTGACCATGTTATAATTGTGTTGGAATAACTTGGTTAAGTTACACACAATTTAGACACCATATATATATATTTTTGTTTTTAAACAATCTATTATGTCTGGAATCACAATGGGGAGAGAATACAATCTTAAAATGTTCATGATCTGAATAATAGGGATAAATTATAGAATTTATTACAGGATTAGTTTCCATTTATTCATCACCATGATGAAGAAATTATTCCAATGTTATAATACAATGATACAAGTATACATGATTCATGTAATGAAAATTATGATGTTGATAGGGCAAAAAATTTGAAGGATGCTACCATGACTCTAGTATATCGATAGTGTGGTAAAATGAAAAATTTGAAAATTTTAAGATAACTATTAAATGGAAAAAATGTATGTAATTTCTAATAGTACCATAAATTATATTCTTACCTGTGTTAAGGAATTACTTCCAAATGATGCAGATATTACCTCGAACTATCATATAGAATGAAAGTTAATTGACCAACTTGGATTTAAAAAAAAATCATGGTTTAAAAAAATATTACAACTTATTATAGGAGAAAACAATTGGCCTACATGATTGTATAAAATGTGGCACATCTCGATGGAAGAAAAATACTGATAGAGCACCATCTCATGTACCATAAAAAGTGACATGGCACTTTTTATTGTTTTCCAGACTCTAAAATATTTTCAGGTATGATGAAATATCAAAAAATATGTGATGGAATGATACTAAGGTAAATAAGGATGATGATAAGTCTTTTCATCCTAAATATAGATTAACATGGTGGAAATTTGATTCTAGATATCCCAATTTTACATCTAATGTGTGTAATATGAAGTTGGGTCTATCATGAGAATATTTTAATCTATTAGGTTATATTCTTACTTCACACAACATATGGACAATTTTCATACACATTTATAAACTTCCTCCATGGATGAGTATGTAAAAACTATTCACTTTCTTGAGTATACTCACATCTAAACCTTATGATCTTGAAAATGATATATATGTATACTTGAAACCTTTAATAAAAGATTCGAATCATCTATGGAATGTGGGTGTGGGCACATAAAATTCTTTTTCGAAATACATATTTCAATTGTGTGAAGAACTTATGTGGATGATAAATGATTTTACAACTTATGAAATGATGTATGGATGGATCATGAAGATAAAACTTTCTTGTCCTACTTATATAAAGAATAAATAATCTACAAGACTTAAATATCATCTTAGTTTCAATTTTATGGTATATCCATGATTCTTTCCAATGGATCATCCATATAAAAATAATCTTTGAAGGTTTGAAAATATCGTTAAGACTGAAAATACACCTTAGTGTATATATGGAACTGATGTTATTAATGAATTTAAAGATTTCATTTTTTCATTTAGGAAATATGAATAATTTTTACACTGAATCCAATTACAATTGGAAGAATAAAATTATCTCCTTTGAGTTTCCTTATTGGCCAAATAATTTGTTACCTTATTTTTTAGACATAATTCACATTGAAAAAATATATGTGAAATGTTTCTTTTAATTCTTTTAAATGATAAGGTTATGAAAAAAATGATTCAAAATCTCAACATGACTTGGTGTATTTGGGAATCAAACCAGAATTGTATCCTATGTGTATTGGTGAAAATAAATGGAAAGTTTTTGTGCTTCTTATTTCAAAAACTAATAGTTGTTGAAAACTTACATGACATAAGACATTTTTAAATCAAGAGTGATGAATAAGTGTACACATAACTACTTAATTATAACTATACACTTCAATAGTAGTTATTTCATAGTATTTTCCCTATTACAATGGTTTATGAGGCTATTGGTGTTGATTTTCATATTAATCCCTTGGATTAGTGCACTGTTTTTCATAGTTCCCAAATTCCTCACATATAAAACATCAAATTTCTAGTGGATACATAGGGAGAACATCATTTTCTACCATTGTGTTAATTAAAATCTTTATTTTTCCTCAGAAAAATATTGCTTGATTCCCTGCTTTACCATATATGGGACATCTTCTAGTTCCTTTGAGAGATTATCCTAGGAATTTCTTCCCCCATTTTTGACATAAAGGAGATTGAATCTTCTTTCCTTCATCATTTTCGTCAACTAAACTTCCATGAGAATATATCCTTCTCTTCTTTAGTGTTTTTTGAAACTCAACCAAGTACACATTGTTAAATTACCTTATAAAAAACTCAACCTCAAAATGTCATACTTCTTAAAACCATTACATTAGCTTTTAGTTCAACCTAAATCACTCTCTCTTTAAGATAAGTTTCTTTATGTTGGGTTATATCATAACCCTTAACCTAAATTCTTAAAATAATAAATTCATTATAATGGATCGTAAAGAGAACATGATTAACCAAATAATAACCCTAAAGAGTGTCAAACCAGGTGCATAGTTAAGCCTCTTTATCATGTACAAGGTGATGATTGAGTTAATATGCAATACATCCATTTTAGGGTTACTACCCATAGGTGAATTTATGATAGATCCTACATCCACCTTTAGTATCTTGATTGAGATGTTATTTCTAGGAAAACAACAGAATCTAAACTTTATAAAAACAATTAGGATATTATCCTATACTTAGACTTATCCCAAGGGTTTTCACTAAATTTATCTTATCCTAATCCCCAAAAAACTAAAATAATCCTAAAAAATAACTAAACCCTCCTTTTAAGAAAACTATAATGATCCAAGATAAACATATCTTTAATTTACATCATTATATAAAGTTAAAAATTACATCTCAAAAAAATCCCACATGACTTAGATAAAATTTAAGTTTAATGTCTTTGAGGACAAGTTACATTGGAAAATTATTTTATTAAACTTGTGAACATTTATCCATAATCAAAATCTTCTAAACCCCCTTCTATACATCTCATAAGTTATACTTATCTTCATAACTTATGGATGGGAATCATAAGAAATGGATGAGATCAAATGCTCATAAGGTAAAAACTTATCAAAATGTTATCAAGGGTTAGAAAATAAGAATATGAGAAAACATGAGCATGATGAAATTTCATATTAAAAAGAACATTTATAATAAGGTTTGTCTATAAATAATAAGGGAACAACATATAATCTCAAAATAAAAAACATTTACCATGATATAAGAGTGAGAGATAATAATGAGAATATGGCATAGGGAAATGATATCATAAGATCATGGAATAATAAAAATGTGGAAACAAGATAAAACATGAAATCATAATCAAAATTAAAAGATCACTACTAAGACTATAATAGTGGAAAGAGTCCCATGGTGGATTGGGTTCACTCCCCATTCCTATAAAAAAAGAAGACTAAGTCCCATAGTGCATTAGGTTCACTCCCCATTCCTATAAACATTGTTGAAAGGGTCTCATGGTGGATTGGGTTCACTCCCCATTCTCTTTCATATTATCTCATGATATGTAAATCTTTAAAAAATTCATTGGATGGATATATAATTTTGGGCCCACCAATAACATAACATAGTGTTCTTAGGCTAACTGCTAGTTCACCACACATGGTATCTCATGAGATAAAACATTACCCAATGCATTAAAGGGATATGTAATTATGATTCCACCAATCAAATAATTAAAATCATAATATTTATATGCATAGGTGTTCTATATGAGGAAAATAAACCATACAAAAAACATAAGAATGATAAAATCCATGAGAAAGAAGTGAGTTTCATAATCATTTATCAAAGAAAAATTGAAGGATATATAATAAGGATTACCAAGAGAAGAAGGAATTAAATTATTTTGGATATTTATATTTTAATAAATAAACATAGTTATTTCAACATTGGGTTCAAATGTAGAAAAAATCGTGAGAATCATCAAGGATAAGTAAGAATAAAAACTAACCTAATAGGTGATGCTTTTTGAAATGAGTAGAGGATATTTTAAATAATGAAAGGGATTGTTATTTTCCTTTCAACCAAAATTTACTCATGAGGTTTACTCATAAAATAATTAGTTTTTTAGAAGATATTCATGGTTAAAAACATTTTATAGAGGTGGAAATTGCATAAAATGAAAAAAATAAAGTTCCCTTAAATTGGGTTTTACTTAAAACAGAAAATTATAGATGAAATGTAAACATTTATTATCCAAAAAAATGAAGGTAATTTAAACTAGGTATATATATAGGGAACATATATAAAATATATGGATGAATTAAATGAGAATAATTTAGGGAAAAAGGTAGAAATATAAAGATAAAATGTAATCTAAAAGTAACCAAGATGATTCAATATAAAATATTAGGGTGTAATAAACCAATTATAGAATTAGGAAGTTCAAAATAAAACATTATAACTCAAAGAAATGGGGTTTGAGTTAAAAACCCTGACAAATTTAAAATCACTTAAATAAAAAACCCCTGTAAATAAATTTTGGGATTGATTTTTAAATAATTTATATTTAAATAAAATTATCATAAAAATAAATCCAAGGGAAATATTTACATCACACAAATGGAATAAGTGGTGAATAAAAATCATTTCTCAATGAATCAAAAATTGAGATCCTAAAACCCTTACCATAGGTCCCAATTCATTTTTTATATGCACCTAACATCTTGGATAATCAAATTATGTTTATTAAAAATTTTGTTAATACCCCTATTCAACTGTATTACATATTATAAGGTCTATTTATTACCATATGTTGTTAATTTACTATATAGTTTTCGTTTATATCAGTTTCTTGAGGTTGTTTGGTCAATTTCTACGTAAATTTATTGGTATGTTAACCATTGTCAAAGCTGTTACAAAAAATCATCATAAAATTTAAAATTTTATATGTGTATTTCATTTATTATTCCATTAACACAAAATATATACATTTCTATAGGTTTTCAAAATGGACTCAAATTAAAAAAGTTGTCTTGATATGTTCATTTAATGCGATTAAATTTACTATAACTATTTATTATTTATATTAGTTATATATTGTAAAATATTATAATTAAATAATATTAATAGTTTCATAAATATAATTTTTATATATTATATAAATTTTTAAATTCATTCATGTTAGTTGATAATGGGAAAATGAAATACATCATTCTGTGGAGGTGGTAGTCCGCACGTACACATATGACACTTTATTTTTCAAAAGAATGGGAGGGATGGTATAAAAATAAAATAATTATCATTTAATAATATTAATATTTTTATAATTATTTTTTTATTAAATAACTCTTTTTATACCTACATAAAGAGTTTATGTAAAAAAGTACCCATCGTTCATGGAAGCAGTAGTGTGCACAAACGCATGACAACATCTTTATTTTTTGAATGGTTTTATAGGGAGGTAGAAAAGTGATACTACATTACCATAATAAAATAAAGTATATTAATAGTACCTATATTATTATACTTTAATTTATAGAGAAAATATGAGGGTTCATAGGAAGATTAAGAATAAAATACTAAGGAGTAGGAATTACTCACATGGAGAGCTTGAACTTTCTCTTGAAAGTCTTCTTGGAAATGAAAGGCATAGGATAACTTCTAAATACCGGGGGATTATGGATGTGAAATTGAATTCTACTATATATAAATTTGGTAGAGTTTAAAGAAGAAACCAAAACATAGAGTGTTATGGACGAGGTGGTGAGAGGACCCTTTTATAAGTGGAGGAAAATGGATTTTTTTTGTAAATACCCATTACGTCTCAACGATGTCATAACACTATTCAAGGGTCAATGGATCCAAAAGTGCTTCATTATATATTGGAGAGTTATATGTGTTAATAAATTCTCAAACATTCATTTTAACACATGTTTTATTTATTTTTTGAGTAATTTACTGTTAGATTTTTACGCCTTACCATTTTAGTTTTTACCTTGGTAACTAGTTTTTAACTAAGTAATTTAGGTTTTACTGGAAATATAAGAAAAACATTATTACAAAATTTGGGTGAGATGAACCAAAATTTAACCTATGTTTAATCCAGTTCCATTTATAAATATGAAAACTATTTTTAAATTAAAATATATAATATATTGAAAAACATTTTTTATAGGAAAATGATGTTTTGACCATTAAGTGGTCTTAATATTACATAACATTAATGACCAATTAAATGGGTGATAAAATATTTTTTATATATGTGTAAAAATTATATTAGAGTCATTATAATATATATATATATATAATTTATTTGATAAAAATACATGATATTAATAAAACAATTCTTTGAAGATAACCCTTTCACCATTATCATGGTCATTGACCTTAACCATAAAAATCATAATTTTATGATTATAAATTAAATTAACCTTATAATATTAAAATATTTATATAAAATAAAAAATCATTTTTATTATATTTAAATTTTAAAAGTGATGAAAACTAATTTTTTACAAAGGCGAATAAAACAGTTTTTAGAGAAAAACATTACTAATGTTTCTAAAATAGTAAACTTGGGTTTTATAAATAAATCATAGTATTTTTAAATGATTTATTTTACTTGATAAATATATATTTTATATAAAAATTATTTCAAAAATATTTAATTTATTCTTGAATTATGTTAATGTCATAAAAGTGACGATTTTATCAAAATCAGTATTTTTTCACTATTCACATAAAAATAAATTACATCAGAAGAATAAAAAATAATAATAATAGGATAATATTTACATATTTAATTCAAAAGTTATTTTCATTTTATCAAATTATAATCCTAAAATTTATAAATCAGTATTTTAAATTAAGATACAAAATATAAAGGAAACCAGTTTTATCAAAAAAGAGTTTTTAGGATTTATGTGTTCTTAATATAATTTCACATAAATTACTAATTAAATTAGTAATAATATATATCAATAATAAACTTTATCATTTTTTAAATATAATATATTTATTATCTTAAAAATTCAGGGTGTATGAAAAGTTATTTTTTAGAAAAATACATTTTAAGCATAAAATGATCTTAACCTAAATATAATTATAATTATTTTTATCCTAATATTTTAATTTTAAAATATATTGATATTAAAATATTTATTTTAATTTTATAAAATAATTATTTATTAATAGTATTTTAGTGTATAAAAATAATATATTTAAATTAAATATTGTTGTTTTATTTTTTTATTATTATTTCTAAAATATATTATTTAAATTTGTTACAAAAAATACTTAACTCTTTTATACCTATTTGACACACATATATCCAATGAACATTTATATAATGACTATATTTTCAATGATCATATTTATAATAGTCATATTACATTTCAATATATAGGTTTACTAAAATCATTCATTATATTCTCACTTCTTAGGCCACACTTCTCATTTCCATAGTTTTCATTTTAGATCTCACAAAATGATTTCTCCTTTCCTAGTATTATTTCCCATTGTAGGTTATGTTATAATAATAGTTATTCTTAAAGGTGGTGGCAGTCTAGAGGATTTTCTATTTTTAAAGATACTATTCTTTATGATTGATTGTCCCCTTTTTATTGTTTTGTAGTTTTAATGGATGTAATCATCCATGATTTGTAATAATTCATTGTATGTGATACATGGTTTCATGTAGATTCATCGTAATGTTCCATTATAATTGAAAAGTAACTAATACCTTGAATATGGTATTGGGAAGTTAGAAACCTCCCAAATTCAATACTTTTATAGGGTATACTTATGGACTAGAAAGGAAGCTGTATAAGAATTACATTTTTCCAAATTCAAAGAAAAATATTTTAATACATAAAACTAAAGGAACTTCCAGTTTTAGAAACAACACCAATTATTTTGGACATAAGAAAACCTTTTTATCAAAATATATTACTACTATTTTTAACAAACCTATGAAACAATTGTGGATTCTAAAAAATTTATTTTCTAACTTATATGGAACCAAGTAAGTATGGGTAAAAAATAATTTTTTGTTTTATTTTGTATAGGTGAAATACTTTAAGAGATTTATCAAAAGTATATGGTATCTTGATATTGGATGTTCTAGACATATGACTAGATACTAATCCAGTTTCAAAAATTTTTTAATAGTAGATGGTGGATATATCACCTTTGGTGATAATGAAAAAGGAAATATAATTGTTCTTGGACAAATCCATACCTCTGAGACTATATTAATTTCTAAAGTTTTATTTCTTGAAGGTTTAAAATATAACATTTTTAGTATATCTCAATTGTTTGATGATGGTTACCATGCTAAATTTATAATAGTACTTGTAAGCTTTATGATTCCAAGCATGATTTAGTGTTTACTTCTTTAATAAATAATAATGTTTATGCTTTTAATTTAGATTCCTTAATTTCTGAAAATGATTCTTTCTTAAGTTCTTTTCATAAATAATATTGGTTATGGTATAAGATACTGGGTAACTGTAACATACACTCACTTACAAGGCTAAATAAAAAAGGAATAGTATAGGATCTACCCAAACTAGAATTCCCAAAAGGCAAAGTTTTCATTCCATATAATAAAGAAAAGAAATAAAAAATATCTTTCAAAATAATGAAAGTGGTGTCTTCCTCTCAACCACTAGAATTGGTTTGAAAATATTTTTTGGGACATTTTAGAGTTTCTATTCTATTTGGAAAACATTATACTTATATGATTATTTAAGATACACATGAGTGTTCTTATTATCTCACAAAATTTTAGATCCTTCATATTTTTTCTAAGTATGTAAAATTTATAAAAATCCATCGTGGAATTACCATAAAAATATTGAGAAGTGATCATGTCCATGAATTTAACTGACTGAAAGTTATTTTTTTATTAATAAGAAAAAATACATGGCACCAACCCTTTAAGGAGGGAGAAAGTGATGTAGACCTAGGGCATCCCCTTGGACTACACTCTTTCACTCAACAGGAAGAGAGTCTATACTATAATAAATCAGAAGCTCCTCATCTTGCCTACCCAAATGAGCCAGTGAATTTGCCGTGAAGTTGACCTCCCTCCAACTGTGATGGACCATCTGCCCATGATTGTTCTCTCTTTGGCATCGTCAAATAAGATAATTCAACTCCCAAGGTATTGCATGACGTCCCTGTAAAGCTATCACAAGGACTTCAGAGTCGGATTTGATCTCAACCACTGGAAAACCCTGCCTCCTGCATACCATCAGGCCGGAGATAAGGGTCCTCACTTCCTCCCCCAATGAGTTTCCCGGACCATAAAAAGCACTAAAGCCAAGATTAACTGAACCCCATGAGTCCCGTAGAACCCCACCGCCCCTCATGTCCCCTTACATAAAAGAGATGTCCACATTTAGCTTTATCCCACTGTTGTGAGGTTTCCATCTAATCCAATGGCCGCTCACCCTATTCGGATTGTATGGCTAATTGAGAATGTTGCAGATAGACACTGAAGCCTACCCCCCTTCACTAACGAGGCCAGATCAGTGATGAGAGATCTTAACCACATCTTCATGAATAATAGAGAACATCTGGATCCTAACCTAACATTATTACAAGCCTCCCAAATGGTCCAACAAATGGATATAAAAATTATCATCTGAGCAGAGTGCTCCATGATCCTGATCTCGGTTCCGTGGAACCATGTAGTAAAAAAACTCTATAAGGATAGTGAGTCACTATCAATATTTGGATGGGGGTTGAAAAGGGACTAAAAGTAAGAGTCTCAGTGGATATGAAAGAACAAATGCAGTGTCAAATCCGCCCTTGGGTTCGCACAGTAGTAGCAATGAGAATCCATGGAGATTCCATTTTTTTGAATGTTCTCTTTCGTTAGAATCACTTTATTTTTGATCCGACAGACCAAGAAATTCATTCTCATAGGGATCTTATTGCACCAAACCATTAGTTCAAACACATATGAAGCAACCTCTTCATGGGATATTCCCTTATAATCCCTCATATTAGACTTTCCCATACTCAATCTGGTGAAACAATAATTATCCTGTTCATCACCTATGACAATACTTTTGAAGATGATCATCCGATGAGTGTTCAACGCCGCTTAAATGAATTCATACTATTTTTTGCCTCACTGAAGGAAATATCTAGAGTAGGAAATCCTGAGAAAGCCAGTCTTTCCCTAGCCCAGTTGGCTTCCCAAAAGTTGACATTTCCCTTACCAATAACCCACCATGTGTAACCGCACAACACCTCGATGTGAGAAGCCATGTAGTGTGCTAAACCAGACATACCACGATACCCAAGCACTTACCATTAAGATCTGTAATGTTCCTTGAAAAACCTTTCCCATAGAAATTCTCCAGTAATAACCTCCCAATCTAACAAACCTTGTATTCATTTGACGGTTTCATTAATGTCCCGAAGGCCAATGCCCCCTTCGGTGACTGGTTTTGCCAAGCGCTGCCAAGAATCCCAGTGACTTCACCCAGCCTGCGTCGTATACCACAGGAAAGCATTAAGAATCATTTCCATTTTTTCGACCACACCATTTTGAGGATTAAAAATAGAGAAAATTTTCATCAGAATAGATGTGAGTATGCTGTTGATCAACATGACCCGTCCTCTAAATGACAACAAACTATTCTTCCAACTGATGATCCTTCCCAACAATCAGTCTAGAATATCATCGAAGTGATGCTTCTTGATGAGACCACATGAAATCAGGAACCCAAGATACAGGATTGTTAACTACTTCTGATGACAACCAAGGATTTCTTGGATACCTCTACATCTTCTATCTGAACATTTGTTTGAAATAAACACATGACATTTATAGGAAGAATATATGAACAAAACTAGTTATCTAATTTATAGAGTTTTAATAATATTTATATTAAATAATTATCCCTATGAATTATAGAATGGAAGAAAACAAAAAATTAATTATTTAAATTATTTGTATGAAATGTCTTCATTCTAAATATAGAATAGAATATGGATTTTTTTACCAAAGAGTTGTGAAAAAAATTTCTAGTCGATTCAATATATAGTAAATCTTAGAAAGTCTTTAATAAGCAATATAAATTTTTGGAAGAATTAGTTCATTTAACTTTTGATGAGATAGATCTACATGAACATAAAACTGTTATAGAAAACATTGAGGAAGATATGTTAAATATAAATATCAATAATACCTATAAAGCCTTTGTCTATGCTGTTGATTTACATGAAAAATCTCTTAGAAGATACCTAAATGACCCTCCTAATCTTGAAAATTTAATGTAATAACTAATCAATTCAATTACTATAACCATTATACCCTTAAAAATCATCCCCTGGATGTTATTTTAAGATATACAAACAAAGGAACTCAAACAAAAGCCTCTCTTAGAAGCGAGGTTGAACATCAATCCTTCTTACCTCAGTTTGAAATGAAAAACATTAATGAAGTTCTTAGTGATTAATATTAGAGATTGATAGTACGCCTATCATAGGGAATTGAAAAAAGAAAATTTCTAAAATTTTTACTTGTAAAACACAGTGGATGACCAGGGTCATATCACTTGAGGAGCTTCTCAGTTGTTTACTCACTTATTCTAATTCACCTAAGTTTTCTAGTTTTTTGTTGTTGTTTTTATTAATTCTATGAAAGAAATGGAAAAAGTTTTATTTTTTTACTTTATAAAACAATCAAATGAAATGAAAAATGAAAATTTAAACTTAAAAAAACATGAAATTATAAACAGAATGAAATTAGAAATAAATAACTTGTTCCTAAGGTTCGGTTTTGGGTTCAATAATTATTGTCCCTTATTTGTTTGATTCTATTTTGATAATCCAATCATAAAATCTCATGATGAATTACAATCCTTTTATTTAGAAATTGTGAAATTTCAAATGGATCTAAGAAATATAAATTAAAACTCCTCCTGTAATCAAGGTTAATGACACACCTTGGTTGAGGGCGTGACATCTTACAAGACCTGACTCAATTGAATGTCATTTTATCCATTGATTGGCTCAATTATATCATGTGAATAGATAACTAATGAATAGAGGGAAAAAATATTAAAAAAAATAACATAAATAAATTTGATTGCATGGATCATGGGACAATCTCCACACCTGTTTATGTCACTCTCATCTATCACAAACATAAAATTAACTTTTATCAAGAATTCAAGAACACCTTAACCTCCCCCAAGCTAAGCCTTGGGTCAACCCCTCATTGTCGAGGGTAAGATATCACTTAGAGGAAAGAGAGAAAAGAATAAGAAAATAAATAAAATAAAAATAATATAAGATAGAGAGAGATAAAATAAAATAGAAGAATAATAAAGAGAGGGAAGAATAAAATAAAACAAATTAAATTAAAATATATAATATATGGATAGAATATTAAAAGAATAAATCAGAAGAAATAATATAAAATATAAGAAGAAGAATGAGAAAAATAATAATAAGAAGAAGAGGGTGGATTACAAAAATAATAAAAATGAATGTGTTATTTAACTAAGTAATAAAAATTAAAAAGAGAATAAAACTAAAAAAAATTAAAATAAACAAAGAAGACAATGGAAACCTTATTTTGGATTTCGGGAATCTCCCTCGGTAGTGTCGATTCCCCCCTATAGGTTGTGGCTTCCAATTTTTATTAAAAAATGATGGATTCCTCTGTCTTCAAATATTTATATCTTCATTTACAATCTTGGTTTGAATAAGGATATTTAGAATATCCCAATTCAAAAATCCAATAATCTCAGACATTTCAAAATCACAGTGTGGATCAAACTTGGGAATGAGAGGAATCCTTTTTACGTGCATGGGATCATGGAGACTTGGTGATGTGGAAACATAAAGGTGGAATGACACATCTTAGTTTAGCTTCACAGTGGTTAGTCGAATCGAGCTTCTCAAGTATGCATGGAATTAACTTCTTCAAAATGTGGATCAATGAGGTCGATTGAGGTAAAGAAGACCATTTATGGTTGTCCAAACCCTCAGTAGAGGCCAATGATCTTGAGATCAAGCTCTCCCATGATTGGCCATGGTGTTTTATTGGTGAAGCAGTGGCGTCATACCGACATCGAGTGGTTGTGAGTGGCGGAGCATGGAAGTTGGGAGTATCTGAGTTAGATTGAGGCGTGAATGCAGTATATCGACATCGTGTTTGTTATGAAGTTAATAGTATCCACTGATTTGGTTTCCCACATAAAAATAAAGCATGGGTGAGCATTCCATTATAATACAAGGCCCATACTCTGATCGCTAGTGAAGTCAGACTAGGGTCAGAGGACCCCCACCAGCACTGCGGGACCGTCCTGTTCCCAGTGAGACCCTCCCCCCGCCACCACATGGACATGCCCCAATGCACAGATGTAGGCTCTTGAACAATCTATACACCAACGGGCCACATACACACATGTAGCTTGTGCTGGACCTCACGTGGGAACGCATGGCCAGGTGGATCTTCTTCGAGGGTTGACTAAGTGGAATGAAACCCTATGATTAGGAGTTGTCCTTGACCCATTTTTTTAGTAATGTCTTGAAAAGATAAGAAACAACTTAGAAAATTTGATAAACTTATAAAATATCAACCAATATTCATAGAAAAATTTTAAAATTTTAAATCCACCAATCTTTTATTCAAATAAATTCATTTCCATTTCACTTTAATATTTTTTTACAATTTACTAAAATATTGAAATTCATGGGTATTATTCCTTGAAATTAATTTAAAACCATTGAAAATTGATTAAAAATATGCATGGAATTTGTGTGTGTCAAATTCCCCCACACTTAAACCATGAGTTTCCTCAAGCATAAAATATCAACATTTGAATTTTGAGGGTACCAATGTTACCAATATTCAAATTCCAAAGCAATAAAATTAAATGATTATCAATTTTAAATCAAAATTTCAAAATTCACATAAAATATCAATTTAAATTCTCAATTTTCAAAGAATCAATAAAATTAAGAAATTTACCTTCTTCATTTTAAAAATTATGGTACTTCTCTTCTCATTCATTCAATTTCCTTAATTCATTATTATTAAACATTCCAAATCATTATTTACCTCACTTGAATATTTTCTCTCATCACTCACGAATAAAATTCAAGTAGAGTTATGTTCATATCATGAGAACATATTCCTTATCCATAGGCTTATAAAGGAAATATTTCTCTACTTTTTAAATACAAAAGACACATAAAATCATGAGGGCTTGAAATAAAGGTTCAAATGTCTCTGATACTTAAGGTTAGTAGGGATTGATGTTTAAAATCAAGGCTCAAAGAGGAGGTTTATCTCTTAAAGTATAAAGCATGATATAAAAAGTAAAATATCAATAAAATTATCCCCTTTAAATTTTAACTCCCACTTCTGCCAAAATGAAAAGTATGGTTATGATCAAAGGTAATCATAATGAATGATTTGTTCACATTCTTGTTTTTTTTTCACTACTTTAATACTTTTTTTTGAAGTAATTTTTCATTTTTTTATTTTTCAAAAGTTATGCTCAGAATAAACCTCAAACCTACCACCTAAACACATATGATAAAAATCATCAGTATAGTGATAGTGATATTTGATTCTTCTATGTCACAATCCACATTTTTTTCATTTTTTTTCAAGAAGGTAAAAAAGTGAATATATAATGTATGAATCAAACAAACTTTCTTATTATACACAGTAGAACCCCACACTTATTTATAACAATGTATATTATCCCTTATTAATTAATCCATTAAACCCCAAGCTTAAAATTTAAAATATCATGAAAATACTAAGAGGAGGGTAGGAATGGATAAAAATGGATTAAAACATGGGTCATTCCTAACAAGGTAATTCATGGTCTCTATGTTCTAAAAAAAGATTAATGTAAAGGTTATTTTCAAGGATAAGATATTTTTAAAAGACGCCTCAATCATTTTAAATGTGTTTTTTCATTTTCATAGCTTTGAAAAGTTCAAATTAAAGTTCTATCAGGTGGTATGTCCCAAGATCACTCAAGAAATATGCTCAAGATTAAATGGAAAGTAATTGGTCTAGAGATCCTCTTTGGAATGGGGTATTTTATTTTGGTACAATAACATAAGGAATGATTAATAATAATAAATCGATTAAAATAAATTTTATAAATTCAAAGTGTGAAAAATAGTTGGGAAATTTAATTTACATGAATTAAATAATTCCCTCAAATCACAAGTCCTCATTTTAATATCCATGGTTCACTTTAATCATCTAATTATCCATTTTAATCATTCAATATCATTAAAATTGAATCCTAAAACATGAAATCATAGGATTCCTAATAAAATTATGTATCCTAGATAAGTCAATTAAATCATGAATTCATGTATGGTCATGAAATTTCTAGTTAAAAGCTTAGAACATGAATTTTGGACAAAAATATAGAGAGTTTAAAATATAAACATTAAAAATGAACTCCAATTTCCATGAAGATTAATCCCATTTCTCCAATATTTTGGGGATGACTTGTGCCATCATGAACCTATAAAATTAAATTACCTAATTAACTACAAGGATTATGTCATTTAAGATAAAAAAGATAAGAGGGAGTGTACTGCATGTTGGACTAATACTAAAAATGAAACTGAAATATAAATTCCTAGAAAACAAGTAAAAGGATAAGTCTTAGTATAATACCCCAAGTAGGCCCTGAATTTTTACTACCTATAGAGGGAAATATAAACTGTTATCCATAATCTGATGGTGTATAGAGTTTCTTGTTATTGAACCACCACATGTGGATTTTACCAACTTGTGATTTTTCATTAGTGGTGAGGAATTAACCATGGATAGAAAACACCATATACTCCCCCTTTATAATTAAGTATAGCATACATGGTGGGGGTAGGATGAAGTACGAATCATACTCCTTGGTTTCTACTTGTTCAACCTATTTCTTATTTTCTAGTGATGGATCAACATAGGTTTCATGAACTGAATGATCAAAGGAAAAGTAATCAGGTATTTTTTACTTGAATAAAATTTAAATTTGAATTTTTAACAAGTAATTTATCCCTTTAAATATGAGAAAACTCCATATTTATTTTCTTAGGATCATCTATTTGGAATTCTTCATGGGATTCCTTATCATGAATACACTTTTTATCATCATGGTCCTCTTAGATTTGGTTCTTCAAATGGTTGAACTGTGGATACTCTTCAAGCTTGGACTCATCTTCACGGATGTCCTCAGAAAAATCAGAAAAGACCAGTGGCTCATATTTTTGTTTAGCTTTAGGTTGCTCGAGGGATACATTGATGTTCTTAGTTATTCAATCCATTTTTTCTTGAAGATCTTGTACCATATCTTCCAGATTCTGAATACTATATTTGAGTTTGTGTTTATCCACTTACTCTAGAAATTACTCTAGAGGAACTTATTCAAAATTTTTGGGATAAAAAAAGGAAGGCTCTTCTTATGTCTTGGTCACTTCTTGATAAAATTCTTGGAAGTGGTCCCAAAATTCTATTAAATCTCTGTCCAATCCTTCAACTACTAGTTGTTCAAGGGTCTATTTAAGCTTTTGGATGAGGTCATTGAATTCTTACTCTATGATCATTTGTCTTATGCCTCCCAAGATCTATCTAGAAAATAAGGTAAAACTTTCTTATGTAAACCAGGTTGGTTCAACTATGGGTTCATACACCTGTGAATAGTTATTCTATAAAGAATAATAATCATTTGAATACATAATGTAAAAATAAATTTTTCATGGATTTTTATATTTAGAAAATAATGAAATCTATCTAAAATGTAAAAATATAAAAAGATAATTAAAATATTGATTAGATCCCAAAAAAAGTTTCCAGTTTTGATGGAACACCTGTCACGGGGCATGGAAAAGAAAATTTATAAAGTTCTTCCTAGTGCAACACAGTGGATGACCAGGGTCATCTAACTTGAGGAGCTTCTCAATTATTCAATCACTTATTAGTATTCACCTAAGTCTACTTGTTTTTTATTGTTTTCATTAATTATATGAATGAAATGGAAAATGTTTTGGTTTTTTTTACCTTCCAAAATAATTAAATGGCATGAAGAATAACAATTTAAACTTAAACTAACATGCAGTTCTAAAAAAATGAAATTAGAAAGAAAGAACTTAGTCTTGAGGTTTGGTTTTGGGTTTAATCATTATTTTCATTTATTTGTTTGATTCTAGTTTGACAATCCAATCATGAAATATCATGATGAATTACTATCCTTTTATTTAGAAATTTTGAAATCACAAATGCCTTTAAGCAATCTAAATTCCACCTCCTCCAGTAATCAAGGTTAATGACACACCCTGGTCGAGGATGTGACATCTTCTAGGACCTGACTCAATAAAATGTAGTTTCATCCATTGATTGGATCAACTCCATCATGTGAAGAGATAACCAATGAAGAGAGGGAAAATTGATTAAATAAAATAATAGATATAAATTTGAGTGCATGGATCAAGGGATAGTTTTTACACTTGTTAATTTCACTCTCATCTATCCCAAACATAAAATTAAATTGAAGAAAGAATTCAAGAACACCTTGACCTCCCATGGGCCAAGCCTCGGGTCAACCCATCATTATTGAGGGTAAGAGATCACTTGGTGGAAAGAAAAAAGAGAATAAGGAATAACATTAAATAAAATAAAATAGAATAGATAGAGAGAGAGAAATAAATAGAGAGAGATAATGATAAAATAAAATAGAAGAAGAAGAAAGAGAGGGAATAATAAAATAAAATAAAATAAAATAAAAATATATAGATAGAATGTTAAAATAATAAAGAAAGAGAAATAAAATAAAAGAAAAAAGAATAAGGAGAAGAATGAGAAGAATATAGTGGATCACAAAAAGAATAAAAATTCATGTTTTATTTAACCAAGGAATAAAATATAAAAAGTGAATAAAACTAAAAAACATAAAAATTGGAAAAAAATAAAATAAAATAAAATAATGGAAATAGTATTCTGGATTCAGGGATTCTCTCTCAGTAGTGTCGAATCTCCCCTCTCGGTAGTGGATTCTTCTTTTTATAGGAAAAAAGGAGCCCTCAGTCTTAAAATATTTATATCTCCATTTAAGATCTTGATTTTAATAAGGATATTTATAATATCCAAATTCAAACCTACAATAATCTAGGACATTCCAAAATCATAGTGTGGTCCGAGCTTGGGCATGGGAAGCCTCCTTCGTATGTGGATAAGATCATTTAGACTTAGTGATGTGGAAGTGATAAGGTGGAACAACACATCTTGACTAGACTTCATAGTGGCTAGTTGAATCGAGATTCACAAGCGTTAATGGCATTAACTTCTTCAAAATGTGGATCACCATGGTCGAACAATGTGAAGAAGATAATTTATGGTGGTCCATACCCTCAGAAGAGACCAAAGAGCTCAAGGTTGAGATCTCTCATGGTCGACCATGGAGTTTTCTTGGTGAAGCAGTGGTGTTGGGGTTGCACTGAGCTGTGGCGAGTGGTAGAGCACAGTGGTTGGAAGCATCTGAGTGTGGTTGAGGCATGAATGTAGTGGAGTGATGTTGTTTTTATTATGAAGTAAATAGTATCTGTAGATTTCGGTGCCCTACATAAAAATGGATCATGGGTGCACGCTCTCTTATAATACAAATCATGCCCTCTGACTGCCAGTGAATTCAGACTGGGGTTGGAGGACCCCTACCGCTTCCACGAGACCACTCCATCCCTAGAGATACCCTCCTCCTCCCACTGCATGGACATCCCCCCTATGCTCTAGTGTAGGCTCTTGCACAAGCTTTCCACCGACGATATTAAACACCCATTGGCCATGTGCACCCCTATGGATAGCCCCCCCATGGGAATGCATGGATGGGTGGATCTCCTTTGAGAACTACCTAAGGGGAATGTATCCCTATGGTTGAGGGATAGCCTTGCCCCATTTTTTAGTAATGTCCTAAAAATATTAGAAACAATTTTGAAAATTTCATAATCTTATAAAATATCAACCAAGATTCATAATTAAAATTTAAAATTCACTAATATTTTATTCAAATAAATCCATTTCCATTCCACTTTAATAATTTCCCATAATTTACTTAAATATTAAAATTCATGGGTATTATTACTTGAAATTAATTTAAATAAATTGAAAATTAGTTATAAGTATGCCTGGAATTTGTGTGTGTCAGAGACAACTATATAAGAATAATTAAATCACATTGAAAGAAATAAATTCCGGTAACTAGTTAAAAGGCCTAGAGAGTACCTGACTTTGACACTAAATAAATATAAAAAAACAAGGTTGATGTGTATATCACTGTAACTAGAAATAATTCTATATTGATTGCATAAGGTTATAGTCGATATGGAGACATTGATTATGAAGAGACCTTTTCACCATTAGATAGACTTGAATCCATTAGAATGATGTTAGCATATGCATCACATCTTAATTTTCAACTACATGAAATGGATGTTAAGAATTAATTCTTAAATGGTTATATTATTGAGGATTTTTTTTAAAAAATCCCATATATTTTCAAACCCTCATTTATCCAATCATGTTTTTAAACTTTCAAAAATTACTTTATGGTTTAAAACATGCTCTTATAGGTTGGTATGATAGGATCATCTCTTTTTTGATTTCAAGTGGATTTTCAAAAGGTATAGATGATATTATACTATTTATTAAATTAATTTCAAAATATTTTTTAGTTATAAAAATATATGTTGATGAAATTATTTTTGGTTCATCTAAAAACACTATGTGTATTTATTTTTCAAAACTTTTGCAAAATGAATTTGAAATGAGCTTAATGTATGAGTTAAAATTCTTTTTTGGTTTTCATATTTTTCAAAACAAAGATAGAATTATTTTAAATCAAATTAAATACACAAAAGATATTTTAAAATTTTTTGTATTAGATAGTACTAAAGGAAGAGATACTCCAATGAGTACTACCTATAAACTAGATTTTGATGAAACATGGAAACTAGTTAATCAAACTACTCATAAAGGTATCATTCAAAGTTTACTATACTTAACTGATAGATAATATAATATTATATTTAGTGTGTTTATATGTTCACATTTTTAAGAAAACCCCAAGGAATCACATTTAAATATTTCAAAAATGATTTTTTAAATACCTCAAAAAATATAATAAATTTTAGACTATTTTATTCTCTAGGACATGAATTTGAATTAGTTAGTTATTCATATACTTATTTTTGGAAATTGTAATTTAGATATAAAAAGAACCTCTAGAACATGTAACTTTTTTTTAAAGTATCTAGTTTCATGGTATAGGACTACGGCAAAAAAGGGAATCACTAAGTGCTCATAGTAACTAGAGTGACATCATAATGTTGTCTTCAGTATATCCTTATTTTGAACCTGAAGCTAGTGATATCTTGACCTGATGTCAATCTTCAAGAACCACCTCATCCTATTCAACTGGTCCAAGAGGTATTTTATTCTCAAGAGTGGATATTTATTCTTGACGGTCACATGATTTAGTCCTGACATGTCCTCATACTCCACCACCATAGTATGAAGATGAAATCTTATAACATCATCTACTCTGAGGGTAACACTATCCAATTGATGAGTAATCACCTACATCCTTCTACATATGATCCCATCCTAATTTTCCTAGACTTACTTCTCACCCATGAAGGAAAACCTCATCCCATAAACTCAGGGACACTGCATCCCCCATCTAAAATTATTAATTTTTACATGAAACATAGATAGAAGTCCATACCAAGAATTAAATAATAAGGCCTCATAACAGACATTAAAAGATACCATAGGAAGATATCTCCTCCAAGAGTTAAGTCATGCTTTTTGAAAAAGTTTGTGATCATTGATTCTCCCCTAGTAGGAGTCTCCAAATTAAATGTTCGAGCTAAAGACTCCACTGAAATCTCTATATCTCAAACAAGGTATGTGGAAAGAAAAGAGTGGCCCATGCATGTGTCTATAAATATTATAACTAAAGTAGAGAAGAAACATATCATACCTTGAATCATCCCTAGAGCCTCTAGGTTGTAAGCCACCATTGCCTGTAGCTATCCTTGTCTCTATCCACTAGCTCCTTGAGCCTAGAATGGACCACATGAGGGTGGTGGTGGAAACATATCAAATCACCAGTCACCTCCAAATGCTCTCCTAAATCCTCTACTATGTTTTTCCCTAAGGACCTCCATGATATAGCTACTATATATACCTAAGATATCCATTGACCGTCTCCCTATTTTCCATAAAACAGTTAGGAAAATCCCACACAATATTTCCTTGCCCATCATAGGAGTAACATCGCCTCTCCCTTAGCTAACCATAACTATCATGTGATCCCAAAACATTAGAACCCATATCCTAATACTTTATATGGAAATTTCTAACATGTTTGTATCCCTTAGTCTTCCATACACTACTAGATACTATGGTATTAGCTCCGGGGTGCCCACTACTAGCACCAACCATTGGTTTCTGTTATCCATAAACATATAAACCACTAAGGCTCACTCATGCCCCCCCAACATAAGAATGGATGCAAAGGGATACTACTCCAACCCAAATTTCTCTATGAATGTCATGATAGAATGTCCATTCTTGAAATTATGCATCAAAAACCATATCCATGGAGTAACTTGATATGTTAGTGAACCTTGAGGTACACTTTGAAATTTTCATGCTGCTCTACCAGATCTATAGAAGCTCCTAGATATGTACTTATCACAGTATAGCTAGGTAGAACTCCACCCTAAAGAGATGATAAAATTTTGACCAAGGGATAGTCACTCTGTCATGTGTTTGAGTCACCAAACTCCACCATTAGCCTACAGATCTATAGATAAGGCTCGCTTCTAGGTCCACCATCTGATCAGAAGGGGTTATAATAAGGAGGAAAACTCACCCGACTACCTTGAGCAAGTCCTTTACTACCCGGGGGTCCATCTTGCCCTGAAACTTGAGGGGTCATTGTATCTGGAACTCATGATGTTTTCTCAACATATGTATATCATATTCTAGTATCATTGAGGCAACCTGCTGCTCAATGGGTGGAGGTAAGATCAGAAAACCACTGGGAGGTACCACCTTCTATACAGACCCCTAAACCAAAGCCTCATCACTATGTGTACAATCATCAGGATTCCAATGTAGAATCCTAGTTGGCTATCATCATGGAGTCATCCTAAAAAAGTTAAGATTCACTATGGTAAAAGATTATATTTAGGGAGATGACACAAGAAGGATGTGGAAACCACAAACCATTCTTATATGATTTATGTACTAATGTTTTCCCTACAATTAGTGTTTACATTTATCAATTCAATAAGTAGGTTATCAATGTACCAATGAATGGATATGTCAACCTCCACACCAACACTAGGTTATCTTTACTAAGAGCCAAACTCGAGACACTTTAACATCATATCCCTTATTCCCAAAAAAACCTCACAACTAGATTATCTCAAAACTCCAGTATGAATACAACCTCATATGATAAAACTTTGTTATTAACTGACCCACTTGGTCCCTCTTGGTCAGTAGTAAGACATGCGTGACTCCCCAAGCCTACCACCAATAGGATAGAGGATGGCGACTAGCACTGAGTAGGCATATCACTCACATGGGAGGACTTAGCCTATAGTACCTGTGTACACTCACACATATCCAAAAAAAATATAATGAAGAAATAAAATATATAACTATTACTAAGATGAATTTATACAACTAAATCCCACAATAGAGTATGACAAAAGTACAGGAAAGAAAAAAGGGCCAAATACAATCTTACTAAAACTGTAAAAGAGTCTAACCTCATAGAAAGATGGGAATGATATCAAATGAAACTCCTGGAACTGAATGCGGTCCATATAGATCAACTATACTCCACCAAATCTTGGTCTACCTAGGGTTTCATCAAAAGGAATCTCCTCTTCATAAGACATGACACGTGCGGGTAGAACCCATGAAGGGGTGAGTATAATCATACCTAATAGGACACCCTGAAATCATCAAGCATAAAGAATCAATAGATTCATTTCATAATTAAGGATAACATACATCCAGATATACTCAAGGTAGACACCAAGTCTCAAAAAAGGTCACAACCACAATGCCGACCTAGGATTTCACTTGAGGATTCAAGGTAATGCTCATTTAGGAGAGCTCACTCCTCAAGTCTTACCAACACTAATGGTTCTTCTCCAAGAGTTAATTCTCATCGGGCCTTTCTATGAATAAGTATACACTGGGGCTCAGAATATGTTGATACATTAATAAGGGATCACACCCAGGGCCTATGGGGGATACTTAAATCTACCTGGAGTAACCCGCTAGGATGGCGATCACGTGACCTAGAAGTAATTAATGGGATACCTAACCCAACTTAGGGAAGAATGATACAGTATCACACCCCATTATAGATAGAGTAATAACTAACTCTATTAGAGACTAACCCATACAGGGGATCACTCATCCTATGCTCAGGATGGGATGCCTCACTGTACCCTCATAAGGATGGTCCAAGAGAACACACCCTACAAATAATGGTCTAAAATGAAGAGAAAATGGCTTAAACCTTCCCTGGAAAAATTACACAGTGTGTATCACTATGTTTATATCTTATCGAGTTTTTTACCATGTTCATTAGCCCATTACCATATACTTTTTCCATGTTTATTTACCTAGTCATGTCTGAGTGCTTGGTCATGCCTACGTAGAATGGTCATGCCTATGTACCTGGCTGTTCCCATGTACCAGGACGTATCCTTTCCCTTATACCCATAGGTACACACCAGGTAACCAGTTTCAAGTCACATGGAATGTGATACTTATCTATCCACAAAAACCTAGCTATCGTGCAATGGTGTCTACACGACATGTGTTCAACTGTACCACATGACATGCAACTCAGAATTTTCTACAATCCCATAGTCTTCACACACATCCACCCGTTCCACCTCCTTCTATGATATGACTATAAAATACAACAAGGAACTCAAACCTAAGGTAGATCAAATCCAAATCATCACCGGTGGCTAGATTTTGACCACCCAATCTACATGCAGATCACCCCTAATCGCATCGCATTGTTGATCACCAAATCCCACGAATCAAAGATCTATTATCCGCGCATAATATCTCATTATACCATATCACAACTCAATCATGATCTTGATCCTAAATCCACACATTTTGAAATTATTTTTTTGTGCTAAATATCAAATTCATAATTATTGGTTTTTGGGTATTGTCGAACTTCCAGTTAAACAGAATTATCGACGATGAACACTCAAATAATAATGAGTGAAAAGAATGAAATAGAAAAGTGATAAAATATATGTTGACCACTTTTTGGGTTTACCTCGATCCATTGATAGATAAAATGTAGAACTCAAGGGATAATCAAGGATTAATAAACACTATCGAAACCTAATTCTTAGAAGATACATCAACAGTCGTAAATCAAAAATCGATCCATGAATCATTTTGTTTGTAGATTTTATTTTCATTAAATGTGTGATGAACTGAATGGGGATTAAAGCAACAAAGAAAAAATTCCTACCTTGAGATTGGATTGATCGGTGATGAAGAATAGTTCCTTATCATTGTTGTTGGCAAGATACAAAAACTTCATTAGCAAAGAAAACTCCTTGGGAAATTGATCACTACTCCATGATTCCATTGTCATTAATTAAAATATATCCCCCATGACCCTATCAAGACTATAGGGTTTTGAAGATACCCCTAGGTATTGGATATAACAAGGTTTAAATAGAGGATAAATTAGGTATGTCCAATAATAACTAATAAATTTAATTAATTAATTAATTTATTATTATTTCTCTAATGACTACTCTTAAAATAAACACCTAATGCATAGAAAAATTATGTTGTTCCTAGGGTAAAACCCACATTACAGATTTACTGGTGATCTCAGATTTCTCATCTAGAACATTATTCAGAAGATAACCCATTATTTTAGAAAAACTGTGCACGTGTGATATAATATATTTAATATTTTTATTATATCAACATCGAGGATCCCCAGGCCACAAAATCCCATGATGAATTAAATCTTGGCTCTAAAAATATTCTTTAAAATATTCCAAAATTTTAGAACACAAAAACAGAGTCATTGGAAAGGTCATTACTTCCCTACCCTATGAAAGTGAAATGCTCTTGTTGTGAACTATATATTTCCAAACTATGGTAATATCATTGTACTTTTGATTATATATTATCATTAATTCCATTTTAAAATTCCCATATTGAAATCAAGACACCATAAATCCATAATTATTTAATGAGATAAAAATATTTTATTTATAGAGGGAAAATAGAAACATAATATTTGAAATAGGAAAAAAATAAAAAAACCAAACTAGTGGGATATGGTGATTGGATAAACTTAGAAAAATAGAATGAACCTATATGAATTGACATGAAAGATAAGTGAGTACTCTAACACTCCCCATTAAGCTTGATGATATATATCTATCATGCCTATATTTCTAAAAAAATATTTCACCTATGTCTCCATAACTATTTTGGTGAACACATAATTCAATGGTTCTACAATTTAAATGTATTCAAAACTAAGGTTTTTTTCCCATAGTTATCCATAAAAAAGTAAAACACAATCTTGATATTATTTTCCTGATCATGAAAAATTGGATTTATAGTAATATTGATAATTGTTCGATTGTCATACCATATACTATAAGAAAATTCATGCTTTGTGATGGTTTAAAAAAGCACAACTAATTAAAAAACCTATGTTTCTTATTTGTTAATATCACTTTATTAGTAGATATTAAATATAATCACCATGTAAAGAAATATTAGTATTGATTTCTTAAATAACTACTAATAGTATTCATTATAGCAATGGTTATTTGAAAATTACTCATAATTAAACCATATGTTCATAAAGACCTCACATTTCCTACTCTATCGCATGAACCTCCCTATGGATCTCCCCTTATCATTCCTTTGTCACGTGAACCACCCATTATCCTTCCCAATCTCCCATTATACTTCTTAATAGTAGATTCCCCTTCTCCTTCCCAATCTCCTTATTTATCCATCCATCATGCAAACCGCTTCCCATTCCCCACCCATTGCTTCTAGATGCAAGGTAAGTTTCCAAAAGCTCTGCTCTTATCTTTATTATTCACCGATTTCAATGACCTCCACGAGATTTACATAGGGATTTTGAATCATAGATTTAGGGATTTGTCTTTATAGACTATAAAAGTTTGGTTTTATCATTTTATTGAATCATCTCTTAATTTTTTTAACAAGCTTGGTCTCAACTATAAAAATATACATTCACATATCAATGAATACATGTTGTATTAGGGAGAATATTCAAATAGAGAAGTGTGTAAAAGATTTCATAATTATAAATGAAAATAATTGAACTATAGTGAATGTTTGAATGAACATATGATGAAGGGGAATATAAATAAAATATTTCTATTGGTTTTATGTGACTTTACATTAATACCATGATTGTGAATATTGTTCATGTATTTTAAAATGGAAGAGAAAATGTCATGGAATGCTATATAAAACAATGAAAATTAGTTTATATGACATCAATGAGATTTGAAAGCATGTAAATCATTTGATTCATTATATACAAAATTTTATTTATGTCCAAGAATGTGCTTTTGATATGATCTAATAATGAATTAAATCTATTCGGGAATCTAATTTTAACTTATAACATATGACTAGTAATTTTGATCACTTATAATATAAAGGTTCTAAGAATAGAAGAAGTTGGATAGATCCATTACCAATGATGGATTTTCATTGCATCTAATGAATAAATCATGAGAACATGATAAATAATGACACATCTCATGATAATCCAAAGGAACGCGATGAAAGAATATTGAAACTAAGAGAGATGATCTTTCATGTTAAATTTATAATTAATCCAACTAATAAGACAATAAATCGATGTTGAAATATTTTTTTGATGTAGATGTTAATCCTTTAAAATCTGTTTGAGTTGTATCATCATTGTTTTATGATGTTATAAAGTCTAAATCCTCTAACGGTGATCTACATGTGATCCTTGATATCATAATATAACCAAAATATCTTTGAGTTCTAGGGTGAAGGTACCGATTTCCTTGCATCATTTGTGATGATTTCAATACAATCCCTTAGGTTTGAGAATTGTTGTACTCTAAATATCTTGGTCTTGAGAGGGATTAGGTGGTGGAGAAATCTCTTAGGCTTGAGAGAAGAAACTTGGGAATGTTCTTTGTTCCAGAGATAGAACTCTAGGGATATAACCATTGTGCACAACCAATGATTCAGTTAACCATATAAAATGACATAAGAGATGAATATATAAAGCTGGGGGTTTAATATTAATAATTATACGTAAGTACCTTATGAAATATTAAACTCCATATATTCTTCATGCTAATAATAATAATAATAATAATAATAATAATAATAATAATAATAATAATAATATTTCATATCATGTAATATGTCATGAACCATTAAATATAAATTTATTAAATAAATAAATTTATTAAATAAATAAATTAATATTTATTTAATGATATATAGATCTTATATAATTCTCTTCATTAGAACCTTCTTGGCTAGAATATCCTCCTTAGCATTTACCAAAACTTGAATAATAAATATATTATTTATTTTATAAATAAATAAATATTATATTCACAGTCTTACAAATAAATATTTATTTTTAATATATACATATCTAATCAAATATTTATTAATAATAAATAGTATTTATTACCTTGAGAATAAATCAAGAGATAAATAAATATTATATTCAATGATCTTGTGGATAAATATTTATTTAAATATTCAACTCACATATAAATAATGATTGAATACATGAAATCAGTAAATTCGAGATAAATATTATTTCTTAGTTTTAACAATAATATTTATTCCAATCGTTAAATATGAATAGTATTTAACTAAGATAAAATGATATACTAAATGTGTTACCCTCTAGACCTCTTCCATAGTGGTATTATGTGGGATTACCTAAATTATTATATCAACATATATCAATATGTAAAGGCACCCGTATAGGAAGAATTTAATTTTTCATGATGACAACCACATATGAATGCTCATTATATAATATAATCCATTTGTCTAGATATTGTCAGAACCAAGGCTGTTCTTTGCTGGAAATAGAGTATGGTTTGTATTTATTGTCAATCCTAACATGGAAGATTAGGGATATTTCAAGGAAAGGGGTTATATAGTTCAAGATGTAATTAGTATTGAAGGCTTTATAGAAATATGGAAAAGGAATGAGTTTCACAAAGATAGGCTATGTGAGTTGCGTTTTGAAAAGACTTAAAGATTTATGATGGTGTACTTCATGATTATGATGGGCTTTGCGATCAGAGATGGAGTTCTCTATGATTATGAGATTTGGAGCTTCATGATCAGTGATAGATTGATCTGTGATTTCGACAGGCACCACAAAGGGTTTTGACGGAAGTCTATGAAGTTATGATGATCTTTGCGAACAAATAATTTCTATGGTTCTTTGAAAAGGGAGGAGCACCGCGAAGACATTTTTGATGATTCATAAAATCTGAAAAGAGGAAGTGGAGCTTTGAAAACTTCCAAGACTATAAATATGAGGCTACCCCTCTTCACTTGCATCGATGTTTTGAAGGAAAATCCAGAAAATCTTTGAGTTCATGAAGAGCTTCACGAACCAGGATTTCTATGCGAGTTAGTGCATCATGAAGAGACTATAAGTCTTAGTTGATGACCATGATTTTGATAAAGGGTACTTCATGATGATGATACATTCCACATTGACTTAGTGAGTTTCATGAAGGAAGGTTGTTTCACAAAGGCAGTGTATTCCATAAAGGCAAGAGAGCTTTGTGAAGGCAGTTTTGTAAAGACCTAGAATTTCTGTGGATTTTTTTTTCTTAAATACAAGGGAATTCTGCAAGTCCTTGAAATTTGACGGCACATGATTCCGAGGCTCGGTGTGCCCAGAATCAATTTTTGAAATTTTGTTCGGGTATGTTCAGTAAACGTACAAGCGGGTTTTTATAACTTTTGAATTGGTGATTAGAATTAAAATTCGAGAACGCTGTTGAACTCTCAGTGCCGGTATTCTCTTAAGGAGACTTTCACTTTGACGACAGTGAGTTGAGAATAAAAGTTAGTTTTTGGGTTTTCGTGGATGGTAATGAAATAAATTGAGCTTCACTTTATTTTATTTGAGCCGCCATGTGGGTGTTTGTTTGTTAAAACCCCCTCATGGAAGTTGGAGGTGGGACCACCACACCTTAACCTCCCATGAAAGGTTATGGTGGTGGGGCACACCCGAACATAACCTCTCACAAGAGGTTACGACGTGGGGACCACACGGGACTAAATCCCCTATTAATGGGAGGAGAGAAAAACCTCTCAACTCTCCCTCATTAATGAGGGAGAGCCTCTTGACTTTTCTAACTTTAATGTTGCCAACGCTCCATCCTTAATACACCAACCTACATAATTAATTTCCCCAATTTGAATATTGTGCCAACAATAAAATTGGGGAAATCATATCACTTTTGGCTTGGAATTTGCAATTTGGTGGAAGATTTGAGAAGAAAAGAGCTTGGGAGAAAGCTTCCAACGATGAACGAAGAACGTCGACAATGATCTTCTTTGAACTTATTCCCCAGACACCTACCGTCATGGGACGTCTTCAACTGACCTACCCTCCGCATCGTCATCAACGAGCCGACGCAGCTCGGAATTGGAAGTGTGTTGTGAACACGATGAATGAAGATCACCTTCATCTTCTTCCCACGACTTCTTCGGAAAATGACGAACAAAAGTAGGGTTTTTTATTTGAATAAGATTTACTTCCATGTTCTTCCTTTCTTTTAAAATGAAGAATGAGGATGTTTCCCTTTTGAAATTTTTGGGATTTAATCTTTGCGGGTGGGTTGTTATACTTTGTTCTTGAGAGCCAACTGCTACCACCCTAAATGCGGAGGGTGAGGGCCGAACCAACATGGCCCGACTCCCTCTACCAGTCCTGTTTATGATAACCTTCATCAGGGAGATGAGGTGATGGAATGACGAAGGCAGCGACGACAAAGGCCGCGCTACCCATGGCCTCCGCAAACCACGCCACCCCCGCAACGCTCTGGTGCTCTAGGATGAACCGTGGACCTCCAGCTGAGCCGCCCTGGCCGCGTCGTCCGTCGGCCGAACCGGCCAAGCCACCCCGGCCGCATCGACGCCCGCCTGCGCCCCCCGACTCCTGGCCACCGCCGGCCTCCCGTGTGCCACGAACGAACCCCTTCGGCCCACGCCGGCCCGAGCCGCAACCCGCCGGCCTGCCCGACCACCTCCCAGCCACCTGCCGGTCCACCTGGTGCCCTGTCCAGCCGCCTGCCGACCTAGCCGCATCCTGCCCGTCTGCCCGCCGGCCTGCCCGGCTACCTCCCGGCCTTCCCAGCCGCCTCCTGTCTGCCCAGATGAACCGCGCCAGCCCGCGTGCCCCGTGCCACCTGCAGACCCCCTCACGAAGCCCTGGCCAAATCGGCCCAGCCGCGCCCTCCTGGATGAGCTGTGCCAGGCCGCAGCCTCACGATACTTTGGGCCGAACCGGCCCCGAGCCCAGGCCGAACCTCCCTCGCGGCCTGCTGGGCTGGGCCCAGTGGGCCGGGCCAAACCTAACATGATGGCCCACCCAATGGGCCGTGCCAGACCCAACAGGTCTTACCAGGTCGACCCAGACTGGGTCGGCCCAAACTGGGTCGGACTGGGTCAGACCGGACCCGGGTCCACTTCCGACCCTTTACTTTCTTTGGCCATATCTTTGGCACTTGACGTCCATTTGAGGAACTGTCAGCGGTGTTGGTAATCTTAGAGCATGGCGGTACCTTTGAGTATACACCACTAGAGTTTGGAGTATAGTTGAGATACGGTCAGGTTGGATCGCACAAGAATCCAACCGGTCCCCTGGGACTAAAAGGCTAACAACTCACAGACCGGGCGTCCGATTGAAGTGCCTTGGTGTTGCGGCAGGCCCACTGTACTCGATTGAGTAGGAGTTCTCTAGCAGCCATGGTTTCCTTAATGTGAATAAAATCCTGGTTGAGCTGAGTCAGTAACTTTTGTGTTTACCTCATGATTGAGATAAATTACTTGATAACTTAGGTATATGTATGGGAATATACCTAAGTGGGGTTATCTGTTGATTTCATACTCTATGGTTTATCTTTGTTGGATTATTTGAGACCTTGAGGGTCTTGGGGTCCCTACTGAGTATCGTTATACTCACCCCTACACGAGCTATGCCCGCACCTCGTTATGTTGGTTATAGACGACAAACAGTGCTAACTGAGGCCGAGAGTACCAGGAATGGACAGTACCCAGAGGTGGACCACACGATGTGATGGTACATGGAGGATACAGATGGTCGTGGAGTGCTGTGGAGGCTATCTGTACCTACCCTTCAGGTAGGATCCGTGGTGGATGATCCAGGAGTTGCCTTTCACCTTTCAGTTGTTTTTTACTTTTCAGTTTTACTTGTACTTTCCTGTTGGGCTTGTATTCCAGACCCTCTACTTTCAAAACTCTTTTTTATACAGTTTTACTTAGTGTTTTGATTCCAACTCATACTCCGTTGTGTGCGTTTTCAAGTTTTAAAGGCAATGTATTCCCAGTTTATGTATTTATTCCTTTAGTGCTAGTCGCAAATCCCTGGCCTATGGAAGGCGGGCTTGGGGTAGTCACGACATGGGCCTCAGGGGACGGTTCGAGACAGTTTGCACCGCGAAGGATGGGGTGCTTCATGAAGGAGTGTGGTTCACAAAGGGGATTCACAAAAGACAGTTCTGAACATCAGGTTTAAGTGGAAAGGCATTTAAAAGAGAATCAACTTAGGTATAAGGTGCAAGCAGTGTCACGTGCTAAGATAGGGACAAAGTAATTAATGCCAAATCATTGAATCAACCTTCTAGTCGATAAACCAAGTTAGAATTATCTCAGAGTAGTGAGCTAGGGGGAGTTAATGGAAGTGATATGAGGGACATAGTAAGATATCCTTGAACTTCTGTAATGGTAGTGTGAATGATATAGAGTGATCATAGGTGAACATTTGTAATCCAAAATTAGTGAAGATTAGTAGACTTTGGTACAACCGACACACTATTGGTGTATGCTCCTTGGATGCAACCCTTTGTGGTGAACCAAGTAAAAGTGTAGTGTCATCTATTTGCATGCATTTTTATGATAGATTTAACAGGTTCCTACCAATGATAGAACAAGATCCATCAGTTTAAAAGAAAAATTTGACACCCTGATTCACCCCTCCCCTCTCAGGGTGTTACGAGGTCCTTCAAGTGGTATCAAAGAGAGGTTGCTGGTGTTAAATCTATCATTTTCTATCATGGAGAATCCAGTAAATGTTATGAGAGTCCCCATCTTCGATGGAAGTAACTTTAAAATTTGGAAAAACAAGATGAGACTCATCTTAGATCTCTTGTAATGAATTTCCTTATTTATACCACGCAAGGAATACAAGTCACTGATCCAACAGGGATGACTATGACTGATACAGATAGGAAATTTCTTGATACAGATGCTAAAGCACAAAATGCTCTCACTATAGCTCTTTCTGATTAAATCTATCTAAAGGTAATGAGTTGCACATCTGCTAAGTCAATGTGGGAGAAACTTGAAAATATTTATGAAGGAGACGACAAATTGAATGAGGCAAAACTTCAAGTCCCACACAATAGGTTTGATGACCTAAAGATGCATCTTGATGAGAATTCAGATTCCTTCTTCAATCAAATTACTAAAGTGGTAGGAGAGATTTGAGGTCTTGGCAAAGAAATCAAAGACATTGATATTATAAAGAAAATATTGAGAAGAATTCCACCCCTTTAGAATTGAAAGGTGTTATCCCTTGAGGAAATAGATTTTTTTAAAAATTTTATGGATGATCTACTGAGCAGCCTGATGGCATATGAGATGAGAGTCAAACTAGAAGATGCTACGACTCATGTAAGTAAGGAAATGGAATTTAAATACATGGACAAACTAAAAATTTCAGGAGATAGTGGTGGTGAATATGATGAGGAAAAATAAATTATTTATCTCATTGCCAAGAAATTCAATAAGAGAAAAGGTAAATTTAAAGGTAAGTTACCTATGGCTTTTTTCATTGTGGAAGAGTTGGGAACATTGCCTCTTAGTGCTCAAGAAAGTTCGATGATGGGGAGAGAGAAGATAAAAACATCGAGAAGCCTCTAAAAAGGTTTTTCAAAAAAGGAGACTTCAAATATGGAAAGAAAGCATAGAATAAGAGTTTTTTCTGTGAAGAGGAAGATGATGATAATGAATTATGTGAAGAAGAAGAACTAGAATTTAAAACTGGAAACCATGCCTCCATGATGGCTACCATTGAAAATTTAGAACAATCAATAGATAAAGCTAGAGATAATCGGTTGCACATGCGCATGCGCATGCACACCCATGCAATATAAATAAACTCTGCGTTTGGTGAGATTTGAACCCCTAACCTCTTGCATATTTTCCAAAGACTTTACCACTCCAGCAAGCTCGCCATGTGTTTAATAAACAGAATTTAATATACTTATATATATTAATTGAAAAAACAAATAATACATAAATAATAAATATAAACTCAATAATAATAAATAATAAATAATAAATAATAAATAATAAATAATAAATAATAAATAAGGAATAATAAATATAAATAATAAATAATAAATAAATATAAATAATAAATAATAAATAATAAATAATAAATAACAAATAATAAATAAATATAAATAATAAATAATAAATAAATATAAATAATAAATAATAAATAATAAATAAATATAAATAATAAATAATAAATAATAAATAATAAATAATAAATAATAAATAATAAATAATAACTAATAAATAAATATAAATAATAAATAATAAATAATAAATAATAAATAATAAATAATAAATAATAAATAAATATAAATAATAAATAATAAATAATAAATAATAAATAGAAAATAATAAATAATAAATAAATATAAATAACAAATAATAAATAATAAATAATAAATAATAAATAAATATAAATAATAAATAATAAATAGAAAATAATAAATAATAAATAAATATAAATGATAAATAATAAATAATAAATAAATATAAATAATAAATAATAAATAGAAAATAATAAATAATAAATAAATATAAATAATAAATAAATATAAATATAAATAATAAATAATAAATAAATATAAATAATAAATAAATATAAATAATAAATAATAAATAATAAATAATAAATAATAAATAATAAATAAATATAAATAATAAATAATAAATAGAAAATAATAAATAATAAATAAATATAAATAATAAATAACAAATAATAAATAAATATAAATAATAAATAATAAATAGATAAAAATAATAAATAAAAATAAATAATAAATATATATAAATATAAATAATAAATAAATAAATAAATATAAATAATAAATAATAAATAATAAATAAATATAAATAATAAATAATAAATAGAAAATAATAAATAATAAATAAATATAAATAATAAATAATAAATAATAAATAATAAATAATAAATAAATATAAATAATAAATAATAAATAGAAAATAATAAATAATAAATAAATATAAATAATAAATAAATATAAATAATAAATAATAAATAATAAATAAATATAAATAATAAATAATAAATTGAAAATAATAAATAAATATAAATAATAAATAATAAGTAATAAATAAATATAAATAATAAATAATAAATAAATATAAATAATAAATAAATAATAAATAATTAATAATAAATAAATATAAATATAAATAATAAATAATAAATAAATATAAATAATAAATAATAAATAATAAATAAATGTAAATAATAAATAATAAATAATAAATAATAAATAATAAATAATAACTGTAACACCCGAGATTTTTATGAGTAATATTTTGTTTTTATATATCATCAAAGGAATCTTTCACTACACACTTGCTTGGCTTACTTTACACGCAATCACGACCTTCCTCGATAGCTTGCGTCGTACGCAATACCGAGTTTCACTAAACAACGATATGCTATTAAAATATTATTAAAACTAGCCGTTATGAATAGTAATAACCACCTTTTGAAATTTTATAAATTTTATTTTTCAAAATGGACTTCATTTTTGGATTCGGAATACCGAAATTAGCCTAGGGTGAAATTTTGGTATTTTTCTGAAAACATTCAATTTTTGATGAATAGTGAAACCACTAAGTGGTAGGTTAAAAACTGAATTTTGCATAAAACTTAATTTTACCGCTTCTGTGAATGGAATTTTGAAAATACGACAGACACGGTTGATATTAGTAAGTAAAATGTGGTTCAATGAGATAAAAATAATTTTTTGGTGAATAGTAACTTTTTTTTTTACCGCGGTTAATAGTAAATAGGGTAACTAAGGGTAAATATGATATTACTATTACCCTAACACATGTCCTAATTCTATTGGATAAGTTTAATTTGACCAAAAACAAACTTAGGAATAAAATATGACCATTTAGGCCCACTTGGGTTAGATTAGGACATTTATTATTAATTTATTTAAAGAAGGGTTAAAATAGTTAAAATCAAAGTTTAATAAGTAAATCATTTTTAATATGGGGTTATACATAAGATAAATTCGATTATAAATATTCATTAGAAATATAAAAAGATTTCCTACATAATGGTATTTTATTTGTAAATTTTAGACATTAAATAATTTAATTTATTTATGACACAATGATGATGCAGTAATTATCTTATTAATGAAATATTGACATAATTGATGTTATAAACACCAAAATAAATGTAATTTGAGACTTTTTATGAATTCCACTAATTTTCTAGGTTACTATGATATATTAGTGTTGATTTAATCAACTTGGTTCGAACATATAATTCTGTTATGACTTTCACAAAAATCATATATCAAATAGTATCAAAATTGACACAAAATAGTTTTTAAATCAAATATTATATTATTAATTGTTATTTTATTCCTAAAAATCTAAGGTTCAGACAAATGACTTAGATAAGGATATATATATTAATAATAAACAATTTGGGGTTCGTTTGGCATGTTATAGTAAGTGTATTAACCATATAGTGAAAGAAAACAAAAAGACACGGTAAAAGTTAAATTATTTAACTTAGAGTTAAATCTAATTGATAAGGTTAAAATAATACCCTAAACTTGTCTAAATCCTATTGGTTGATAGTATTTCGACTCATCCCCCACTTTAGCTTCGAAATAAGACCCTTTGGAACCATTATAAACCGATTTTGACTTTAATATAAAATAATATTTTGAGATATTCCTAAGGTGCCCCTCTCCTCCCTTATAAAAGGGCACCTCCTCCCCCTCCTCCTCACACCAATTTGAGCACTCAAGCTCGGCCAACCCCTGCCATTTTCTCCTCTACACTTCCCTATAATAATCCTAGAGATCCTGGTCTTCTTCAAAGACCAATCTTAGTTCCCTAAGTGGAGGATTCAAAGAGGCGTTCCAAAGAAGAGGTAATATCCATTACCGATCTTTTCAATTTCTTTCTTCTTCAACTTCTTCTTCTTTAGTTGTTTCATGATAAAGTAATAACATCAGTATTACTTACATACTGATATGTTATTATAAATATGAAACAACCCTAATTCACCTTCTATCCATCCTACGAAAAAATGAAATCACCGCGCGTGCGTACGTACGGAATACCGTCTCCACGCCGTGGTGTAATCTATTTTCCACAATCACCTTACAAGGATGGGTATAATGGTGTAATGAGTAACTATTTATGATTATTATAAAGTAATATTGATACTGAAATAATATATATACTCCAATACAGTTCCATGATCATAGGAACGATATCATCACTCGTGCGTACGTACAGAATACCGTCTCCATGATGTGATGCGACTCGTTCTACATGATCATCATTACATAGTAATTATATAAATGAATTGAATGAATAAATATGATATATGTTACACTAATACCATTCTGGATATAAGTTATCTATAACCTTAAAAGAAGAATAAGAATTTATTCGGCAAAACACGCATAAGAACAAAAGGCAATAAGGACCCGAGTAACAAGTAACAATGAAATATTACTAACAAGAAGCTAAGAATATGACCATATATGATATCATATCAATATGTATGATTCTGGAATAAGTCAATAACATTATTTAAACCATTATACAGGAGCTTTGGACACGTACAAAGCAAATCAGACCTAAGGTAAGGGAAATATCACAATCTCATTTTTATCCGAGATTGTTTATACTTTGGCATTTACTGGGGTGTATTTTATCATCCACCTCCATGTTTCCTCAATATGTAATATTTATATCCTTATACAATAGTTTATATTCAATTTTACCCTTCGGTAAATTTTTAGTAAAGGATATTAAAGGAATCTTTTGTCGTTTTTCGTACGAGGTATTTTTTTGAATTTTCCGACAAAAGTACGAGAATAATGTTTTTTTAACTTATACGGCATGAATGGATTTTTAAAACATTATTTCCAAGAAGCTTCCTTTACAAGTTTTCAAGTTTATTTTTAATCATCTTCTTTTATTTTAAAGTCGTATGACATGTTATGAAAGGAAAAATGTTTTTGAAGTAGAAAGGATATTTTCCTCAAGAATGGAGTTCAAGTATTTTATCAAAATTATTTTCCATCTAAGATAATAAAAGGGTTCTGTTTTTATCCCTATTATTACATGGATTTGATTATGTTGTGATGGAAATATTCTTATGAATTCCTTTATCTTATATGAATTTTTTTATGATGTCATGTTGTTTAAGAATTCCATTTTTATTACATGGGTTACGCTATGATATATGGTTTATGATTATGTGGCACACATAAGAAAGGATTCATTATAAGATGGGTCGGACCTATATCTCCCTCCAATGCATTGGGTAAATATTTTATATCTCATGAGATAGACATGGCTGGAACGGTAGGTTATACCGGTTCAGTGAAATAGGACTGGAACGAGGGTGACTCGGTTCAGAAAGGGACTCTGTCCACTAAGATAGTCTTGGCAATGAGTCATGACTAACAAGAAATGATGTTCCATGATTATGTGTGCATGCCACAAAGTTTCAAGTTTCATGTTATAATTATGGGGATCTCATTTTCACTTCTATGATTTATTCCATGTTAAGATATTATGATCTCTTTTGCAGGTTAGGATTTTCAAAAAGATATGATATGATTTTTATTTCCTTTATTTTCCCTTGCTGAGCATTTGATTTCTTTTCCCCAGGTCAGGAAGATGGATATTAAGTAGAATATGCTAAAAGGGACCCTAGATATGATGAAATAAATGGGAGACACTGTAGAAGATTTATGAACCAGTTGTTTATGTTTCCCAGTTTCTAAAGACACTATACCTATACGGTCCTTTGTGGTTTTGTCATATGCTGTAATAAGGGTGCTTCAATTTTGAAGTATTAACAATGTATGTAAAGTATGGGTCGTTATAGTTGGTATCAGAGGAAAGGTATAGTCAACCTTTGGAAACTAGGATGTGAAAGCCTTAGTAAGAACCATAAGGATAAGTCTAATCATAGAACACAATCTTAGTGTTTTAGAAATGGCCATGAATACCCTAGGATAAGACCTTAAGTGTGAAATTTTATCCTTGATTATGTGGTTTTCCTATTATAATTAGTGCTTCTCAAACTATTCTTCTTGGTTTTAGTCAATGGCTGGAACCCGAAGGAACCGTGTTAATGTGGAATGCGATGGGCAATGCAATGATTGTCCCCCTGAGCAACCAAACGATATGGGAGCTGGAATGAAAAACCTTTTAGCCATGCTCACACAACTTTCTCAAGCTATGAATCATGCAGGACTTCCAAATGAGCAAAGGAAGGATCAAAATTCTGTTGAATCCTTCATGAGGCAGCGTCCACCTTCTTTCAGCGGGTCTACTGATCCATTAGTTTCTGAACAATGGATTAGTACTACTGAAAAGATATTTTCAGTTCTTCAATGTTCTGAACATGATAAAGTCATCCTAGAAGTGTATCGTTTGGAAGGAGATGATGATCAATGGTGGAATCTTATTAAGAATACGATGCAAAGGGATGAAATTGAGTCTATGGAATGGGATGAGTTAAAGAACATATTTTTCAATAAGTACTTCCCTCGTATTCTCCGAACAAAGATGGAGAAAGAGTTTCTTGAACTGAAGCAAAGGGATGATGAATCTGTTGGTACCTATGAAGCAAATTTTACAAGACTTGCAAGGTACGCTTCTGGTATTATTATCCAACCTGAGAGTAAGATCGATCGATTCTTTAGTGGCTTAAAACCAAGTCTTCGAAGGACGTTAGCCATAAGGGACTTCAATAGCTACGAGGAAATCGTTCGATGTGCTCTCAAAGTCGAGATGGAGATTGGAGTAACCCATCAGTTACATGGGTTTGATAAGAAGAGGAAGATGGAATTTAAAGGAAAATCTAAAGAGCACACTGAAAAGAATATGAGCTTTCCCTTATGCTCAAAGTGTGGAAAGAAACATGGAGGGAGTTGTCTTAAAGGGACAAGTAAATGTTTTAAATGTGGAAAGGAAGGTCATCGGGCATTTGAATGCCGCGATAATGGGAATAAGATGTCTAATGACGCAAACAAAGGAAGGGATACACAGAATGAACCTACTACACTTCAATGTTTCAAGTGCAAGGAGATGGGGCATTATGCCAATCAATTCCCAAATCCAAGGGTTGATGATGATGGTCGACGTCAACAAAATATTAAGGCTAAAGACAAAGGAAAGTCACATGCAATTTCTATCAGCGATGTGGAGTACGATAATGAAGTGGTGAAAGGTACACTTACCATCCACTCTAAAGTAGCAAATGTTTTATTTGATTCTGGATCCACCCACTCTTTTATTTCTGAAAAATTTTCTAAGGGTATCACCGTATTACCTCAACAATTAGATGTTGAGTTAGCTGTGACAACACCTAATGGCACAACAGTCGCATCAAAAGTTTATAATTCTTCTCCGATCGAAGTTTGTGGGAAAGTGCTTCATGAAAATCTTGTGATCCTTCCTTTAGTGGAATTTTATGTGATTCTTGGCATGGATTGGCTTTCTCTACATGGAGCTCATATCAATTGCCAAAGAAGGGAAGTCACATTTCATATTCCAGATCAATCTACGATCGTCTATCAATGCAAGGATGAACATAAACTTCCAGTGGAAATTTCTTCCATCTTATGGGTATTGATTCCACTAAATGAAGGTTATTTATCTCAAATGGTTGGTGAGAAACTCACGATTAAGAATATTCCCATTGTACGGGAGTTTGATGATGTCTTTTCGGAGGAATTACCGGGTCTTCCACCAAATCGTGAAGTTGAGTTTTCAATAGAACTCGTACCAGGTGCTTTTCCAATTTCAAAGACACCTTATAGAATGGCCCCAATTGAGTTGCAGGAATTGAAGAAGCAACTACAAGGGAATCTTGATAAGGGATTCATACGCCCTAGTGCATCACCTTGGGGAGCACCTGTTCTATTTGTTAAGAAGAAAGATGGATCAATGAGACTCTGCATTGATTATCGAGAACTTAACAAGATCACTATCAAGAACAAATATCCTCTCCCACGCATTGATGACTTATTTTACCAACTACGCGGAGCTCAATACTTTTACAAGATTGATCTTTGTTCAGGGTATCATCAATTAAGGGTCAAAAGGGAGGATATACCAAAGACGGCTTTCCGTACAAGGTATGGACACTATGAATTTATAGTGATGCCATTTGGTCTTACTAATGCCCCTGCTATCTTCATGGATCTAATGAATAGAGTCTTTAGAGACTATCTTGATCAATTTGTGGTAGTCTTTATATACGATATTCTTGTCTATTCAAAGAGCAAGGAAGAGCATGAAGATCACTTGAGAATTATATTGAAGACCCTGAGAAAGGAGAAGCTTTATGCCAAATTTACCAAGTGTGAATTTTGGCTTCAAAAAGTTTCATTTTTGGGTCACATAATCTCAAAAGAGGGGATATCTGTGGATCCAGCAAAAACAGAGGTTATCGAAAGATGGTCAAGACCAACAACAGTAACTGAGATCCAAAGTTTTCTTGGTTTGGCTGGATATTATCGACGTTTTGTAAAAGATTTTTCATGATTATCTAATCCACTCACCAATTTGACTCGGAAAGGAGTTAAGTTTGTTTAGACAGAGGAATGTGAAGCAAATTTCAAGGAGTTGAAAAGAAGGTTATCCAGTGCACCTGTGCTCACACTGCCTTGTAGTGGAGAAAGGTTTGTGATCTACAGTGATGCATCCAAGAAGGGATTGGGGTGTGTTCTTATGCAAAATGATATGGTGATAGCTTATGCCTCACGACAGTTGAAAATCCATGAGCAAAATTACCCAACACATGATTTGGAGTTGGCTGCGGTAATCTTTGAATTAAATATTTGGAGGCATTACCTTTATGGTGAAAGGTGTGATATTTATACTGATCATAAAAGTTTAAAGTATATTTTCACACAAAAGGAGTTGAATATGCGTCAAAGAAGATGGTTGGATTTGATTAAGGATTACGACTGCTCAATCCATTACCACCCTGGGAAAGCAAACAAGGTGGCGGATACTTTAAGTCGACAAGACCATGCTAGTTTATCCATGATGAGGATCACAAAAGATCAAATATTTTTGTATTTACAAAGGATGGATCTTGGAATTATAATGGAAGGGGAAAAATCTTATCTTTATCAAATGAATTTTCAACCATCTATACATGTGAAGATTAAAGAGGCACAGAAAGAAGATGTCGAGTTACAAAAGAAGGTGAGAAATGTTCCTGAATTCAACCTTGATTGTGATGGGATAATAAAGTTCAGGAATCGGGTTTGTGTTCCTCCCATCCCCGAATTAAAGAAGGAGCTGCTGGATGAGGCTCATAGTTCATCATTCTCTATTCATCCTGGAAGCACGAAGATGTATAGGGACCTGAAAGAGTACTTCTGGTGGGATGGCATGAAAAGAGATGTTGCTGAATATGTCTCTCGATGCTTGGTTTGTCAACAAGTTAAAGCTGAGAGACAGAAGTCTAAGGGGATGTTACAACCATTACCCATACCCGAATGGAAATGGGAAAACATCACTATGGACTTTGTCACAGGACTTCCTAAAACATCCAAAGGCAATAATGCTATTTGGGTCATAGTTGATCGTCTTACAAAGTCTGCACACTTCATTGCTATTAGAGAGGATTTCTCTCTAGATCAGCTTGCCAGGATATATGTAAAGGAAGTGGTAAGATTGCATGGAGTACCACTTTCTATTATATCTGATCGGGATCCGAGATTTACCTCGAAGTTCTGGCAAAGTCTTCAGCATACTCTGGATACAGAGTTGAGTTTCAGCACTGCTTATCATCCCCAGACAGACGGTCAGTCTGAAAGAACAATTCAAACCCTAGAAGATATGTTGAGAGCTTTCTCTATGGATTTCAAAGGAGGTTGGGATCAACACCTACCTTTGGTGGAATTTTCTTATAATAATAGCTTTCACTCCAGTATTCAGATGGCTCCTTATGAAGCTCTCTATGGAAAGAAATGCAGGACTCCAACTTGCTGGGATGAAGTTGGGGAAAGAAAGCTATTAGGACTTGATCTCGTTGATGAAATGGAAGAAAAGGTCAGATCTATTCAACAACACATAAGAGCAGCTCAGAGTCGACAGAAAAGTTAAGCCGACAATCGAAGAAAAGACCCAGAGTTTGAAGTGGGTGATAAAGTGTTCTTACGAATATCTCCCTGGAAGAGGGTTATGAGATTTGGAAAGAAGGGGAAGTTGAGCCCTAGATATATCGGTCCTTTCGAAATACTGGATCGTGTTGGGAAGGTAGCTTACCGATTGGCGCTTCCACCGAATCTCTCTCAAGTTCAGGATGTGTTCCATGTATCTCTCCCGAGAAAGTACATACCAGATCCTTCACATGTACTCAGCTCAGAAGTTGTACCGCTGGAGCAAGATCTTTCTTATGAAGAACAACCGATAGAGATTCTGGATCGTAGCGAAAAATTCCTACGAAACAAGACCACTCGCTTGGTGAAAGTTTTATGGAGGAACCACCAATTAGAAGAAGCTACCTGGGAGCTTGAGGATATGATGAGGGAGAGGTATCCTCATCTGTTTGTTACAAAGTGATGAATTTCGAGGGCGAAATTCTTTTAAGGGGGGTAGAATGTAACACCCGAGATTTTTATGAGTAATATTTTGTTTTTATATATCATCAAAGGAATCTTTCACTACACACTTGCTTGGCTTACTTTACACGCAATCACGACCTTCCTCGATAGCTTGCGTCGTACGCAATACCGAGTTTCACTAAACAACGATATGCTATTAAAATATTATTAAAACTAGCCGTTATGAATAGTAATAACCACTTTTTGAAATTTTATAAATTTTATTTTTCAAAATGGAATTCATTTTTGGATTCGGAATACCGAAATTATCCTAGGGTGAAATTTTGGTATTTTTCTGAAAACTTTCAATTTTTGATGAATAGTGAAACCACTAAGTGGTAGGTTAAAAACTGAATTTTGCATAAAACTTAATTTTACCGCTTCTGTGAATGGAATTTTGAAAATCCGACAGACACGGTTGATATTAGTAAGTAAAATGTGGTTCAATGAGATAAAAATAATTTTTTGGTGAATAGTAACTTTTTATTTTTTTTACCGCGGTTAATAGTAAATAGGGTAACTAAGGGTAAATATGATATTACTATTACCCTAACACATGTCCTAATTCTATTGGATAAGTTTAATTCGACCAAAAACAAACTTAGGAATAAAATATGACCATTTAGGACCACTTGGGTTAGATTAGGACATTTATTATTAATTTATTTAAAGAAGGGTTAAAATAGTTAAAATCAAAGTTTAATAAGTAAATAATTTTTAATATGGGGTTATACATAAGATAAATTCGACTATAAATATTCATTAGAAATATAAAAATATTTCCTACATAATGGTATTTTATTTGTAATTTTTAGACATTAAATAATTTAATTTATTTATGACACAATGATGATGCAGTAATTATCTTATTAATGAAATATTGACATAATTGATGTTATAAACACCAAAATAAATGTAATTTGAGACTTTTTATGAATTCCACTAATTTTCTAGGTTACTATGATATATTAGTGTTGATTTAATCAACTTGGTTCGAACATATAATTCTGTTATGACTTTCACAAAAATCATATATCAAATAGTGTCAAAAATTGACACAAAATAGTTTTTAAATCGAATATTATATCATTAATTTTTATTTTATTCTTAAAAATCTAAGGTTCGGCCAAATGACTTAGATAAGGATATATATATTAATAATAAACAATTTGGGGTTCGTTTGGCATGTTATAGTAAGTGTATTAACCATATAGTGAAAGAAAACAAAAGGACACGGTAAAAGTTAAATTATTTAACTTAGAGTTAAATCTAATTGATAAGGTTAAAATAATACACTAAACTTGTCTAAATCCTATTGGTTGATAGTATTTCGACCCATCCCCACTTTAGCTTCGAAATAATACCCTTTGGAACCATTATAAACTGATTTTGACTTTAATATAAAATAATATTTTGAGATATTCCTAAGGTGCCCCTCTCCTCCCTTATAAAAGGGCACCTCCTCCCCCTCCTCCTCACACCAATTTGAGCACTCAAGCTCGGCCAAACCCTGCCATTTTCTCCTCTCCACTTCTCTAGAATAATCCTAGAGGTCATGGTCTTCTTTAAAGACCAATCTTAGTTCCCTAAGTGGAGGATTCAAAGAGGCGTTCCAAAGAAGAGGTAATATCCATTACCGATCTTTTCAATTTCTTTCTTCTTCAACTTCTTCTTCTTTAGTTGTTTCATGATAAAGTAATAACATCAGTATTAATTACATACTGATATGTTATTATAAATATGAAACAACCCTGATTCACCTTCTATCCATCCTACGAAAAAATGAAATCACCGCGCGTGCGTACGTACGGAATACCGTCTCCACGCCGTGGTGTAATCTATTTTCCACCGTCACCTTACAAGGATGGGTATAATGGTGTAATGAGTAACTATTTATGATTATTATAAAGTAATATTGATACTGAAATAATATATATACTCCAATACAGTTCCACAATCATAGGAACGATATCATCACTCGTGCGTACGTACGGAATACCGTCTCCACGATGTGATGCGACTCGTTCTACATGATCATCATTACATAGTAATTATATAAATGAATTGAATGAATAAATATGATATATGTTACACTAATACCATTCTTGATATAAGGTATCTATAACCTTAAAAGAAGAATAAGAATTTATTCGGCAAAACACGCATAAGAACAAAAGGCAATAAGGACCCGAGTAACAAGTAACAATGAAATATTACTAACAAGAAGCTAAGAATATGACCATATATGATATCATATCAATATGTATGATTCTGGAATCAGTCAATAACATTATTTAAACCATTATACAGGTGCTTCGGACACGTACAAAGCAAATCAGACCTAAGGTAAGGGAAATATCACAATCTCATTTTTATCAAAGATTGTTTATAATTTGGCATTTAATGGGGTGTATTTTATCATCCACCTCCATGTTTCCTCAATATGTAATATTTATATCCTTATACAATAGTTTATATTCAATTTTACCCTTCGGTAAATTTTTAGTAAAGGATATGAAAGGAATCTTTTGTCGTTTTTCGTACGAGGTACTTTTTTGACTTTTTTGACAAAAGTACGAGAAGAATGTTTTTTTAACTTATACGGCATGAATGGATTTTTAAAACATTATTTCCAAGAAGCTTCCTTTAAAAGTTTTCAAGTTTATTTTTAATCATCTTCTTTTATTTTAAAGTCGTATGACATGTTATGAAAAGAAAAATGTTTTTGAAGTAGAAAGGATATTTTCCTCAAGAATGGAGTTCAAGTATTTTATCAAAATTATTTTCCATCTAAGATAATAAAAGGGTTCTGTTTTTATCCCTATTATTACATGAATTTGATTATGTTGTGATGGAAATATTTTTATGAATTCCTTTATCTTATATGAATTGTTTTATGATGTCATGTTGTTTAAGAATTCCATTTTTATTACATGGGTTACGCTATGATGTATGGTTTATGATTATGTGGCACACATAAGAAAGGATTCATTATAAGATGGGTGGGACCTATATCTCCCTCCAATGCATTGGGTAAAGATTTTATATCTCATGAGATAGACATGGCTGGAACGGTAGGTTATACCAGTTTAGTGAAATAGGACTGGAACGAGGGTGACTCGGTTCAGAAAGGGACTCTGTCCACTAAGATAGTCTTGGCAATGAGTCATGACTAACAAGATATGATGTTCCATGATTATGTGTGCATGCCACAAAGTTTCAAGTTTCATGTTATAATTATGGGGATCTCATTTTCACTTCTATGATTTATTCCATGTTAAGATATTATGATCTCTTTTGCAGGTTATGATTTTCAAAAAAATATGATATGATTTTTATTTCCTTTATTTTCCCTTGCTGAGCATTTGAGCTCACCCTTTTATGTTTTCTTTTCCCCAGGTCAGGAAGATGGATATTAAGTAGAATATGCTAAAAGGGACCCTAGATATGATGAAATAAATGGGAGACACTGTAGAAGATTTATGAACCATTTGTTTATGTTTCCCAGTTTCTAAAGACACTATACCTATACGGTCCTTTGTGGTTTTGTCATATGCTGTAATAAGGGTGCTTCAATTTTGAAGTATTAACAATGTATGTAAAGTATGGGTCGTTATAATAACTATTAAATAATAACTAATAAATAAATATAAATATAAATAATAAATAATAAATAATAAATAATAAATAATAAATAATAAATAATAAATAATAAATAATAAATAATAAATAATAAATAATAAATAATAAATAATAAATAATAAATAAATATAAATAATAAATAATAAATAGAAAATAATAAATAATAAATAAATAATAAATAATAAATAATAAATAAATATAAATAATAAATAATAAATAGAAAATAATAAATAATAAATAAATATAAATAATAAATAATAAATAATAAATAATAAATAATAAATAATAAATAATAAATAATAAATAATAAATAATAAATAATAAATAAATATAAATAATAAATAATAAATAGAAAATAATAAATAATAAATAAATATAAATAATAAATAATAAATAATAAATAATAAATAAATATAAATAATAAATAATAAATAAATATAAATAATAAATAAATATAAATAATAAATAAATATAAATAATAAATAATAAATAATAAATAAATATAAATATAAATAATAAATAATAAATAATAAATAAATATAATTAATAAATAATAAATAATAAATAATAAATAAATATAAATAATAAATAATAAATAAATATAAATAATAAATAAATATAAATAATAAATAAATATAAATAATAAATAATAAATAATAAATAAATAATAAATAAATAATAAATAATAAATAATAAATAATAAATAAATATAAATAATAAATAATAAATAATAAATAATAAATAATAAATAATAAATAATAACTAATAAATAAATATAAATATAAATATAAATATAAATAATAAATAATAAATAATAAATAATAAATAATAAATAATAAATAATAAATAATAAATAATAAATAATAAATAATAAATAATAAATAATAAATAATAAATAATAAATAATAAATAATAAATAATAAATAATAAATAATAAATAATAAATAATAAATATTAAATAATAAATAATAAATAATAAATAAATATAAATAATAAATAATAAATAGAAAATAATAAATAATAAATAACTATAAATAATAAATAATAAATAATAAATAAATATAAATAATAAATAAATATAAATAATAAATAAATATAAATAATAAATAATAAATAATAAATAAATATAAATAATAAATAAATATAAATAATAAATAAATATAAGTAATAAATAAATATAAATATAAATAATAAATAAATATAAATAATAAATAAATAATAAATAATAAATAATAAATAATAAATAAATATAAATAATCAACAAAAATAAATAATAAATAAATATAAATAATAAATAATAACTAATAAATAATAACTAATATATAAATATAAATAATAAATAATAAATAATAAATAACCAGTTACAAATAATAGATAATAAATAAATTAATGTATATTATAAATAATAAATAATAAATAATAAAGGAAACACATGAAAAAGTATGAAAAGACGTGATAAGGGATGAAAAATCATGAAAACGCATGAAAAAGGATGGAGACGCATATGAAGAATGAGGCATTATAAAAAATGAGAACGCATGAAAACTCGTGACAACTCTGCAAAACTCCTTAATAATTCCACATAACCATCATAATAACTCATAAAAAACCATTGATAAAGATAAAAAGTCATGGAAACCCAAATAAACAGTAATAAATTGAGCTACCGTTGAAACCCGTCAAAACGGTCATAAAGAAACAAAAACATTGGACTCACATTAACAGAGATAACTTATGATCCGAGAGACCGTTTTAGATCCGCGACCTGTCAAATCAAAGATCCTGAAACGCTCTTCAACCTGGAAGGTGAAAGAGTCTGAATGGACAGACGGATCGGAAGTTATGACCATTTAAAAAATGCTGATGGAGAACGGGTGCTAGAAACGAGACACTGAAAAACATAACAAACCTGATACCCACTAAAAAGGCCGTAACATATGATCTAGGACTGCATGTGGGTGCCGCGACCAGTCAAACTGAAGCTCATGGAATGAGCTATGATCTGGCAGGTGGAGGAGGCCAAACTGACATGCGGATCGAAAGTTAGGTCTGTTTGAAGACAAGTTCGACGGGACACCAGTGACAAAAATGGGGTTTTGAAGGCCTTTAGAGGGGTTTTTGGGGTCTAAAAACCTGACAGAAGCTTGCTATTGTTGAACCAGTACGTATCTCTCTTCGCTGGCTTTGATTTGATATGTGGTAGAGCCCAAACGGACACTCGGAGCGAAAGTTATGGCTGTTTGAAGTTGGAAAACTTTTTTCAACTTTCTTATAACTCTAATATCTTCCGCACCTTAGACCGTATCGCGGTTTTGATTATATGTGCCTCTAGATCTCTTCATGATCTTTGATTTGACTGGTCGTGGCGCTTCAACGGACGCCCGGATCAAAAGTTATGGTCGTTTTAGTGATTTCGGGGTTTCTCACGTTTTTTATTTTTTTCATTTCATTTAGCGGCGGTTTTTTAAAAAACCGCCGCTAATCCTCGAATAAAATTAAAATAAAAATAAAAAAATAATTAAAAAATAATAATTTTTTTTTCCGTTTAGCGGCGGTTTTTTCGCGGCGGTTCTTAAAACCGCCGCGAAATGACGGCCCGAAAATGCGTTTCGCGGCGGTTTTAAAAACCGCCGCGAAAAGACCGCCGCTAAACGGCGGTTTTCTTGTAGTGTAGTAAGAAACAAAATTCTATCATATTGTTTACTATTAAAGCTGAGTTCATAGATACATGTATTTTTCATGGATAGATTCTCTAGATGAAACAAACATTTTAAGACTATCAGTATCAATTATCACATATAACTATAAATTGGGATAACACAAGTGATTTAAAAATATATAAGAATCCTATATCTCATTCTAGGACAAAAAAACATTGACACAAGACATCACTTTTTGAGAGATAATTTTCAAAAAGGAGATATCACTCTTGATTTCAAAGGAATTGAACAATATATCACTGATATTTTCACAAATACTTTTAATATAGATATATTAATTCATATAAGACATGATAAATTATTCATAATTTTTATTTCATTATTTAAGCTTAATTTGGAAGTGATTATATCTTAAAGGTCACAAGTTACCATAAGAATCAAAGTGACTATATGGCTAGACATGTGGTAGATCAAGATATGATGAGAACTCAAACTTCCTTGAAGTTAGTCTTGTGGTCGGACAACATACTGTGACTCTCTGAGTAGCTGCGCAGCAAGTCATGTGGTAGGTTAACCTATGTCACCATTATCAAGCTACCTTAAGGCAACTCATATGGCCAATCAAGTTATCTGGTTTATCTATTTAGTTTTAATATATATATATATATATATATATATATATTTCACGTGTGTTACTATATTGTACCTAGAATGATCAAAATAACCCCACATTATAAGTTAAATCAATTTCTCCCTAAGTCTTGAACCTTCTTGAACCTTTGATCCCCATCAAAACAAAACAATTTTCTTCCTCTCCTGATCCTCTTGAACCTATGCAATATGGTGAAGAGAAAGTGACCCTTGGATTTTTGTTCTTTAAATGAGAATTCATATTTTAAGAAAGGGAAAGATGGATCATGTATATTTGGTAAGCTTTATAACTCATATCTCTCAGATCGGTTGGTGATTCTAAAAAAGTTAGTTGATAATGAGTGGTTGAAGTCTAAAAAATCTATAGTTTGGAAGGCTATACATAATCGGTGTTGGATCGAGTGGTTTAATGTAAATAGAAGGTCCTTTTATCCCAGGCTAGTAAAAGTGTTCTATTTGAACATATAGGTTTAATATGATGAGAATAAATGCTATATTTCAATCCTAGTAAATGTAAAATAGCATACATTCGTTTCAAAGAAACGGGATAAGTGTTTTATAGTTCATCACAATAGTTATTTTGAGGATTTATAGAGTTACTATCCTATAGGTCATGAGAACTTTCAGTATGAGAAAGATCTATTGGAGATGACCGGGAATAAAAACCCTCAAATACCAATATACATGAAGTTGGATGGAGAGTGTAGGCTACTGGTCAAGATCATATAGGACTTGGTTTATCCCAATAAAAAGGTATTTTATCATTATAAGGCACCAATATCTAATATTTTTGTATTTTATGAAAAGTGGAGTGATGATCATTTTGGTTAGGTACTTTATGAGGCACATAGAATAAATTTTTTAAGTCATCCTCCTGATTTAATTCCTTTCCATATCCTGAGTTCATTTAATCTCTATTAGAGTTCAAAGGGATTGTTCCTCAGGGGAGGACTAGTTTATAACTTCCTGTGGGACATTATTAAACCACAACATTTTCAATATAATGAAGGTTAATTGGAATACTTATAGGATTTCTTAGGTTGCTTACCCTAATAATATTTATGAAAAGATCCACCATGTTAATGATTCTTTGATACCAAAAGATTTTGTTGACCCAAGTTTAGTCCTAAAGAGTTTTTAACATCCTAAATATCAAGGTATTCATACTTTTTAGTTTTTACATCTTAAGGGTGTAATTAAATGAGTTTAGGATTATTAGGGGTGTTCATAGAATGAAATGGCTCAATGTATGGAAATTTTGGCTACAAGAGAGGTTCATGTTGTGAATGGATATTCAAAATGTGAACGGATTCTAGGTGGAAACTATGAGATTTTAATTTATTATGTGAAATGGATTTATCATTTGAAAGTAAAATTCATGGCGTGAATTAGATTTTTGTATTTTAAGATGAGGTGATGTGTTTTTCAGTGTATCGGTTTTCCCAATAATTCATGACGTGAATCCTTAATTCATGTCATGAATGTAGTTGATTCTATTAAATTTAATGAACCAATGAACTTATATTTTCACATCCATATTCCTTGATACTGCTCTGAACCCTAGGCTCACTCTAGGTGATTTTAAGATCTCCTCTCCCCTTCTAACTCCTCTCTTTGATGCCCAGACACCTATTCGATCTTTTATATCCAATATGAAAAGTAATTCTTTGATATTGATCAATTATATCCTTATCTAATTGATAAAAATCAATTGTATATTCAAATTATTGGTTTCATATAAGGGTTTCGAAATGATATAATGAGTTTTTTATGATCTTTGATAGAATTAAAATCTGGATTCAAGGATTTCACTTCTACAAAACACTTGGACCAAAGCCACTATTAGTAGAGAATCATCCTTGGTGAGTTGATAAAATCTTAAAATTTTTGGCTGTATTTCCTATTTACCTTAATCCTAGAGTTATAAACATTTAAAACCAATAATGTTTCTAGGATTCGGTGGTGCTTTTATACTTAAAAGGTGACCCATTGCCTTGATAGTCATAGTTTCACCTCAGGTAGGAAGCCCTTAACTTTCACATTTATTTTATATGAGTTATTGTCATAATTATTGGTGTGCGTGTATAGCACTAAGAAAACTATGTTTGATTCTTGATCACATGAGGTTTGCATGAGTATCCTTGAACTTTTATTGTGTTTCTGGCATATAAATTTCTCTGATGATGATACTGTTTGAATTTATGTGACATTTGATCTTTCATTGGCATATTGCATCATATGTACTATTCTTATGACTTTTTCCACTGAGTGTGTAGGTTGATATTAAAAGACTATCCCACCCAAGACGTGTTAGTCATAATGTTGGAAAACATTATAATATCTCTTGATGAAGGGATGTGTCATCCATGTTAGAGACTATCCTTACTCGAGGGGGTGGGGGATGTATTTGGTGGACGACCAATGCTGCTCCCTGTATCTATCCAAAGCAGGTAGAGCTAGTATCTGAGTTCCCATGTGATATATATACCATATTTACTTTCATGGAATTTACTTGTATATTTTATGCACTTATGTTAAGGGCCGATGGTGGTGTCCTAATGAGTCTCATACTCATACCCTACTCAAGCATTTCAGTGTGCTTGTAAATTTCATGCTCAGAGATCTAGAAAATGGAAAGGTCCCTATGGTGGACAATTGAACATGTATATATAAGGATTTATATTTTCTTGGATGGTGTTTATATAGGATATATTCAGTAGATACTTTTATTTTTCTGGGTTATTATAATTTATATCCTTTGTTAGTTTTGGGTTTTGCATATGGAATTATATACTACTACTACATGGGTTATATTTGTATATGCTAATACTTTGATGGTTATTATTTTATAGTTTATTTATTGGTTATTGTTATCACTCTATTTATATACTCTGATTTTCACCTAGTACTGAGGGAATAGTCTCCCCATTACATTCGACATGACCTCACTACTAATCGAAAACATGTTGTATATGAGAGGCATGCATGATGTAACACCCCAAGAATTTAGAAATAGATTTATTATTGAATTCATGGATCACTGAGTCTCTACAAAAACCACTTTGTTATAAGCTAGACAAGTAAACATAAGTTTGTCACTTCTGTGATGTGAATTTTAAAAATCTGACATACACGGTTGCAATGAGTAAGTTATTTGGAGTCCGATAAGGACAAATTAATTTTTGGTGAATATTAACCTACCCTTATGAATAGTAATATACCATTATGAATAGTGATATACCCTAATGAATAGTAAACTTACCTATGATAGTATATAAATAATATTCAATTTAGAGTACGATATATCTATGTTTTGGAATAAGTAAATAAATATTTTAAAACTATTTTTTAGAATAAATTATGATTTTAATTAAATATTAAATTAATCATATTTATAAAATTATTTTTGAAAAATGGACTTTATTTTTGGATTCTACATGTCGAAATATTTTTGGGGTAAATTTTTGGGATTTGTTTTGAAATTCTTGAATTTTTGATGAATAGTGAAATACCATAATTTACAAAATAAGCTAAATACACTAATTATAGAGTCATGTATGATGTTTTGCTTATGTAATCCCAATTCATTCAGATTCACATGATAAAATTACTATTCTTGGTCATGGAAGACTCACTATTCCTTATCTTGTGGAGAAATAATAAATTAATGAATATAAAATTGAGAAATCCCCTCTCCCATTTACTATAAAACCCCCCATCACTCCCTATTGTCTTCACTCTTATAAAGCCTTGTGCCTTCTTCAAATGTTGTCAAAAATATCCTCCCAACTCCTCTCCCACATCCAACAATCCTTGGTATCATAAAAAGACCAAAACATCTCCCTTAAAGAGGCTCTCAAGGAAGTTTGGTTCAAGAGGTAAATTCCTCTTTTCAATTCTTTGTCTTTCCTTTTAAGTTAATTTGTTTTATTATCCAAATTTTGTGATTACTCCAATAACTTACATGTATTGTAATGTTTTCATGATAGTGGAATAAGTTATCATCATCTCTTACTTTTACGTTCTTTTATACTAGTAGCAAGGACACCATCTGAGATGTGTCAATTTACCACATTCAAGGACGATGGGCTTTCAATTTCTATTATCATTATCAATTCTGGTCATGAAACCATTATTGTTATGTTTGAAACAGATTATTATATATGTAATATACCTATGTAAGGTTCAGTAATCTTTTTTTACAAATTGTATTAAGTTATAAAGAAAAATGAGTTCGTTGTAATCAAAACCCACAAATTAACTGAAACTGTTATCATTAAAGTTCTATATAATAATTCATCCTCATGCCATGTAAAAAAATTATATAAATGACCCCTAAAACATATAGATGATAAAAAATTATATTCTAATTCAATTCTAGAGATTTACATCCATTCTACATGAACTCCATTACTTAAGAACAAGTTAACCGATTATGAAAATAAAGAAAACGAACACTGCAGAACAACGGAATTGAATATAATAACTTATAAAGAAGGAAATAAATGAAATAAAAAGAATTATTACAAACTAAATAAATGTCTAATAAGTTCTTAAATAAGTTTTTAATAAGTATAATTTCATATTCTAGGACCTTAAGTTCAAGAGCGGAACACATTCAGACTTAAGGTAAGGGGTTTCTTTATCTCACTTCCATTTTTGTGAGGTTTCCCATATTCACTACTAATACTTGTGTATGGTGTATTTATAATGCCAATTGATGTAACATATCATAAATATCTATAATTTAATGGTATTAAATGTATCATTTTAATATTATTAATTTTGGGTCATACAAATTGATTGATTACAAAGTGGTAACAGTTTTTCCACCCAAACCTCCATTTTCATTCGGGTTACTTTTATTGACTAATTACCACAATTAAACTCTTGTGTATTATTATGTACTCCTCATAAATTCTGGGTTAGTTTTTTATATATGTTCACCAACTAGAACCATTCCTTATTTTATGGATAGTTACATTTTTTAAAAGAAACTTTCAAAGTTGTTTCGGAAATACAAACCCGATTCAAGGTATATTTTCAAATTCTTACCCATTTACAAGTGTACTAAAAAATATGTTTTAAGCCAACATTAGTTTTATAAAAACACACATTTTATCATGAAAAATATTCTTTTATAATTTCAGGATTTAATAGAACAATGTTCCTTTCCACTTTAAAATTCTCTTTAATACTTTCCTTAAAATGATTTAAAATGTTTTATTTATAAAGAATTTTAAGAACTATTTTTACATGATTTAACTTCAGTGGGACATAATTTATGCCTAAAATATAATTTAAATGTCCTATTATTTTATTTTATGTGATATTCATGTTTAAAATATTATTTCATGGCAAATATAAATGATTTTTCAAATGGAATATTCTTTCAAAAGTAAAAAGGATTTTTCTCATCTCTCATTTACTTTTATGAGATATATGTCTTGTTCACCACTTATTTATTTCATGTGGTGTATGAAATTACCTTGGGTATATCATATCAATAGTATCCTTTTTCTCATGATATTATAAGGTATTATTATTGGAATGTTTCAAGGTGGTATGGGACACTTTGGAATGTTTAAGGATTATTTCCTCAAGAATTTGTCAATGGTCTCATCCATAAATATATTCATCTATTTCAGAATCCTTTATTGAATGTTGTAATTAATTTAGGTTTATCTATTACGATATCATCTACAATATTTTGTTGAAGGGTACTTGATTATTCTGACTATGGATGTTCTATTTTGATATCATTCACCATATTATTCCGAATGGTTAGTGTTTATGTTCAATGATTGGGGAATGTTATTTACATTTAATATATTATTTTGAATATGAATGTATATGTTGATTATGTTCACCCCTTTCATATGATAAATTCATTTTACATAGTAAGTGTTGGGTGGTTTCCACTATAGCCCCTCAGTGCATCAGTAGGTCTCATGAGACAAACTATGGTCTTGGCACAATGCCTTGACATAATGATTATTTATGGTCTTGGAAAGAGGCCTTAATGGTATGGTTATGTTGTCCCACATTATGAATTTACTTATTATGAAAATATAATTTATGTTTCATGTGGTTATTAGACTAGTAGAATACCCATGATTATGTTTATTTATGGCATTACTTACTCAGCTTTTATTCCTACCATAATGTGTTCAATTTTTTGTTAATGGCACATGTTTTTATGTATTAAACATGCCTAATTTTTATGTTATGATATATTATGATGTATTTATTACCCTTACTGAGAATTTTAGCTTACCCCTTTCATTTGTTTTTCCTTCCCTAGGTTAAGAAGAAGAGATCATTTTTTGAGTTTTCAAGGATGTCATTTATTACCTTTTTTTATGTATCATATTTTGTTTCATTTCAAAATATTAAATGGGTTTCATGTATGTATCTAGTTTCTTTAAGACTAATAAACTAATCCGTCCTTCAGGATGCTTATTCCTTGTTTATATACCAATGTAATCAAATAAGGCACCAACTCTAGGCAACTAGGGTTAGGTCCTTACTGTTGGTATCAAAGGAAGTTTAGTAAAAACCTTGGGAACTGGATTTAGAAAACGTAGGTTAGGGAACAAATCCCTAAGATGGTATTTGAGGATAAAAAACAAGAACATCCTAGAATTTTGGTAAATAATATATTATGTTGATATTTCTAGGAAATAAATCCCTGTATGGATACAAACAAGTAGAGGTGGATCTGGCACATATATATCTAGAAGTGAAAAATCTGACAAGGAGTTTTGGGCTTGACCCGAGGTATCCTGGTACACGACAATGGGCCTTGCTGCACTTTTGGTTTTACACTCCCGGGGGATATTCTTAGGATAATTCAAATTTTATTTACCCACCATTGTGAGGGATTTATGTCCCCAAAGTAACCAAAGTATGTGGTTTTAGGATTTATGATGCATAAATTTATGCTATGTGCTATACCATGTTTAGAGTTATAGAGAGTTCATAATTTTATTAGCTAATATATAATATGGAATTGATTATATATGGATCCTATAATAAGGAATGAGAACTTCACCAAAGCATGGGATGATAAGAGTAAGAAAGATCATATCTATAATGGTCTTAAGCCATCTTTTTAAAGTAATATTGTCTCCCATGTATCCTCATCATTTGATGAAATAATATCATGTGTTAGCAAGGTATGCAAATACTTCTCTAATTCCTATGGATTTGAAGGGAAGCAAAAGAATAAGAGGATGGAAAAGAGATATGGGGATAAAAGGAAGAAGGGAAAGAAGTGTTTTTCCACATGTGATAACTATGGAAAGAATCACCCTGGTAAATGCTTGAAGGGAATGGGTGTTTGCTACAAGTGTGAAGAAAAAGGACACCAAATTCATGATTTCCGGGGTAAGAAAATGGTTTCCAATGTACAATGCTTCAATTTCAGGGATATGGGACACTATTCAAATTGATATCCCAATCGTTAAGTAAATATAACCCAAATGATGATTTTGGATAATGATCAAGTTATGATGCTACAACAGATGGAGTAGAATGATTAATATTCTTAGTCAAGAATCATGCTATTTATATATTTTGTCAGTAATGTACTAGTTGTATGAATTATGAGACATATAATGATTGTAATATAGTACACTTTCATTAAGGATTTGAGGTCATATTATGAATGGTACAAAGGAAAATTGATTCTGTGGAAAGTTAAACTTTTTAGAAAAAAACATGATTAAGGGAAAGAAAACCCTTAATATATATATCTGATGTTGAGATAATGATGAAGAAATGATTGATTCAGATAAGTATTGACTAGCTTGTAACTAATTATTAACTTGACAAGAAGTGATCTAGGATATAATTAATAAAGTTTACAACACTTTTGGATTTAAGGAATATATCCAATAACATGTATCTTACTTGAGGAATATGGAAGAATGCATGTTTCCAACATGGTTTTTATGGAAATTCCAATTATTATGATATTTCAAGAGGATACATGATGAAGTTATTCACATGTTTGGAATGTGAATTTTAGAGCTACTTCTTGTTGATTAAGTGTTAATGATAAATTCATCTTGGAAATTTATAGGACTTCATTATAATGTGTTGAATCATTATATTTTGGAATTTTTTTAACCATTTATGAAAGGGTTTAAGTTGATAATTGTATGAGATTTTAGAGGTTAATGTATTGCTTCACCAAATGGTGTAACCCATGCTATGTGATGAGGTATAGATAGTTAAACTACAATAAAAGGATGAGTTTATAAGTAGAAATGTATATTTATACTCTTATAGAGAGGAATAATTCCTCGAATCAAGGAAAATATTCTTAAATAAAATGTTTTCCTATTATCATTATCATTTATAATATCAATGAATTTATTTTTTTAGTTTATAGTTTTTTAGTAATCAACATTAATTGGAACATGTCCTCTATCATGTTCCATCAGAACTTCATAGTTAGATTTTTCTTCCATGTCCAGTTTTTTTCCTACCAACTAATGTCATCTCATTCAAAAGCATAAATTTTGGGTGACCACCTCATATCCATTAACCTTTTTAGGAGGATATTTTATTAACCCTATTTCCAATGTTGATTTCCATAATGGAATTTTCAAGTATCAACCATTAACTTTTGAATTTCAATTTCAAATTTTGAGGATGAAATTTTTGTAAAGAGGGGATAATGTAACAACCCAAGAATTTAAAAATAGATTTATTATTGAATACATGGACCACTGAGTCTCTAAAAACACCACTTTGTTATAACCTAGATAAGTAAACATAAGTTTGTCACTTCTGTGATGTGAATTTTGAAAATCTGACATACACGGTTGCGATGAGTAAGTTATTTGGAGTCCGATAAGGAAAAATTAATTTTTGGTGAATAGTAACCTACCCTTATGAATAGCAACATACCCTTATGAATAGTGATCTAACCTAATGAATAGTAACCTTACCTATGATAGTATATAAATAATATTCAAGTTGGAGTATGATATACCTATGTTTTGAAATAAGCAAATAAATGTTTTAAAACTGTTTTTTAGAATAAATTATGATTTTAATTAAATATTTAATTAATCATATTTATAAAATTATTTTTAAAAAATGGAATTCATTTTTGGATTCTAAATGTCAAAAAATGGTTGGGGTGAATTTTTGGGATTTTTTTGAAATACTTGAATTTTTGATGAATAGTGAAATACCATAATTTACAAAATAAGCTAAATACACTAATTATAGATTCATGTAAGATGTTATGATGATGTAAGCCCAATTTATTCGAATTCACATGATAAAATTACTATTCTTGGTCATGGAAGACTCACTATTCATTATCTTGTGGAGAAATAATAAATTAATGAATATAAAATTGAGAAATCCCCTCTCCCCTCCACTATAAAACCCCCCATCACTCCCTCTTCTATTCACTCCTCTCAAGACTTTTTACTTCTCCAAATTATGTCCAAATATCCTCAAAAACTCCTATCCCACGTCCAGCAAGCCTTGGTCTCATAAAAAGACCAAAACCTCTCCCTTAAAGAGGCACTCAAGGAAGTTTGGTTCAAGAGGTAAATTCCTCTTTTCAATTATTTGTCTTTCCTTTCAAGTTCATTTGTTTTCTTATCCAAATGTTGTGATGACTAAAATACCTTAAATGTACTAGAATTTTTTCATTATAGTAGAATAAGTTATCATAATATCTTCCTTTTATCTTCTTTTATACTAGTAGTAAGAACACCATCCAAGATGTGTCAATTTACCACATTCAAGGACGGTGGACTTTCGATTTCTATTATCATTATCAATTCTGGTCATGAAAACATTATTGTTATGGTTGAACCATATTATCATATATGTAATATACCTATTTAAGGTTATGTAATCCCTTTTTACAGATGGTATTAATTTATAAAGAAAAATAAGTTCGTTGTAATCAAAACCCACAAATTAACAGAAACAATTATCATTAAAGTTCTATATGATAATTCATCCTCATACCATGTAACCAAATTATATAAATTACCAATAAAACCTATAGATGATCATAAATAATATTCTAATTCAATTATGGATATTTACATCCATTCCACATGAACTCTATTACTTAAGAACAAGTGAACTGGTTATGAAAATAAAGAAAAGGAACACTACTGAACAATGAAATTCAATATAATAACTTATCAACAAGGGCATAAATGAACTAAAAAGAATTATGATAAAATAAATAAATGTATAATAGGTTCTTAAATAAGTTATTAATAAGTATAATTTTATATTTCAGGACCTTAAGTTCAAGACTAGAGCACATTCAGACTTGAGGTAAGGGGTTTCTTTATCTCACTTCCATTTTTGTGAGGTTTCCCGTATTCACTACTAATACTTGTGTATGGTGTGTGTATGATTCCAATTAACATAAAATATCATTAATATATTTATTTTCATGGTATTAAATTTATCATTTTAATATTTTTAATTTTCGGGCATACGAATCGATTGATTACAAAGTGGTAAGGGTTTTTCCACCTGAACCTCCATTTTCATTTGGGTTACTTTTATTGACTAATTACCTCAATGAAACTCTTGTGTATTATTATTTACTCCCCATAAATTTTTTGTTAGTGTTATATATATGTTCACCAACCAGAATAATTTCTTATTTTATGGATAGTTATGTGTTTTAAAAGGAACTTTCAAAGTTGTTTCCGAAATAAAAACCCGATTCAAGGTATATTTTTAAATTCTTACCCCTTTTCAAGTGTACTAAAAATATGTTTTAAGCCACCATTAGTTTTATAAAAACAATAATTTTATAATGAAAAATTATCTTGGATCATTTTTGGATTTAAGATAAAAAATGTTCCTTTCCACTTTAAAATTCTCTTTAATACTTTCCTTAAAATGATCTAAAATGTTTTATTTATAAAGAATATTAAGAACTATTTTTACATGATTTCACTTCAGTGGGACATCATTTATGCCTAAAATATAATTTTAATGTCTTAGTATTTTATTTTATGGTATATTCATGTTTAAATATGATTTCATGGAAAATATAAATGATTTTACAAAAGGAATCTTCTTTCCAAAGTAAAAAGGATTTTTCTCATCTCTCGTTAACTTTTATGAGATATATGCCTTGTTCACCACTTATTTATTTATTGTGGTGTATGTAATTACCTTTTTCATATCATATCAAGAGTCTCCTTTTTATCATGATATTCTAAGGGATTATGATTTGAATGTTTCAAGGTGGTATGAGACACTTTGTAATGTTTAAGGATTATTTCCTCAAGAATTTGTCAATGGTCTCATTCATAAATATATTCATCTATGTCAAAATAATTTGTTTAATGTTGTACTTAATTGATGTTTATCTATTACGATATCATCTAAAATATTTTTTTTAAGGGTTTATGGTTATTCTAACTATGGATTTTCTATTTTGATATCATTCACCATATTATTCTGAATAGTTAGTGTTTTTGTTCAATGATTGGGGAATGTTATTTACATTTCATATGTTAGTTTCAATATGAATGTATATATTTATTATGTCCACCCCTTTCATATGAGGAATGAATTGGACATAGTAAGTTTTGGGTGGGGCTCTCTATATCCCCTCGGTGCATCGGTAGGTCTCATGAGACAAACTACCGTCTTGTCAGAAGGTCTTGAAAAAATGATTATTTATGGTCTTGGAACGAGGCCTTGACGGTATGGTTATGTTGTCCCACATTAGGCATTCCATCATTATGAAAATAGAATTTATGGTTCATTTGGTTATTCGAATAGTAGAGTACCCATGATTATGTTTATTTATGGCATTAATTACTTAGATCTTATTCCTGCCATAATGTGTTCAAGTTTTTGTTAAAGGCACATGTTTTTATGTATTCAACATGCCTAATTTTTATGTTATGATATCTTCCACTGTATTTCTTACCCTTACTGAGCATTTGAGCTCACCCCTTTCATTTGTTTTTCCTTACCCAGGTTAAGAAGAAGAGATCATTTATTGAGTTTTCAAGGATGCAATTTATTAGATTTTGTTATGTATCATATTTTGTTTCATTTCAAAATGTAAAATGGGTTCCATGTATGTATCTAGTTTCTTCAATATTACTAAACTGATCAGTCCTTCAAGATTATTATTCCTTGTTTATATTCCAATGTAATCAAATAAGGAACTGGCTCTAGGAAACTGGGGTTGGTTCCTACACATGAGGTCATGTGGGACCCTTAGCTCAGACTAGTTGGTTTAGATCAGGGTGTTATAAGTTTTTTTGAGTATTATTATAAGTAAGAGCTAGTTTTGAAATGAAATGAGTTTGTAAATATATCTGAATAAGAAGTGGGTTCTTCTATTTATGAATCTAAAAGAGTTTCTAAATATGAATTCATTGATTTAAAAAATGAATCACTGAGAGAATTTAAGGAAGACAAGTATTTTTTCTCCAAAGCTTGTGGTTTCTCATAGTGCTATAATGGAAGGTATTTCCTATAGACCAAATCACACTCCTATATTTATTCCTATAGATGAAGAATAATTTGATCCCAATGAAGAATATATTGAACCTTCTTTCACTCTTCATGGTTGACCAATTTCAGATTAAGATGTTGATGGATCTAGTAAGAATCACTATTAGAAAATGTATTTTTGACAATAGACCTATATCAATAGTTTAAACAAACCATTGATATAACTTGTTTATGATAAGTCTATACCAAAGGTTTAAAGAAACCATTAGTATAGACAATTCTATACCAATGTTTTTTTAAAGCTGTTTTTATTTCCCTAAAAATAAACCCCTAGCCACACGAAATCCCATCCTCCCATACCGATTCAACCCTACGAGAAAAATTCTTTCCCACCACTGCTGATCCCTCCTCAGTTGTGTTTTGATTCCATTATTCTTGAACATTGAATTGGTGAGTTCCAAATCCATAATCTCTTTTTCCAAGCATCTTTTCCATTTTCAATTATAAAAAACTAACCTAGATTCTTTTAGGTCATTATTCTTCTCGATTCATTGAAAGAGGGTTCATATTAATTATATTTGTTATAGTATTGCATAATAAATATGATATTGGGTGATGTAATTTTTTTTAAATTTAGTTACTCAATAATTCTACATATATCTAATATAATCATATTATTTTGTGTGATATTTGTGGTAAATATATAATTAATTATTCTTTTAATTTATTTTGTGAATGCATTAGGGGTTGTGAAGTATTCATTTCAATGTTTTATTTAAATAATTTATATTATTCATTATAGGTCTTAAACATGTTTTTATTTAACATATAATATATTGTTTGAATATATATATTGGTCTTGTTTTCATAAATGGTTTAATATATATTTTATTTATACACAGAATTTAATTTAATAATTTTTTTCGCAAAAATATTTTTATTGAGGTATTCTTTTTCAACTTTAAAATAGTTTTTCCTAGAACACACCATTCACCTCGAATTAAATCTATATCTTTTTTATAAGTTTTATTTTCTTTTAAAATGAGTAGTGTATGAAACATTTGATATGGATGGTGTTTTTTTGTTACCCAAATATCTTTATTAAATTATGTTAAATACATGAAAAAAAATATTTATATAAAAAATAATTTCCTTTAATTTGATATGTTTAAATAAATATTTTCTATTATTCCTTATTCCGTGTGTGAGTTATTTTGCATAAGAATTTATTGTTACCTATTCAATACTAAAAACTTAATTAGTTTAATACTAATATAATTTAGGTATTGAACAAACATAGCTAATTACATGTTTGGTTTGTAACTTGTGTGCTTTATACAACTATATATACCATTGTTCATGTTTGATAAATATTATTGTCTTTTATACTATAATTATCATATGGACTAATTTTTTAGTTATTCCATACATATACTTTTTTGAAGTATTATGTATAGTTATTACTCATTAATACAATGAATTTCAATATTATGGTATTATATATATGGTATTTTGTTATCTCATGGGACTGAGTTATTAAATTGAGGATATGGGTGATAAATATATAGTTTAAATTATTTCCAAATGACCTTATTCCCTTCTCAAATTAAATTTTTATTTATAAACTAAGTTGTTTTTTTTATAATGATGTATTTATATATGTTAAATTTTGTATTTATACACAAAAATGGATACTGATTTAAAATGTATTTGATTTCATTCTTAGTTCAATATTTATAAAGGTGACTGAAATAAAGTGAACAAGTCTTGTTTCCTTAAATATATTTTGGATTTGACTTCAATATTATTTAAATTTTTTTATGAAATGGAATATGATTTTTTTAATACAATGGATATAAGTTATATGTATGAGACAGATAAGATCTCAATCGATTTTCAAAACAAGTTAGATATTTTTTTACATTTTTCATTAAAAATGCTTCACATAGAATTATTATACAGTTCCTATGTTATAATTGTGTTGGATGACCTTGTTTACGTCGTGAAGAATTTAGATAACATATAAAAAAAATTAGTTTCTAAATAAACTGTAACGACCAGAAATTTTGAATAAATCTTGTTTTCTAATTTTGTGTGTTATTTTATTTTTATACTCAACAAAATTGTTTCATTTGATAACATGAGTATAATTAAAATGAGACCATTGGGTTTTGACTGTTATATGACCATTGGTCAATATGACCGCTGGAAACTAAACGTTTCGATTATATTCTCTAAATACAAGTGATCTTGGTTAATTAATATAGAGAGAAGATTCTATGGCCTCATCCAGTAATCTCGGGCCAATCGAAGCCCATCTAACGGAACTTGGGAAGGAGGTAGCACCGCTGGGCTTTGCTCTGGACCAAACCCAAGCCAAAATTCATCGTGTGAAGCTAGAACGGAATCGCCTTCGCGATAAGTTCAAACTGATAGAAATTACTACTTGTGTAATGTTGGCTGAGCCGCCCTCAGATTCTCTCACCTTAGCACACATTACACTTAGGTCCTATGCTGGGGTTATAAGGGGCTATGTAAGGAGACCGTAACTGCCTTGTGTAATCCTTTGTTTTAAATAAAAATTTTGATTTCTTCTTATGATGAAGTTTATGAATTTTCAAATGTCCGGATAAATATAGTATGCATATTTTTGATGAATTTTAGAGAAAAGATATTTTAAAAAAGTTTATGTAAACCTTAAATAAATAAAAATGTGTAATGATTTTCAAAAAATGGTCTTCTACAATTATGTTCAGTACAAAATTTAGAATTTTATAAGATCAACTTAATTTTTGATGAATACTAAATTATGAATAGTGATTTTATGCTTAGGATTAGTAATGTGACCAAATGGATTAGTAATATCACTTAAATAAAGTATTAATATAATATAGGCACCTTGATTAAGTAATGATATTCAATAAAATAGGTAAATAACTGTTTCAGAAATTATTAGTCAAGTATTAGTTTTTTCAGGTGAATAGTGTTTTTTTAATTAAAAATTAAATTAAAAATATTTAGAAAATTATTTTGACAAAATGGATTTCATTTTTTAACTCATAGCATCGATATTATGTTAAGGTAATTTTTGGGGATTTTTTTTGAAAAAAATGAATTTTCAGTGAATAGTGTATTTATTTAAAAATTAAATTAAAAATATTTAGAAAATTATTTTTATAAAATGGAGTTCATTTTTAAAATCAAAGCATTGATATTTGGTTAAGGTGAAATTTTGGGATTTTTCTGAGAAAGTTGAATTTTCAGTGAATAGTAAAAATACAGTTTTAGGGTTTCAGTATGTTTAATGACATCATAACTGTGTCATGATGATGTCATGAGATATTTTAAGGGTTGGCAGATCAAAGGTGATGAATTATTGTGTGGGGGACCCATGTGGCTTAAATCCATGGGAAATACCATGGGAGAGCCCATGGTTTTGAGAAAACAACTTGTGAGGTGTCCCTTGGCCATTAATGCCTTGTCCCCTCACATTCCCTATAAATACCCACCCTTTACTCCTTTAGTTTTCACTCCCAACTATCCCCCAATGAAGATCTAGTCTCATTACCTCCCAAGGAGTCCTCCCAAGGTGCCCCCAAGCCCTCAAAGTCCCAACCTTCGAGTTTTAAGAGTTACGTTTAAGGTAAGGGATCCTACCTCTCTCTTTCTTTTCAAGTAATCTCTTTTATGTCATTTCTTTTATGATCCATGCTATTATGTTGGAGGATGTTATTTTATATTCCTATTACTTCCCTTTTCATGTTCACATGATGAGAGAACCACTCTTTCTCTCATCAATTCATTTTAAGAAAGTTTAAATGACGTCGTTAGGCTGCCGAATTTTTAAGGGATTCGTTCACCTTTCTCATTTTTTCAAAGTTCTACTTTCATGTCAAGTCTTTCAAGTTCCTTTTTATTATGTTGGGGTATGATCTCTATATATATAATACTTATCTTTTATGTTCATATGATGAGATACCCTATTTGATCTCATCAATTCATTTTTGTTGAAGTTTAGGTGATGCTGTTAGGCTGCCGAATTTTTAAGGGATTCGTTTACCTTTCTCATTTTTTTCAAAGTTCTACTTTCATGTCAAGTCTTTCAAGTTCCTTTTTATTATTTTGGGGTATGATATCTATATATATCATACTGATATTTTATTTTCATATGATGATAGACCCTATTTGATCTCGTCAATTCTTTTTTCTGAAGTTTAATTGACGCCGTTAGGCTGCCGAATTTTCATAAGAGAAATCTTATTTTTGTCTTCCTTTCATGTTCTTTATTTCATATAGTATATCTTTAAAATTTCATTAAAATGTTATTAAATCCTTTATATTTTGTTCCCCTACTGTTTTATGGATCATTTATGAGTGGGTGACCCATGTCCCCTCTTTTTTCAATGTTTTCCAAAACCTCGTAACATAGTCGTTATGCTGCAGAATTTCCGTCTCAAAATGTCTCTCTATTATTCTAAAATTCATTAATTTTATTAAGTTAATACTAAAAGATATTTCTTATAAATGGGTATTCACATATATACCAAAATGTTCTATTTTAAATTCTGGGATTTACATACATGAGACCCGCTTTCCCTTTCCATGGGTTTAAAGTGACATAAAGATCATGTCTTTAAAGCAGTTTTTAAAACATTATGATTATGAAATGAAACAAATTTATTTTATGCTATATGGGTTGTTTATGATATGATTTATGATGATATATGTGGATCACATGATGATAAAGACAAATTTAAGGGTGCGCCCTGATAGCGCTCCAATGCATTGGGTAAAAACTTAATCTATAGAGATGACCATTTTGACTGATACCTTGCTGAATAACCTTGGTAATTTTTAATGACACCTTGGTGATGGACCTTGGTGAAACAGAAATGATTTTCTATGTTAAATGTTGTAGCCACATCTTCAATTTATGAAACATGTTATTTTTATTATGATATGCCTCATAATCTATTTCTCATGCCTTAAAGTTATTTTTCATGACTTTTGATGTATCTCAAGTTCTCATGTAAAATATTTCCCTTGTTTCCCTTACTGGGCCTTTTACTCACCCTTTTCCTTTGATGTATGCTCCCAGGTTATGATATGCTGTAATTAACTTAGGATGAACAAATGAAGAAGCCTTTTAAGTGTTTAAGAAGAATGTTTTTTTCTCATGTAATAAGTTCCTGGTTTCCAAGACACTAAACCTTAAAGATTCTCAGTTTTGTATAATGTAATGAAAGTTTATGTGATAAAAATGTGGGATTCTATATAAACTATTATGTATGGTATCACAATGGGAAGAAAATATAGTCTCAAAATGTTCATGTTCTGAATGAGAGGATTGAATTAGATAATTTATTATATAATCAGATTCCTTTTAATCATAATCATGAGAAATAAAGTATTCCAATAAAGGAATATAATGATACGAGTACACGTGATACATGTAATGAAAATTATGATTTTGAGAGGGTAAAAAAATTGAATAATGCTACCATGACTATAGTATATTGACAATGTGGTAAAATGAAAAGTTGGATTTTTTAATATGACTATTTCATGGGAAAATCATGTAAGGAATTTATAATACTTCCATCCATTATATTCTTACCTTTTTGAAGGAATCACTTTTAGATAATAAAGATATTCCATTGAACCATTATATTGATTGAATTTTAATTAATCAACTTGGATTTTCTAATAAAAAATTCATGCTTTCCCAAATTATTGCTGCTCATTCTGGGAGGAAACCGCTAACATAAAACAATGTATAAAATGTGAAATATATTAACAGAAGAAGAATACTGATGTAAAACTATCTCATGTGATGCAAAAAGTAATTTGATACTTTCTATTAATTTCTAGACCCCAAAATCTCTTCATTTGTGATGAAATATCAAAAAATATTTGATGGCATGATACCAATAAAGATAAGGATAATAATGAGTATATTCATTCTACATATGGATTAGCATGATGAACATTAGATACTATATATCTTGATTTTGTAGATGAGGTGTGTAATTTAAGGATGGGTCTATTATGTGATAGTTTTAATCTATTTGGTTAGATGATTACTTCACACAACACATGGCCAATTTTCATACAAATTTATAACCTTCCTCTATGTAACCACCTGAATTTTTTGAGTGATAATTGTTTCATAAAAATGCGTGTTATATTATTTTTTACTCAAAAAAGATATGTGTATTTAATAATTATATGAGTATAATTGAAATGTAAACATAGAGTTTTGACCGTTATATGAGCATTGAAAATAATACTCTTAAAAATAATTTTAATGTTATAATTTGTATTATAAATAGAAATGATAATGGTTAATTAATGTAGAAAGAAGATTCAATGGCCTCATACAGTAGAGTCATATCATACAAATCCCATTTTTCAGAACTTGTGAGGGAGGTAACATATTTTGGATTTTCTCTTGACCAAGCCCAAGTTGAGCTTTAACATGTTAAGCTTGAACAAAATCACATATGGGAGAAGTTCAAGTTAGTAGAAATTACCACTCGGGTGATGTTATCCGAGCCGCTCCAAGAGTCTATCACCATAGCACACCTTACCCTTAGGTAATATGTGGGTTTTATAAGGGTTCATGTTTCAAGTCCCTAGTTACTTAAAATGTAATCCCTTTGTTTATTTTTTTTTATTTCATCATTTCCATTTTGAGTTTAGTTTTTCTTAAAAATATGACGAATTTGATAAATTGATTTTTTGGACAGAAATTGTACTTTTCAAAAAATATATAATTATTATATTAAACTAAGGTATTATTAATAATTTTTATTATAATGAAATAGTATTATAAAAATACTCTTATTTAATTAAAAATGATATTTATTTTTTATTTTTCATGTATCAGAAATTTTACTATTCATTTTCTATCCGCTATTATTTTTAATAAATAAGTATTTTTATAGTTAAAAATTAAATTCCTCATATTTGGAAAATTATTATGATAAAATAATTGTCATTTTTAAAATCATAACATCGATATTAGTTTTGGGTAAATTTATGAGAAATTTCCAAAATATTTTGTTTTTCGATGAATAGTAAAAATACATTTTTGAGTTTTCAGTATGTTTAATGATATCATAGTGATGTAATAAGTAATATAAAATTATTGTCTAATCTTGCGTATTATAATAACATAATAGGTTTCCCAAGTGGCCAATACCATGGGCAAATACCATGGTCAAGCCCCTGGTTTTTCAAATACCACTATCGAGGTTTCCAAGAAAATTAGTAAAACAATCTATCACTTTTTCTATAAATACCCACCCAATTATCCATTATCTATCATTAACAATTCATCCTCCACGAATCTATGATATTTTTACCTTCCAAGGAGTCCTCCCAAGGTGTACTCAAGCTCCCAAGGTCCTAATCATTGAGTTCTAGGAGCTACTCTTCATGGTAAGGGAAATCTCAACTTCACTTTTCCTTTCAAGTTTCTTTTTTTATATGGTATGTCCTTAAAATTTCCATTCTATGTTATTCTATCCATTTTAATATATCCCTATACTGTATTTATAATCTTTTATGAATGGAATACCCTTGTCCCCTCTCTTTTTAATGTTTTCTAAAACCATGTTTCTTACCCATTATGTTGCCGAATTTTCCTCTCAAAATTTCTCTCATTTTCTCAAGAAATTGTTTTATTTTATTTATGTGAATACCCAAACCTATTTATTTTCTATGTGTATTCACTAAGATATAAAAATGATTTATTTTATTCTATAATTTTCATACATAAAACCCTCATTCCATTTTCGTGGGTTATAAATGACATAATGATCATGTTTTAAGCACTTTTCACTACTGGAATTTTACCCTTTACCAACGGTTCAGAACCGTTGGTAAAGGCTGGGAAACCATTGGTATATTATATACCAATGGTTTACCAAACCATGGCCAAGTAAGCCATGGGTATATGCTTATACCAACGGTTCGGTATAAACCGTTGGTATATGTGTTAAAGTAAGAGATATACCAACGGTTTCACAAACTGTTGGTATATATTACCCTTATACCAACGGTTTAGAACCATTGGTATATAGTGTACAATATACATCCAAAGGATACACCAATGGTTTTCAAAATCGTTGGTAGAAGTTTATACTAATGGTTATAACAAAACCATTGGTATAATATACATCAAAATATATACCAACGGTTTTGAAAACCGTTGGTATAAGTCTATACCAACAGTTTAGAAAATTGTTGGTATACATATACTGTAGCTCCACAGCAGCCAGCGGCCACCTCCAACCTACAAATCTCCATGACCTGCAAGAACACATACAATCAAAATCCAAAAGCCTACATGGGATGTTTAAAATTCATCCAGAATTCAGAAATTTAGAAATTTAAAATTCAATCCTCACTCAAACCACAATAGAAAAGAAAAATACAGAATCCAATACATCCACTATACAATAAATCCTGAATTGAAATTAAATAACACCCATAACATCAATAAAAAATTAAAATCCAATACACATAACAGTATTCAAAATTTATAATTCATTACTAGTACAGCCAGAATCCAATACATCCAGAAATCAGAAATTTAGAATTGAAAAGAAATAACACCCATAACAGTATTAAAAATTTAGAATTAACTCCTCACTCAAACCACAACACCAATACACACAATAGAAAAAGACTACATGTTATAGGAATCACATGGGATGTTTAATCATGGTCTTGGGTTTACTATCTTAAAACCAACAGAAAAACTTGGGTAGAGTGGACAAGGATCATGATACCCATAAGATAGAAAATGGTAGTGGTTATGTGCTTAAACCTAGGATGAGTAATAGGAATTACATGGGATGTTTATATTCCTCTAATGACTATGTATCCATGTATAAATGGTTCCTCATGTGTCAGTGGGAAACATTGGCCAATCTCGACATATGAGATGGGTTACCAAAATAGCCTACATGTTTTTCATAGACTTTTCAATTGGAATAAAGGGTTATGTGGCTAATTGTAATTTGGTATCCTGGGTGTGATGTGATATGAATCCCCATTTTGGGTAGTGGTTATGAATATTCAATTATGTCTTTGGTATTGGGTTCCCAAAGAGACTTTGGTTTGGTCCTAGAACCCACTGTTTGAGGATGGGATTAATGTATTAAATGTCATGAGTTTTAGAATTGGGGTAGGAGTTCCTCACATGAGAAGTGGATTGTGTGAGGATGGACCATGGATCCTTGTGATAAAGTATCAACAAAATCCGAATACGTTTGGTCAGTTTTTCGTATGAAAGTTATTGTTTTCACTTAAAATCTTGTCCATTTCAAATAAAAGTGAGACAGTTTGAGTGGTACCAGCCACACCATGCCTCGGATTGAGGCAGGGTTGACTCATACCCATCAAAAATGACCCATGGATAATTTTAATAAAGTATCAACAGAATACGAATGTGTTTGGTTGGTTTTCCATATGAAAGTTGTTGTTTTCACTTAAAATGTTGTCCATTTAAAATAAAAGTGAGATACTTTGAGTGGTACCGGCCACACTGTGCCTCTGATTGAGATGGGGTTGATTCATACATATCACAAATGACCCATGGATCCTTGTTCTAAAGTATCAACACAATCATAATATGTTTGGTTGGTTTTCTAAATGTCTGTTGTTTTTACTTAAAACAGTGTCCATTTTTAAAAAAAGAGAGACAGTTTGAGTGATACCGTCCACACTGTGCCTTATATTGAGGGGGGTTTGACTCGTACACATTAAAAATGACCCATGGATCATTTTACTGAAGTATTAATACAATTAGAAAGTGTTTGGTCAGTTTTCCGTATGCAAGTTGTTGTTTTCATTTAAAATCCTGTCCATTTCAAATAAATGTGAGAAAGTTTGAGTGGTACCGGCCACACTGTGCCTCAGATTGAGGTGAGGTTGACTCGTACACATTAAAAATGACCCATGGATCATTTTCCTAAAGTATCAATAGAATCTGAATGCGTTTGGTTAGTTCTCTATATGAAAGTTATTGTTTTCACTTAAAATCCTGTCTATTTCAAATAAAAGTGAGACAATTTGAGTGGTACCGGCCACACTGTGCCTCGGATTGAGGTGGGGTTGACTCGTACACATAACAAATGACTCATGGATCATTTTCCTAAAGTATCAATAGAATCCAAATGTGTTTGGTCAGTCTTCTGTATGCCAGTTGTTGTTTTTACTTAAAATGTTGTCCAATTCAAATAAAAGTGAGACACTTTGACTGGTACTGGCCACAAAGTGCCTCGAATTGAGGCGGGGTTGACTTCTACACCTCAAAAATGAACCATGGATCCTTTTTCTAAAGTATCAACACAATCCGAATATTATTGGTCAGTTTTCTATATGCCAGTTTGTTTACTTAAAAGGGTGTCCATTTTAAACAAAATAAAGACACTTCGAGTGATACCGGCCACACAGTGCCTCAGATTGACGAGGGGTTGACTCGTACACATCAAATATGACCCATGGATTGTTTTAAAAAAGTATAAAAATAATCTGAATGCATTTGGTCAGTTTTCCGTATTCCAGTTTTTGTTTTCACTTAAAATGTTTTCCATTTAAAATAAAGTTGAGACACTTTGAGTGGTACCAGCTACACCATGCCTCAGATTGAGGCGGGGTTGACTCTTACACATAAAAAATGACCCATGGATCCTTGTGCTAAAGTATCAACACAATAAGCATATGTTTGGTCAGTTTTTTGTATGTCTGTTGTTTTTACTTAAAACAATGTCCATTTTAAACAAAATAGAGACACTTTAAGTGATACCGGCCACATTGTGCCTCAAATTGAGGTAGGGTTGACTCATATACGTCAAAAATGACCCATTGATCATTTTAATGAAGTATCAATACAATTATAAAGGGGTGTCCAGGGGGGTATGGGTTGTCCAGGGGGTGAGGGGTGTCTAGGGGGTGGGGGGCTATCTAGGGGAGGGGTGAATCAGTCACAACAAATCATCAAGTTAAGTTTTATTATTTATAGATAAAAAATGAAGATAATGTGACCTAACTAATCACACATATATTTAGGCACAAAAAAATCAATAAACATCAAAGGTTGGTAATATCAGTAAAAAATGTAATGGATCAATTTGTCCCTCATCACCATCACTATCATCACCATCATCATCACCCTCACCCTTGTCCTCATCATCATCCCCATCATCATACCTAACCCTTATACTCAGTATCATCCTCCTCATCGCCCTCCTCCTCCACCTCGGCCTCCTCCTCGCCCTCCTCCTCCGCCTCGGCCTCCTCCTCACCCTCCTCCTCCTCTGCCTCGGCCTCCTCCTCGCCATCATCTTGACCACCAATAGAACTGCCACATGGTGACCCATATATAGAACACATTTATGACATATATTCATCACAAGTAGTACTGGCCTCTGGTGGAAGTGTTGGACATAAAACTTCTATCAGTTTCATAAATGTAGTGTTTTCCCTAGAAGACTATTCTTCCCTCTCTATGGCCCTTTTTTAGACTATTCTGCCTATTCCTTAACCTACTAAAACATGGTGGCACTACAACTCATACCTAAGGAGGGATAATACCTCATCGGAACTATATTATTCCCAGGTCGGCAGCGTACTCTACCAGGGTGCTCATCTCCCAACACCTGATGTAAGTGATTGTTTGGCCTAAAATTGTCAGGTTCCTGGGCATCAAGGGCCTCTAAAGAAGCCTGTTAAAAATATAAATAGATTATTAAGTTACAAAATAGAGATTAAAATTTTAAATCTACAAAATAAAACTTACAATCTGTTGCTGAGTCGGTTCATTAACCACAGTTCTATCTTTCTTCCTTCTACTCGAGCAAAACGGTTTTGCTTGAGGCACATGCCCTTCTATATTCAATTTATGCCTCTAAAATGACATTGAATGTAGGAAACCATAATTAAAAATTGGATACCAAAAAAATAGTAATTTCATAACTAAAATTATATAACAACTTTAGCAATAGAATAAATTATGGAGGAAGAAATAGAAAGTGCAAGTCATAAAGAAATATTATAAACTGTCATACCTACTGTCTCTCATGATCTGGCATCATAGTATGCCCCAATGTGTGGAAGTATTTCTTAGCATCAATGTTTTTTTATTTCTTCCAGATGCATCCTAAATAAAATTCAATAATTAATATTAACTAAAAACATGAAAATTTTCATTTAAATACCTCTAATTTGATTAATACTATAAATTGGATAGTCGTCCAATGAGTAATCATCTGTTGGTACTGTTCTAACAGACAATCATCCACGAGAGAGACCACCTCTAACTCTATTCCCACTCTAGCACACCAGACAATGTACAACTCATGCTTATAATCTCTCCAAAGATCGCCTAAATCCTTTAGACATGCTGCCCGTGCATCCTCACCATTGGAGAAATTAAACCACAGCTGACGGAAAAATTTTAATTCATATAAATACAAAAAATAATATATTGCATTAAATACAATAGATTTTTTATCCATATCTCTACCCATGCTCTATCATTGAATTCATTTGGTAGCTGTCTCCATGAGAGCAGGCTGACAAGAATGATGTCAGAGTATTTGGCGAGCGTCACCAAAAACTCCGAAATTACTGCCCTGATTTTTCAACCATCTGACTATCTTCATTATAGTTCACCATCAACTGCGTGCGGCGGTTCCACACCGCACGCATGTATGTACGCCCCCGCCCCCACCTCTTATCAGTAGATGTATCTGTTATGAAATAAAAACAAATATTTTATAAATACATGTTATAATAAAAATAAATAATGGTGTAACAATTTGTTAGGGTTGTATAAGTAAACCTGTGGTAGTCTGATCAATGGGCACCGCTGGATTCGCAGAAACTGAAGGAACACCCTGTATAGATGGAGTGGGTCCCAATGTATGCTCTGTAGGGACAGACTCTGGTGGAGCAGGAGTTGAAGAAGATGGAATATAAAATCCCGGAGAGAAGGATGCATAAGTAAAATAAGATGACAGGGATGGCTGGCCAAATGTTGGATGGGGAGTGGGAATCATCATCGGATATGGTACAAATAGGCGAGGAGGCTCAGATATAAAGGGTGGTGAAAATATGCGAGGCCTAAATATCCCGTGTGTCCCTAATGGAACACCGGGATCAGAATGTGGGATGGATGATATATTAGTGGGAGGGGCAGGGTCTAATCGGGTACGCCGACCAGATTGTCTAGCTCCCATACCACCCCCCTCGTACGAACACCCCGATTACTAGGACCACTACTAGGCTACTCATTGAATAACTGTTTCCTAATAGATGGATCCTGAAAAAATGTTTAAAAATAACTAATCACATGAAATTTTATATTATTTAAATAAATATATTTGAAATAAAATACTCAATGTAGGCATTAGTGGTGGAATGCCCAGTTTAGTCATGCGATGATGGTTGTCCATAATTTGTTTTCGTCACCTCTCTTCAATTGGTTTCATTTCCTGTATTTGAAAACAAATATGGAAGTAAATAGAAAAGGATAACTAAGGTGTAACCCAAAAAACAAAATAAATGAGAGGGAATAGGGGGATTCATGGATAATTTAACTAATCATTGTTTTAGGTGAACTTGAACAAATATATAATGAAGTCAATAAATCATACAAGATGTAATAAAGAAATTAAATTTTTAGTAGGATGATTATTTAATAAGTTCCATCAGTCTATTAAAATCATGGAACATTGATTCTACTATATTCATAAGTGGTAAAGTAGTTGTCAAAATTAAGGAAAATTTAATTTTTTTAGCCAAGGTAGATGATTCAGGTTTCAATACATGTTTTGAAGAAAAATACAAACCATCATGTTCATTACCTGATAAAATGTTAAATATGGGTCTTAGATTCATACAAAATTTATGAAAATCACAGTTGAATAATTGAAATGTTCACCAAGTTAGAAATTTTGGTTTTGTAGGTTTAAATACAGTTCAATTCCAAATTATAAAATGCAATTCAACTAAAAATTCCAACCAATAAACATTGAAAATTCACATAATGGTAAAGTTGGATAAAACATATTTGTAATCAATATTAAATCAATTTAAATAGTACCAACCTTAACAACCCAACTAGAGGTAAACCAAAAGAATTGAGAACAAGGATGGATGATTCTATATATTTTCCACCACAACTTCAGGTTCACAATCAACTCTAACAATTGAGATATTAGAGATATCCAAAGAAATAAATGGATTGGTTCCAATGGTAGTAGGGAAAGTGTCAATTACATTATAACCATTATCAAAAATATGTCTTGGAATTACTTCAACTATGATACCAAATTAAGTTCGAAGTTGGTCTTTGAAATAAAAAACTTGTTTAGCCATCGATGCCAATACATATGGTTCTTCAGTAGTAGGAGTGTGAGTCATATTAATTACTCGAATTCTATAATCATCAATAAATGTGCCATGTGTCATCATAAAATCAAAACAATGTCATTTCATCATCGTGACTTGTCTATGAGAGTAATAATCCAATATTATTATTTTTTCATCGACTCCATAATAACCCACATTTTCGAATCATGGTCTATTATCTGATGCACTGGTATAAAAATATGTTGTGGTTGTAACCATAACACCATCATGTTGTGTTCTCATGTTATTTTCTCATTCAGTGAAAATAAATTTATACCCATTGATAACAATTTATTTACAGTCACGAACCACGGTATTAGGACCAAAATCCAAAGCTCTTATTTCCTCAGAGACAGAGTCAGTAGGCAAACTCAATACCTGCAATATAAATGAATATTAATCTTAATTAAATATTGATTTAATTATTTTAAATAGTAATATTTTTACCTTCAATCTTAATGAAGTAGAAAACTCTTTGATATGAAAAGTCTCCCTTCTTCTCAAAGATAACAAATGATGCTTTATATTTATCATTGTTTTATGTTCCCTATAGATAAAAAATATGAATAGATTAAAAGATATATATGTAAGATATACATATTCAATTTAGTTACCTGATGTAGTCATCGAACAAATCACAGTTTAAAAAAACTGTGCGATGTGCCATCTCCCGCTCTTCAAGGCTTAATGTCTTCAATGTATATGATCTAGGAATTCCTCCTATTTGAGTAAGTGATGGAAAACTGGGTTCAATTTTCTCATACTATTCTTCTTCATTTCTCATTGTTTTGTTCATTCTTGTAGTAAGATCAAACAAATACATTGAGTAGAAATCCATACATTCTTGAGCCAAGTAACCGTTCATGATAGAACCTTCGGGATGATTCCTTTTTTGGACATAAGACTTTAATGTGTACATATTTATTTTAGTTGGATACATCCAATGAAAATAAATAGGTACTCTGAGAAGTATTTCAACGGGAATATGGACAGTCAGATGCAGCATAGATGTGAAAAATGATGGAAGAAATATTTTCTCCAACTCACACAAAATTAATGGGGAATATTTCAACATTTTTTTTCCAAGAAAGACTTGGACAAATTCTTAGAACAAATATCTCTAAACAAATGGAACAACTGAATAACAGTCACCCTTACATTATTGGACAAAAGATGACGTATTTCTATTGGAATCAACTCATGCAGAAGAATGTGATAATCATGTGTCTTCAAAGATTTTAACTTCAAATCTATTATGTTGAACCATTTAAATATGTTTCTTGAATAGCCATGAAGAACTCTAATAGTCTCTAATGCTTCTAGAAATTGTTTTTTTCTGTATGTGTCATCACATAAGAAGCACATGGAACTTTCCATTTATTTTCACTGATACGCACAAGATGAAATTTTGGGCTTATTCCCCAATCCACCAAGTCACGCTGAGACCGTAAATAAACTTCCATATTTCCCTTAACATTTAGAAGTATTGAAAGAAACCTTTAACATATATTATTTTCAATGTGAATTACATCTAAGCAATTACGTAACAAATTGGTTGACCAATAAGGCAAAAAAAAAAGATACTCCTCTTCCTCCAATTGTAAAAGGTTTTAGTGGAAACATTCTTTCTCTTTCTAGATTTCATTTGACTCTTCCTAAATGAAAAGCTGAAATATTTCAATTCATTAAGAACATCAGTTCCATACATATGATGGGGTGGATCATCAGTCTCTATGGTATTATAAAATCTTCGACGATTATTTCTATATGGATGGTCCATTGGCAAGAATCGTCGATGTCCCATAAAAATAAAACTACAATGATGTTTCAATCTTCTGGATCGTGTATTCTTCATAAAAATAGGACATGACAGTTTTCCCTTGGAGCCTCATCCAGACATCATTTCATAAGCCAGAAAATCATTGATCGTCCACATAAGCACAACACACATATGAAATATGTCTTTCTAATATGCATCTTATGTGCGCACACCCACATCACGAAGAAGTTTCAACTCTTTTATTAAAGGTTGTATGTATACATAAATATCAATGCTGGGATCATAAGGGTCATATATGAGTATACTCATGAAAGTGAAAGATTTTTTCATACACATCCATGGGGGAAGATTATAAATGTGTATAAAAAGTGGCCATGTGCTATGAGAAGTAATCATCTGCCCAAACAGATTAAAACTGTCACATGAAAGACCCAGCCTAACATTACACATGTCAGCTACAAAATCAGGATATCGAGCATCAAATATCTTCTAGGAAAATACATCTGCAGGGTGAACCAACTCATCATTAGTCTTCTTTCTCTCGGTATCATTCCATCTCATTTTTATTGATATTTCATCAGACATAAAAGGATTCTGGATTCTGGGGATTAATGGAAAGTTCCACATTACTTTCTATGGCATACAGGATGGTGTTCCATCAGATTTTGACTTCTAGCGGGATGTGCCACATTTTATACAATCATTTTGTTCAGCGGTTTCCTCCCAGAATAAACTGCAATCTTTCGGGCAAGCATGAATTTTGTTTCTTGAAAATCCAAGTTCCTCAACTAACTTCCATGCCATATAGTGGTTTGAGGGAATATCTGCATTATTTGGAATTAAATCCTTAAAGAAGGTATGAATGTAATCAATTTCTGTATTATAAATCCCATACATAGTTTTCTCATGAAACAATCAGATTAAAAATTCCAGCTTTTCATTTTATCGCATTGTTGATATAATGGAGTCGCGGCAGAAACATTTAATTTTTTTCTCCCTAACAATATCATCATTTTCATTAGATTCATCATCTGTCCTCATATCAAAGTCTTCTTGAGTTGAAATCCTTTCTTTTTCATGATGACGAATAAACAAAAATCGGTCATCTAACAAATTCTCCAGTCCAGTCCTTTCATTTTGATCATCAGCAATTTGAGATTTCATTTTCTCCCCATTGTGATACTACACATAGTAGTTTGATTGAAAATAATATTTGGTTATGTGGTAGTTGACTTCTTCATGGATCAACCAAGGTCTACCAACACAATTGGTACATGGTCAGTGTATGCAACCACTATCTGAAGTATTGTGAAATGAAAAATCTAAAAATCTCTCGAAATTGTTTTGAAAATCTCTTGAGATCCGATCAGTTTCATACATACAACATCTATCCATTCTATAAAAATAATTGTAATAAGTCATTTCGTCATAAGAAATTCAATAATATTGAAGTTTAATCGAAAATATATTTATGTAAACGATAAAGGATGGAGTTTCTAGTAGATGTAGTGAACAATTAAAACAACATAAAGATATAAAAATTCATTTATGTGTGCCTAAATTTTAGGTGAGATGTGTTTTGTAATTTTTTCATTTATCACATACAAGAAGACACCATATACCTGATAGAACATTGTTCAAGATATTACAAAGTGAAGGTTTTTAATGAAAGATGAAGAATGTGTAAAGAGAGTTTTTTAAATAAGTTATTGATGAAAAAATGGAAATATTGTGAAAAGTTAGTACATTTCATAACACACAAACTAAAGTCCATAGAAAGTACCATATCACCCCACTAAGAAAAGGAAAACCACCTACCCCACTACCCCAACCGTCCCCAATCCCTTCACATGGATCATCCTTATATCCATTACCCACCTCGAGAAAATATGACTAAACAAACCATTTACCATCTTTGAGTGGGGATACATCTCACCATCACATACATTAGTCGATATGATTTTCTAACTACATAAAAGGAGTGGCTATGAAGACTTCAAATCAAGTTGATTCATATAATCATGACACTTGAATTTTAAAACAAAAATAGAAAACAAATCAAACTAAACTTATTGGGTATGTCATGCCACACACGTCACACCTAGTTTAGGTCAAATCAAAATAGAAATAAATAATAATAGATTTAAAACATTAAAACTAAGTTAATCCTTATAGATTTGGAGTTTAGAACTAATTTTTTTTACTTCAGATGGATTTATAGGGAGGAAGGAGTTCCTAGCCTATGTAAAGAGAGAGGCCTCTAGTTTAGAATCCAAGGGGGACTTCCCCAAGATTCCTAAATCATAATCACTATAAATAAAAGGTATATTTCCCCAAGGTATTCTAAAACAAATCATACCCCATAGGCCCCAAGGAACTCACATAACAATTTCCAACTTTCCCAACTCACTCAGTAATATAACCCTAAAAAGTCACTCAGACCATTATCTCTTTCAAACACATTCCATGTACTACATGAATAAAAAAACTAAGGATGTCACCATATATCTTCTTATGAAGATGTGTCACTACAAAAACTCTACCAAAACAAAGCCACACTAAGACAACGTCTTACATTTATCAATAGTGACAGTAAGATAAATAATACAAATCAACGAAATAGGTTATCACATTATACATGAAATTGATGAATCATATTTATACTAAACTATACATGAAATCCCCCATAAAAATAGATTCATTATACAACCAATAACTCTCATAATTGAGATAACATAACCCACAAAAAATAAAACCACAATTATTCAACACCTCAAATGGGTTTTCACTATCCTAATGGAGCACTAGAATGCCTTACTATAAAAATGGAAAGAATTCCCACTATAAGGAACTTATACCCAATGCCCCTATCACATTAAATAATATAAAACCTCACTCACATGATCAAATCTTGCAAAAGGGTCTTGTGACAATGGAACATGATAGGAGAAATAGAAATACAAGAAGAAGTAGACCACACAGATCTCGTTTAGGCGAAATAAAAATAGATAACAAAAAAAAATATATGCATGACATTCCACTTACATATTAAAAGTATAAAAGTAAATAATTACCTAATTGATTGTAGAGAGAGCTCTGAGATATACCTTGGGGTGAATAGAGAGCATCAGAAGCAATTAGGTTTATGGATGCAATCACATGGAGGGATTCTGGATGTGCTACTATTTGAGGGAAACATTCCCAACGGTTTGTTAAAACCATTGGTAAAGAGTGTATTTACCAATTTTTTTTAAAAATTGTTGGTATACATATAGATTTTCCCAACGATTTGAGTAAACCGTGGAAAAAATCTTGATACATATAGCTTTTACCAATGGTTTGAGTAAACTATTGGGAAAAGATTGTTTTCATCCCATTATCCCAATGGTTTGAAGAAACTGTTGGGAAAAATTAATTATACCAATAGTTTATTCAAACCGTTGGTATACAAGTGTTGGGAAAACACAATTTTACAGCAGTGTTTTAAAACACCGTGATTTTGATATGAAACTCATTTCTTTTATTCTCCAATGGTTATTTATGAAATATTTTATTATGATCTATGTGTCTCAAATTAATTAATACATATGAATATTGATCCTTGATATCACTCCAATTCATTTGGTAAAGAATTTAATATCTATAGATTATACGTTTTACGATACCTTACTGAATAACCTTTGTAATTTTTATCAAACCTTGGTGATAAAACTTAGTGATATACTTATGAATGAATCAAAATTATTTTTTAGACATATTTCCAATTTAAGATTCATGTTATTATTATTATTATTATTATTATTATTATTATTATTATATACCTCTTTTTCATTCCTTTATGCATTTCTTCAAGTTCTTATTGATATTCCTAAAGATCACAAGTAAATTGTTTCCCTTTGTTTTCCCTTACTGGGCCTTATGCTCACCCTTTCCTTTGATGTATGTCCACAGGTTATGAGATGTAGTAAAAGTACTTATGATGCACAAATAAATAATCCTTAAAAGTTTTTCAGAATAATATTTTAATTATTCATGTATTATGTATCTTATTTCCAAGAAACTAAAATTTAAAAGATCCTCTATTTGTTAAATATAATGTAAAGTTATGTTATAAAATGGATGGATTCCATAGTTAGTATCAAAGTATAGTTTAGTTATTCGTGGAAATTAGGATTTTAAAACATTAGGAAGAAGATTAGGGAGAAGTTAAAATATAGGAAAACATCCTGGTATTTTGGTGAAATATTAAGTAAGTGATTTTCGAGCAAATAAATCCCTATCTGGATACGAACAAGTGGATGTGGATTTGGAACATATGTATTTAGGGGTAAAAACTAAAAACAACACTTTGAGATAGAATTGAACGGGAATTGGTGCATGACAACGGGTCTTTTTTCACTCATGGTTTGAAACTCCAGGGGGATATGTTTGGTTAATCACAATATTTTTATGAACCATTATTAAGGATTTATAGAAAATGTAATTGTTTTCAAAGAATAACATATTTAAGCATGATGTTAAGACATAAAATTCTTTTAGAATTATAATATTATTAAATGAAACACATTTCTCACTATGGTTTTCTTATTTTTGAAAATGGTAGGAAATAGGAGAAACCATGTAAATGGTGAGCACAACAGACTAGGTGCTAATGACCTTCTGATGGAAGCTGAATTAGAAAAATTCATAAGAATGATGAATCATATGACTCAAGTCATGGAAAATAACTTGAATCAAGCTGGGATACCAGATTCACCTTAAAGGGAAAGACTTTCCATTGAGTCCTTTATGCATCCACAAACACATTCTTTTAGTGGATCTACCAACACATTGATTTCATAATAGTGGATAATCTCTATAGAAAAGATCTTTTCTGTACTCCGATGTTCAGAATAAGAGAAAGTCACCCTGGATATATACTGCTTAAAGGGATAAGATGATCAGTGGTGGGCACTGGTTAAAAACATGAATCCAAGAGGGGATATTGATGATATGGAGTGGGAAGAGTTTAGGGGAACCTTTTTCAAAAAATATTTCCCCTATTCAATGTGAAAAAAATGGAGAAGGAATTCCTAGAGCTGAAGAAGAAGGAAAATGAATTTGTGGTAAGCTATGAGATGAACTTATCAAGACTTTCCTGACACACATATAACCTTTTCATGTATCATAATGGGAATGTTGATATATTCTTTAGTATACTAAGACCCAATCTACAAAATAATCTTTCCAATCAAGACTATGAAAACTTTGAGGAGATAATGAGGAGTGATATGGAAGTTGAACTAGAGTTCGGAGAGACACAGTGGTACCATAGATCAAATGAAAAGAAGAGATATTTGGATCCAAACTTGGGGAGGAGCTTTGATTAAGGAAGAGGAAGAAAGCAAGTGAAACATTACACATGAAACAAATGTGGGAAGAAAAATTTAGAGAACTACTTTATTGGGAGCAGGAAATGTTACCAATGTGTAATAGAATTCCATATTGCTCAGAACTATCATAGTAAGGTGAAGCCAAAACTTCTCAACACTAATAACAAAGGGAATATGGTGTAGGACCATCCTAAAGATTAATAATTCATGTGAGGAAAACTTGGGCACTTTTCCAATCAATATCCAAATCCAAAGTTAATAGAGGGGAATGGACATCAACCTCAACATAGGACAAGGGAGAAAGGTTGTGCTTTTTCTATCACGATAGCTAAAGTTGAAGCTCCAAATGATGTGGAGGTAGGTACTCTCATTGTTCTCTCAAATTTATATAGTACTTTTTTTATTCTGGTTCTATGAATTCCTTTATTTTCTCTAAGTTTGTAAAGAATATATAATCAATCCCTAAACTAATAGAAGTAGAGTTATTAGTCAATAATCCTTGAGGGATTATCCAAGAATCAATAGTGTATAGAAAATCTAGTATTTACTTTTGTGAGAATAATCTCATCGAAAATATAGTAGTCATTACCATGCTAGAATTTGACATTATACTAGGGATGGATTGGATCTCAAAGTATAATGCTAAGATCAAATATAGAATTAATGAAATCTCAATAGTTTTGAATTTAAAAACAATAGTTGTTTTCAAAGGATAGATATCACAACCTGATCTTTGTCTAAAAGAACCACCCATAGCCTTCTTTATGGAGTTTATCGGTGAAGATGAAGAAGGAAATGAAATTATATGAATATAGAATGTCCCCATCATTCAAGACTACATTGATGTATTTCTTGAGGAGTTACTTGGACCTCCCCCAAAAAGAGAGGTAGAGTTCTATATTGAGCTCATGCCTGGTTCCAAGATGATTTCAAAGACCTCATATAGAATGGAAAATATGGAGCTGGAGGAATTAAAGAAACAAATCCAAGATCTTTTGGAGAAGGGGTTTATCTAGCCAAGTGTTTCTCCTTGTGGATAACCTATTCTCTTTGTGAAGAAGAAGGATGGATCAATGCGGTTATACATTGATTATAAATAACTTAACAAGATTAGAGTGAAGAAAAAGTACCCTCTTCTAAGAATTGATGACTTATTTGACCAACTTCATGGGGCTCAATGATTATCTAAGATTGATCTTTTATCTAGTTATCATCAATTGATGGTGAATAAAGAAGATATTCTAAATACTGCCTTCTAATAAAGATATGGGAATCATGAGTTTGTTGTTATTCCCTTCTAATTGACTAATTCTCCTGATATTTTTATGGATTTGATGAATAGAGTCTTTAAGTACTAACTTGATAACATTGTGGTAGTTTTTATTGATTATATTATGATATATTCCAAAATTTGTGAGGAGTATGAGGATCATCTAAGGGTTATACTACAAACTTTGAGGAAGGAGAGACTATTTGGAAAGTTCAGAAAATGTGAATTTTGGTTACAACAAGTTGATTTATTGGGGAACATTGTAAAAAATGAAGGAATATCAGTTGCACCTACAAAGAAAAAGTTTATGGACGGGTGACCTTATCCTAAAATAGTAACTAAGATTCGTAGTTTCCTTGGATTAGCGGGATATTATAATAGTTTTTGTGAAAAAATTTTCATGACTTTTTAATCCACTAACCAAGTTAACTCAAAAAGCGGCTATGTTCATCAAGATTAAGGAGTGGGAACAAAGTTTTGAATATATGAAGAATATATTGGTTACTACACTTGTTTTAACTCTACCCTCTATTGAAGAAGGATTCTTTATTTTTATTGATGCATCTCTAAAAGGGATTGAGTGTGTTCTCATGAAAAAATGATAGGGTGATTGCTTATGAATCTCGACAGTTGAAGCCTCATGAAAAGAACTATCTTACACATGACTTGGAGTTGAATGAAGTTGTTTTTACTTTAAAGATATGAGGGCACTATCTTTATGGGGAGAAATGTGATATATACACATACCATCAATGTTTGAAGTATATTTTCATGAAAAAGGAATTGAACATGAGATATAAGAGATGGTTGGAACTTCTTAAAGACTATGATTGTTCAATTCATTATCATCCTAGAAGATCAAACAAAGTAGTTGATGTTTTAAGTAGGAAAGACCGTATTTTGATGGAAATTATGAGGATTCAAATAGATCCTTTGATAAAAGACATAGTAAAACTGGACATGGGAATCATAAGGGAAGGGATATCATCAAATCTATCCTAAATGGTTTCTCGACCATCATTATTAGAGAATATCAAGAAATATCAAATAGAATATCCTTTTTTATAGAAGAAGTTATAGGATATGAAGAATGGGAAGTTTTATAAGTTCAATATTGATCAAAAAGGTGTACTGAAGTTTCGTACAAGGCTATGTGTTCCATCTATTCTAGAAATAAATAAGGAGTTTTATGGATGAAGATCATAGATCTACTTTCTCTATACATCTTGGTAGAAATAAAATTTATAGTGACCTTTTTTATCATTATTGGTGGGATAACATGAAAATGGAGATTTCCAAATACAGTACAAGGTTCCTAGAGTGTCAACAAGTAAAGGAAGAGAAGAAAAATCCTTAAGGGGTTTTACAACCACTACCCATACTAGCATGGAAGTGGGAAAATGTCACTATGGAATTTTTCTCTGGTCTCCCAAAAAAACCCAAAGGAAATAATGAGATATGGGTTATAGTGGATCATCTCACCAAGACTACCCATTTTATCTTTATTCAGGAAAACTTATATCTTGATCAAATTTCCAAGATTTTTGTAAAGAAAGTGGTGAGGTTTCATAGAGTGCCACATTCTATCATATCAAATCGTGATCCAAGGTTCAAATTAAAATTATGGAGAATTATTCAACATGATTTGACTACTGAATTTAAATTTAGTATAACCTATCACCATCAAACTGATGGCCAATTTGAAAGGACTATTCAAACACTCAAGGAAATACTGGGAACATGATCAATGGAATTTAAAGGTGGATGAGATCAACATCTCCCATTAGTTGAGTTCTATTACAACAACAACTTTAATTTAAGTATTAAAATTGAACTCTATGAAGATATATATGGGAAGCTCTATTTAAATCCAACTTGTTAGGATGATGTTGGTGAGTGGGCACTTCTTGGGCCTAATTTTGTGTAAGATATGATAGAAAAGGTTCATGAAATCTAACAACACATAAAGGATACTCAGAGTCGGAAGAAAAGATATGATAACAACCATCAAAGGGACATGGGGTTTGATGTTGGTGATAAAGTCTTCCTTCAGATTTTACCTTGGAAGAGATTCATGCAGATTAGGAAGAAAGGGAATCCTATCCCTAGGCATATTGGCCCCTATGAAATCCTTGATCGCATAAGAGCAGTGACCTATCGACTTGTACTTCCTCTAAATCTAGCCCAAGTTCATGATTTCTTTCATGTATATATCTTGATAAAGTATATAACTAACCCTTCACATGTATTGAATCCTAAAGTTATATAACTGGAACATGACCTCTCTAATGAGGAGCAGCCGATGGAGATCTTGGACCATAGATACAAGATTCTATGCAACAAGACTACCCAACTCATTAAAGTGTTATAGATTAAACACAAATATGAAGAATACACCTGGGAAATATATGAAAAAATGAGGAAAAAACCCTCATCTCTTCTAAACTAAGATTTTTTTGAAAATTTGAGTACAAAATTTCTTAAGGGGGAAGAATGTAACAACCCAAGCTTTTTGAATGATAATTATTTCTTGAAAATGTGTGTTATATTATTTTTTACTCAAACAAACTATGTAAATTTAATAATTAAGTGAGTATAATTGAAATGTGATCATTGGGTTTTGATCTTTATATGACTGTTGGTTAATATAACCATTATAAACAATACTCTTAATAATAATTTTAACGTTATAATTAGTTTTATAAATAGAAATGATAATGGTTAATTAATGCAGAAAGAAGAGTCAATGACCTAATCCAGTAGAGTCTTGTTGTACAAATACATTTTTTCAGAACATGGGAGGGAGGTAGAATCTTTGGCATTCACTCTTTAACAAGGTCAAGCTGATCTTCAATATGTAAAGCTTGAACAAAATTGCATATGGGAGATGTACAAGTTAGTGGAAATTACCACTCAGGCGATGCTATCCAAGCCACTCCAAGAGTCTACCACCATCGTACACCTTACCCTTAGGTCATATGTGGGTGTTATAATGGATTTTGTGTCAAGTAACTTGTTACTTAACATTTAATATCTTTTTTTAAATAAAATTTTTATTTCATCATTTTCGTTTTGAGTTTATTTTTTCTTAAAAATATGAAAAATTTGATAAATTGATTTTTTGGATAGAAATTATAATTTTCAAAAAAGATATAATTTTTATATTAAACTAAGGTTTTATTAATAATGTATGTTATAATAAAATATTATTATAAAAACATTCTTATTTAATTAAAAATGGTAAAATAAATTTATTTTTTTAAGTGTTGTAAATTTTATAATGCATTTTATAATACATTTTATGTCCGCTAATATTTTTAATAAATAAGTATTTTTATAGTTAAAAAATAAATTTCTCATATTTATAGAATTATTATGATAAAATAAATGTCATTTTTTAAATCAGAACGTCCATATTAGCTTAGGGTGAATATATGAGAATTTTCTAAAATATTTTGTTTTTCAGTGAATAGTAAAGATACAGTTTTGAGTTTTCAGTATGTTTAGTGAAATCATAATGATGTAATAAGTAATATAAAATTCTGTTAGAATATTGTGGATTATAATAACATATTTGGTGTCCCAATTTTCCAATACCATGGTCAAATAATATGGTAAAACCCATGGTTTTTCAAATACCACTATCGAGGTGTCTAAGGAAATCAATAAAAACATCCCTCACTTTTTCTATAAATACCCACCCATTTCTCCATTATATTTAATTAAAAATTCATAATATATGAATATAGAATATTTTTACCTCACAAGGAGTCATCCCAAGGTGTTCAAAATCCCTGAAGGTCCTAATCTTTGAGTTTTAGGAGTTACTTTTCAAGATAAAGGAAATATCAACTTCTCTTTTCCTTTCAAGTTCCTTTTTTATGTGGCATGTCAATAAAATTTCCATACTATGATATTATATCCATTTTACTCTATAACTATACTATATTAAGATTATTTTATGAATGGTATACCCTTTTACCCTCTCTTTATAATGTTTTCTAAAATAATGTTTCTTACTTGTTATGTTGCTGAATTTTCCTCTCAAAATCTCTTTGTTTTTCTCAAGAAATTCTTTTGTTTTATTTATGTGAATAACCAAAACACTTTATTTTCTAGGGGTATTCACAAATATTTAAAAATTAATTATTTTAATCTATAATTTAAATACAAAAAATCATCATTCCCTTCTTGTGGGTTATAAATGACATAATGATAATGTTTTAAGCACTTTTTAAAATGCCATGATTTTGATATGAATCTCATTTATTTTATTCTCCAAAGGTTATTTATGATTTTCTATGAACTATGTGTCTCACATTAATTAATACATATGAATTTTTTTCCCTGATATCTATTTAATGCATTGGGTAAAGAATTTAATCTCTATAGATGACATGTTTTTTGATACCTTGGTGAATAACCTTGGTAATTTTTATGACACCTTGGTGATAAACCCTAGAGATATTCTTATGAATGACTCAATAAAATATTATAGCCACATTTAAAAGTTATAATTAATGTTATTATTATTATTATATTCCTCTTTATCATGCCTTTATGTATTTTCTCAAGTTCTTATTGATATTCCTCAAGATTACAAGTAAACGGTTTCCCTTTTTTTCATTACTGGGCCTTATGATCACCCTTTAATTTGATGTATATCCCCAGGTTATGAGATGTATTAAAATTACTTAATATGAAAAAAATGAATAATACTTTCATGTTTTTTAGAATAATGTTTTAAGTTTTCATGTATTATGTACCTTATTTCCAAGAAACTAAACTTTAAAAGATCATCTGTTTGTTAAATGTAATGTAAAATTATGTAATAAAAAGCCGGGACTCTATAATCCATGGATGAGTATGAAAAACCAGTCACTTTATTGAGTATACTCATATCTATAAATTATGATCCTTTAATGATATAGATTTATACTTTTAAACTTTAATAAATTAGTTGAAAAATCTATGTAATGTGTGTATGTATACATACAATGCTTATTTGAAAGACATATTTCAGATGCGTATTGGTATTATGTGGATGGTAAATGAATATCCTACTATTGAAAATAAGATTGGATGGATCATGAATGTAAAACATTCCTATCCTATTTTTATGAAGAATTAATGACCTAGAAGACTTAAATATTTTCATAGTTTCAATTTTATGGTGCATCGAAGATTCTTACCAATGGATCATTAATATAGGAATAATCATTGAAGGTTTTAACAATAAATTGAGATCGAAAATCCACCTCAGTGTATGTATGGAAATGATTACCTTAATGAATTTAAAGATATAATTTTTTCATTTAGGATTGGTTAGATTAAATATAGAAAGAGGAATAATTTTTACACCGAATCCAATTACAATTGGATGAATAAAAGTATCTTATTTGAGTTACCTTATTGGCCAAACAATGTTTTACTAATGGATCATTAATATAGGAATAATCATTCAAGGTTTTGAAAATAACATTGAGATAAAAAATACACCTCAGTGTATGTATGGAACTAATTTACTTAATGAATTTAATGATTTCAATTTTTCACTCAAGAATGGTTAGATGAAATCTAGAAAGTGGAATAATTTTTACACGGAATCCAATTACAATTGGAAGAATAATTTTATATTATTTGAGTGTTTTTATTTCCCAACCAATTTCTTACATCATTGTTTAGTCATAATTCACATTGGAAAAAAATATTTGTAAAATTTTACATTCAATTATTCTAAATTTCAAGGGGAAGACACAAAATGATTTATGATCTTGGTGTGACTTTGTGGATTGGGGTATAAGAACAAAATTTTATCCTCTGTATATTAGTAAAAATAAATGGAATGGTTTGTGTGATTATTATGTGATGAAACCTTCATAAAAAAATCAATTTTTGGAAGTACTAGAGACTATCAATTTTCTTGATGATTATTCAAGAAACATATCAAAGCAGGTTAATAGAAGAGATTTTAAGATGAAATCTTTAAAGAATCATGATTATCACATCCTTCATCATGAGTTGATTCCAATATGAATTTTCATCTACTATCCAATAATGTAATGGTGGAATTCATTCGATTATGATATTTTTATAGAGATATTTATGATAAATAATTTTCAAAGTATTTCTTGAAAAAAATGTATAAAGTGGCACCATTAATTTTGTGTGAGTTAGAGAATATTTTTCCTCCATCATTTTTACATGCATACTATATCTAAATGTACATCTTCTAACTTAAATACTTCTAAGAGGACCCATTTATTTTTTATTTATGTATCCAACTAAAATAAGTATGTACACATTTAAGTCTTATGTTTGGAATATAAATGATCCTGAAGCTTCCATTATGAAAGGTTACTTGGATAAAAATTTATGGATTTTTGTTCAATGTATTTGTATGATGTGACCATGATACATAACCAACCAATGATAAATAAATAAGAGTAGTATGGGAAATTCAATATAGTTTTCCATCACTTACCCAAATAGGAGGAATTCCTGGATCAAATACATTGACTATATTAATCCTTAAAGAGTGGGAGACAGAACATCACATAGTCTTGTTTAAATGTGATTTTGTTGATGACTACATCAAGTAAGTAAATTGAACATGTATATTATATCTCATCCCATGTAATTGTACATACGTGTTAAACTATTTCTATGTTTTTTATATAGGGAACATAAAAAAATTATAAATATAAATAGTCCTTCATTACCTTTGAGAAGAAGAGATAGTTTTCATAGCAAAGAGTTTTCTGCTTAGTTGAAATTTAAGGTAGAAGTATTAATGTAATAAAATAAAATAAAATTAATATTCATTTAATTTTAATATTAATTTAAATTTTAGGTATTAATTTTACCTATTGAATTTATCTCTAAATAAATAAGATCATTTTCTACTGGTCTTAATTCTATGGTTCTTGAATGCAAATAAATTGTGATCAATGGGTAAAAATTTATTCTCACTGATCGAGTAATGAAACGAATGAACTATCCCAAAAACTAGCTGAATAGAAAAATGACCAAACTTAAAATTTTAACCAAATAACCTAACTGAAAAAATGGATAAATTACTTAATGAAATGAGAAAAATGAACCAAAGTAACTAACCAAAACTGAATTGGATCAAATTTAAAATAGAATAAGAAAACCATATCATATCTATGTTTAACATGCTAATTAGAATGTGTTGATTTTTTATAACATGAATTTTATGTTTTGATATTCTTTACATGAAATATGATATGATTATGTTATGTCACTTCCTATACTTTATTTTAATTTAATATTGGTATCCATTAATTAAGTCACTTCACCTATTATTTCTTTTTTGGACTACACATTAGTTACAAATTTCCAATAAAATGTATATTTCTTTTCCAATGCATGAAATGAGAAAAATTTAAGAGATATGAAGGAAGATAATTTATGATAATAATCTACCATGAGAGATATAGGAATTACCCCTCTGGTGCCTATTTCAAGTATACTATTTCAAATAAATATATATCAATAAAATATAATGTCATGTTATTGATATTTTTTAAATTGTAATCAGGAACCATATCCCATGAGACAACTCACCTCTGACCATCCTAGTAACAGTGGTGCTTAACATGGAGATTTGAGGGGGTGGTACTAGAGATACTTTCACCACTCATCATACCTGATCACACCCATACCCTTCATGTGATATACCATGTATAATAATTTCTTATCCCACCATTTCATTAGATGCACCTAGGATATTTAGAACACATATACTGTCACCACCATTTCTGTATGATCCTCATCATATATCTTTTCCTTATCCAATGATGACTCCCATGACCCATCCATATTATAATTTTCTGCAAATTTCTAGGTTGGAACTTGTTCCTACTACTTCATTCTCTCTGGAATTTGATGTTCATACTTCACCTTCCACTCTGACAAATTCTGAACCTCCTAATCATACTGACCATCATGATTATACATTACACCCCTTTGGTACTACATAGGTCAAAGATACATTATAGCCTAGAGACCCAACAGTAAACACTGATCATCATGGCTTAGGTATATATATAAAACCCTAGTAATTTATTTTGGACATAATTTATTTTCATTATAAGATGTAATAATTTAATATTTTTCTTTTATTCCTTCATAGATGGATTTTACACTATATGAAAGTGTGGGTGTATATACATTCATAAAGTGTGTAACCACTACACATAGTTTATGGTTGAGTGCAATTAGGATAATTAAATTATTAGTAAAATAGGGAGAGGATATAAGAGTTTTATGGAGACACTTTCCAAATACTGTAACGTCATTCTTGTTAAGAAACTCTCTTGGAGACATATTGAAAATGAAATAAAGGATAATACTTGATCTAAATTATGGGTAAGAAAATTCATTAGATTTAAAATTATATTACTATTATATCTATAAGAATTAATAATTTTGTAGTAGTTTCGTTATAATTTATAGATGGTGTAGATGTGAGGACTTCATGACTAATGAAATTAGGTGAGATATGGAGAGTATATAAACATTATTTGTATAATGGTAGGGTTGCTAGAGTTAGAATAGATTTAGAGGCAATAACTATCCCGAATGAGTGCCCAACAACATAGTATCGGGAAATTATTTCTCATTAGAAGTGTGGTGATTTTAAGGTATTAGTAAAAATTTAGGTTTTTTGATTGAAAATTATGATGATTTTCATTGATACTTTATTTTTTATTACTGAATATTTTTTTATTTAGTGTAAAAAAGAAAAAAACAAGGATTCTACAAAATATCTCTACACTTTTTGGAAAACAATGAGTTTGGAACATGAGATAAATCATATATTTTTCATTTAAACATGCATTTAATTATGCACCAATAGAAATGAAAAATAAATCACATCTCAATTCAAAAACTTTTAAGGGTAAACTATAGTTATGTAAAGGCGAACTAAATTTAAGTAAGAGTAAAAAAAAGTTATATTAGGGGAAAAAATTGTACAGGTTAATTAAGTGTAAACTAAAGTTAAGTAAGGGTAAAACAAGTTTAAACATGGGTAAACTAAAATTAAGTATGGGTACAAGAAGTTAATTAAGGGTAAACTAAAGTTAAGGGTAAAAAATGATATATTGTGACATCTCGGCCCGAGTTCCACACACCGATGCCCCAGGTCAGTGGTCCACATGACCTCAAGAATTCCTCCCCATATGACATAGGTTTCCAACTAATAGTGAGAGACTAGTATTAGTCATAGAGAGACTATTCACTCTTTATCGGATTAGTACACCAATGGAAATAAATAAACAATAACCAAATAATAATATAACATAACTTGAACAATCCAGTATCACAAGATGAACAAAACTGAAAATGCAATATCAAAACTAAATAGTAGATATGCCATGATAATGTATGTGCCAAGTGTCAAACTGAAACTCAAAAGTAAAGACACTAATAACTCCCAAGAGGGTCCTGAACCACATCTGATTCTCTCATCCATGCTCCATCCAACTCACCCAACACAGGTCCTTTTATCTTATCCTGTCCCGCAACTATGAAATCTATTAGGGTACTAATCGTGTATCCTGAGTAGAGTGTGAATAAAACTTAGTAGGCCACCACCAACGACATCGAAAACAATATCTAGTCAATTACAAGTGTATACAGCTGTATAAAGAATACATAAAAGTAATAAAGTAAACAAACTAGTTTCTTAGGGACACCCAAACTCTTAATAACTGCTTCAGCCTATGCCAGAGTCTAAACTATCCCCAAGGGGTAACATATATCTGAATTCCCATGTTACCATTCATTAAAAAAATCACATATGAATTCCATGGTTACCATTCATCATATCAATTCACACTATGGGCTTTTGATAAAGCATACCATGTCTCACACACAATTATCTCATGTGAATTTTGTTGTTACCATTTAACATTTCTTATCACACCCACACACAATTATCACATGTGAATTCCATTGTTACTATTTTACATTTCTTATCACACTATGGAATTTTGATGCTGCAGACCATATCCCACACACAATTACCACATTAATTAATTTTCTGATTAATTAATCACATTCAAAAATTGAAAATACTCATTATTCCATTAATTAATTCAAAAATTAATTAATAAAATCAATTACATTAATTAATTAAATAATTAATTATTGTAATTCACAATTCCCATATCTATAATTAATTAAACAATTAATTATTTATATTCACAATCTTAATATCCCATAATTAATTCAAAAATTAATTATTCATACTCACAATATCAATATATTATAATTAATTCACCAATTAATTATTCATACTTACAATCTCAATATCATATAATTAATTAAAAAAATAAATATTCATACTCAAAATCTCAAAATCACATTATTAATTCAACAATTAATTAGTCATAATCACAATCTAAATATCACATAATTGATTCAAAAATTAATTATTCAACTTCACAAAATCAATATCTCATAATTAATTAAATAATTAATAATTCAATTCAACGATCCTAATTCACTCATAATTAATTTATTAATTAATTATTCATAATATATAATCCCAATATCCCCAATTTCACATTTTCCTTAATTAATTAATTCAACCAAGAACTCGATTGCTAAACATCTATTATGAATTCTAAAATTACATGCACATAATTGTAATCAAGACTTTGGGATTTGGATTATAGACCATATACCTCAAAATTGATGAAGAATTCTCACCAATGGGATTCCATAATTTGAGCGGAATAACGACGTATAATGAGATCTGGATCTGTAACCCTAATTCATGATCAAACAATCAAGACCCCACAATTCTGGATCTAGACCCAAAACCCTAGATTTAGAACTATCAAAATAGATGATAACATCCCTCTAAAAGATGAGGGAGAGATGAGAGAGAATACAGAAACCACATAGGATTAGATTCTCTTATTGGGGGGGGGGGTGCAGATCTTCAATCCTCCATTAAATTATGCAAGAAAGAAGGTCAGTAAGTCTTGGAATGCATTCGAGAACCTCAAAAAATGAGATAAAACGAGTTGGTCTGAGTGGGGGTTGATTTTGGGTTATTTATGGGGTTTGGAAAATTTTAAATCCAATTTTAGGATTAATGAAAACCATGCACACTATTTTTAAGAAAGAGGCACACATTTTCGAAATCGTGAACCTATTTTAGGGGGAGGGGGGTGCAAGGTTTCTCCTTTCAGGGTGCATGGTTTGACAAACCCTACACTATCCATGAAAACTTTATTGTACAAGGTTTCAAAATTTTCTAGTCCTGGGTGGATGGTTAAAGAAAACCATGCATCAACCGTGCACTTCCCTCTTTCTTCTATTTTCTCAAAATTTCACCCAAAAACACCCCAAGGTAAAACCCAAACAAAAAATTACTCAACATAAGAAAAAGAGTACCTCTAATGAGCCTGAGACATCTTTAGAAAAGGCTGGGGTTTTACAATCTCCCCACCTTATAATAGCTCATCCTCGATCTGTACTCCCAAGCATCTCTAAGATTCCGAGTCAAAAATATTGGGCCACTAAGTCGTCAAATTTGATTATCTCTTCTAATTTTCCTCCTAAACATGACCATGTTTCCACAATACACAAAATTTTAGTATGGTCTTTCCCCACAACACTTTCTCACTGTGATCAATAACACATATATGATGCTCGTCAGAGGAAGCATCTATATCAAGAAGAACATCATCCACATTGATCACATTAGAAGGGTTGAGGTGATACCGCCAAAGTTTTGACACATGGAAAACATCATGCATGGAAATGAATCTCTATGCAAGAGAAAATATGTACATCACTGACCCGATTCACTCCACAACATCAAACGGTGCAACGAACCTGGGCACAAACTTTCCCTGTCTCTGTATCCTATGGTGACCCAACATAGGCAACGACATGATCACCCTCTGTAAACTATAGGGGCCATTGAAATCTATCAACATACAAATTATGTCTACTATGAGTCGTAGCCATATGATTTCAAATAAGTTGTACTTTCTTTGATGTATCTTGCACAAGACTTAGTCCCAACAACTCCGAATCGCCCACCTCCATCCATCATAGAGGTGATCTACATGGCCTACCATAAAGATACTTGTATGGTGCCATATAAATAGTTTCCTAATAACTGTTGTTATAGGAAAACTAACTAAATCTAGGTACATCAATGAAGACCAACCTAAGTCTAGATTACACACTCATAGAATATCTACAAGACCCTAAATAGTACACATTGACATCCCATCTATTTGTGGGTGGAAATATGTACTAAAAAAAACCTACATACCAAGCGTCTTCTATAATACCTTCTATAAGTGATAAGTAAAATATGATTCATGGTCTGAAACTATAGTCTGTGGAACCCCATGTAAATGGACTATCTCCCAAACATAAAACTCTCCCAATTGATCCACTGAGAAAGTCTCCTGTACTAGAAAGAAATGTTCTACCTTTATCATGCAGTAAAAAATCTCTTAGACAACATCATTATTCTAAGGAGACCTTGGAAGAACCACCACAAATTCTATAGTCACGTCATCCCAAATCTATTCTAGAATGGGTGATGGCTGCAATAAACTTCTAGGTCATTGATGCTTAGCCTTCACCTATTGAAATGTGTAACATCGTATCACAAACCCTACTATCTCCTTTTTCATGTCTGACCACCAAAAATGTCATCATAGGTCATGGTACATTTTGGTCACACCTGTATGTATTGCCCACTTTGAGGTATTAAATTCACATAGTATATCCCCACATAATAGCTCCTCCCACATACTCATAGGCATATAAATCTGATTCCTAAAATAGATGATCTCATCCTCATCTATGCTCTAATTGGAAGGTGACTCCCTACCTTCAAGGCTTTCCATTAAGGACAAACATTCTAGATCCTTATATTACCTATCTTTGATCTGTCTCCAAAGTGAAGAACCTACTAAAACTGATTGGAGAGTCATTTGTTCTTGAATATCTTAAACCACAACATGCATATCAACTAGCAAATTCATCATCTTCCACTCATCCCAAGACTCCTGAAATGCCTGAGTCCAAGTTTTCCAACTCAAAGAATTAGTAACATTGTTCTCCCTCTTGGTCATATATGCTAACTAAAAATAGAATGAATGCATATATTTAACCCACATATACTTCCGTATATTCAAATATCATTTGGAGAAGATATAATTTAAGATCTTATGATCAGTATACATAGTAAACTTCTCACCCAATAGATAATGGTTCCAATGTTTTAAATCATAAACAACTATCTCCAAGTCAAGGTAATGTGTAGGGTAATTCCATTCATGAGGCCTCAACTACAAAGAACCATATACCAAAAATTGATCTCCTTGTATCAAAACCTCTCCAAGATATATTCTAGAAGTGTCAAAAAACACCATGTACTCCCCACCTGGCTTGGGTAGGATCAAGATTGGTTCCAATGTCAACCACTTATTCATCTCCTAGAAGACACTCTTTCATTCCTCCTACCATTCAAAATTTATCACCTTCTTGGTTAATTCTGAAAGCTATTCTTCCAAATGAGAAAATTCCTAAATGAATCTCTAATAATATCCAGATAAACCTATAAAGCTATGGATATCGAACATGTTCTTGAGATACTCCCAAGAAACAACTACCTGAACTTTATATAGTTCCACATACATATTCCTTTAAGATGATCTGACCCAAGAAGTGTACTTGATCAATCCAAATTTGAAACTTAGATAAATTGGAGTATATATGATTCTCTCTCAGTGTACTCAGGATGATGTCAAGATGTTGGGAATGATTGTCATGAGTCTTGGAGTACCCCACGATTTAATCCAAAAACACTACCAAAAATTGATACAAGTATGGATGAAATAATCTGTTCATCAGGGCCATAAACATTGAAGACACATTCCTTAATCTAAATAGAATTATGAGAAACTCATAAAGGCCATACATGCTTCAAAAATCAATCCTTGGTATATTAGAAGTTCAAAATATCAAATGATGATACCCTGATCTCAATTAAATATTTGATAAAACACATGCTCCTATCAACTTGTCAAAAAGATCATCGATACACGAAAGAGGATATCATTTCATCACTGTCATCTAGTTCAAATTATGATAATCTAGAAAAAGCACAAAGTATCATCATATTTATTAGAAAAAAATATTAGAGAACCCCAAGGTGGTGTACTCAGTCGGATAAAACCCTTATTCTGCAACTCTTCCATTAGAGTTTTGAGCTCCTAAATCTCTACCGATTCCATTATGTATGGTGGAATAGAAATTGGATCATCCCCCAACATGATCTCAATCATAAATTCGACATCTCTCTTAGGTAGAAAACCTGAGAAGTATTCAAGAAAAAAATCCTGAAACTAATCCACTACTGGTGGAAAGACACCATGCTTCACTCCTCCGTCATCTAGAAACAAACTAGTAACCTAGGTCATAAGCTTCCCAAATTGCTGGGTAATTATCCCTATATGGTCCACCTTGATATCCCAATATCCACAGTGAATATACTTGTCACTATCAGGAGAAATAAAAGTCACTCTCTTGGGGTAATAATCTATGTGGGATTGGTATGCTACTAGCCAGTCCATACCCATGATTAGGTCAAAGCCTGACATGTCAAGGATGTAAATATCACATATAAAACTATACTCCCCAACTTCAAGAGTACACCCCTTGCATAAGAAAATGTCCTTTGATCATACTCCCAATAGTTTATATATCTTTAAAACCTCACTCATGAACTCCACCAAACCATTTACGCGTTATACAGAAATAAAGGAATGGGAGACACTTATATCAAATAAGGCACTAGATAGCATAGAATCTACAATAATAGTACCTCTCTATCGACATTCCAAAATCACTATCCACAAGTGTAGGATGTACGACATGTGAATTTCATTACCCTCTTCCCTGTGATGAAACTTGAGTCCCCTGTGCTACACCACTCTGCTAATATAAGTGCTCTTGCCCAAAAGCATCGCATCCACTGCCTCTACCACCTTATCCAGTAGAACTCCAACTGCCAAACTGATAATGTGTATCAAATCCCTTTCCTACACTCTAGCTCTATTTTTCTACTCCATCACTACCTATCTGTCACAGGTTTCTGTAGAACCTCTATAGATGTCCCATATTTCCATAGCCTCGAAACTCTACAGGTGGTTAGGGGTACTATCTCTAGAAGTATCCCAACCTAACACACTGGTGACAAATCACTCAAGTAAGATCTTGGGCAACTGATCCTTCTGTATGGGTACTCTACTTCCCACTTCCCTAGTTGATACTATCGTAGTGATGCTTCATACTCTTAGAAGTCATACCTCTTGACCATCCATCTAAAAGCACCAATCCTACATTGGAAGCCTCCCTCAAGTCTGCCCTCTCCAGTAAAAGTTATAGGGTGTTGTAAATGTAACTCACATGTCAAGTTAGATATGCTCCCCACAACCCACTCTCGGTCTCTTTCTATAAACAGCATGAAGTGAGAAAAGTTTTCATAGAACTGATCTCCTGATTCCTCACCTGGCACTATCGATGACTTAGGTTCCACTACCGGAGGAACATCTCCATCCATTTTCTCATATCATCCTCTCAAAAAAACTCATCTTGGAGGAATATCTCTACAATTCCAAACACATGATTTAGTAAAAATAACACAGGTTAACACATTTACAGGAAACACAATCTTCCACAAAAAGTTATTTCCCCAAACCCCACCACAAGGTCAAAACCAAGAACTAGTAGAATAAAGGCCTTTATCAACCGCCAAAAGCCATCACTAAAGGGATATAGAGTCTACCTAGCGTCTTCCAAACAATGGATGCTATAGAGGAGTTGGACGTGGTCTATAGCAACCGCCAAAATAGCAGTCACTATAGACCACCTCGGGTTCGGCTATAGCCATCAGAAAATGGTGGTCTCTATAAGGTTTTTTATTTTATTTTCCAAAAACTCACAACAATACAAAAAAACCAATATATTTCAAAAATAAAAAGAAATATTTCCAAAATATCGAAACTCATGGGCACATAAATCTCTTCATCTCATAATTTTCCAAACTCCAAATCCATCATCAAATATAACTGAAGGAAAAAATATAATAAAAAAATCAGTATAAAAAAACATCCCAACTAATAATTGAAATGAAATAACATATTTTAATTCAATATTAGTACAGCAGATAAAAGTTATTTGATTTTGAAAATATATTAATAATTTTGAATAAATTTTTATAAATTTAAAAGTTCTTGTTCTATCTTTATAATAAGAGCACATGTCCAATTGATGTGTTATATACTCCCACACATCACCAATAATAATAAGTTAATTTTGCAATTATTTCATGTCTTTATGAGGTCCTTTGCTATGCAATTGATTGTTAAATGCATGTTTTGATGTTTTATGACACAAAAGTATGTTTTCCATCACTACAGTCAAACAACACCTTCGATTGATATTCCATATACCTAAAAATTTTAAAATTCACTCCACAGTTGTTGTTGCCTGCTTTCATAACATTCCAAGGTCGTTCGTCTGGTTTTGACCACTCGAAACACCTTTTTAAAGGGAAAAAAACCCTTAAAAGCTACATATTCAGTCGTACCACACAGACAACATGTATGATTGATGTGTAATCTCCTCTTACACAACATGAATAACAATTATATGTTTTTACTATGATTTCAAGTCATTATAAAGTTGTTTGTTATGGATCTCACCTTTAAACGTCCGTTTTGGTGTTTTATGTCATCAGAATTTCATTTTCTATCACTGCAATCAAACAACACCTACGATTGATGTACTGTCTATCCAAAAATTTCAAAATTTAATCCATGGTTGTCTTCATCTAATTTCATGACATTTCGAGGACATTCAGCTAGTTTTGACCACCCAACACACATTTTTAAAGGGTGACAAAGCCTTAAAAAACACATATTCAGTCGTACTATGCACACCGCACAACAGATTGATGTGTTGTATATTCATACATGTCATGAATAAAAATTATATTTTTTCCTATGATTTCATATCATTATGAGGCCGTTTCTATAGACCTAACCTTTAAACGCCTGTTTTGGTGTTTTATGACACCAGAATTGCGTTTTCCATCACCGTGGTCGAAAGACACATCCGATTAATGTACCGTCTGGAAGAACATTTAAAAATTCACTCCACGACTATTTTAATCTAATTTAATGGAATTATAAGGTCATTTAGCTAGTTTTGACCACCCAACACACTTTTTTAAAGGGCACAAAACTGTTAAAAACCACATATTTAGTCGTACCGTGCACACCGCATGTCCGATTGACATGTAGTCTCCTCATACACATCATGAATAATAATTAGACGTTTTTATCTGATTTCATGTCTTTTGAGGTCTTTTTTCTATGAATGTTTTTGTTAAACACATGTTTCGATGTTTTATGGCATAAAAAATGCATTTTCTATCACCACAATCAAACAACACTTTCTATTGATGTACCGTCTTCCTAAACATTTCAAAATTCACTCTACGGTTATTGTCGTTTGATTTCATGGAATTTTGAGGTCATTTGTCTAGTTTTGACCACCCGATGCACCTTTTTAAGGGGTGTCAACCCCTTAAAAGCCACATATTCAGTCATACTGTGCAGAACACACATCTTATTGACATGTTGTCTCTTTGTACACATCACGAATAATAATTATATGTTCTTCCTGTGATTTCAAGTCATTATGAGGTTATTTTCTATGAATATGACCTTTAAACGTCTGTTTTGGTGTTTTATGACTTCAAAACTGTGTTTTCTATCACTGTGGTCAAACTATATCTCCGATTGACATATCTTCTGTCCAACCATTTCACAATTCACTCCACGGTTTTTGTTGACTGATTTCATGGTATTCTGAGGTTGTTCGACTAGTTTTGACCACCCGACACACCTTTTGAAAGGGGGTCAAACCCTCAAAAGCCACATATTCAGTCGTACCACACAGACTGGACATCCGATTGACATGTCTTATCCTCATAACTTCAATTGCCTGAAGGCCTTCATTTTTATTGATTTTTGATAATCCATCTTTCAAGGGATGAGGTAGAACCCTAAACAGGCTCGTAGGTGTAAGTATTACATGGACTGTAAGCCTTAGAAGAATTAATTGTAGGTCATTCTAAGGTTTTTTTTCTATGGATCTAAACTTTAAACATCCATTTTGGTGTTTTATGACATTAGAATTGTGTTTTCCATCACCGCGATCAAATAAAACCTTTGATTGATGTAACATCTACTCAAATATTTCACAATTCACTTCATGTTTTTCTTCTTATGATATAATGACATTATAAGGTCGTTCGACTAGTTTTGACTACCCAACACACCTTTTTAAAGGGTGACAAACACTTAAAAAACACATACTCAGTCGTACCGCGCACACTACACATCCAATTGATGTGTCATCTTCTTCTACACATCATGAATAATAATTAGACTATTTTCCTATGATTTTAAGTCATTATGAGGTTTTATTCTATGTATATGACCTTTAAACATCTGTTTTGGTGTTTTATGACACCGAAATTTCGTTTTTTATCACCACTGTCAAACAACACATCCGATTGACGTACCATCTACCCGAACATTTCACAATTCACTCCACGGTTTTTTTGTCTAATTTTATTGCATTATAAGGTCATTCGGATGGTTTTAACCACCTGACACACCTTTCTAAAGGGCTCCAAACCGTTAAAAACACATATTTAGTCATACCGCGCACACTGCACATCCGATTGACATGTCTTCTTCTTATACACATCATAAATAAAAATTAGACATTTTCCCTATGATTTAATGTCTTTACAAGGTCGTTTTCTATGCATCTGACTATTAAATGCATGTTTTGATGTTTTATAACATGAAAAGTGCCTTTTCTGTCACCGTAGTCAAACAAAACCTCTGATTTATGTACCATTTTCCTGAACATTTAAAAATTCACTCCGCGGTTGTTGTTTTCTGATTTCATGGAATTCCAAGGTAGTTCGGCTAGTTTGGACCACCCTATGCAACTTTTTAAAGGGCGACAAACCCTTAAAATACATATATTCAATCATACTGTGCACACCGCATGTCTGACTGATGTGTCGTCTCCTCATACATTCCAAAAATAATAATTAGATAGTTTTCCTATGATTTCAAGTCATTCTGAGGATGTTTTCTATGGATATGATCATTAAATGTCTGTTTTGGTGTTTTATGACACCATAATTGTATTTTCCATCACCACAGTCAAATTACACCTCAAATTGACGTAATTTATATCTGACCATTTCAAAATTCACTCAATAGTTATTTTCATTTGATTTCATGGCATTATGAGGTTGTTTGGTTGGTTTTGACCACCCGACACACCATTTTAAAGGGCACAAAACCCTTAAAAGCCACATATTCAGGTGTAATGCACACACCGCACATCCAATTAAAATTTAATCTCCTCATAAACATCAAAAATAATAATTAGATGGTTTTCCTATTATTTCAATTCATTATGAGGTCATTTGCTATGGATCTGACCTTTAAACATCTGTTTTGGTGTTTTATGACATCAGAATTGCATTTTCCATCACCATGGTCAAAAAAAACCCCAGATTGATATACCATCTACCCTAACATTTGATAATCCACTCCAAATTTGTTGATTTCTGATTTAATTACATTCTGAGGTCATTCGGCTGGTTTTGACCACCCGACACACCTTTTTAAAGGGCGACAAACCCTTAAAAACACATATTCAGTTGTACCACGCACAATACATGTCTGATTGAAGTTTTATCTCCTCATACATGTCACAAATAATAATTATACTATTTTACTATGATTTTGAGTCATTATGAGGTTGTTTTATATGTATTTGACCTTTAGACGTTCGTTTTGGTGTTTTATGACACCCGAATTGTGTTTTCCTTCACCGTGGTCAAACGACACATCTGATTGATTTACCTTATACCCAACCATTTATAAATTAATTACACAGTTTTTTGTCTGATTTCATGGCATTCCAAGGTCTTTCAACTAGTTTTGACCACCCGACGCACCTTTTTAAAGTGCACCGAACCGTTAAAAACCACATAGTCAGTCGTACTGTGCACACCACATTTCTAATTGACATTTCATATACATGTACACTTCAAGAATAATAATTAGATGGTTTTACTATGATTTTATGTCATTATGAGGTCATTTTATATGAATCTGACCGTTAAATGCATGTTTTGATGTTTTATGACACGAGAAGTGCATTTTCCATCACCACAGTCAAACGACACCTACGATTGACATACTTTCTATCTGACCATTTCAAAATTTGCTCAAAATTTGTTGTCTTCTAGTTTCATGGTATTTTGAGTTATTTCGGCTGGTTTTGACCACTGTACGTACCTTTTTAAAGGGCGTAAAACCCTTAAAAACACATATTCAGTCGCACCATGCACACCACACGTCCTATTGATGTGTCATCTCCTCATACATGTCACAAATAATAATTAGATAGTTTTCCTGTGATTTCAAGTCATTATAAGGATGTTTTATTACTTGGTCATCTTTATATAGAAAATTGTTAAAGTTTACTAATGTAAATTGAAAGTTATCAACTTTAGTTCAATTAACCAGATCGACCCAATTACACCTTAACAATACGTGTTTTAAGAAACAACCATAAATAACCTCAATAATATCCCTTAGAAATCTATAATAATAATCCTCATCAATAAATGAACAACCAAAACCACTATTTTTCATGGCTCGGTTCATTTCAACATCGCTAATTCAAAATTGGAATCCATTAGCATCCAAATACTTGTAGCAACGAGCTGTAATAAATGGGTCATCGACCAGTTGGTTGAGTTCATTGCTCACAGTATGGGTACTTAAATCAAGCATCTTTTGAATTTTTAAATTTCACATATTTAAATGGATAAAATATTATGAAAATACAACTAAGTTTCACTATAAAAATATTAAATCAATTATTTATACGTACATGAATCTTGAACCACTCATGAAATGTGTTAAAATGATGTTTTTGGATTTGATACTCAGTTGCACGAGGCCTTTCACATTTCAAATCAATGATATGCATCCTAAATGAAAAGACAATAAAATTTAAGTAATAAAATAAATATATAAACATAAGGCACATCAACTATGAAACTTACTATATTAATGGAATAACTGATTGAGTATTGAAAAACATGTATCGATGAGCTTGAACCCACTCATCGTTGTGCATATCAAATGTTATCCCTTCTCCAATTGTACCATCATAATTCTGGGAGGGTTTATCTAACTTTGTTTCAACCTCATCAATATATGAAGCACAAAAATTAGTACACTCATCCATTAAATATCCCTTGGAAATTGAAGCTTCCAGATGAGCTTTGTTGCACACATACCATTTAAATGTATTTAAGTATCACTCTATTGGATACATCCACCTGAATTACATGGGACCACTAGAAATTACTTCACTAGTTAAATGCACAGTCAAGTGAACCATGAAATCAAAAAAGATGGCCCAAATAGTTTCTCTATGGGAAATAGTGCAAGTACAATCTTATCCTACTTCCTTTTTAAATTATTCATGTGATGATTCCTTAAATAGTGCTATCTAAAAAAATTATAAACTTCAATTAATGGATCAACAACCTAGGTAGGTAAGCAATCAAGGATTGTTATAGTAATTAACTATTGAAGCAGAATATGATTATCATGACTTTTCAACCCCTGTAATGTCATTCCCATCATAATAACACACTTGGAAATATTAGATCAATAACCATATTTCACCTTGATGGTCTTCAAAATTGATAGAAATTTTTCTTTCTATTTTTTACTCATTGTGTGTTGTGCATCAGGCATGTATGCCCGATTACCATCACCCAACTGTAAATGCAAAGGTTTTCTCAATCCCATTTCTTGAAAATCATGTCGAACATTAGCACTATCATTTGATTTCCATTTTATGCCTAAAATGGTGCACAATATATTATCACATACATTTTTTTCAATGTGAATCACATCCAAATTATATCTTAAAATATTATATTTTGAATAAGGCAATTTTAAAAAAATACTTTGTTTCTTCCAATTATGATTACACTGTCTATTTGTAGTAGGAATAGAAGGCAATGCAAGAGCTAATAAATCTTGAAAATCATACATTGTATGGATGTTTTCATGATCAAGTTGTGAACAAATTTGAACCTCAGACATTATTTATGGTGATGGGTCATGATCTTTATTCCCATCAAAGAACACACGGTCTTTTTTGTAGCTGTGAAATGGATGAAGAAAGTTTCTGTGACCAAGATATTCCAACTTTCTATAGTTCTTAAGCCATATATATTTCTTACATTTATTACAAGAAGGGTAGGATAATTCTCCTTTTATACTCCAACCTGATAAGTTAGCATATGTTGGGAAATCATTAATTGTCCATAACAAAGTGACTCAGAGTCTAAACATTTCATTAGATACCAAGTCAAAAGTCATTACACCATATTCCCAAAATTCTTGTAGCTCATCAATCAAAGGTTTCATATAAACATAGATTTTATCACAAGGTCATCTCGGTTCATTAATTAGAGTTGAAATTAGCCAAAATGTTTGCTTCATACATACCTATGGGGGATGGTTGTATGGAACCAACACCACATGCCACATACTATGTGTCGCACCAAACATGGACCTAAATGGGTTACAATCTTCTACTTCCAAACCCAGTCAAACATTAAGATCATCCCGGGAAAAGTTTGGGTGTCTTTGATCAAACTCCTTCCATGCCAAATAATCTCCTGGTTGAGTTAATTTATCAACCTCTTTATTTTTCTCTGAATTCCAAGTCATCAATTTAGAAATTTTAGCTGACATGAAGAATCTATTTAGTCTCGGTTTTAGTGGGAAATAATTCATCTACTTATCAAAAACTTGTTTAACTTGATTCAAGACCCTTCCAGGAAGAATTTGACTACCATGATTAATATCATCATCCATCCACATGGATTTATAGTAAAAAGTACAAGTATTTAATTGTGAGTTCTCTTTTCTGAACAACATACAATTATTGTGGTACAAATCAATAGTATTATATGTAAAACCAAGGTCATTGGTCAACTTGAGAGATTTATAGAATGAATTTGGAATCTTCTCTCTAGTAGGGAGTACCTTCTTCAACAATACCAACAATATTTCGAATGAGGTGTTTGAAGACTAATTACAGGTATTCAGGTGTAACAATTCAACAATGAATGAAAATTTACTAAATTTAGTGCATCCATGATATAATTCAGTATAAACGTCATCAAGAACTTCAATGAATTTCAATGATTCTCCATCTGCAGAATAATGGGGATTACTCCATCCAACGTCATCATTGAAAAAATTACTGTCTTCAGGTTGAAACTACCACATCATATCATTGAGCATTATGTTCATTAGATCAACTATTTTCAAATAAACATATATATGAATACTTTCTGATTACTGACATGAAATATACTCTTCTCTATGACATGTACATGCCTTATAGTTTTTCAAAAACCCATTCAAAAACATATGTTCTCTAAACTATCTCATTTGAAGAGATATCTATTTGCACATTTTTTTCATGGACAACTAATCAAATCACTTTGAAATATGGTGTTGAAATCTATAAATTGCTTAATCCCCTCATAATATTTAGAATATAACCTATCTTGCATATCAATCTATCCCTTATCCATATTTTTATTTAATAGAAAGAAAATAATTGAAATATCTTATTTAAATTCTAAAAAACTCATATCATTAAAACTTATGAACCAATGAGTTCAAATCTATTTTAAGGACAAATAAATAAAGGGTATTGGTTTTGGTTATATTGTGAAATCTCTATATATATTGTGATATACTTCCACAAGGAGGAAATAATTGATAAAAGTGGTGTGATTCCATTATAAAAAACATACGAGAGAAGATCAGATCACTTTTGTAATATATGAATCCTTCACCTGTGTAATCCCTGGAACCCTTTGATATGTGAAAATTAAATATTCATTTATTATTATTCCATGTATTATGTGTTAAAAATATAGTGGTATGTTTTGGTGTTTTATTTTCAAGTTCAAGTTTTCAGATCACCTATGTGGTGGTGCAGGTAGATATCTTGGATTAATGCTGCTATGTGCAATAATGTTGTTGTCTGGATCGTATGTTGTGAAGAAAGTATGTTTGTAGATAACACCATCACTAAAAATGATTATGTGATGTGTAATATGGGTGGTGGGTGTTATGAGAGATTTCTTAAACTAACATGATTTCATGAAAATATTTATTTCTAAAGGAAATGTGTTTCAGAACAAGAAATATATCTAAAAAGTGGTGATTTAAGACCAAACTGTGATGGGAAAAGTATCATAAACAATATGACATGATTTTAGTGATTCCATATTAAAAAGGGAGAAAATTTTAATCTTGAAATATAAAATAGTTCATTGATAAAGTCTATATCACACTTCAAACTTGACATGGATAGTTAAGTTAGGGAACAATGCACTGTAGGTTCAAGATATTTTAGAAAAGTGTATGGAATATAGCATGATGAACTTCATAATAACTTCTTGACAGTACCATATTGATGTTATCTCAACTCTGGTATATAAATATTTCAGAAACACAATCACTAATATATTTCCATCTTCTTATAGTATACCTTTAGGTGAAAAATCCTTCAGTCTATCACTTATAGGTTTCTACTTCATGCTCAATGATACAAGAACCCCTGATTCTGAAATCCAAATTTCATTGCCTCACTCAATACTTATTTTCATGAATGAGATAATAAATTTAGGAAGTCAAAGAAAGAATTACATGTATGGGACTCGACCGCGATTAAATGGGGGGAACTGGATTGTGGATCCATGATGGTGTAGGAGCTAGAAGACAGGGGTTCGATGGCTAGGCTTGATAGGGGTAGGATGACTTGACAGGGGAGAGACTTCTTGATGGAGGTGGGGGGTTCTACAGCGGGGAACGAAGAGCCGATAGGGTTCAACAGAGGTAGGATGGGAGGGTTCGATGGTGGGGGTACAATGGGGTTGGGAGGGTTCTATGACGGCGGGACTGTCCGATGGCGCTGTGTGGAGACAGGGTCGTGAGGGTGTCCCGGGGGTGTCTCGGGGTAGCAGGAGGGTGAACAAGAGGGGATAGGGTCATGGGGTTAGGTAAGGGAGAATGGGTGGGAGAGGAAAAATTAGGGTAGGGGGTGTTAAAAAATATAGTGACTGCCAAATGGCGATCACCCAAAGTGACCCTCCACAAAAGCTTAAATTTCTACTAGTGAAGGAACTATCTATATCCTTAACCATCCTACACCTAGGTCATGGTTAAATAGGGTAAACTCTTTCTCATATTCAAATTTCTCAATTAGACACCCAATTATTTAAATTTTATATAATTTTACAATTATCAATTTCATACTAGGAATATTTTCATTTCCATTTCACAATCAAGGAAAAATAGTTCAAGTTCAACAACTTACCCAAAACCCATTTTCCTGTGTGTGCTTAAAATGATGCATGTCACAAAAATAATCATGTGTGCCTAGAATGAGGAAGTTATACCCAACTCTCATGCCATACTGGGCCACAAGTCAAATATCAACAAATATCTAAAACAAAAATCACATCACACAACAAGTGTATCAACCAAGGTGAAATAATATTCAACTATAACAAAAAATACCAATAAAAATCATCCCACCCTGTGTACTTAGGTTCTCCCCCGTACATGGGTTAGCTACTCCCATGAATGAGATTATAACCAAGGCCCAACTCTTCCTAGTCTTCTATCTACCTTTCCAAAATAGTAATATATAAGAAAAGAAAATAAATCTGGGCTCTGATACCACTTTATGACATCTCGGCCAGGGTGCCCCACATCGGTTCCCTGAGCCAGTGGGCCACATGACCACAAGCACGCCTCCTCGTATGCCAGAGGTTTATAACTAAAAGAGAAGGTCTAATATCAGACATGGGGAAACTATACCATCTTTATCAGAGTAGTGCACCAGTGGAAATAAATACACAATAACCAAAGAATGATATAACATAACCTGAACAATCCAGTATCACAAGATGACCAAAATTAGAAATGAAATATCAAAACTAAACAATAGATATTCCATGATAATGTACATGCAAAGTTTCAAACTACAACTCAAAAATAAGCACACTAACAACTCCCAAGTTGGTCCTAAAACCATGTCTAGTTCCCTCATCCATGATCCATCCCGACTAAGCCATCTAACATAGGGAATTTTACCTTATCCTGTCTAGAAACTGTGATATCTATTCGGGTACTAATTAGGCAGCCCAAGTAGGGTGTGAGTATAACTTAGTAGGCTACCACCAACAACATCTAAAATAATATCCAGTCAGTAAAAAGTGCATGAAGTTTTATAAAGAATACATAAAAGTAATATAGTAAACAATTTAAACTTATTAAATTACTCTTTATTTAACTACATAACACTCGGGTTCCCAAGGACACCTAAACTCTCAATACCTACTTCATCCCATGTCAGAGTCTGAACTATCCCTAAGGTATATCATATATTTGAATTCTCGTGTTACCATACATTAACACAATTCACATATGAATTCCACTATTAACATTAATCATCTCAATTCACACTATGGGATTTTGATGCAGCATACCATATCCCACAAAAAATTATCACATGTGAATTACATTGTTACCATTCAACATTTCTTTTCAAACTATGAGATTTTGATGCAATATATCATTCCCCACACAAAATTATCACATGTGAATTCCATTGTTACCATTCAACATTTATTATCACACTATGGGATTTTGATGCAGCAATCCATGTCCCACACACGATTACCACATTAATTAATTAATCACATACAACAATTACACATACTCATTATTCCATTAATTAATTCAACAGTTAATCAATCACATCAATTCTATTAATTAATTCAATAATTAATTATTCTAATTCACAATTCCCATATCCATAATTAATTCAATAATTAATTATTCATCTTAACAATCTCAATATCTCATAATTAATTCAACAATTAATTATTCATACTCACAATCTCAATATCACATAATTAATTCAAAAATTAATTATTCATACTCACAATCTCAATATCTCATAATTAATTCAACAATTAATTATTCATACTCACAATCTCAATATCTCATAATTAATTCAAAAATTAATTATACAACTTCACAAAATCAAGGTATCATAATTAATTCAACAATTAATTATTCAATTCAAAAAACCCCAATTACCTCATAATTAATTAATAAATTAATTATTCATAATCTAAAATCACAATATCCCCAATTTCACATTTTCCTCAATTAATTAATTCACCAAATTAATTAATTCAATCAAGAAATAAATTGATATAAATATATTACAAGTTCTACAATTATATTCAGATAATTGTAATCAATAATTTGGGATTTAGATTATAGAACATATACCTAAAAATTGATGAAGAACACACACCAATGGGAAACCCCAATTTGAGTAGAATAACGATGAAGAATGAGATCTGGATCTGGAACCCTAATTTATGATTGAACAATAAAGATCCCAAAATTCTAGATCTAGATCCAACAACCATAGATTTAGATCTATCAAAAAGGATTAAATTCCATCTAAAAGATGAGGGAGATATGAGAGAGAATAAGGAAACCACACGAGATTAGATCATCTTACCAGGTGGGGTAGAGATATTCAATCCGCCCTTCGATTCACCAAGAACCGAGGCCGGGAAAGCTTGAAATGCATATGAGAACCTCTAAAAATGATAGAAAATGAGTTGGTCTGAGTGGGGGTTAATTTTGGGTTAATTAAGGGGGTTTGGGAAATTTTAAATCTAATTTATGGATTAATTTTAAATCGATTAGATTATTTGTAGGACAAAGGCACATGGTTTACCAAATTGGGCGCCTTAAACATGCACCTCTTCTAGGGGGTGCACAGTTTCCCATTTTAGGGTGAACTATTTAACAAACCATGCACTAGACATAAAAAACCACTCTATCTAGAGTTTCATGGTTTACTAGGCTAGGGCGCATAGTTAGGGAAAATTGGGATCCAATTGTGCACTTCCCTCTTTCTTCCATTTTATCAAATTTTCACCCAAACACACCCCAAGGTAAAACCCAAATGAAAATTACTCAACACAAGCAAAAGAGGGCCTGTAAATGAGCCCAAGAAATCTTCAAAAATTATTGGGGTTTTACATATGTAATGGTAAAAAAAAACTTTTACCGGTTAAGTATTGGTAAACTATAGTTAAGTAAGCATAAATCAAAGTTAATTAAGGGTAAACTAAAGCAAAGTAAGGGTAAAAAAATAATTAAGGGTAAACTAAAGTTATGTAAGGGTAAAAAAAGTTAAGTATGGGTAAAACAAAGCTATATAAGTATAAAATAATGTTATGAAAGTGTAAAAATAAGTTAATTAAGGGTAAAATAGTGTTATTTATGGGTAAATAGAAACTTATATAGGTTAAGTAAGGGTAAAATAAAGTTAAGGGTAAAAAATTTAAGTAAGGATAAACTAAAGTTAAGTAAGGGTAAAAAGAAGTTATGTAAGGGTAAAAAAATCTAGGTAAGGGTAAACTAAAGCTATATAAGGGTAAAAAAATTCAAGTAAGGTTAAAACAAATTTATATAAGGGTAAAAAAAGTTAATTAATGGTAAAACAAAGTTATGTAAGGGTAAATAGAAGTTAAGTAAGGGTAAGAAAAATTTATATACGGGTAAACTAAAGTTATGTAAGGGTAAAATAAGTTATGTAAGGGTAAAACAAATTTATGTAAGTTTAAATAGAAAGTTATACAATTTAAATAAGGGTAAAAAAGTTAAGGGTGAAACAAAGTTAGTTAAAGGTAAAGTAATGTCATGTAAGGGTAAACCGAAGTTAAGAAAGGGTAAAACAAAGTTATATAAGGGTAAATATAAGTTATGTAAGGGTAAAACAAATTTAAGGGTAAATAGAAGTTAATTAATGGTAAAAAATAGTTATGTAAGCGTAAATTAAATTTATGTAAAGGTAAACAGAATTACAGTAAGGGTAAAACAAAGTTATGCAAGAGTAAATAGAAACTTGAACTGGTTAAGTAAGGATGGAATAAACTTAAAGGCAAAAACGTCAAGTAAGGGTAAAAATAAGTTATGTAAGGGTAAAAATAAGTTATGTAAGATTAAAATAAAGTTATGTAAGGGTAAGAAAAAGTTAAGGGTAAAAAAGGTTATCTAAGGGTAAACAAAAGTTAGGTAAGTGTAAAAAAGTTATATAAGGGTAAACTAAAGTTATGTAAGGGTAAATAGAAGTTAAGTAAGTGTAAAAAAAGTTATGTAGGGGTAAATAGAAAGTTTTACATATTAAGTAATGTTAAACTAAAGTTAAGTAATGTTAAAACAAAGTTAAGTAAGGATAAACTAAAGTTATGTAAGGGTAAATAAAGTTAAGTAAGGACAAAATGAAGTTATATAAGGGTGAATTAATGTTATGTAAGGGTATACATAAGTTAAGTAAGGGTAAAAAAGGTTATCTAAGGGAAAATAGAAACTTCTAAAAGTTATGTAAGGGTAAAGTAAAATTGATTAAGGGTTAAATAAAGTTAAGTAAGGGTAAAATAAAGTTATGTAAGGATAAACATAAGTTAATTAAGGGTAAAACAATGTTATGTAAGGGTAAAATAAAGTTATATATGGGTAAAAAAAGCTAAGTAAGGGTAAAAAAGTTATGTAAGGGTAAATAGAAACTTTTATAGGTTAAATAAAGGTAAAATAAAGTTAATTAAGGGTAAAAAAACTATGTGACGGTAAACTAATGTTAGGCTAGGGTGAGAAAAGTTAAGGGTAAAACAAAGTTATTTAAGGGTAAAATAAAGCTATATAAGGGTAAAAAAGTTATTTAAGGGTAAAAGAAAGAAATTTTAGGGTAAAATAAATTTATATAAGTGTAAATAAAATTTAAGAAAGTGTAAAAAAAGTTATATAATGGTAAAAAAACTTGTACAGGTTACGTAAGGGTAAAATAAATTTAAGTAAGCGCAAAAGAAAGTTGAGTAAGGGTAATCTAAAGTCATGTAAGAGTAAAAAAAAGTTAAGTATGGGTAAAACAAGGTTATTCAAGGTTAAAATAAATTTATTTATGGGTAAAAATAAGTTAATTAATGTAAAACAAAGTTTTGTAAGGGTAAATAGAAACTTTTACAGGTTAAGTAAGGGTAAAATAAAATTAAGTAAGGGTAAAAAATGTTAATTATGGGTAAACTAACGTTATATAAGGGTAGAAATAAATTAAGTAAGGCTAAAAAAAGCTATGTAAATGTAAAATAAAGTCACATAAGGGAAAAAAAATTAAATAAGGTTAAAACAAAGTTATGTAAGAGTAAGAAAAATTTATATAAGGGTAAAATTAAGTTAAGTAAGGGTAAAACAAAGTTATGTAAGGGTATAATAAAGTTATTTATGGGTAAATAGAAGTTAATTAAGGGTAAACAAAGTTATGTAAGGGTATAATAGAGTTATTTATGGGTAAATAGAAGTTAAGTAAGGGTAAAAAAAGTTATGTAAGGGTGAATTAATGTTAGTCAAGGGTAAAGAAAGTTGAGTAAGGGAAAAATAAAGTTATGTAAGAGTAAATAGAAGTTAATTAAGGGGAAAAAAGTTATGTAAGGGTAAAATAAAGTTTTGTATGGGTAAACATAAGTTAAGTAAGGGTAAAAAAAGTTATGTAAGGGTAAACTAAAACAAATTCACATAATATTAACATATAAAAAATTATAAATATAAAATATATTAACATGAAAACTCTAAAATTTTGTAGCACGTACTTAGTTTAAAATAATATTAACATATAAACATGTAAATAGACTCATTTAATATGAACATAAATCATTATTAACTATAAATTGTAACTAAAACGGTGAGAATGTAATGAAAATAAATATAAATAAACTTTAATATCCATAAATTCCCAATATAAATCAAATATAATAAAAAATAAACCAAAAGCGAATAGTGTTACCCTAATAAACATGAACCAACCGAATATAAATAATATTAAATAGAACTAAAATAAATACAATTAATCCTTAAATTAACTAAAGTGTGAAAATTTGTATGAAATAAATCTAAATCATATGATGTATTAAATAGAACTAAAACTAAAACATGAATTGAATGAAACTAGAATGACTAAAATCAAACTAATCCAAATTGAATTGATCCATACTTAGTAGAACCAATACAAAATGAATTTGACCAAATATAATAATAAAAATATAATCTAAATATAAATTCACTAAAATAATCTAAATTTTTTTCATTTTGGTTTGATTGATTATAGTTTCACATAATTAGGGATAATGCAATACATTTCTGTGAAATTTAATTCAATTGGTTTTGGTTATTATCAATTAAATTTTGGTTATAATGAGTTAATCTTGTTCAAAAATTAAATATTATTGAATAATGGTTTTTTACATTAAATTTCATTATATATGGTGGTATTGAACATTCAAGGACATGTTCCTTAAGGAAAATTGTTTTTCTCAAGAAGAAAGAATAAAAACAGAAGTGTGGTAAACGAAGAGACATAATAACATATTGTAATTTTTACTCTATTGATTTAAAATTTCAATATCTATTTTGTAACTCAATAGTTCATTTATATTTAATATATATAATGATGCCTACACACTCTCTAGGTTAGATTAATCCATCTCCTAGGGTTTCTTATTCCTCTTAACAACATCAATCATACCCATTTGGCCTCACCAAAGGAGGGTTTTTGGTGGCCTCATTAATTAGTTCCCTGACTGATCTAGAGGTAGCTATGTCTACTTATCTTCTCTGAATATTTTCTCAATTATATTCTTATTTGAGTCATTTGATGGAAATTTTGGGTTCTTCCCTTACTATGAATCCTCCTTGGCCACCATAATCCCTGGATATGGTTCTGATTTAGTCTCTCTTAGCTTGGATTGACATATGTGTGATGGTCTAGGGATATTTCCCATGGATGTGGTTCAGAGTTTAGGTAGTGGATGATTGTCATATTTTTTCTATTTGGTGCTTTCCTGAGTGGTGAGACTTGATGGTCAAGTAGTGGATTAACTTCTTTAAGGTAATGATTATTGGTGGTATAGTGGTGTATAGTTCGAGTGACGAACAAGTCTTATGCTTGGTCTATTATGGAAAGCTCAATGGATAAAGATGGGGATCACGTAGAAGATTGATGTAAGACAGGAATGCCGATGGAATTTGGTCGTTGAAATATTTTAGGAGGGTTAAAATTGGTTTTTTTTCTTTTTTTGAAGATATTATTTGGTGGTTTCAAGCTCTTCTTATTTGAGTTTGTTGTCTACTATTTTATGAACTATTGTTTGGGACTATTTATATTTTAGGGTATATATTTCTTTGCGAGCATTGAACTATTATTCATTTCATTTGGAAAGCAATGGAGAATTTTGTAGGTGTCTTTGGTGGGAGATATTAAAAAAGGTATGGGTATGATAACACCCATCATTCAACCATTTTTCATCTATTTTGATGGATGAATGGGCACCTTACCATCAAATTTTGCACAATGTATTCAATTTGGTTTTTCATTGAATGAGGTTGACATTGAAATGAGTTAATCATATGCTTTATTGGGTGGGTGGATTGAAATAGAAAAAGGTGTTTTGTCACCTTCCATCCAACTCTCCTCTACATGTCAGTGTTGGTTGGAGGGGTACTCTTCCATGTTGTGCTGGTCCAGCACAGTGCAACTTCTTGTTGGCAAGGGGGGAGATGCTTCATCATCAACTGATTTCACTATGGCGTTGTCTAGTGATGGGGTGAAGAGGTTTTTTCTAGTGAATGTATTGATGTCTGATTCCCTTTCTAATCTCAAGACCTTTAATGTAGCACCCCATTACCTTTCTATTAGGTATGTTTTTAACCTTTGTTTTACTTTTCCTATTTCATTGGTTGAGTAATGCCGAGAAGGAATTGGGAGGATACTTGTAGTGGTGAAGTCAGAGATTTGTTGTAATTTTCAGCATGAAACCTATAGTTTTTTATTTTACTTGGGAAATTACATGACATGTAATGGGAATACACGATGTGTAATGGGGTTACATGCCATGTAAATTCTCAAGGGTTGGTTTTTAGAAAGCGGTTCAGATGAGATTATTATTTCATCAGTACAGACTTACTTTATCTCGACCTAGAGGCTCTTACTAGGAAATTTTGGGTGAATATATCCAATTTAGATAACTCCATTCAATAATTTATCACTATTTTGGTTGGATAGCTTCTCTCCAAATTCTTTTCATTCCATTACTTCCAAAGGTTATTCTCTTGGTTTTTGGTCACTATTGTTGAAAGTAGCTTGTTTTTTACCATTTTTAGGTTGGCGTTTCTATAAAATGAGTTAATTTAATAAATTTAATGTTGTTATTGATAAATTCCTTTGGGTTGTTCATTTATTTGAAATGATAAATTGTTTCAAATGATTTCTTGGAAAGGAAAATGTTTTCAAAAAGGGGGTTTTACTTTGGAAATGGATTTTCTTGATTTGGAAATGAGTTTTCAAAATCTTAATTAGATTTAATTGGATTTGATTTTTTTTATGAAATTGTGATCATGGTTTTGAAAATGTATTGAAAAATTGAATATTGGGAACCTTGGGTGCATCAAGAAAGAGACACGGGTATCCTTAGTGTGTGTTGCACTACTAAGAGGTAGCCTTTTGTGATATTGACCACAAAGACTCGATATATGTTGGATCTAATGTATACATGTTTAGGCTTGTGAGTGTCTAGTATGCAGTGTTTCATAGGCTAGATCCCAATATGTGAGGTGCTTTATCATTTGTGGTTATTTATAACACGATTTTTTTTATCATGGATTATTGCTCATGGATATGAGGTTTTATCACATAGATTCTCATGATAGGTTGTTTCATGGATATGTGTTTACCTATTTACCTCTTAATGCATGGATATAATTTCCTATTTTATCACTTCTACTTGTCATATTTTTGGTTTAAGAATATGAAATACTTTTATGAAAACCAAATGGAAAATGATTTACAACTAGATTTATTTTATGAAAATTCTTTATAAAATTATTTTATTTTAAAACCTATAGTTATTTTATTCTTGATATTAGACCTTTTATGAAAACTGTGGTGGTATTCTAATAGGGTTTGGCTCACACTGTAATTATGACTTTGGGTGTTTGTAGATGTTTTATTGCAGGATTCAGGTAAATGGAAGAGAATCTTGTAGTATGATGGCTTCTTTTATTGCTGCTGCTTTCAGTTCGCGTTGGTCTGGAGGTGATTGTGGGTTACTTGGAGTTTTGACATAATTTCTAGTTTATCCTATTTTGGATTGGATTGTATATTTTTATGGTATCTCGTCTGTTTTCACTTTGTACTATTATTGTATGTCTTATTTTGTTTATTTTTAGCATTAGTTTTATATTCTATTTTACTCATATCATGTGACAGACTAACTCAAGAGGATCATCTAGTTGACTCGGGTTGGTTTGTTACAATTTAGTATCAGAGGGAGGTTCCTCAGGCTAAAGTGTGTTAGAACTGCCTGAGTTTGGTTCTGTTTCTTGGGTAGATTGGGGTTAGGACCATTAGAATTCAGATAGTAGTTGCAGAAAAGGGTCTTTTACAGCTCACTTCAGTGACTGAAACTGAGTTACCATGAGCGGTTAAGGATTTTTACCATGTTTGAGACTCAGAGTTTAAGTTCATTTGAATGAATTTAATGGGAAGTTTATTTATATTGTAGTTAATTTTTAAGTAAGGTTTTCATGGCTACTTTAAATTCATAATGTTTTAAATCTTTGTTATAAATACCTAAAGTTGGTCCCATGATTTTGGAATTTTCTCTAGACTGATTGGTTTTTGTATTTTGTTAGAGAATGCCTTTGAGAAGAGATCTTTCAAATATGAGAGAGGAAGCTGTGAGATAGGTTCCATAGGTAATCCCTCTAGTAGACCCTAATTTGGTATAAGTAGTTATCCACACTGTTCAAACTCTGGTTCAAGTAGGTGTCGGGAACCTTGGACATGAATTAGATCATGGATTGGAATTTACTAAGAAGCATCCACCCATATTTCATGGTGAGAAAGGACCCGAGAATCCAAGGAATGGCTTGAGAGGATATAAAGGATATTCATCTTATTGAAGACTCATGAAGACTATAAGGTGGGTTTTTCCATGTATATACTCGAGGGATCATAAAGGAGATGGTGGGACCCTATTGTGAAATCTAAGTTGCATGAGGATCTTACCTGGGATTCTTTCAAGAAAATATTTAACCAGTTTTTTTTATCCTGAGACATTGCATGTGATGAAGACCCATGAGTTTCTAACCATAGAGTAGGGGGAGCGTATCATTATAGAGTAATCTACCCATTTTTCTGAGTTGGTGCATCTGACACTAGAGATTGTCACTAATGAGTACCATAAGGCTTGGGGGTTCGAGTTTGGATTGAGTCCTAATATTTGTTTGATGTAGATACTTATGTGCCTTTAGAACATTGTGTAGCTATTTTAAAAGTTATATTTAGTTGAGACAAAAATAGTTGGGAAGACAAGTTTGGGTGGATCTTTAGTTGATTTAGTGGTTAGTCAAAGTGTACCTTCATGCTAGAAAATGAAGCGTATGTGTGGTCAATTTTCATTAGGACCAGTCTTAGGAGAGACGACAAGGCATCAATAGTTTCTTTTTTGCTACCTATGTGGAAGGAGAGGTCATACCAAGACTAAATATGTGGAGGCTTCTAAGTCATTTCATTATTTTGGATGATCTGTCCATTTATAGTGATTTTGTGAAAAGGTATCTCAGGGGAGTAGGGAAGGATCCACTCTCACCAAGGGTTCATAGGTTCATGCAGATGATAAAAGGGAGGTGGGTCTAATCCTCAGTCTAAGGGAGATGTTCATGTGTATAATACTAAATAATTTTATGTATTATAGTATGTTCTAGAGGAATATGAAGCAGGGCCAACAACTATTAGAGATACAATGTTTATTTCATATTCTATGGTGACATATTTGTTTGATATGAGTGATACTCATTTTTTTATATTTTAAAATTTAGTCGACATGTTGGGATTGAATTTATACCTTATTACATTCTCATTGGATCTTTCTATTCCTTTGGGAAAGAGGTCCGAATAAGGTTTCAGATGTCCCATGTGTTGGATGATGATAGCCGACTTTGTGGTGGAGTGTAAATTATTTGTCCTTAATCATGACATCTTTGAATTGATTATCATCATGGATTGGATGATCAGTGTTAATACCCATATAGGATTTTATCTTCATTCAATTCAGTTCTTATCTTCCAATAGTTTCACTCATGTTTTCTAGGGTGATTGGGACTCTAGATCGATAAGGGAAGGGCCTGTTGTTTCATCTGCTGGGGTAATCTCATGAAAGTTGTCAAAGATGTTTCTTGATTTAGTTACCCCTTAATTGGGTAGTAAAATTATTATAGTTGTGTATGAGTACCCTAAGGTCTTTCCGGATGATTTTTCTAATTTACCACCACTGAGAGAGGCCGAGTTTACTATTGAATTTCTCCCTAGTACGATGCCCATTTCAATTCCATCTTACCATATAGCACCTACTTAGTTGGGGGAACTTAAGGTCCATCTTGAGGAAATAGAGGCTAAAGGATTTATTCATCCTAGCATGTCACCATGGGATTTACTTGTTCTATTTTATAATAAGGCATATGGGATCCTTATACTTTGTGTTAATTGTCAAAAGTTGAATTAGGTGACCATTAGGAAAAAATATCATTTTTCAAGGATTTATGATCTCTTTGATCATCTTAAAGTGGATATTTGGTTTTCTAAGATTGACCTGAATTCAGATTATCACCTTTTGAGAGTTTAAGAAGAGGATAAACCTAAGAAAACATTTAGGATTCAATATAGGAATTTCAATTTTCTGGTTATACCATTCGGTCTCACTACTGCTCCTACAATGTTTATGGATTTAATGAACCAGATCTTTCATCAGTTCTTGGACACTTTTGTTGTTGTGTTGGTGGATGATATTTTGGAGTACTCCAAGTCATTAGAGTTGTATATATACCATTTTGATATCATTCTTCAAACATAGAAAGAATATATTCTATATGGTAAGATTTCAAAGGGTGAGTTTTGGATCTAGGAAGTAAATTCTCCTGGTCATGTGACATCTAAGAGGGTTGTATCATTATATACTAAAATGGTACAGGTAGTTATGTCCTGGGAGAGGCCCAAATATGTGTTTGAGATCCTAAGATTCTTGGGTTTGGATGGTTATTATAGATAGTTTTTTTTGGTACTTCTCCAATCTCTAGTCTTCAATGAAATCTTTAACTCATAATGGTATAAATTTTGAATAGAATGACAAGTATTGGAGATATTTTGAGGATATTAAGGTGATGTTGAATTTACCACCGATTTATATTCTTCTCAAACCATTATTGGGTTATGGTGTTTTCATAAACGCTTTTGGTATGGGATCGGGATGTGTCTTGATGCAGGGGAAATAAGTTGTGGCTAATAACTCTCACTAATTATTAACTCATGAGAATAAATAACCTACCCATGATCTTGAGTTGGCAATTATTCTACATGCACTCAAAACATGGTGTCAATATCTCTTTGAGAAATGGTTTATGGTATATTTTGATAATAAGATCCTGAAATATATTTTTACTCAGAGGGATATGAATTTGAGATAGAGACACTGGGTGGAGTATCTTAAAACTTTTGATTTTGATATTCCTTATACCCTTGGGAAAGGAAATGTTGTTGTCATTTCATTGAGTAGAAAATTACTGACACAAGCTATGAAATAATTGTTTGAGAAGTGGTCTTTGAAGAGTTTATTTGTTGAGCTGATCTTGGAAGTGTAAGAGGTTGGTTGAAAAGTGTTCTTTGCTTTGATGAAATCTAAATCATATTTTGATGAGGGAGTTTGGATCAAGAATGTGGAATACACCAAGTTACAACAATTTAGTGAAAGAGTTTATGGTGTTGAGAGCTCGGGTGAGTGGTCTCAGACTCCCAGTGGAGCTTTGTGCTTCTGTAGCAGGTTGGTTGTTTTTTCCTTGAGACAAGAGTTATTGGAAAATGGACACTATTCTTGTTTGTTTTTGAACACCAGGGCTACCAAGATGTATAATGAATTTAGGAGTTGGTATTGGTGGAAAGGGATGAGAAGGTTGATAATAGATTTTGTTTCATGGTGCCTTACTCGTCTGATAATTAAGGTGGATTACTAGAGACCTACGGGGTTTTTACACCCTTTATCCATTATGGTATGGAATTGAGATGAGATTTATATAGATTTCATCATTGGGTTTCCATGGAATCGTAGTGGGAAGGATGAAATTTGAGTGATCATTGATCAACTCATGAAATCTGCACATTTCCTACCAATCAAAGTGATGTTGAAAGTGGAACAACTTGGGGGATTGTATGTCCAAGAGATTTTGAGAATTCATGGGGTTCCTTCTATAGTTTTTTTGATAGGGATATGAGGTTCACAACCAGGTTTTGGAACAGTGTTTAGGAGGCGATGGGTTCACATATCAAATTAATAAATTCTTATCATCTATAGACAAATGGAAAGATATAGAGGGTTATCCTAGTTCTAGAGGATATTCTTCAGGCATTTGTACATGATTTTAGAGGATGTTGGGAAAATAATTTACCTTTGGTTAAGTTTTCCTAAAACAATAGTTATCAGGCTTCGACAAAGAAAATTCCCTATGAGGCCCTGTTAGGCGGCCATGTAGATCTCCCCTATGTTGGGAAGGGTTGGGAGAGTGGTCCTTGTTTGGATCAAGTGTTGTTCATAAGATGATGGAGATGGTGCTGTTGATCTAGAGGTTTTTGATCATGGAATAGAATCATCAGAAATACTATGTAGACTGTCGGTGTCAGCCACTGGAGTTTGAGGTTGGTGATCGGGTCTTTTTCAAAGTTTCACCTTGATTGGGACATCATTAATTGGGTAAATAGGGTAAGTTGGAATCTAGGTTCATGGGCCCCTTTGAGATCATTGGAAAACTAGGGAAGATGGACTATTAGTTACACTTACCAACTAAATTGACTTCTATACCAAAAATGTTTCATGTTTCCTATTTGAGGAGTTATATACCAGATTCTTCCCAAGTGATTAGAAGGGAGGATGCTGATCTTCAGACCGATACCACTTAGGTTGCGTAGCCAGTTTAGATTATAGATCTCTAATATAAGGTACTATGAGATAAAATGACCCCCTGGTCTGAGTACTGTGGAAGTGTAGATAGGTTATCCACAAGATGTGGGAGTGAGAGTCGTTGATGAGGAAACAACAACCTTCTCTTTTTGTGGATCCAAGATCTTGAGGTATTTTTGGGGGTAGAAATCATTTATGGTGAGGAGATTTTAATGCCCCATTACCTTTTTAGTAGGTATGATTTTAACCTTTATTTTGTTTTTCCTTTTTCATTGGTTGAGTAATGCTGAGAAGGAATTGGGAGGATACCTATAATGGTGAAGTTAGAGATTTATTGGAATTTTCATCATAAAACCTATAGTTTTTTTGTTCGTTTGGAAATTACATGACATGTAATGGGAATACACAATGTGTAATGACCACCAAAAAGAACTCATGAAATGTATTCACATCATGAGAATGTTACATGTTGTGTAAAGGTTACATTGTTGATGCCAAAATTGGGGGTGAATATAACATCTTGAAAGCATTCAAGACTGCCTCATGAAGCCAGATCACGAAGCTCCTGGAGCCCTGTGGCCGATGCAAGAGATCTCCTTCATGACCCGCTGCGAAGCAACGAGGCGGGACTGCTCCACGAACCCATTTGACGTTCACGACCCGTCACGAAGCAAGGAGGTGGGATGGATCCACGAAGCCCCTTCTCTTTCATGACCCACCACGAAGCAATGTGGCGAGACTGCTCCGCAAACCCATTTGACGTTTGCAACCCTCTACGAAGGAAGTAGGCAGGATGGCTCCACAAATCCCCTTCTCCTTCACGACCCGCCACAAAGAAATGAGGCGAGACTGCTCCATGAACCCATTTGACGTTCGTGACCCGCCATGAAGAAAATTTCGTCTTCGCACTAAGCGAACCCTGCTTTGTGGTGCCTCTTGCCTATAAATACCAGGCCCCCCATGAGCCTGAGGATGGATTCTCTGCCCTTTCACCTTCCTCACTCCTAAATCACTAATCACTTGCTCCTCTACGAACCATGAGCTCCTCAAGGTACTTTTTCTCTACTACGTACCTACCCCTTGGTCTTAATTGAGCCCCTCTTCCAAGAGGGATTCCTTTCACGAATCCCACAAGTCTTTGCGAAGGACAAATATCCCCAATGGGACTCGGGTCTTCACGAAGCACTTAGGATTTGTGAAGACACCCCCCCCATGCGCATGGAACCCAAGTGCCAAGGCTGGGTTATTGTGCATTGCGAAGCACATTTCTTCCCAATTCTATGATTTTCAAGTAACCCTTGCTTCGTGATGAATTGTTTTGCGAATTCCTTTCCACTTCATGAAGCTCCTCCCATGTGCACCTATGCCCTTTCACTAGCCTAGGTGACTGCACTTCATGAAGAACATCCCTTTATGGAGTCCCTCCACTTCATGGGGCACCAGCGCCTCACAAAGCTTCTACATGTGAACCCTTTTCTTTGAAACTCCTTTTCCCATGTAGCCCTTCAGGTTTTCATGAAGCAATTTCAAAGTCCCTTGGATGACACTGCCCGTTGTGTTTCTATGACTCATGCTTCTTCGCATAGGAATGCTAATGACTATTTCTTCTTTGCATAGCCACACTAACATGAACCCCCCAATGGTTCACTCCATAACACCCCCTCTCCATGCCATTTCCTATCCCTTCTCTTCACCAAGGTGTAGAGGGTACCATTTATGTAAGTCCTAGGGGTGCGGAGTGAACCCACCTCATCCAAGCTGCAGGATGTTAAGCTTCCAAGAACCATCGCCCTTAGCACATGACATTAAACTATGACCTCACCCTGTTCCTCGCACGTAGGGTGCCCCCACCTTGGACGTTCTGCATGCCCATTGGTCTCCACGAGAGTGAGACCATTCCTTACATGGAATGATTCCCTCTTCATCAGAGCGGCGTCTGTCTGTAGGGAAAGGGCAACCACCTTGGTGTGAGCCCCTATCTTTTCTTGCCAGAGTCAGCATCCTTTCCCCTCCATTATTCAGTGCCAAATACCTCTCCCGCTGAGCTTTTTCACCACCCAGGCCTCCATCCTGGAGTAAGTCCCAACCTCTTCGGGCTTCTAACACCGCGTAATCCCATGTTTTCTCTTTGGTCCACTAACTATGTGTAATCCCCACTCCACTTTCCACGGATGCACCTTTCATTATGTGATTGTCAGGTCTTTGCAGTCTCTTGTTTCTCACACTAAGCATGAATCACATGGTCTTAGAGCAAACATCAGCCATGAAATCCTCTGTGGGTAGACTAGAGTGTAAGACCCACACCCAATCAAAACTACGTGGATTTTGATCCTTGCCAAGGCAAGGTACATAGAAAGCCTCCATGAGGTTCAAGCCCAAAAACCATTGGTCCTGACTACCTCAAGTCGGTGCACCGAGCCCCATCCCACCTGAACTACAAGTACTTTGATCCTTGCCAAGGAAAGGTATGTAGGAATCCTCTACGAGGTTCAATCCCACCACCCATTGTTTGCTCCGACCCCCTTCACATCAGTTCAACAACACCTTGGGCCACCTCGGAGCGTAACCCCAAATGCCCCCTATATCAAGAACTACATGGACTTTGATCCTTGATAAGGCAAGGTATGTAGGAAGCCTATATGAGGTTCAATCCAAACATCCATTGGTTCCGAACCCCTTCACGTCGGACCACCTTCGTCCCGCATGACATTAAACTGCATGCCCACCCTTTCATCCTACACAACATTAAACTGCATCCACCAACTACGAACTATGTGGAATTTGATCCTTAGTAAGGCAAGGTATGTAGGAAGCCTACCTGGGGTTCAATCCCAATAACCATTGGTCCCGACTATCTTCACGTCGGTTCACCAACATTCCCACCTAAACTACGTGGACTTTGATCCTGGCCAAGGCAATGTACGTAGGAAGCCTCCCTAAGGTTCAAGCCCAACACTCGGTCGTTCTGACCCCCTTCATGTCGGTTAAATAAACACCATCTTGAACTATGTGGGTATTGATCCTTGTCACCTAGATAAGGTACGTAGGAAGCCTCCCTAAGGTGCGACCCCATCCAGCAGTAAGCCGTTGTGACCCCATCCAGTGGTAAGCCGTTGTGACCCCATCCAGCGGTAATCCGTTGACATACCTATCTAGTGGTAAGCCGTTGAAATTACAAATCAGTTGTATGCCATCATCATATGAACTACGAGGCATTTGATTCCCTTCCATGGGGATACGTAGGAAGCCTCTTTGAGGCTCAATCCCATCATCTCCGTCATCCTCGAGTCGACTCCATCACATTCATCATCCACTTTATTCAATCATCCATCATCCATCCTGATTCTTACCCAGGCCACCACATCCTAGTGGGATCATGCCACGTCATACCCTATTCCCCTTAACAACAATCGGGAAGCTATCCTCACGTTGGACCCAACATCATTGTTCCCTCTAGAGGTTACACCCATCTGATCTACTCTAGTCAGTGTTCTGATTAGTCTGATCTGTCTCTGCTAGATGTTAAAATTGCGTCATACCTTGTGTTAAACATGTGAAGCCGAGGAAACCCTCAGAGACATGCCTATGGCATATAATTTCTCGCATTTGACGTGGGATGCTTCAGGCTTCCGTGCCCTCGAGAAGCCCTATAATAAGGGGAAGAAACCCAGATGTTCCAATGTCCCAGCATCCAGACATGCCAGTGATGTCCAACGTGACTACTCCCCTGACTGGACCCCTTGGAATGTATCAATAGAAGCAGTGTAATTAACTAGTGTCCATTAAGATATGGCACTAGGAAGAATTTCAAGAGCAGTGTCTTAAATCTGTAAGGGAGACCTGGACTTGGTGACGAGTTCCAAGAAGGAATCCATAGAAGGAAGAACTGATATCCCATAATCCCATTTCAATCACGGAGAAAACGTCCCTGAATAAGGAATGGATGTCATTCACCTTTGGAAAGCGTGAATGTGGGGAAATAGTCGTGCGTCCTCCACAAACGGATGTGCCCGCCCTGATGAAAGCATCAGAAAAAGAAATGGTGAACCCTACGTTAAGATATTCTCCTCAGTATGGATATTAGTAGTGTTTGAGGCATTAATAGAATACTGTGTCACTGGATCCAGTTATCCAGTGCTGGGTCCTGTCAAGAAAATAGGGGGCCTGGCGTGAAACTCACCAGAAGTTGTGGTAGTACAATGTTGGACATCCCGGTCTATGACGTTGTCAGCATGGACCCCTCTTACCGATCATGGAAGATGGGATGGCACTGGGGAATTGGTCGTTGATTCCTTTTTCTTTCAACACTGATGAGTTAATCTCCCCGCTCTTCATGAATCAAGTTGTTGCACCTGGAACGTGATCACCACCCGTACAACGACGCAGGGGCAGGGGCAGTGTGAACTTGGTAGTCCCGCACATTTCTGCCTCTTTCGTGATGACCTCTACACCCACAACCACGGGGCTCCCATGACCCATCTACCCATATGAGTTCATCCAATGAAGGGTGATCAATGACGTCGTACGTTGGTACGAGGAGAAGGGTATCATCCCGATTCGGGATATGGACTGCTTGGATTTGGAGGCATCTACACCTCGTCATCAACACCACCCCCGAGGGCCACACAAAGAGATGATGCTCCCCATGCTGAAATATAACCGTTTCAGGAGCCTCTCCCCAGAATGCTTCGATGACTCCCTGCCCTACACTGATGAGGTAGCTGACGTCCGGCCCAGCCCGGTCAGAGTCCCATTCCAAGGGCTCCCAATGAGGGCTCCCACTCGGCCACGTCAGCACCACCGCTCGGTCATGCTGGATGAGGAGAAGGTAAGCCACGTACCTACACCACTGGCTCCGGTTCGTTCGACCCGATGCCAGCATTTGGCGCAATTTGAAGAGGACACTCGCCAAGGGGCATCAACGTTGGCGGATACTGTGGCCCGATCCACCGCCGATGCATATAACTAGTTCCCTGTATACACTGAGTAGGGACGTTCATACACATGACTAGGATCGAGGCCCCAACCACCCGACGGGCTGGCTGGGTTGACTCTCTTGGTCATCAGCATCGACAGTGGCTGCTTTAGACCAACCCGCAACGTTGCCACCCAGTACGGAGGTCCTCCCCATACCGCTACCACAGAGAACGTGGGCCTTCCCCTCTTCCAGGATCGACATGAAGTTATGCCCTATGCCACCTTCAATCCAAATGAGGGTCTTCCCCATGGAGGTGATGCTCAGTATGGAAGTCTCTCCCATGCCCACTACACAGGGTATGGAGTCATTCCTCCTGCCCCCGACCGCCGGTGTAGGGACGTTGCACATCCAGTCTCTCTTCAACATGGGGATCCTCCTCGTGTCCTCATAGCAGCTGGAGAAGTTCCTCCCCACCTCGGCAACCAGAGGGGTGAAGGCTAGCCTCACCTCACCGGCACCCAACACAGAGGTCCTACCCGTGTTTAGCTAGACTAATACAAGGAGCCTCCTCATATTGAGGTCACCAGGGAAAACATGCGTGGAGGTCCTCCCCATGCTCCTTCCAGTTCTATTAGAGGTCTTTCCTGCTCCATCGCTACCCATGGAGGTCCTACCCATGTCCCCTTTGACATTTGTCCCGGTGCTTCTCGCACCCCGACTTACTTAGGAGGAAACCCTCTCCACCCGAACACTAGTACGGCCAAAGGACCTCCTCATGCTAGAAATCAACCCTATCCCAAAGATCCATCCAGGGGAAGTAAGGCAAGATGTCTCTTCCATAAGAAGAATTCTGGGAAGGTCCGAACAGAGAGAAAACTAGTACGATTCTCAAAATCCGAAGCAGAGTGCAAATCAGCACGGGAACCCTCCCCTCGCTCATCTGAGTTAGGGGCTAGGGCAGGAATGAGGCGCATCAGCCTAGTACTCCTGGAATGTGAGGTCCATAGGATCCACCCCCCCTCCGCACGTATATCCAAGAGGATGAAAGTATAGAAACCCCATAGGTTATAGTTGTGAAATCACCACCGTCGTCACCAGAAGTGCTCTCTACCTCAACTAGAGATCATGGATAACTATTCTGGGGACTGATGGCAGGAGAGAAGCAGCACAACCTATCGCTAGTATCCCTATCCCCTGATCCAAGAACTACGACCGTCAGCCCGTATTATCATGACGTAGCGGCCTGGTCGCTACACTCTTTAGAAGACAACCCAAGATTTGGCGGCCAGTCAGCCCGTATTATCGTGACGTAGCGGCCTGGTCGCTACACTCTTTAGAAGACAACCCGAGATTTGGCGGCCAGTCAGCCCGTTCACCGTACTCTCCACCAGCTAGCCTGTCATCCCAGGGATCTGCCTTAGTATCGCTGTTAGTTCCTCAACTAACCCTAGTTGATGAATGGGGCAATCAAGGTCTAGACCCTGAATCCAAGCCGAGGAGCTTATGGAACATCCTCGCAGCGGACCACTTCCCTAAGATGTTCTGGGTTGTGGCAGTGTCGAATTTTCACGCGCCAGAATCCCTCACCCCAGAGGCGGTTGAATGTTTCCGCCAAACCCTCTGGGCGATGCACTTTCTCCTTCATCATCAGTGAGTGGTTTATGCTAGGAGACAAGAACATCTTTAAGACATTGGAGAGCAATGCATTCTAGTCAATCTGGCTTCCCTCCCTGTGGCCCAGCACCCCGAGTCACCAGGCCATCGTAAGGCCCTCCAACAACAATGCGTTCAGAGTTTCAAGGTACTCTGCAAGATTATCAAGGAGGCTTCCCCCCATGTGCAAATCCATAAATGGGGGTAGTATGCTGCCATCCTCTTTAGTACTATCCGACGGCAGCCCAACTTGCTAGGCGATATCAAGGACATGCCCCTAGTAAGGGTCACGATCAACGTGACCGACATAGTAGATGAGGAGGATGAGTTGGATCTTCTTGATGAGGACTTAACCCCTGAGGGAGTGCCACCACTACTGGACCCATCAGAAAGAGTTACTTGCTAGCAGAGGAACCTACTAGGTCTCCCTGATCCCACTGAGGCATTAGTACTCAGCCGAAATTCCTGTAAGGGTAAAGAGCATGTCTGATCTTCCAAACACTCCGAACCGTCCGCCATAGTGTAGAAGATGGAGGAGGACCCTGATAAGGCCACATCGTGCCAAAAACTTTCCGAGAAAAAGAAGTTGGTCAATGAACTCCTTGCTGAATGTGCTGTAGAGTGACAGACAGACTATGACAATCCTAGGCTAGGGAAGCAGGGGAAGGAACAACTTCTCCTTGGCGAGCAACCTCCAGGAGACCCTGACCATCCTTCCCCTGCGGACAGGGCTGGATCTAGAAATTACCACAAGAGGGCGCGATATGTATCTCTAAACCCTCTGGAACGACACTGAAATCTAAGGAACCCAGCTTGGGCTCCCCCAACTACCCCGCAAGTCACCCCACCAGCCGCTCCACGAGCCACTGAGCCACCTTATCATGTTGAAGAACCTGCCAATGCACTCATGGTTAGGGACCCCCGCCCAGATGATCCAATGGCGGCACTCATTGCCTACCTTGAGGCATTGGAAACATGACAGGTGGCAATTCTACCTGATGGAAATCCATATCCAGCATGGGTGGATGATATGCTGGCACCTCTGGGTTTCGATAATCCCACCTTCTCCCCCTTTAACGGGACGGGGGACCCACCGCAACACCTGGCCCACTTCAACTCAAGGTGTGGGCCCATGTTAGGTACTCCAGCGTAGCAGGAGGCTACCAAGATCCACTTTTTTGTTTAGAAATTAGAGGGGAATGGCTTCGTCTCATACAACCAGCTTCCTATTAGATCCGTAACCAGTTAGGAGGACCTTCGTAGGAAATTCCTCTACCAGTTCAGCTCCACCACGTAAAAAACAAGCATCGCAGACCTCTTCAAGTGAAAGAAGAGGCCTGATGAATGTGTCGAGGACTTTATCACCTGGTGGAAAGGACTCACATACTCTCTTGACATGCCACTAACTCAGGAGAAATTACTGAGGATGTGTGTGGGAAATGTCAATAGGGAACTGGTTCCCTCTCTAATAACCCAGAACTACCCCAGGGGATTTAGAGACTTCTCCGATAAGGCCAAACACCTAGAAGAAGCCCTGCAACAGGCCAACCAGGCATGTCTGTTGCCTCCCACAATTCCTGCGAGAAGGGATTTCAGAGCCGACCCCTTTGTGATGGGCCAAATAGAGGCCTCCAGACAACTGGAATTATTACAAGTGGATCTGCCTCCCTAATCTCGCAGTGGACTACCACCACAGGAGTAGCCTCCAGCCTAGCAGCAGCCCCCCCCCAGAATCGGCAGGTGCCCCCGCGTAATGCGCTGCCACCACCCAAGTAGGACAATCAGGCTCCGCCTCCCCAATAGGCTCTTCCAACTCCTCGTTAGGTCCAAGCTCCAAGTCCCCTCTTTCTGGATTAAAGAAACTGGACCTACTCGTTTAATGAGAATCAAGTTCCTGAATATTTATGAAGTTCCTTGGAACAGGGGATTGTGCATTTTTCTGAGTGTAGAAGGCCAAAAGAGGCGAATCTCACCAATCACCCCAACTACTACCCCTATAACCGGATCCTGGGGCACACACTCAAGTAGTGCTATGTGTTCAAATATTGGCTTCAAGACCAGGTCAATAACAACATAGTCAGGCTGGGCCCGGACCTGACATAAGTGACATGTGTCTTTGTGAGGCCAGATAGAAACAACGATGATGAAGGCGAGTGTCATAAGGTTTCTAACCGTGGGTCCCAGAACTATGACAACTAGATGGCTTGAAAAATGATTTCCCATGCCCATAGAATCATCCATGCATGCCTGAAGCAGCTGGAGCCTTCAGAAGCTGCAACGGCTACTTCTGCATCATCAATTCACCCGACCTTTTCCCAGAATAGAAAGTATCAGTGATGTAAGGGAAAGCAATGTGCCCCGCCAATGTCATCGTTGTCTTGTACTATCAGTGACTTAATGCCACCAAATATGGGGATTCCTCCCAGAATCCTCCCAATAGTGGATGAATCTTCAAGTGGTAGTCAAGGGTATTCTTCAGTTAACATTGTGGAGCTGGTAAACCCCTACATGACTCCCGACGATGGGGAGCACTAGGCGAACCTCTCTAACGTCCCCAGCTGATGCCAGCATCGGCGGAACTGCGACTACATGGGTCATTGAGACACATTAGTTATCACCTCCAGCCAGGCCGTGCACGCCACTAAGACCAGACAGAAGGCCCAGTGCATAGCTCAACATGTGTAGCCTCCTCATCTGGTGCCATCATGCCCGCCTCCACCGCCGTTTGTGCTACTGGACCAAGTAGAGTCACCGAGACCTCAACATGATCATCCATGCTCCACTGCAGACCGATCTCAATCAGCTAGCCCTGCAATAGTAGTTACTTCCCATGCTTCGACTAGAGAGCAGCGGGGCATTCCCACTACCAGCCAGCTGCCAGTCCAGCCGGCCGGGCCCGCCATACTTACCGTGGAGGAGCCTCCTCCAACAAGAATAAGCTCAAAACTAGCACGAAAGTATGATGTTATTAAGAATCTTTCCAACATCTTAGCAAGGATTTCCATCCCTGAGGCCCTCCGCCTATCGTCAGATATGTGCGAGGCACTCACTAAGGCTTTAAGAAGCCCCCTCCAGTTTGAGACAGAGGTAGCAGCGGTAGAATCATTTCATGCTAAAGCGGTTGATAATGATGAATGTAAGTACATCATCTCATTCTTAGGAGAAAATGAAGGTTATCTCATATAGGGGCACATTCTTCCACTGTACATCACCAGCTAATTCAATGGCGTGGAGGTTCACCTCTGTCTTGTTGAAACCGGCTTCGGGATTAACCTTATTCCGAAACGGACACTACAGAAGCTGGGGTTATCTAATATGACCTAACTCCCTCTGATTTAAGAATCCAGGGATATGATAGGATAGAGCAGACCCTGGTCGGTAAGATCTATTTGAAGAGCCAGTTCGGGGGCCTAGTTGCCAGCACCAAGTTTATGTTTGTCTCCCAATACATTGCATACAATGCATTGATGGGCAGACCATGGCTCCACCTGCACGTAGCGATTCCCTCATCATATCCCCAGTTCATCAAATACTCCCTCAATGGTCGAGTGGGCATGCTCCAAGGTGACCTGTCTCCCTTTTCCACTTGTGAAGCCTGCTACCTGGATCTCCACTATTACAAGAGAAAGGAAAAGTATATTTAGGATAGTGAGGTTGAACCCTTCGCAGTTGCAACTACTCCCTAGGCAGGTCTGGATGATGCCCACATCTTCCCAATCCATCGGTTGGAGGCCATAACCCCAGATATGGGGCAATGTTTTGTTGTCTCTATTATAAGGGGGAATCATATTCCCAAGTATAAGAGACGATGGAAAATCACCTCGTAATCCTATACAAATCAGGATCAGGTGATCCCAGAGCCTCCTACACCCTTAAGGTATCGACAACCTTCATTGCTATGGTCTTGGAAGTACCAGAATCTCCTGATGCAGTGACCACTGCTGCTCAAGCTGGTACCAGCCTCCCGTCAGAATCTTCTGACCCAGAGGAAGCTCCTCTCTCTGGGGATCCCTCCTCAAGAGAAGAATAGGATTTGGAGGATTATCCCCTACCTTTTAAGAGGCTGTTTCTGCCATGGTCGATGAGTTGGTATAGGTAAACCTCAGTAGCGAGGCAGACCCGAGAACCACATTGATCAGTGCTGCCATGTCCCTTGAATAGAAGCAGCGGTATGTAGACTTCCTGAAACAACATCATGATGTATTCTCCTAGAGCTAAGATGAGATTCTAGGACTAGATCCTCAGGTATCCTTCCACTGCCTCGGTCTCCCAATGAATCATCGCTGGTTCAAGCAACCTCCTAGGTAGATGCACCCTTCTCATAGTGCCATGGTATAGGCAGATGTTGATAAGCTCATCAGATCCAATTTCATTAAGGAAGTCCAGTACCCCAAATGGTTATCCAACATTGTGCTAGTCAGGAAGAAGAACGGACAGATCAGAGTATGCATCGACTTCCAGGATCTCAATCATCACTGTCCGAAGAATGATTTTCCCCTTTCTATGATGGAGTTGCTGATTGATGCTACGGCTGGGTTCTAAGCCCTCTCCTTCATGGATGGGTACTCTGTATATAACCAGATCTGAATGGATCCCGAGGATGAGAATTCCACAACTTCTAGGGCACCACAAGGTATGTTTTGTTACCAAGTCATTCTCTTTGTCTTAAAGAATGCAGGTGCCACCTATCAGTGGGCCATGCATCGCATATTCAAGCCAATCCTCGGGACATTAGTGTAATGCTATGTGGATGATCTGGTGGTCAAATATCGCCAATCCTAGGACCATCTCAAAGACCTCAAGAAAGTGTTCGTCTTCCTCCATTCCCATCAGCTGAAGATAAAACCATTGAAATGTACCTTCGGGGTCACCTATGGGAAGTTCCTTGGATTTGTTTTCAGGTACTAGGGCATCGAGATCGACCCAGAGAAGATCAAGGAAATCATCTAGATGCCTCCCTTGAGCAATATTTGGGAGATTTGAGGTTTTCCAGGCCACTTAGCCTACATACAACAATTCATTGCAAATCTGGATGGAAAGTGTAAGCCCTTTTCTTGGCTCATAAAGAAAGGAACCGCTTACGAATGGGATGAAGAGTGCCAGGACGCATTCGAGGAAATAAAGCAGTATCTTCTCCAGCCTCTAGTATTAATGCCACCTATCTCTGGAAAGGCATTGTTCCTTTATGTGATCACCCTGGAATGATCTCTCGACACCCTTTTCACCCAAAAGAACAATGAGGGAACAAAAAATATCCTCTACTACCTTGGTCGTATGCTCATAAATACGGAGACCAGATACTCCCCCATTGAAAAGAGATGCCTTGCGCTGGTATTCACAGTACAGAATTGTAGCATTACTTGTAGCACTACGAGGTACAACTGGTATATCGGGTAGACCCACTGAAGTACATTCTGAATTTCCTCATGTTAACAGGCCGTCTAGCTCGGTGGGAAAAGATTCTTCAAAAGTTAGATATCAGGTTTGTCCCTCAGAAAGATATTTAATGGGAAATCATTGGAAAACTTCCTTGCTGCCCATCCGGCTCCTGCTGACCAGTCCTTGGATCTCGATTTTCCTGATGAGGAAATCCTCTCAGTAGATCATGCCATCCCGTGTTGGCAGATGCACTTTGATGGTTCTTTCCCGAGCCCCCCGAGAGGAGGCTCAATGATCCCAGACTCAATTGGGTAGGCCTGGGTATTGTCTTTATTACCCTGACACAATCCATTCTGCCATACTCATTCCTGTTTCCAGAAGGCTGCAACAACAATGAGGTAGAGTATCAAGCTCTTTTCACTAGCCTCGAGCTGGCCCTTTAGATCTATGTGCCCCATTTTCATGTGAAAGGGGGTTCTGAACTAGTCATCAAGAAAATCAATGGTGACTACGTCATTAGAAAGCCAGAGCTCGTACCATTGTTGGAGCATAATCTCAAGCTAATGGCCTAGTTCCCATCTTGGCTGGAAGTTACTCGTGTCCCTTGATCTCAGAACGGTCGAGCTAATGCCCTAGCCAGCCTAGCTGCATCACTTGAAAAACCCAAGCAGGAAGATCTGATTATCCACGTGGCACATCAGAGAGTCATTACTCTCGTCACCCCAGATAACGATGACAACCTATGGGTAATGCATCTTATCACCAGTTCCCCCACGTCAGGACCCCCAGGTTCCCTAGATGTAGTGGTGGAAGTAACTCCCAACTGGAGAACCCCCTTTGTCGAGTACCTCCAAAATGGTTACCTCCCAGCTGATCGGGCCGAGCGCGAGCGATTCCGACACCGCACGAAACAATTTACCCTTCAGAGTGGTCACAATCTAGAGTAGGTTATCTACAAGCATGGGTTCGATGGTTTCCTCCTCCGTTACATCCAAGGAGTTGATATTTCTCAGGTCATGCAAGAGGTTCATGGCAGTTCCTGTGGCGCCCACCAGACTGGGGTGAAGCTATCTCACCAGATCCAGAGACTGGGATACTTTTGGCCCTCCATGATCCATGATTGTATCAATTTCTCCAAGAGATTCCATGTGTTCCAAATTTATGCATCGGCAGCTAGAACCCCTATACTCCACCAATTATTCTTGGCCATTTGCGTTGTGTGGACTGGATGTCATTGGATCATATCTGTTGGCGACAACTCGCTAGTGCAAGTTAATCCTGACCACTACATATTTCTTTTCCAAGTGGGCAGAGACATTTCCTCTCAAGGAGGTCAAGGCCCATTCTATCATTGAATTCATGAGCTCCAATATCATCTACCAGTTTGGAGTCCCTCACGACATCCTCACTGATAATGGAACCAACTTCCAAGCAGCTGAGTTGAAGATGTTGTACACCATGTATAACATCCATTTGAACCATACCTCCTGCTATCACACACATGAAAATGGATAAATCAAGGAGTTCAACAAAACCCTCTCTAAAATTTTGTAGAAAATGGTTGGTCAGAATAAGAAGAGTTGGTTGGACAAGCTCCCCAACGCTCTCTGGGATTATCAGACAACGACTGATAGTTCCACCCAGGTGACCTCATATTCCCTGGTATATGGAACAGAAGTCGTAATTCTTATTGAGATTCAGTTTCCTTCATTACGCAAAGTGGTATATGATCAGAAGGAGCCAGATAAAGTAGTTGAAATTCATCTGGATGAATTGAAAGCACTTGATGAAAACAGGATTCGTGCCCTGCACAATCTAGAAAGGCATCAAAACAAGATAGCCAGATCTTTCAACAATAAGGTTCACCTCCACTCCTTCTTGAAATGAGACTTGGTATTGGACCTATGGACACCAATGATACCTGGGAGGAAACCACCCAAGTTGGATCCCAAATGGGAAGGACCTTACATAATTCATAGGGTTTACTCCAATGGTGCATACTCCCTGGTGACCATGGATGGTGAGCATATAGCTCCTCCCACCGACGCCATATTTCTCAAGAAATACTTTGACTGAGACAGTTCACTTCTAAATGACCCTAAACTGTTTGGTTCAGCATGACCCTAAACTGTTCAGTCTATCATGACCCTAAACTATTCGGTCCGGCATGACCCTAAACTGTTCAGTCCAGCATGACCTTAAACTATTTGGTTCGGCATGACCCTAAACTACCGGGTCCGGCATGACCCTAAACTATCTGGTCCTAAATGACCCTAAAATACTTTTTCCCGCATGATGTTAAGCAGTATGTCATCCTGAAAGATGTTAAACTGCACCCTTAGAACTACGTGTGGCTTGATTCCCATCAGCATGGGATACGTAGGAATGCTCAAACATTTCTTCTTGATCTGAGCCCCAAACTCTCTTCTTTGACTATCCCCCATAGGTATAGTTATCTCTGAGGATCTCTACATGGTATAGTGTAGGATTCTTTAGCCCCACTTATGTCAGAATTATGATGGTTTCACCATGTGCCCACTCCCCATTCTTCTATCCTCCCACATCCTCACTGCATGACGCTAAACTACATGGCCTTAAGGAACTACGTATGGCTTGATTCCCATCCTCATGGGATATGTAGGAACACCCATAAATTTTGTCTATTGGCCCATCCCAAACTCTAGAGTCTCCCCTTGGGTCAAATCATTTGGTGTGGCGTAGTCTTTTTCCTTAATCCACATTGAGTTCATCATGGTCGAACCGTGCGACCCATTCCTCAGAGACTTCCACCTCTTTCACTATCCTGCTTGATGTTGAAATGTACAGGAACACTTATGCTTCACTCACACTCTTTACTTAGGGCTTCCATCACATTTCACGTTCAAAAGGACCCCCGAATGGAATGGATGATCGGCCCAAGGTCTCTCCTACCATCTCAGGCCAACGTCCTCGAGGATTTCGAACAAATTAATACAAGTCCCGCATTGCGAATACGATCAGTGGTCGATCCTCATTTTTTGTTCCCATTCCAGGTCACACGATATAGACGTTGTGTTTCGAACATGGTCAACAGATATCCTTTTTCATTATCACCACCCCCATAAGTCCCAAATAGTGAGTGTTGTGGTTCATTTTTCCCCGTCGCACCTTCAAGTTGCGGTCTCCCTCGGGTGATGCCAACTATCTGACCGTTATATAATGGGGAGATCCAAGTCCTACTCCTTGTTTACCACACAGATAATTTCTCATGTGGGATTAAGAGTTGTGATGAGGAGGTAACCTCACAAGAGGTCATATGGATACAGTTGGTCAGGACGCCCAGCCTCAGGCCCCTCGGCCTTTTCCGGCCACTTGGCCACTTCCGGCCCCTTTACCAAGTTCTCATTTAGGATTGTGTGGTGTGGTGTGGACTTATGTCATCATTCACGTCGGGATATTTCTCCATACCACACATATCCCCTTGAAACATCCCTCCCTTCATTTATCATCTATCCCACGAGCACATACCCAGCCATGCTTCGCGTGCCCCATTATTTGGGGCTCCCTTCATCCTCTATATCCAGAAGGGCCCCCAAATGGCATGGATGCTAGGCCCAAGGGATCTACTACCATTATGGGATACCGTCCTCGAGGATTGTAGGTGGAAAATTGATACGAGTACCGTGTTGCGAATATGGTCAACATTCGACACTCAATTGCTTGCCCCAAATTATGGTCACACACAGGTGGATACTGTGTTGCGAACTTGGTCAACAGTTTTCTTCAATCATCATTGCTGATTTGTAGTATTCCAAAAACATGATGGTTCTCCCTTCCTATCCCACACATATGACATTAAACTAGGAATATCTGGTTTGAGGTCTATGACCCTAAACTAATATCACCTTCGTCCTCACTGCAAGACGTTAAACTGCAAGCTGGTTGGTACTTTCTGTCTAAGGCCCAGCCTCAGCCTCCTTGGTCTTTTAGGGCCCTAGTCCATGTTATCAATTAGGGTTGTATAGTGTGGTATGGGATTATGTTCTCATTCACATCGGGTTACTCTCCATGCCGTACGCCTCCTCTGTGTGGGGTATCGTACCCATTTGTGTTTTTACTGCATGACGGTAAACTGCACATTACTCTCTATAAGAACTACGTGTGGCTTGATTCCCATACTCATGAGATACATAGGACCACCCATACATTTAGTCTTCAGTTCTAGCCTCATCTTGTCCCCTTGGCCTGTATTCCCCCAGGGAGAGGAGTATATGGTGTGGTATGAGATTATGTCCTCATTCACGTCGGGGTTTGTAACAACCACGCCATTTACCTCCTCCTCCTAAGAGTTTTCCATACCCTTGTACTATACTCATCTTTTCAAATCGGCCACTCTCAAGATGAGCCCCTCGGTCCTCTTTAGCGATTCAATAATGTGCCCAAGGGTACTCTAGTTTAGCACCTGGAATGTCAGATTCTACCTGGACATGCTTTCACCCATTTCTTAGGCTTTGTGTTCCCCTTCATTAGGGCTTCCATCACCTTTCACATACAAAGGGACCCCCAAATGGCATGGATACTCGGCCTAAGGGACCTCCTACCATTACGGGCCAACGTCCTCAAGGGTTTCGAGCAACAAATTGATACAAGTCCCGCATTGCAAATTTGGTTAGTGGTCGACACTCGTTTGTTGTTCCCATCTCAGGTCACACGATATGGATGTTGTGTTTCGAACATGGTCAATAGTTATCCTCCATCATCACACCAACCCCATTAAGCCCAAAATGTTTGTTACATGACTCACATCCTTCCCCACCTCATCATTTCCAAGTATAAATTCGAAACTCTTGGTACTATTTCTCAGTGCACATCCACACGTTAGGAGGGAAAATATGCGATAAGGCAATCATTTGGGGCTCCGCACTGATTTCCCCTTTTCATGTATTTTACGTATTGCAAATACCTTATCCGCCCTTGTTTCCTACACCGAGTTCGACTCACGTAGGCTTAGGGATCAGATTAAGGTTAGCACTTACTTGGAATAGTCTTTCTTTTCCATGGTCCAAGTTCTAAGACCTTAAACTAAGATCTTTTTGTATTTCCCCTTTGTAAGAACAATGTACATCTTGATTCCCATCCTCATGCGATACATTTGGAACACCCGAACATACCGTTTTTGGGTCCATATAAACTGAGAGTTAGCCCCTCCTGTCCCAAATCCCATAATCTTTTCCAGGCCCTTGGTCCCATCACATGACCCCAAACTGTGACAATATCGTCCTGGCCGCATGATGAAAAACGACACTGCATTGTGATGTCCTCTCTCAAGGGACATAATGTTTGGTATCGGTCAAACACCATACCATTTTTTCATTGCCTTCATTTGGATTGATTCTTGTTGCGATGCCTGGATTCGCTATTCTAGGCCAATCGTTTCATAAAAAAACACCTCTATTCACCCTAAAAGACAAACAAGACCTATCAAATGCCATTTCTTTTGGTGTGAGGGCCACACCTACACACCCCTTTTATCCTTGGCACTGGTACTTTATTGTGACACCTCTCAAAACTACATTCGGCTTGATTCTCATTCCCACGAGATACGTAGAAATGCCCATACACTTCTCTACGGGCCTAGCCCAACTTTTGTGTTTGGTCCCTTGACCTAAACACTTCCTCACAGAACACATGGTAATCTGGAATCCAGGTCCTCATTCATGCCGGGTTTCATAATTACCTCACCATGTGTCCCATGCATTCTTTACCAATCCATGGTCCGAGCTCTATGAACATAAACTAAGATCACTCTGTGTCCTTGCCACAAGATGTTAAACCACATGACATCTTCCAGAACTATGTGTGGATTGATTACCATCCTCATGGGATATGTTGGAATACCCAAGCATCTTGCATTTGGGTCCATCCCCAATAATCACAAATCCGGTCCCCCCTCTTTTTCGTCCCCTTGTCCTGAGTTCTTTCAGGGAACCCTGCACCTCTACCCTGAACAAGTCTAGGATGCCCCGCGATAAAGTTGAGAAGCAATAGTTTCCTCACCAGAGAGGTCCTGTCTAAAAGTAGGAATGGTACATGATCAGACCAATGAGTCCACCACGGTGGTGTAATTTCAAGGGTGTTGGATTCTATTCGAACATACCACCACTCCACCTTCCACGCTTTTCATTTCATTTATTCGGACCCTTGTCCTCTTTCACATCTAGAGGACCCCCCTAACAGTATAGATGAATGACCTATGGATCACCTACTATCTTGGGCTAATGTTCTGGAAGACAAATGGATGAAATTTTGAGTCAAGCCCCATGTTTCGAACATGGTCAGCAGTCGACCCTCATTTGCTATCCCCATTTTAGGCTAATGCAATATGGATACTTTGTTTCGAAAGCAGCCAACATTTATCCTTCATTGTCATGAAACCCTCATAGTGTTCCAAATCATGGGTATCATGATTCACACCTTCAATTCCCATCTTTTTAGATTGATTGCAGTGCCCCTAGCATTACCCCATTCGTGAACAAGAGCACACTGTGAAAACGGTAATTCGGCTGTTTTGAGAGCTTCATTCTCCAGTCAGGTATCTCCCTTCTCTTACTAGGAATCTGGGTTGGTTGTTCAAACCCCAGACGCCCGAAACTTGGTCAACACTCTTATGTTCAGGCAGAGTGACATAGAGTTCATCCTTTGTTTCTCACATTGGGCTCGACCTGCGTGAGCTTAGGGATTGATCACTGGATGTTTCAAAAATATAACATATGCATGTAAAACCAATACTAATAATAGAAATCGTGCGTGTATCTGGCATAAAACAATTGAAGAATGAAAGTAAGTTTTAGGGTTTATAATCATTACAGTACCTGAGGGTCGATTCCCCCCATGGTCGGTTTAACCTCGTCAAAAGAGCGTAGCAGCTCTGCCACCCTCTCACTGGTGGCATCCAAGATTTGTTGTTGCCTGTTCAATTCCCGCTCCTCCTCGGCAGTGATGGGGTGTAGTTCATCAGCCGCAATCTGGGTCTGCTCCATACTGGTCCGTATAATGATAATTTCATCAGAGGATCTCTTCATACCCTCTTCAGCCTCTACTACTTGGGCCTTCAATCACAATATTATCTCAGATTGCGTATTGAGGGAGGTTGAGTGCTCGTTCGCCCGACTCTACAACCGCTGGACCTCATCTTCAGCATCCTAGAGCCTATTGATGTTCACCACTTTCCTCCACATCCAACCCACACCGATGCCATGATCATACTCCCGAATCTTCTCCGCCATAAGATCTTGGATGAGCATGTGAAGATGATGGGCATTCACTCCCCCGAAACACAGTTAACGTAGTCAGGAGCGATGTTTGTCCATATCATCCAGTTATAGTTATTGGGGGTGTCATTAATGAAGCGCTCGATCCGCTTCCATGATCAGAGACAGACTATTTTGTTGTCTTCTTCATCAGAGGTCGTCTCGTCCTAGTCAGTGCGGTTGAAAGGCTCATATGCGGGGGACACCCTTAAGAACTCGTCAGCGGGGTCCACATCTGGCATTTGATTAAGCACGGTAGGACCTAGGCTTTCTGGTCGATCCTCGTCATTGGATTCCACATCAATTATCTCAGGCATAGCCCTGTTGATGGTCCCACCAATGATCGAGAGTGCTGCAGTTCAGTCGGTCTGGAGACCCCTCTATGATCACCAGCATTCCTCTGGGAAAGATGCCGCCAGAAGCTCCGACCAACCTCGCCAAGGAAGCCCATGCCATTTGAAGAATTGTGCGCACCAAAAGAGGGCATGGACATCATTTGACAAGGTTAGTGGGTGACAATCATGAATTTAGTGGAAGAAACATATAGAGATTGAATTCCTGGTCTTGTTCTTGGGTTGATGCCATTGGGACCCCGAGGCATGCCCCCCTGTATAATAACAGTAGATCTGAAAGCTATGGAAGGGTCACCTCAGGCGTCCTAGCCCTGCCAGATGTAGAAATTGATGCAGCCACAAGTGTGGATCCCGAAGGCCCCACATCTGCATCCACTACGGGATGAGAACAGGTTCTATGAATCTGTCTTTCCTACACAGTTTAAATGTTAACAGAAGGTCCAAAGTAGTCTGGAAATGGATCCTGGGGAGTGGTTCAGGATTTTACATCGAGTGCCTCAGCGGAGTCTTCAAGCTTTGAGTCTTGGTCTCCAACTTCACCCTCCTCCAACAGGATCCCTCTACCAACCTCATTGATTGTGCCCAAATTTACTCTACCGGGAAAAGCAGTCGTTGAAGTACAATTAGGGATCGAATCCATAGGGACCGAAGAAAAAACCTTGAGACACTCAAATTTGTTTATGGATTAGATATTAAGTGGCCAAATTTGAGGTAGATTTTAATTGGAGAACTAATGATATAATTTAAATGACAGACAAGAAAAATGATGTGGAAAAAAAATTATTGATGATGGGTTGATCTTAGGGTTTCTCTTGGGGTGGATTGGATAAATTTCTTTTCTTAAAAATTTCATGTCATTAATTGAAGAAGTATCCAAACAACAAGATAATTCTCCCAAGTCATTCACCAATTTAATCCCTACACAATTCCAAGTCCAATCACCAATTCACTTTAAGGATCACTTTACTGAGCACTCAAAAGAAATAGATCGTACTAGCACTCAAAATGTGACATAGTTAAGGCTGGTGAAGATGAAAAAGAATGTAACTCATCAAATGGAAATCCTAAAATAATGAAAATATTTAAATATTAAGTACATGGAATAACATCCAATCCCTGACCTTGCTAATCCATTGGATCAAACATTAATTAGTTAGCCCTCCATTGATTCTATTCTACCAATGGAAGTGGGATGTAGACTTATGGGGGTAGAATTGAAGAAGAAGAAAATTATTAAAAGAACGAACACTCCACCATTGTGTGATTGAATTCACAAGTGCGGGTGTGAATAAATTCACACCTTGATTCAATGGTATCAATGTGTGAATAAAAGAAAAATAATAAGTGAACAAGAAGAATAAATTTTCTTAAAATACTATACGTGAAAGAAAAACTTAAATGGGAAAACTTGACGATCCGATTACAAATTGAAAGCTAAAAATTACAATTGAAATAAATACAATGGATGAAAGAAAAACTCAGATTGAATGAAAATTAATAGATGATGATTACCTTAACCACCATCTCCTTATATAGGCATATTAGGATCCTTAGAGACACCCCCACAATAAATTCCATCCCCATTAATTTAGAGAGTCAAAAGGAGTGGGAGACAATTAAGGGAATTTGACATTTCGAAGTTGACACAGAAATTCATCCAGATTCATCCACCATTTTGACGTTTGAATTTTTAATTTAAAGAGGCTAAATACAGAGGGGTAATAGGAGAAAAATATTCTCTTCCATCTGTCCTCTATTATCTATAAAAATTTCAGGCAATTTGGAGCTGTTTTTTGGAAGGTATGACCGAAATGGTGGGAAGACATTATGGGCGTTCAGGTCAGGCCCACCATTTAAATGTTAAATTCAGATCCATATATCTCAATGAAAAATTAGGAATTAGCTCTGTCCACAGTTGAATAAAATGATCCCCATATGTGTCTCTTTCTACTGTAAAACTTTTAGCTTCATCGGGTTTGGTTTGTGGGCCCCACATTTGTTTGATGTGCCTTAGGCCCATTATACTTTCTCCAGAAAAGTTTTACATTCATCTCCAAAAATATCCATCATACATTGGAATTCATCCATAGATCCTAAAAGAAAAAATGTTCCAAACAAAGTGATCAAACATATCTCAAAATATCAAATTCAAAAAATTAATATAATGTTGTCCACAAAAAGATGAATTACTGGGCCCATATTTTCATTTTAAACATGAATTGTAGTTAAGATGAGGAATGACGTTCTATTTCTATAATGCAATAAAAATGATGTTTATGGACTTTGGAACACATAAATATTAAGATATTAACAATGAATATTATCCACTTTCAATGGCTAATCACACCCCCAACTTGAGTTTTGCTAGTCCTGGGCAAAATATATTACAAATATGAAATTCAAATTCCCTTTTCCAAAAGCATTTTAATACACATTACTCACCCAAAGACCTCATACCAAAAACAATTATGAAACCCATAAAAATCATTTAAAAAAAGCTTTTTCCATAAGAATATCTCAAGTCCAAGACCATTACTTTGTTCAAATTCATCATCACGTTTCATCCAATTTCAATTAGGCATGATAAAGTGTTGTTCATCACAATAGACATGGGGCCCATTTTATTGTTAAAGGGGAAAAATGAAAGCACTAGGTGGGAATCAAATTTAACCTTAAGATGAGTATCCATTTTTTTTGATTTTTTTGGTTTGTTTTTTATTTTTGTAACCACAATAGATATGAAATGACTAACTCTGGGAAAGACAACTATGGAGTCACGATCCCCAAGTGTTGGACGCCACACATATTGTCAATTCCATGCTCTACAATAGAGATATAAAGCCTAACTCTGGGTAAGACAACTATGGAGTCAAGATCCTCAAGTGTTGGATGCCACACATTTGGAAAAAACATTGCTCTATGTGGTAATTATTATTATTTTTCAATTTTTTTTTGTTTTTTTTTTGTTTTTTTGGATACTAAAATTAAACTAAAAGTGACCCCAGAACCCTATGCTATAATTAAAGGGACCCAAGAACTCAAATTTACACCCAAGATCTAGTAGACGTGTATTGTGGCATTTTTATTAAGAGGATGAAAATGTAAACTTTGAACAATCACATCGGAAAACCGCACTTTCCAAAAACTATGCTCATGAAATTAAAATTGCATTAAAATCAGAATGAAGGCTTGCAAAATTATTTGATATCCAATTTAAAAGTTTTCAATGTGTGTTATCATGTTCAAGGTTAATGAAAATTTTCTTTCCATGCATGTTCTTATTACAAAAAATCATTTTTTATTTCATCTCCCCCCAACATAGAATAACATCATCCCCAGTGTTTAAAGAAAACTTCAAAGGGGGTTTGGGAGAGGTGTTAAAAGAGGAAATTTAAAATGATAATAATGGAATGAATTCACCTGGTGGTTGATGATGAAAGCACGTGCCACAGTCTCCCTTTAATCTTGGGTTCGAGTCTCAGCAGATTGGACGGTTGTGATGGGATTTTCCCTATGAACTACTATGTGTCCTTTATATATTTTTATTATATATATATATTACTATTTTTACCTAAAAAAACATAAAAATAGAATAAACTGATGATACTTTGTCTTCTTTTTAATTTTTTGGGTAAGGTATGGCGCTCCACTTTCATACCCATACTTACTCATAAAAGAAGAACAAGTCAACAACCTATGGTAAAAATGAAAAAAAATTATTCACAATGATTGGAACTATGAAAACCATGGGTTGCATCCAATGTAGTGCTTTTTTTAATGTCGTTAGCTCGACTTGTACCCCCCAACTTATCCAATTCCAACTTTCAACATTTTAATAAACCCATATTTCTCCACTTCAACAATATTGATATTGATTATTTGTTTAAAATTTTTGCCATGTGAAATTCCATGTTTATCAATGAGTGTGAAAGTATAAGGAATTTCAGTAATGGTTGATTGAGTTTCATCTGGAGTATTTCCTATGATTTCAAGGGTCATTCCTCCTTTGTGGGATTCTTTATTAAAATGGATGACAATTGAATGCTCTAGGTTATCATAAATGGAGGTATTCTTGAGTGGGGAAGGAAGGATCACAACTTTGAGTTTAGTATGATTGAATTTTCCCAAATAATAATGGAAATTTGAATCCAAATTTGTTTCTTCTAAAAAACATTTTGAAAGAATTGGTTCCTTTTGAAAATACGATTCATCCCCAAAATTGTCCATTTGAATGTTGGGAGTGGGTATAGGCTCAATATTTCTTATCTCTCCCAATGGTCCAATGAAAGGTGATTCTAAAAAATCAATATTGGATAAATATTTCGGACACTCAATCCATGAAGACAAATTTTCCCCTTGTGAATCCAAAAAATTAATTTCCTCCTGATTTAAATACCCTTCAACATTTCCTTGAACTTCTTCAGTTATCCCATATCCAAAGGTTAGTTCTTTTTTAAATTCATGAGTGGTTTTTGGGATAAAATATTCTTCTATCGGTGATGAGGAAAGGAAATCCTGAGTGGGAATGAGTTCCTCAAAAGTTTCAAAGCTTTATATTTCTAATTTCAGTGATGAAACTTATGAATTACTTTTAACCATTTTTTCACAAAAATATTCAATTTTTTTTTTAGTATTTGGGTTGATAGATTTTTGTACATCATGGAATTTATCTTTATTTATATTTTCAATCATTCTTGATAGGTGTGGAAATTGATATTTTAAACATTCATATTTACAAATATTGTTCATGTTATCGTGTGTGGGGTATTCATTCAAAGGTTGATCAAATTAATTAAAAAATATTAGTGATTCCCAATGTGAATTTACTAATTGATTCCATCCTGAGTTTGTAAAGGGATATTTTTTATTATAATCCATTGTTTGTATTTGGAAATTTGGAATTGTGATTTTTAGGAGCCAAAAAAATAGAAAGGGGGAAAGATAAGATAAATGGGATGAGAAAAGTGTAATGGGGGAGAATAGAAAGATGTTCTAAAGAAACTTACTCAGTCCCTAGAAATGGTGCCAAAATTTGGTTGCTCCCAAATTTACCCAACTGGTAAAAATGGTTATTCAACTACAAGTAGTGATCGAATCCACAAGGACTGAAGAAGAAAACTTGAGACACTCAAATTTATTGATGAATTGTCTATGAAGTGGCCAACTTTGAGGTAGATTTTAATTAGAGAACTAATGATATAACTTAAATAATAGACAAGAAAAATTATGTGAACAAAACAATTATTGAAGATGGGTTGATCTTAGGGTTTCTCTTGGTGTGGATTGGATAAATTTTTTTTCTTAAAAATTTCATGTCATTAATTGAAGACATATCCAAACAATGAGATAATTCTCCCAAATCAATCACTAATTTAATCACTACACAATTCCAAGTCCAATAACCAATTCACTTTAAGGATCAATTTACTGAGCACTCAAAGGAAATAGATCATACTAGCAATCAAAATTTTTCATCGTTAAGGTTGGAGAAGATGAAAAAGAATGTAACTCATCAAATGGAAATCCTAAAATAATGAAAAGATTTAAATATTAAGTACATGAAATAAAATCCAATCCCTAACCTTGATACTATGTTGGATCAAACCTTAAGTGTTTATCCCTCCATTTATGATATTCTACCAATGGAAGCGGGATGTAGACTTATGGGGGAAGAATTGAAGAAGAAGAAAATTATTAAAAGAATGAACACTCCACTGTTGTGTGATTGAATTCACTAGTGCTGGTGTGAATAAATTAACACCTTGATTCAATGGTATCAACGTGTGAAGAAAATGAAAAGAATAAGTGAATAATAAGAATAAATTTTATTAAAATACTATACTTGAAAGAAAAAATTAATTGGGAAAACTTGACGATGTGATTACAAATTGAAAGCTATAATTACAATTGAAAGAAATACAATGGATGAAAGAAAAAGTCATATTGAAAGAAAAATAATAGATGATAATTCCATTCACCACCATCTTCTTATATAGGAATCTTAGGAGCCTTAGAGACACCCCACCACAATAAATTCCATCCCCATTAATTTAGAGAGTCAAAATAAGGATGAGAAAATTAAGGGAATTTGACGTTTCGAAGTTGACCCGGAAATATATCTAGATTTTTCCACCGTGATAACGTGTGAATTTGTAATTGAAGGATTCCGAATACAGAGGGGTCGTAGAAGAAAAATATGCTCTTCCATTTGTCCTCTATTAGCTGTAAATATTTCAGGCAATTTTGTGTAGTTTTTTGTAAGTTATGATCGAAATGGTGGGAAGACATTATGGGCGTTCAGGTTGGGTCCACCATTTAAATGTTAACTTCGGATCCATATATCTCAACAAAAACATTGAAATTAGCTCTGGAAACAGTTGAATAAAATTATCCCCATTTTTTTATATTTCTAATGTTAAAATTTGAACTTAATTGGGCTTGGTTTGTGGGCCCCACATTTGTTTGATGGGCCTTAGGCCCATTATGATTTCTTTTGAAAAGTTCTGCATTCATCCCCAAAAATCTCCATCTTCCATTGGGATTCATCCATCAATCCTAAAAGAAAAAATGTTCCAAGAAAAGTGATCAATAATATCTCAAAATATCAAATTTAAAGAATTAATAAAAAGTTGTCCACAAACAGATGAATTATTGGGCATTGATTTTCATTTTAAAAATGAATTGCAGTTAAGACGAGGAATGAAGTTCTATTTCTATAATGCACTAAAAATTATATTTATGGACATTGGAACACATAAATATTAAGATATTAACAATGAATATTATCCACTTTTAGTGGCTAATCACACCCCCAACTTGAGTTTTTCTTTTCTCGAGCAAAATATATTACAAATATGAAATTTGAATTCCCTTTTCCAAAAACATTTTAATACACATTGCTCACCTAGAAACCTCATGCCAAAAAAAATTATAAAACCCATAAAAATCATTTAAAACAAGTTAGGTCCATAAGCATATCCCAAGCCCAAGCCCATTTCTTTATTCAAATTCATCGCCACATTTCATCCAATTTCAATTAAGCATGATAAATTGTTGTGCATCAAAAAAGATATGGGGCCTATTTTATTGTTAAAGGGGAAAAATGGAAAAGCTAGGTGGGAATCACATTAAACCTAAAGATGTGTATCCAAATTTTTTTTGGAGTATTTTGTGGTTTTTTTAATTTTTTAAACACAATAGATATGAAAAGACTAACTCTTGGCAAGACAACTATGGAGTCACGATCCCCAAGTGTCGGACTCCACACATATTGTCAATTCCATGCTCTACAATAGAGATATAAATCCTAACTTTGGGAAAGAAAACAATGGAGTCACAATACCCAAGTACCAGATTCCATGCATTTGGAAAAAACATTTCTCTATGTGGTCATTATTATTTTTTTAATTTTTTTTTTGTTTTTTTGGATACTCAAATTAAACTAAATGTGACCCCATAACCCTATTATATAATTAAAGGGACCCAAGAACTCAAACTTACACCCAAGATCCAGTAGACGTGCATTGTGGCAATTTTATTAAGAGGATGAAAATGTAAAATTTGAAAAATCACATCGGACAACTATACTTTCTAAAAACTATGCTCATGAACATAAACTTGCATTAAAATCAGAATCAAGGCATTCCAAATTATTTTATATCCAATTTCATAATTTTCAATTTGTGTTATCATGTTCAAGGTTAATGGAATTTTTCTTTCCATGAATGTTCTTAGTAAAAAAAATCATTTTTTATTTCATCTCCCCCCAACATAGAATTACACCATCCCCAGTGTTTAAAGAAAACTTCGAAGGGGGTATGGGAGAGGTGTTCAAATAGGAAATTTAAAATGATAATAATGGAATGAATTCACCTGGTGTTTGATGATGAAAGAATGTGCCACAATCTCCCTTTAATATTGGTTTCGAGTCTCAGTAGCTTGGACGGTTGTGATGGGATTTTCCCCATGACCTACGATGTGTCCTTTAAAATTTTTTATTATATATATATATATATATATATATATATTATTTTTTAACTTAAAAAAACATAAAAATAAAATAAACTGATGATACATTTTCTTCTTTTTAATTTTCTAGGTAAGGTATTACTCAGAGATCACGCCACATGACACGGATGAATATGGCACTCCACTTTCATACCTATCCTTACTCATAAAATAAGAACAAGTCATCAACCTATGATAAAAATGAAAAAAAAATGATTCACAATGATTGGAACTATGAAAACCATGTGTTGCCTCCCATGCAGTGCTTTTTTTTACCGTCGTTAGCTCGACTTGCACCCCCCAACTTATCCAATTCTAACTTTCAACATTTTAATGAACCCATATTTCTCTACTTAAACAATATTGAGATCGGTTATTTGTTTAAAATTTTTGTCATGTGAAATACCATGTTTATAAATGAGTGTGAAAGTCCAAGGAATTTTAGTAATGGTTGATTGAGTTTCGTCTGAAGTATTTCCTATGATTTCAAGGGTCATTCATCCTTTGTTGGATTATTGATGAAAATGGATGATAATTGAATGGTCTAGGTTATCTTAAAAGGAGGTATTCATGAGTGGGGAAGGAAGGATCACAACTTTGAGTTCAGTATGATTGAATTTTTCTAAAGAATAATGGAAATTTGAATCCAAATTTGTTTCTTCTACAAAACATTTTAAAAGAATTGGTTCCTTTTGAAAATATGAATCATCCCAAAAATTGTCTATTTGAATGTTGGGAGTGGGTATAGACTCTTTTTTTGTTATCTCTCCCAAAGGTCCAATTAAAGGTGATTCTAAAAAATCATTATTGGAGTAATATTTCGGACACTCAATCCATGAAGACAATTTTTCCCCTTGTGAATCCAAAAAATTAATTTCCTCCTGATTTAAATGCCCTTCAACATTTCCTTGAACTTCTTCAGTTATCCTATATCCAAAGTTTAGTTCTTTTTTAAATTAATGAGTTGTTTTTGGGATAAAATATTCTACTATCAGTGATGAGGAAAGGATATCCTGAGTGGGAATGGGTTCCTCAAAAGTCTCAGTGCTTTGTATTTCTGATCTCAGTGATGAAACTTATGAATTAATTTTAACCATTTTTTCACAAAATTGTTCAAGAAATTGTTCAGGATTTGGGTTGATAGATGTTTTTACATCATGTAATTTCTCTATATTTATCTTTTCAATCATTTTGGATAGGTATGGAAATTGATCTTTTAAACATTCATCATTAAAAATATCATTCATGTTATCTGGTGTGGGGTATTCATTCAAAGGTTGATCAAAGTAATTAAAAAATATTGGTGATTCCCAATGTGAATTTACTAATTGATTCCATCCTATGTTTGTGAAGGGACATTTTTGATTATACACCATTGTATGTATTTGGAAATTGGGAATTGTGATTTTCGGGAGCCAAAAAAATAGAAAGGCGGAAAGAGAAGAGAAATGGGAAGAGAAAAGTAATATGGGGGAGAATAGAAATATTTTCTAAGGCAACTTACTTGGCCCCCGACAACAGTTCCAAAATTTGGTTGCACCCAAATTTACCCTATTAGTAAAAGCGGCCGTTGAAGTACAAGTAGGGATCGAATCCACAGGGACCGAATAAGAAACCTTGAGACACCCAAATTTGTTGATGGATTGGTTATGAATTGTCCAACTTTGAGGTAGATTTTAATTGGATAACTAATGATATAATTTAAATAATAGACAATAAAAATGATGTGAACAAAACAATTATTGATGATGGGGTTGATCTTAGGGTTTCACTTGGGGTGGATTGGATAAATTTATTTTCTTAAAAATTTCATGTCATTAATTGAAGACATATCCAAACAATGAGATAATTCTCCCAAATCATTCACCAATTTAATCCCTACACAATTGCAAGGCCAATCACCAATTTACTTTAAGGATCAATTTACTGAGCACTCAAAGGAAATAGATCATACTAGCACTCAAAATGTATCATCGTTAAGGTTGGCAAAGATGAAAAAGAATGTAACTCATCAAATGGAAATCCTAAAATAACGAAAAGATTTAAATATTAAGTACATGAAATAACATCCAATCCTTGACCTTGCTACTCACTTGGATCAAACCTTAAGTGGTTAGCCCTCCATTGATGATATTATACCAATGGAAGCGAGATGTAGACTTATGGGACATAATTGAAGAAGAATAAAATTATTAAAAGAATGAACACTCCACCGTTGTGTGATTGAATTCACAAGTGCTGGTGTGAATAAATTCACACCTTGATTCAAAGGTATCAATGTGTGAAGAAAAGGAAAAGAATAAGTGAATAAGAAGAATAAATTTTATTAAAATACTATACGTGAAAGAAAAACTTAAATGGGAAAACTTGACGATGTGATAACAAATTGAAAGCTAAAAATTACAATTGAAAGAAATACAATGGATGAAATAAAAAATCAGATTGAAAGAAAAATAATAGATGATAATTCCCTTCACCACCAAATCCTTATATAGGCATATTAGGAGCCTTATAGACACCCCACCACAATAAATTACATCCCCATTTATTTAGAGAGTCAAAAGTAGGGTGAGAAAATTAAGGGAATTTGACGTTTCGAAGTTGATCCGAAAATTCATCTAGATTCATCCACCATTTTGACATGTGCATTTGTAATTGAAGGAGGCAGAATCCAGAGGGGTCGTAGAAGAAACATATGCTCTTCCATCAGTCCTATATTATATGTAAAACTTTCATAAATTTTTTTGTAGTAGTTTGGAAGGTATGATCTAAATGGTGGGAAGACATTATGGGCATTAAGGTCGGGCCCACCATTTAAATGTTAACTTCGGATCCATATATCTCAATGAAAACTTCTAAATTAGCTCTGGAAATAGTTGAATAAAATGATCCCCATATTTTCTTCTTTATACTTTAAAGATTTTAGCTTCATTAGACTTGGTTTGTGGGTGCCACATTTGTTTGATTGGCCTTAGGTCCATTATGCTTTCTCCAGAAAAGTTCTGCATTCATCCCCATCAATCTCCATCTTCATTTGGGGTTCATCCATTGATCCTAGAAGAAAAAATATTCCAAAAAAAGTGATAAATCATATCTCAAAATATAAAATTCAAAAATAAATATAATGTTGTCCACAAATAGATGAATTATTGGGCCACAATTTGAATTTTAAACATGAATTGTAGTTAAGATGAGGAATGAATTTCTATTTCTATAATGCACTAAAAATGATGACTGTGGACTTTGGAACACATAAATATTAAGATATTAAAAATTAATATTATCCACTTTTAGTGGTTAATCACTTGTCTCCCCAAAAGGACTCATCTGACTCTTTCGTCAGAGGGAAGCGTTCTCTCAGTTCAGCGGCCAACAATTGTAGAGGGACTATGCGATCCAGCAGCTCCTTGACGTGGTCTGTCATTGGATACTGGGCACCCAGAGAATGCAAAATGTCCTCCATCTCTTCTAGGTACTTCTCTGCCTCCGCCTGGGACACCGTAAAGCCGACCCTAATAGGGCATATCCCTGACAGGTCCATCCCGAGACAGTTTAGGTGTTTTCACATCTTAGGAGGGATGAGGAACTGTCTATTGACTTCCCAGATATCCCAGGCCTCCATAAAGACATCATCCTCCAACATGTCTATGTGATGCAACTGCTTCCCTAGAGCCTGAGTGGATATCCTATGGAATCCCCTCGGTGGCCTCCCTTCTAGGTAACTTTACTCTTCTAGGGCCACTGGGTCCACTACCGCTGCCTCCCCCTCAACTGGTGCAAGCCTCTTCACCATGGTAGCCTTTCTACCAAGGGATGTAACTTCCACCTTCTGGCCCCGACCTTGAGGCTAGAAGGTCCACAATTACTGGCCCGTCAGTCAGCTGCTTTAGCATTTCCCCCGGGTAGGCCGCCTCCCAACTTTGGGCATACTCCTTGACCAACCCAAAGGTAGTAGTGGGAAGAGGTAGATCATTCCTCATCTTTCCATCCTCACGAGTGAACATGAGCCACATCTACCTCATTACACAAGTTGCTCTTCAAAGAGCACCCCTAGGTAAACCTGAGGGGGGGGGGGGTCAGTCGCTGCTTGAAACAAAATTTCCGGTCAAATCAGTGTGGGGTGTACGATTCGCAGAGCGGATCACAGTCCACCCGCACCACCAGGAATCCACCTCGAAATTCCAGTATATAAGACCGGTGCTCTTATGTCCCTAGACCATCATCCGTGAAGGCCCCTGTTAGTAGCAGAAATGGATGGAAGTTAAAATATTCTACCTTCCAAACTCGGTTTAATATCGATGGTGCAGTCAGCTTGGCCAGGAAGCTCCCCACGACATTCAGGATGGATGGGAAAAAGTCCAATATCAGAGGATAAATAGGGTTTGGGTATTTTTAAACCCCCCTAATGTGTGCTGCTATCCACCCATATAGAAGATGAAATGGCCCACATATCCTATTTGTCCTCTTCCCCTCGCTGATGTGCCAGAGCATTTTTTACATCTTAGAAAGCATCGGAATTTTGAGATTCACCCGCCCTCCGGTCGCTAGCATGGAGGCCATGATGAATGTGCTGGGTCGCACACCTACGTTTATGTCCCTCACTGGAATGATCTAGCCACAGATGAGAGACACGATGAATTCCGCCAGCCTGGCTATCGGCTGCTGCTCAGTAATGATGTTGAACCCCCAAGTTTTCCTCTGTCTTTCCTCCAAGAGCTGCCAATACGAGTTCTCCATGCCTCATTGAGCTCCCTTTGGACAAGTCTGAGGCCTCACCGGGAATCATCTGTTTTCTGAAAAGTTTAGAAATTGCTTGAACCACTGTCTAAAATGGACATCTCTCTCCAATTCCTTGTCCTCTCCCAGCACCAATCTCATCAATTCCATCACCAGTGGTAGAATTTTCTTTGGATCCACCCACGCACCCAAAGCAGGGATGAATTATTTATACATCACTCCTAGTATCAGGACCCTCAAGATCTGATGAACATCCCATAAGTTGATTCCAACCTCCCCGTGATATAGGTGGAAGGTATTGGTCCCCAATGACCATTGGATCAATAGCTCTGGAATCATCTGCTTCGGCTGGTATATATGAAATTAGGAGGCCGAGGCCGCCTCATATTGATCGACTCTCCTCAACTCTGCCCCAAACTATTCACACGAGGCGCTTACCCAGTAGGCCTAGGCCCAATCATCTGTGAAGTTGTCACCTTGGAATAGGTCCCACTCATCAAACCATACCTTCTTAGGGTTCCTCAGCACTACCTTTAGGATTTTTTGGTACATAGGAGAGGACATCCCCGACTACAATGCTTTCCCATCAATTTCGCTCAGATGATTGTATAAACAATCAACGGTAACATGCATGAAGTTCTGCCAAGCGTGTCTGTTAGCCTCCCTGAACCATTGGTGATGACACGATGTGCTCTTGAACTAGTAGGTTGGCTCATCCCTACTTGATTCCAGGATGAAGATGTCATCCCTCAATCCAAATCCATACAAAGGCAGCCTCTTGCACAATGGGTAGTCCCCTTGGCTTTTTGAAAATAGTTGCACTAGCGAATCATGGTAAGAGTGGATCTGTACCAACTCCCCTAGACCCAGTCTATTTTCCATCTCTTTCCTTTGGGAAGTGTCCGCAAGGACCCCCCTGACAACCTCTTGGTGAGTCATTATTTCCTTAAAATTTAGATAATTTTCAGGCTTGATCACAAAGCTCGATCACGAAGCTTGACCGCAAAGATCGATCGCGGAGACCGCCTGCAGAGCTCGATCTGGATAGCAGAATCACAGAGCCTTGTGATGACCCTCAGATGCAAGTCACATAGTGCACTAAGGTGAAGTTGAAGATTTTCTATACGCCGCAAATCCAAAGGCCCAATTCTTGAAGAGCGATCACCGAGTACGCGGAGCTTCCCGAATCGAGAGAGCCAAATGTGAAATCGCAAAGGAGAGAAAATGACAAAAGAGAAGTCAGCCCCACTATTTATAGGCGATGAATCAGGGTGCCTCACGACACGTCCAGCCGTGGCAGACTTCGCGGTGCACCCATCCCGCGCATTGGTGCTTCGATTTGTGAGCCTCGTTCATGAGGCCGCTTTGCGAGGCCACTTCATGGGTAACCAAGGAATTTTGGTGATGGACCCTCAGACTTGGGTTCTCGTTTTCTCCTCGACTCCCAGTCTGAGGGGGGACATTTGTTGATGCCAAAATTGGGAGTGAACATGACATCCTGAAAGCATTCCGGACTACCTTGCGAAGCCAGATTGCGAAGCTCCCGGAGCCCTGTGGCTGGTGAAAGAGATCTCCTTCACAACCTACCACGAAGCAACGAGGTGAGACTGCTCCGTGAAACCATTTGACATTCACGACCCACCACGAAGCAAGGAGGTGGGATGGCTCTGCGAAGCCCCTTCTCTTTCACAACCCGCTACGAATCAATGAGGCGGAACTACTCCACGAACCCATTTGACGTTCGCGACCTACTGCGAAGAAAAGATACAGTACGACTCCATGAATCCCCTTCTCCTTCACGACCCACTGTGAAGCAACAAGGCAGGATTGCTTCGTGAACCCATTTGATGTTCGCGACCCACCGTGAAGAAAATTTCATCTTCACACTGAGAAAACCTTGCTTCGCGGTGACTCTTCCCTATAAATACCAGGCTCCCCTCGATCCCAAGGATGGATGCTCTGCCCTTTCACTTTACTTGCTCCCGAATCGTGAATCACTTCATGCTTTGCGAACCATGAGCTCCTCAATGTACATTTTCTCTACGAAGTACCTCCCCCTTGGTCTTAATTGAGACCCTCTTCTGAGAGGGATGCCTTTCACAAATCCCATGGGTCTTTGTGAAGGAAGGAGATCCCCAAGGGTACTTGGGTCTTCATGAAGCACTTACACTTCATGAAGCACCCCCCATGTGCAAGGAACCCAAGTGCCAAGGCTGGGTCACTATGCACTACGAAGCACATTGCTTCCAAATTCAATGCTTTACAAGGCACCCTTTCTTCACGAATGGATTTCCACTTCGTTAACCTCCTCCCATGTGCACCTATGCCCTTTCCCTAGCCTAGGCCACTGCACTTCGTGAAGCACATCCCTTCGTGGAGTCCCTCCACTTCATGGGGCACTAGCACCTCACAAAGATTCTACCTGTGAATCCCTTCCCTTTCCCGTGCGGCCCTTCAGGTTTGCACGAAGCAATTTCAAAGTCCCTTGGACGATACTGCCCGTTGCGTTGCTATGCTTCATGCTTCTTCGTATAGGCACACTAACGACTATTACTTCTTTGCATAGCCACACTAATGTGGACCCCACAATGGTTCTCTCCATAACACCCCCTCTCCATGGAGTTCCCTATCCCTTATCTTCACCAAGGTGTAGAGGGTACCAGTTATGTATGTCTTAGGGGTGCGGAGTGAACCCAGATCATCAGAGCTGCAGGTCATTAAACTTCCAAGCACTATCGTCCTCAGCACATGATGTTAAACTGTGACCTCTCCCCATGATTCACACATGAGGTGCCCCCATCTTGGACATTCTGCACGCCCATTGGTCTCCACGAGAGTGAGGCCATTCCTCATATGGAATGAGACCCTCTTAATCAGTGCGACGTCTTTCTGTAGGGAAAGGGCAACCACCTTGGTGTAAAGCCCCTAGCTTTTCTTACTAGAGGAAGCATCCCTGCCCCTCCTTTCTTCGGTGCCAAATCCCACTCCCTCTGGGTTTTGTCACCACCCGTGCCTCCATCCTAGAGTAAGTCCCAACCTCTTTGGGCTGATAACCACATGTAAGACCCTGTATTCTCCTTGGGCCTCTAACTATGTGTAAGCCCCATTCCACTTCCCACAGACACACCTTTCGGGACGTGATCATCAGGTCTTTACTGTCTCTTGTTTCTCACACCGAGCATGACTCAAATGGGATTAGAGAAAGAACCTACCATGAAATCCTCTATGGGAAGCCTAGAGTGTAAGCCCCACACCCAATCCTAACTACATGGACTTTGATCCTTGCTAAGGCAAGGTACGTAGGAAGCCTCCATGAGGTTTAATCTCAACAACCATTGTTCCTGACTACCTCACATCGGTGCACCGAGCCCCATCCCACCTGAACTATGAAGACTTTGATCCTTTCCAAGGAAAGGTACATAGGAATCCTCCATGAGGTTCAAACCCACCACCCATTAGTCGCTCTGACCCCCTTTACGCCGGTTCACCAACACCTTGGTCCGCCTCAGAGCGTAACCCCCAAATGCCCCTATATCCCAAACTATATGGACTTTGATCCTTACCAAGGAAAGGTATGTAGGAAGCCTCCCTAAGGTTCAAGACCAACATCCATTTTTTCTGACCCCCTTCACATCGGACCACCTTCGTCCCGCATGAGGTTAAACTACATTCACCCCCTTTTGTCCTACACAACGTTAAACTGCATCCACCAACTCTGAACTACGTGGACTTTGATCCTTGCCAAGGCATGGTACATAGGAAGCCTCCCTGAGGTTCAAACCCAACAACCATTGGTCCTAACTATCTTCACGTCAGTTCACCAACATTCCCACCCAAACTATGTGGACTTTGATCTTTTCCAAGGCAAGGTAGGTAGAAATCCTCCCTAAGGTTCAATCCCAACACCCAGTCATTCTGACCCCCTTCACGTTGGTTCACCAAACACCATCCTGAACTACGAGGGTATTGATTCTTGTCTCCTAGATAAGGTATATAAAAATCCTCCCTGAGGTGCGACCCCGTCCAGCAGTAAGATTTTGTAACCCCATCCAGTGGTAAGATGTTGACATCCCTATCTAGCAGCAAGCCATTGAAATCCCCAATCAGCATTAATCCATCGTCAGATGAACTACGAGGCCTTTGATTCCCTGCCACGGGGATACGTAGGAAGCCTCTTCAAGGCTCAAGCCCTTCATCTCCGTCATCCTTGAGTAAACTCCATCCCATTCATCATCCACTTCATTCAATCATCCATCATCCATCCTGATTCTTACCTAGGCCGCCACATCCCGGTGGGATCATGCCACCTCATACCCCATTCCCCTTAACAACAATTGGGAAGCTAGCCACACATTGACCCCAACATCAATGTTCCCTCTAGAGGTTGCACCCATCTGATCCACTCCAGTTAGTGTTCTGATCAATCTGATCCGTCTTTGATGGACATCAAACTTGTGGCATACCCTATGTTAAACATGGGAAGTTGAGGAAAACCTCAGAGACATGCCTATGACATATAATTCCTCACATTAGACGTGGGATGATTCGGGATTCCGCGCCCTCGAGAAGCCCTATAATAAGGGGATGAAACCCAGACGCGCCAATGTCCTAGTGTCTAGACAAGCCAGTGATGTCCAATGTGACTACTCCCCTAACTGAAGGTTGCTGCCCTAACCGGACCCCTTGGAATGTCTTGAAAGAAGCAGTGTAAGTAACTAGTGTCCATGAAGATATGGCACTAGGAAGAGTTTCACGAACAATGTCTTAAATCTATAAGGGAGACCCGGACTAGGTGACGAGTCCCGAAGAGGAATCCGCAGAAGGAAGAACTGAAATCCCATCATCCCATTTCAATCAAGGAGAAAACTTCCCTAAATAAGGAATGGATTCCACCCGCCTTTGGAAAGCAGGAATGCGGGGCAACAACCGCACGTCCTCGACAGACGGATGTGCACACCCCAATGAAAGTGTTGGAAACATACATGTTTTGTAATTATAAAATATCTGGTTTTTAATAAAAAGTGTTCATTTTTCATTGGCGTATGTGGGAGTTGAGGATTACATGACGTGTAATGGGGTTACATGTCATGTAAATTCCCGAGGGTTGGTTTTTAGCAAGAAGTATAGATGAAATTCTTATTTCATTTATATATGCTTCCTCACTCTCAACCTAAATGCTCTTACTAGAAGATTTTGGGTGGTTCCCTCTTATTTTGACCTTTTAATTTAGAAACTGAACACCATTATGGTTAGATTTATTTTATCTAGTTTCTTGGTGTGTCTTGCCTTTTGAAGGTTGTTCTCTTGGTTTTTGGTCACTATTGTCGAAATCATCATGGTTTCCTCCATATTGAGGCAGTGTTTCTATATAATGAGTTAATTTTATGAATTTCATGTTTTTCTTGATAAATTACTTTGGTATATTCATTGATTTGAAGTGATAAATGGTTTTAAATTATTAATTGGAAAAGAAAATGTTTTCAAGAAGGGTATTTTTCTTCAGAAATATATTTTCTTGATTTGGAAATGGGTTTTCAAACTCCAAAGAAAATTGGATGGATTTGAAAATGTTTTATGAAATTGTGAGTATGATTTTGAAAATGTATTGGAAAATTTCACATTTGGAACCTTGGGTGGATCAGAAAAGAGACACGTGTAGCCTTAGTGTGTGTTGCACTATTAGGAGTTAACCTTTTGTGATATCGACCGGAAGTACTCGTTATCTATTGGATCCAACGTAGTACTATTTAGGCTTATGAGTGTCAAGTATGTAGTGTTATATAGGCTATATCCCAATACGTGATGTTATTTTTCATTTATGGTTATTTATCGTATGATTGTTTTCATCATGGATTATTGCTCATAGGTCTTTATATGATGTTGTATCACATAACTTCACATGATAGGTTGTTTTATGGATATGTTTTTACTTATTTATCTATTGATGCATGCATATGCTTTCATGTTTTATCACTTCTACTTGTTATATTTCTAGTTTGAAAATATGAAAGTATTTTATGAAAACCAAAGGGAAAATTATTTACAACTAGATTTATTTTATGAATATTATTTGTAAAACTATTTTGTTCTAAAAGCTAAAATTATTTCATTCTTGATATTAGACCCTGTATAGAAACTATGGTGGTATCCTATTAGGATTTGGCTCAAACCCTACCTATACCTTTGGGAGTTTTTAGATGTTGTATTGCAGGATTCAGGTAAAGGGAAGAGCTTCTTGTAGTATAATGGATTATCTGATTTATAATACTTTTGGTTTGGTTTATTACCTTTGGAGGTGATTATTAGTCACGTGGGGCTTTGAAATACTTTGCGGTTTAGCCTATTTTGACTCGAAAGGCCTGTGTAGTTGACCTGGGTTGGTTCATTACATTTAATACCTTTGGGTCATGTTTTTTTAAGTCACTTTTCCACTTCTTATAATGGGTTCTGTAATGTCTTAGATGTTTTGTGTATTTTTTTTAAATATTATATGGATTTTTTTCAAGACCAGGTAGAGAGAAGGTGTGCGATTTTGAGGCCCAGTGTGTCTAGAATAAATGTTTGAAATATATTAAATATATTAAATAACACACACATGTAGTTTTCCTAAAAAGGTATATTAAATTATAAATGAGTTCCAATATCTGAAATTCAAGGGAACCATTGACCTTAGATTACTAGGTTTATCAATAGGCATGATTTAACATTAGTCAGTGCAGGTTGTTTGTAGAAAAATAGTCATGGATGATGAAATGAATAAAATTATTTAATAAAATTATTTTATTTCATTTTCATTGATGAAGTGACTAAAAATATTTAAATAGATTATTATGGAGAATTCCAAAGGTTAGTCACATAACCCTGGAGACACCAAAAGAGATTTAAAGAGATTTTTGAGGATTCTCTCTTAGACAAACAACGATGGATCATGGATCAGCGATCAATGCACCTAAAATTCAATGGATCTTTCCAACAATGATGATGATGCATCGTTATTCGATATCAATCAAACTGAATTGAGGTAGGGTGTGTGTTTTGATTTGTTTATTCCTCATTCTTTATTTCTAAAATGAAAGTGAATCAATCAATGAACAGATTGACTCACATATTGTGTGTATTCTAGGATGGAATTATATTTTTGGGGTTTTGACAAGAGAATTTATTATCTTTATGGCATGATTATTCGATTTTCATTCTAATGGAAATGAACTGATATCAAAATGAACATCAATCAAGGTATGTTCCTCTCATTCAATTTTGTGCTTTTCACCCAAGAATTTGTTGTTCATCAATGCTTTATTTGTTTGGTCTTGGTTCGACATATTATAGAACGATCAATCATTGTGCACCCATTTCATGGTGAAAAGATCTGATATCGTAGATCTAGGATTGATACAATGTGATAGAGGTGTGACAGTGGTTGCAGTGGATGATCAAATGATGGTTTATGATTGATTTTGAGTTATGTGGCATGTAAAATAGAATAGTGATGATCTCATTTTCTGAGCAGATCTAAGGATCAAATATTGTTTATTTGGTGATGGAATGACTAGAAGAGGCCAAATATTGAGTTTCATAGCATGGTGGTTGAAAAATCACAGGCTAGAGAATCAGTTGAGGTTTGCAGAGGAAGAATATGGGATTTCAGAAAGTCATGCAGAACATGGAAAGTAAACTAGATCTACACATCGTGTGTGGGACCCTGGGTAGTGGCTAGGGTTTTGGGTATGAGTTAAGTATCACATTGTGTGTGGCTATGCCTACACGATGTGTGACCTCTCCTAGGAAACTCATCATGTACCTTGGGAAGTACAAGAACATAGTGTGGAGTACACAGATTGCCTATACAACATGTACCCCCCCCACAAGACATAGTTTGGACCAAGTACATAGGCTAAGCTATGTTCTGGTACACAGACATGGGTGCATGGGCTTAAGTCATGTACTGGAACATGGGTAGAGTACACATGATGCCTACACAACATGTACCACTACACAAGAATGATATGATGACATGATTCATTTACACTGACAAGACCCTGGGTTAAGGGACACCGTGTGTGACCCTTACCACACACAGTGTACTCTTTTATAGATATATTAGAGTCCTTGTCCTTGGTGACTAGGATACTTTTTTTAGGGTTTTTCCCATTATCCTTTCCCTAAAGGTTGGTATAGTATCATCTCCTACTCCTAGGAAATTGATCCCTTGAGTATGAATTCCTAGATAGAGTCATTGGAATCCCTCTAAGAGTCCCAAAGTGAGATCCTCTATTCATATTCATGCTCTATGTGGAGTTCTTGGAATTTATGTCACCAAAAATATGTGGTTACCAATCCTGTACTTAGTAGTTTAATCCAGATTGAGTTTGTTAGTATCACCCATGGCCTTGGTAGTGATCCTCATCTATGTATCATATTCTCTTTGGACTATCAGCATGTATCTTTCTCATGATGAGAAATGATGAGAAATACCTCTCGAATGGATGTCATCAATGCTATCAGACTCATGAGTGTGTTCTCTTGGATGAATGTTTCATGGAATCTTTGAGGTGGAATCCTAGGGTTGGTATACTGTCATTGTGACTTACCTCTAGATCATGTTTCTTAGATTGAGTATATCTAGATATTCTTGTTATATGTGTTTTATACATATACCAATGTAGAGATGATTGTATTTATTTTTTTTGTATACTTTTTGGTTTTGGGGTGTCCTATTGAGTATTGTCATACTCACCCCAACATGGGCTTTGCCTGCACGTATCGTGTCTTGTGCAGATGATCGACCTTTTAACAGAGTCCTAGGATGACTAGGACCAAATGGTGCTTAGTGAGACCGAACATACCGAGTTGTGTTCTTGCAGCTTTTTGATAATTGTCCAAGTATCTTAACTTTCAGGTTGGACTTGGGTTACATACTCATTATAGTGGGATTGTATTTGGACTTGTTTATTTCTTTTACTTCTTGTTGTACTATGGTTAATGGATTTAAATGTATTAATGTGTGTTTGTTCAGTTGTTTTTATATTTTAGCATTTTCGAGGCTTGGAGATGCATGTGTGTGTACATGTACTTAGATAAGGCCTCCCATGTTAGTGATATGCCTTCTTGGAACTAGTCGTCATCCCTTGGCCTATTGGAGGCATGCTTAGGGAGTCACGACACAGGCCCCACTGGGATGGGTCATGATAGAGTGGTATTTGAGGGGGTCAGTTCTACTTCCAGAACCAAATTCAATGAGATTGTTTTGGGGAAACAATGTTAAGTGTTTTGAATTTAGATTTCAGGCTAGGGACTATGGTGTTGGTGCACCGTCTGATGTATCCATACACCAGGACTCTGCGAAACTACTTTTCAACAAGGTACATGAGAACACTGGTTATAGGGAAACAATGGTACATGCATCATATAGAAATGGGTTACAGTTCCATTTACTTCTTGAGTTAGCTCTCCATATATACTCATTGACTGTAGTACATCTTGTTTATTTTAAGATGCCTCTAAGATGTATGTCATCTAGGATTCAACAGCTTGATCATGAGGATGATCCACTCAGTGACAAGGATTCGATACAGGGACCGGTTCTTGAGATGTTACCTTCAACTGGTGCACTATCCATACCACCACTTGTAGAGTAGCAGGTTGTACCCACAGTAACAACAGATGAGGTAGGTTGAGTTCACTTCACAAGTTTCAATGACAGAGACCCCTAAGGTTCTGAGGCGAGCCCAACCCACAGGTGGTTGAGGAATGTCTTGAGGCGATGACTCAAGTTTTTCATCTAGTTAGGAAACCAACAGATCATATGGTGTTCCTAGTAGTGAGCCTTATTCTTGGATTAGTAGGGTGATGGTGGGGCTTTATGACATAGTCTTTTAATGAGGTGACTCTTTCGTGGATAGAGTTTGAGCACCTCTTCAGAGAGGAGTTCTCACCATCTACACTGAGGGTTGTATGTATCCAATATCTTCTATCGATCCAACATGGAATCATGACTATATATGAGTATTCATCGAGCATTACCAACCTTACTAGGTACCACTATAAGAAAATCACTAAGTAGAGGTGGTTATTTTTTTGATATGGTGGTGGTTTAAAACACCGCCAAATGGTTCTGCGACGGTTTCAAAAAACCACCGATAAAGTTGGTGTTAGCATCCAATACTTGGAAGTTCCTTCCATTTAGCATAATTTTTTTGTAAGTGTCATAGAAAGTATATTTAGTGGATGTTTTTCAGAAAAAATGCCAAAGATTTAGCAGTGCTAAAACAACTGCTAAATCCTAAAGTTTTTTTTCTGGAAAACTAACACTAAATAATAGTGTGTCATATTTAGCATCAATTTTAACCATCATTGATAAAAACCACCATTATATAGTTATAGTTTAAACTGTTGCTAAAAAAATTATCATATTTATCAGCGTTTTAAACCACCATTATACGTTGATTTACAAAAAAAACTAGCTGTAGATTCTGCATCCCCAGAACTACCCTGAAAAAAAATGCACAGACCATTTGTATTGCCTATCATAATAACATAAAACAATCCTATATATCTATCTATGGTTTTCTTAAACCATATTCATCTACACAGTCCCCTTAAACATGAATGAAATAAAGTATTCATATATAAACAAGTATACTAATTTACACGAACCATAAATGGTTTCAGCCTCTTCAAACATGAAAGTCATGAAAATTTCATGTGAATACTCTGTACCAAAAGTGATACATGAACAAACAATCTCTTTCAATATTATTCCAAGACATCAAAAGGCCACTAGTCACTGGCCTAGGATGAACTCTACTCGTCACCCACTCCATCTTTGTCTCTACTTCCTACTATCGGCATCTGTAAGACAATTATATTGAAAATTAAACAATGTTGTATTTTTATATTTAAACTTAAAACCAATAAAATTTTGTGAAATAAATGATTTTGAAGTTTTTTTATTTACCTGCTCACCACTAGTCATCAATTCAATATCACCAGGGATAGACCCAGTTGTCTTCTAATATAAATCAACCAACGTTTTCTGCAAAATGGATATCTGATCCCCCCATTCCTGAATTATTCTTTTCATAGAAACAAACTATCTCTAAGCATATTGGGGTAGGGAGTGACTACAACCAAGATTATATGCAGCTGTAATCCCTGATGGCCTTCCAAAGGCCTCAGATGGTAATGGTCCAAAACCTATCCCTCACACTCGACTAGGATGCTCCTTCCCATGGACTTTACCAACTAGGTCATCCTGGGAGACTGAGTAGGATTTCATGGGATTAACATCCCATAGTTCTTTAATTTTTACCTATAAATCAAATATCAATCATATTTGAAACAATATATATTAACATAGTGAAAACTGATAATAAGTTATTATAATGAAAAATGAATTCATATCGCAACTTCTTTGGTAGGCTCATTAACATAACTCCCATAATATTTTTCATGAACATCCAACCACACTTTTTTTTGGGAGGCTTGGTGACCTAAATTTTTCGACTATATTAAACAAAGATAAATAAAAAATTTAATATATGGAATAGATGATATTGTCTTATAAATATTTAAACTAATAAAAAGATTACTAGAGTCGATCGCCTTCTATAAAAACTCTGTGACCCTGTAGTGTGAGGGATTCTTTTCTTAGACCAAATCACTACATTTTTCTTTTAAAAATTCTAAAATAAATAAAATTTAATTTAATATTAATGTATGCAATGTCGCATCCTTGACATATGCATGTATAAATGTAAAATGAGATTAATATAATAATATATATTTAAATACCATGTGCTTCTCATCATGATGGCTATTAATAAAAACTTTTCATTACTCTATAGGTACCCCATTGGGAAATTGTGGGTTCTCAATGAAGTACCATTGAATTCATTCCATAATCTCCCTTTAAAATCTTTCCATTTATCACCCAAATTTTTTAATGTCCACTTTCGTGCAATAAGATCAACAATGGGAAAGTGGAAAAGCATCTTTATAAAGATATTCATTTTGAAAATATTATAATTTAATAACATAATGAAATTAAATTACACCATAATGTATTAAAATTAACTTTATCTTTGAATCAAAAAATTCAATTTTCCAAGATGAATGCATATTCCTACAATCATAGAACGTAATCAGAAGGGTAACTGGCTCCACCGCTAAATGGCCTAAAATATCACTAAATAATCCTATGGCATCATCCATAGGGACCCCATATAAGTAAAATGGGAAAACTAACTGTAATGACTTAGATATTCCTAGTTCTATATTTAGAAAATTCTTAGAAAAAATTCGAGACCAGGAATTGAGACGACGTGCGATTATGAGGCATAGAGTTCACAGAATGATCCATCGAAAAATGTTATGTTTTAAATAGCACATGTGAGTGGTTTTCTTAAAAAAGTGGAATAATTTTTAGATGGGTTCCCAGATCACAAATCTAAGGGTACTGTTTCATTCAGGATAACGAGTTTACCCTAGGTGCGACTTTAGTTTAGTCAGTGCAGGTATCCAGTGAGAAAACCCGAAAATGGCGTAATTGTAAATAAAATAATTAAGTAAAAAATATTTTATTTTTCAAATCATTATAACTTATAAACCGTAACTCAGAAATATGAGACTATAATTGAGCTTGTGAGGGTGTGATTTCTTTAGGCGGACCCTAACCTTGACGAGCGCGGGTCGATGGTAAAAGTTAATTTTTTAACTTTTAAAGGAGAATAAAATAAAATTAAAGAAGTTTATTTTATTTCCATTCTAACGTTTTTCACCATGGCGTTGTTGTGGTGTAGTGATGGAGCAACCCATTTTCCATTCATAAATGAAGCAGCATGGTGACGCTATTTCAAAGTGAAACAGTAACACCAAAACGCGTTAAAATGTTTCCTCTATTAATCAGGGATAAGGTCCAGAATTAAAAATCATAATGCTAGAGAATTTCTATAGAGTTCCACTAAGGTAAATAGGAGGAGTCTCTCTCACCAGCGATAATGGATCAAAGGACAGGATTCGATCAAGTAACGAAGAATCAACGAACGCCGGTGGAACTAGGATTGACATGGCGACACGACTTCAATATATGTCTGCAAGTGATCCAACTAAAGGTAGGGGTTGTTATTTTGAATTTCCCCCCCCCTGTTATTTATGTATAAATGACCAATGTGTCTCAAACCATGAATAGGTTGACCTATGGCTCGATCATTCTGGTGGGAGGTTTTGACTGTGGGATGATTTTGGGGGAAATGAGTTTTTTATTTTGTTTCCGCTATCTTGATCCTTCTAACAGATCAGATCAAGAAAGGAACAAACAAACAACCAATGTTCGATAATTAGGTTGTTTTTTAGGCTTCTCTCCCTCACATTCTTCACATTTTTTACATTATTCATAGAATGATGAATGGTCAATCATTGCACAACCATTTCTTGGCACAATGATCCGACACCATGGACCCGAGATAGAAACAGCACAACAGAGGTGCGATGATGATGGCGATGATTAGATCGAGGTGGTGTAAGAGATATCACACATGAACAGATTCACACTGGAAAAGGATAATGGAATAGTTTTGAATTTCTGGTGATGAAAATCATGACCTCAGGACTCCGGAACATCTTCTGGATCTAAGAACAGACCACCAGAGCACATCTAGTGGCCCGTGGATGGGACTACCAGTGTGCCGGTGCTGGCGGAGACCACTTCATGCCAGATGGTGGAGGCGGCACGCCACGGTGGCAGTAGTAGCCATGTCTATGCAGTTTCCTGCGTGGAGGAGGTCGGAGCTTTGAGCCACGGTGGGGTTAGCTGGACCAGTGGCTCATGCCGTTAACGGGATCTATGGTCAGCTTAGCCGGTCGCATGGCGCATAGTGAATGAGGAAAACCGCAGCGTCCATGAAGTTGAACTGGCATGTGTTCGAGAAGGCTTAGATGGATTAGACGGGCTGGTCCCATAGCAAGCCCAGCACCTCCGACCGGGGCAGGACAGCAGGCCCGACCGGTGCAGCAGGTCGGGTCAGACCCAGTTGGTCCGGGCCGAGCCCAATAGGATGAGTTGACCCAATAGGTTAGGTCAACCAGTTGGATCAGTTCGGTTCGAACCCGAGTCCATTCAAACCTGGTTCAGGTCAATGGACCTCGGTTTGGGCCGGGTCGGACCATACCTGAACCCTACTGACCCCTTTTTACTAAAACACCCATAACTTTCAAACGAAGCATCTGTTTGACGAGCTATCTATGGTGTTGGGATCCTTGTGAAGAGATGGTCATTTTGAGATAATTCAAGTGAGTTTTAGTGGAATTTTACATATGGAATAATGGTTTTAGGAGTATGTTCTCTCGGTATGAGCATACTTGAGCAGGAATCAGTGTGTTTCATAAACTTGGGACTCCCCACATTATGGGAGTGGGTTTGTTTCCTTTGGGTAGCTTCCCATGGGGGTGTTACTACCCTGAGGGACTAGGGTGAAGGTTCCTGGAGATGTTCATGATGGAATAGTAGGTACACCTTGTGGGACTAGCGAGTGGTTCCTCTATCCATGGAGTTGGTACTCCCCTATAGGACTAGGGCGTGTGTCCTCCATATCTAATGTGCATAGAGTCAGAAATCCCCTACATGGTAGGGTGTGGGTCCTCTATAATAGGATTTGGTACTACCCTGTTGTTCCAGGGTGAAACTGACAGGTTTGGTACTCCCCTGTCATACCAGAGCATGGGTCCTCTAGTCACTAAGTAGTACTCCCCTACCAGGTAGGGTTCTGGTCCTCAGCTTACAAAGTCATACTCCCTTGTGGGATCAGGATGAAATTCCTTCATGAGTCATACTACCATATGGGATTTGGGAGAGGGTCCTCACTTATAGAGTTTCAATCCCCCGTCCTGAGTATTGGTAGGGAGCGGGTCCTCCATTGGAGTTGGAGCTCCCCCAGCCTTTGGACACAATTGTGAGGAGTGTGCCCATCCACTAGATGAGAACATTACCTAGATAGAATCTAGTGATACCTCGATGAACAGAGGTGTGGGAAACTCTTTATAGGAGTGATGGAGGTTTCACGAGATGGTTAAGAGCAGGGATCCCTCATCTGTGTATAGTGGTGAGGGTGGTCCTCTCTACGTGGGTTTCCTTAGTCTTGCGTTGGGAGCAATACAAAAATGACTGAACCTCCATTGTCGGTCACTTGAGATGGAACTAGTAGGATGTTCCCAATGGATAACATTCTCTCAAAATGACCATTAGTAATGATAGAGTTGTTACCGATGGATTGTACCTATCAGAAAGGTGCCATCTTGGATGGCTAAGCTCATGGAGTGTGTTTCTCCTATTTTTATGTGTTTCCTTTTGAACCTATGATGAGAATATTATTGATAGATATAAGGTTGTAACCTTATGATTATTAGTGTCTAAAGCGAGTATATCTGGGTGTTCTTAGTATATGTATGTCCATATACTTGTGTGGATCTTACTGTGCATTTCTTTTTGTTTTTTCCCTTGTGATTTACCTTTGTGGTTTCTAGGTGTACTACTGAGTATTGTTTTACTCACCCTTTCATGAACTTTGCCTGCACATGTCATTTCTTGTACAGACGTTTGATGCTTTGATGGAGTCCAGGGAAGGCCATGACCAGGTTGTTCTCAGTGAAATCATATAGAAAAGGTGTACTCCTATGGCTTCATGAAGCTACCCTTCACCCACCCTTCAGTTAGGGTTATTAGAGGATGGGGTTCAGGGACTTAGGATTTTACTTGTGTTCTGTCTTTATTTTGGTGGGATTGCAAACTGTCCCAGTTTTCGACCCTATAATTTACTTTCTATTTCACTCTGGTCGTATTTTACTTAGTGATATATATGAAAAACTTCCTTGTATTTTTTACTTCCTAGCATATTTGGTTTTGAGTTGTGTGTGTGTGTGTGAAAGTACTTAGGCTAATGCCTCCCATTTGTAGGATATGCCTACTCAGTGCAAGTCTCCATCCCCTAGCCTATGAGATGTGGGATTGGGGTAATCACATCATAGGCCCTGGGGGATGGGTTGTGACACTACCTTTATTCCATTCAGATTCCAAACATCTAAACTTTTCATATTTTTCTCCGTAGGAGAATTGTTTCTATATTTTATGAAAAAATAGTTATTAGTATAGAAAAACTGAAATAACTTTATTAATATTAAAATTTTTACCTATAAAAGTCACCCTAAAAAAACTCTATGAAAAACTAGTAGTGGAAACCTACTCCCTCATTGTTGAGGTTGCTAAATGGGGAGGTTTCAGCTGAACTACTGATGGGACCCTGACGGAGGGTGTAAGAGACGGTGTAGGGGGAAAGAAGATGATGTATCAAATGCTATTGGGAGGGAGACATATGGATCATAATCTGTCATTATGGTCAAGGGAGATTTGACTAATAGTCGAATGACATTAATATAATGCTTCATCATTGGAATTTCTATAATTTAATCAAATACAATTAAATTCGAAACATATATTTCAAAAAATTCCTGCAGAAAAATTTAGAAATGATAACAGATGCACAATACTGACAAGAAAAATATACATAACTATGATAATGAATCACTTCACATATGACAAAATTGGTTGATAAATGAATGGATGGCTGCACATATAATCATTTTATCCTTCAATCATGTCATTTTCTTCTCCATATTTACTTCATCTACTTCATACACCCTTGAAAGACTAATATTTTCAATATTATGATAGAAAAATATGTTCTCTTCTTGTTTTTGATGGGATTCAATGTTATAGGTAAAATCTTTTACTTCATCACCCATATCATACAAGTATCTTTGTTTTACATAAGCAAGTACACTCCACCCTTCATTTGTGACATATTCCACATAATATACCATTTTCACTTGGGATGATAAGATATAAAGATCATGTAATTCATATTCACCATCATCCATTAAGCGAGAGAAGTTCACAGAAGTAAATTTCAAGGAACCTATTTGAACACCCCTGATAATATCGAACCAATTTCATTTGAATAAAACAACTAAAAAATTACCTTGGTAGTTTAATTTGATAATATCATTCAACTTTTCATAGTATCCCACTTCAGAAAATATAAATATACCACTATTTTATGTTTTCAAAACTCAAGAAAGAAACTTCAAATATTCTAAAAAATCGTCTCAAGTATCAGTATTCATGATCTAAAAAAATTAATTTACATTATTATATTTAAAAAATATATTTATTAACCTAATATCTGTATTGATTGAAATATTTATGAACTTACACATTGTGCAAACCATTCTACAAGCTCTTTATTAACAAATTTTGTTGTAACTTTCTCATTTTTGTGTTCAACGTATCATTCATCTATTTGTTTGTGTCCTCGAATATTCAATAAATGGATCTCTAATTTCAGTATTCAACAACACATATCTATGTGCCTATGATAATTCCATTTCTTTCAATGTAACATTTGAGCTCCTCCCAACTGATCGACCAATAGAAGGAAAGATTTTTGATTTCCCATGTAGTTGATATTGAGTCGATATGTCATCAACATGTCCAACTAAATTTAATATTGTCTTAATATTATCCAATAATCTAGAAAAAATGGTAATACACTCCTCTTCCAAATAGACTTTAGAGATAGATCCTTTAGGTTGAGCTTTATTTTTCATGTATGATTTCAAAAGCCTAAGATATATTTGAAATAAAATTAAAAAAACATAATTGTGTATTTAATGAAGTGAAAATAATTTTTTACTTAAATGAAAAAAATATAAATAAAGTACCTCTCAATTGGATACATCTATTAATAATGTATGGGGCCTCCTAATAAAGGGGGAATATGCTCTGCACGCGGTCCCCCGACGATGACCTAGGAGGCCGATGTCGGTCGCAACAGCCCCTCCCCCGCTGACGGGGGAGGGGGGCTCTACTGCTGCTCAGTTCCATCTCCCTGTTCAGAATCAGAGCTCAGATATTCCGACCATCAAGATAGGCCCGAAGGTTCCTGGTTTCTCATAGGGCCTCCCAGTGGTGGAAATATCCTCTTTGTATTTTTCCCTCTCCTCAGATCGACTTGGCTTGGTGTTGGTTGCTCGCTTCGAGCGAAGATGTCCATCAATTCGTGATTTTTCTCTACATGTCAGGTTGGCTTGGGGTCTGAAGAGCTCTATCTCGATCAGTCTTCTATACTTGAAATGTTTCCTGATTCTATTTCAAGAGGAGGAAGATTTTCTGGGGGATTGGTCGCGCGAATGCCGAGCTTTCGGTTCGTTTTGATTCCTTCTATTTCGATGGTCGATTGACTATCACACGGGTTAGGATCTGCCTGCGGCTGAGGTGTGGGTGCGCCTTCCAGGTTTACCCCTCCCCTTTTTCAATTCTGAAATTTTACTCCTGGTATGGGATGCTTGTGGTAGATTCTTGTGCTCGGATTTCCTCTCAACATCGCTGCAACATCCTGCTTATGCTCACCTGTGTGTGGAAGCTGACCTATCTAAACTTCTCCCTGATTTCATTTGGATCAGCATTTTAGGGGAATACCATTTCAAACAATAGGTGATTTATGAAGCGCATCCTACTTTATGTGAATGCTGCTGCCGGTTTGGACATAATACTTCTGTGTGTCACACAGTGGTTTGCAGTAATCCTCAGGCCGCATACCAAATGGAGGAAGAGCAGTGAGGTTGGCATTCCAATGAGGTTAGGGATGTATTGGGTGCTTCCCAACCGAACACCCATCCCCCCTTAGCTGATATTCATTCGGATCTCTGTTTTGGTTCGTGGGGAGACCCCAAACCTCCTATGAGTAGTTTCCTCCAAGATAGTGGAGTGGTGATCAGCAGGACAACGCTTCCAATAGCCTCTCGGCATGAGCAAGGGGCACCTAGTGTGTCTGGATTTTTTATTGGTCAGGTAACAGACCTGGGTGGAAAAGATGGGTAGTCTAAGAACATGCATTCTCAAGCAAGGACTACATGTATGGATGAGGTGCCAACAGTTAGGGGTGAGAAAAGAAACTCCCCAGGGAGGTGTTAAGCCCCCCAACAAACATGAAAACACGATCATAGAAAAGGTATATCCTAATGTACAACCGGAAGTAGAGGGGACCTCAGTTCCTCTAGGAGAGGTTGTACCTAACTCCAAAGAAGACAATGGATGGATAGAAATGAGGTCCAAAAAGAAGACGAAGCAAGTTGGAGGTGTGGAAGTAAGTCAGGTGATGGATAAAATTTATTCTCCTGAAATGTTTTTAATTAATGGTAGAGAGATTGATGATGTTAATACTTTGACTTCTGACTAGGAAGCGGATGTCCTTGTTGAAGGTTCTTTTCACTCAGGCAGGCAGAAAGGGAAAAAGACTCTTGGGATTATGGGGGCTTTCCAGCACCTACAAAGAAGAAGACCAAGAAAAAGAAAGACTATTCCTACCTTCCTAAACCAATGCTGACTAGAACAGCGGGAATGAAGGGAATTTCTCTGAGGGTCATGAGCCAAAGCTATGAGGGAACCTCTTCAGAAGCTCTCTCAGACTTCATCCCCTCGAAGGTGGATGCATCTTTGGGTGACCAGAAGGGGGATACCGTGAGACCCATGGTTCTTAATGGCAAGATGATAGCAGTGTTCAGTAAGTTCGGGAAGGCTATAAAAGAAGAGATCGGTAGGTCAAGACTTGGGGATGATGCCTTGACAGCGGAGGAGTGGGAGAGACTCGAGCAGGGGAGGTATCCAAAGAATCTCAGCCTAGAACAGATGGCGTGGTACACATCTCAACTTGATGTTTTTTTCCTGGATTTTGTCTCTCCGGTTGATATGGACTCATTTCAGGAGTTGATGTATTTTCTTACAACTAAGTTAGAGGGTTTCATCGCCTCACACCCAGACACCGAAATCAAAGACTTATCATGGAAGTACTGGGCTGATACAGCTGGGCAACCAACCCAGTGAGGTATGCTTTTTCTATCGGTCTCGTGGTTGTTTTCTACTGTAGTGGCTTGTTTCTTTTGTGAGGTTTAACATTTTACCCCATGTGGTATCTTTTCAAAATGAAATAAAAATTTAATTTGGAGGAGTATGAGGCATCTTAATTTAGCTTCCTCAACCAAATGTATAGTTAAATTCATCATCACAGTAAAAAATGACAAAGGAAAGATCATCTCCATTGAAAAAATTGTCAATAAAAATATCTCCCAAAGGTGTTCAAGCTCGAATGGTGGTAGAGTTATCTCACATAATGTTTTGAAGAATGTGAAAAATTGGAGTACAATAGCAGTAACATTTTCTGATAATAATATACGCAATGGAAATGGTAATAACTACTATAAAAAATATGTGAATCATGACTCTTCAATCTATGTAACCTATGATGATTTATGTCAACACACCATCAGATGTTACTTGAATACCCATCAGATACCTTCATATGTTTTAAAATTCTAATGAATGTATCTTTATCACTATTTTCCATTGCAAAAATTTCCAGAGCATACTTTCTCTTCTCATCTGGCCAAAGATCATGCTTTATGTTCATTGCTTGTAAGTCTTTTCAAGAATTGAGACGAACCTTCGATTTTCCATGCTTACTAAGAAATTTGAAGATCAAATTGTCACAAACATTCTTCTCAATATGCATAACATCAAGATTATGCCACAAAAAATTAAACTCCCAATACATAAGTTTTAAGAATATACTTTTTTTCTTCCATTTTTTCATTTCGATTTCACTTGACGATGCACTTAAAACTCGTTTCACACTATCATTCAAATGATACACCTTCCCAAATTCTGTTTCAACATTTCCAAGTTGTTCTAATATTTCAGAACCTGTTAACAACTTTGGAGGTTGTCTATGATCAATAAAACCATATAATTTTTACCTTTTCAATTGAATCTATGAGATGCATTGATAAATAATAAATGAAATAAGAAGCACCATTTTCTACTGTGAGGTAGTCATTTGGTCTCAAAATCAAAGTTAAAAACTGGAAAATCTAAACCCGTGTAAGTATTCTAACCAGCTAAATTCCCAAGTCCAGGAAAGTCACTAATGGTCCACATTATAGGATCTTTCATTTTGAAATTTTTTCTAGAAGATGCATCATAGTCTCAACACCATTGCTCCATAACTACTATAATTCTTATATTAAAGGCTAAAAGTATACATAAATATCATTTCCAGGCATTTCCTTCTAGGAATAATCATTAAAATGATAAAATATGTCTGTTGCATACACATCCATGGAGGCAGATCGTAAGGGATCAAAACAATTGACCAAATGCTATAAATGGTTCTCAAAGTCCGAAATGCATTGAATCCAACGACAAACAATCCCAATAAAACATTCTTAGGATCAAATAAAAAATATACATTTACTTAATAAAATGTATTCCATGATTATGAATCTATTGGATGTCGCATTAATCCATCATTGTTATTATCTACATAATGCCACTTCATGTGTTTGGAGATTTTCAATGACATGAATAATATTTTCAATCGAGACTTTAAAGGAAAGTAATGAAAAAACTTTACAGGTGTGTTCCTTTTCTTCTTCTTCATGGTAGTTTGTTGATTCAGACTTCAAACATCACCCAATGACTGCCATATAAAAGAATATTTTTTTTTTCAATCCTGTCTTCTTGAATCCTCTACTCAATAAAGCATACAATCGTTGGGACATGCATGTATTTTTGTATAATTCAGACTAATCTTGTTAACAACTTCTTTCATATCATAAAAATACTTAGGGATCATTTCTTTAGGAAATAAATCATGCAAAAATTTCAATATCATGGACATACATTATTTTTAATTCCACATAGGCATTTGATATTATACAACTTTAGCCGAAAAGAAAGTTTTGAATATTTCCAACATCCACTATAAAACTCTAGATTTCCATCATCAAATAAACCATGAAAAACATTTATCTTCTCAGTGAAGTTTTCTCTTAAATTAGTCTCCACATAATCAAGAGGAGGATCCTATGATATGTTACAATCTTGATCATGTTATCCTATAGTCTCAAAAACATCACTTATCAAGTTGTTATTTGTAGCACCTTCAACTAGTTGTTCTGATATGTTTTTATTTTTATTTTGGTGTATTTCAATTTTTAATGCATTGTTTATAAGGTTTTTCATTTAATTGTCCATTGTCAATGAATTTGGGAGTTTATTCTGTCAATTGACATCAATGCTCAAAATTTCTGTAACGTTCAATTATCTGTGCCAAATCCAGCACAAATATTGAGTAGGAAATTGATTCAATATCAACTGTTCATAAACTTCATCTCTCTTTAACCATCTTCTAAATTTACATTTAGTACATGGACATATTATTCTCCCATCAACAAATCAATTGGAAATTGAAAAATATAAAAACTCCTCCAAACCCTTATCATACTGATGTGTATTCCTCAATAATTTGATCCAACTTTGATACATATCATAATGTACGTACACTTTATTAAAATAAATTAAAACACATAATTATTACTAAGTAGGAAAAGAGATAAATGGAAGTGAAAAAAACACTTCCTAATTAGTTATAAGAAGAGTTATATAAGTACTAAAAGAATCGAAGTAAAAAAGGAAATAAATCATGGATAGTATTGGTAATATTTATCTAATATGTTCTATTTATGTATGACACATTCTATTTTTCCATATTTACATATGGTATATCTCAAACCAACTAGAGTGGTTTTAAAATTTTCTAATAGATCCACTAAATTCCAAGAGAGATTATTTGAATATGTTGTGTTAGATTTCCCCTAAACATATATGATACAAAACTAGTGGATTTGAATATGGATTAAATAAAAGAGTTAAAGGAAATTTTTTCTAGAATGTTTGAGATGAAGGATCTCAATAAATCCAATTGTAAATTTAGGTTACCAATCAAGAGAGATAGTAATGACACATATTTTGTTTCTTCATAGAAGGAATATATCTAAATGTTTATTTAAAGATCCAGAATGGCCATATGTCACCTTATGACCACCCAATTTTCTAGACATTTCATGTTATCCAATGAAAAAGAACTAGAAATTTGAGATAAGGCTAAATACAAGGAAAAATTTCTGTATACATCAAAAATTGGACGTTTTTTTCTATGATCATTTATATAAGAAATGGAATTGTTGATGTTTTTTTATTTTTCTTTGGATTCTAGAAAATATAATAAAGGATCACTTGGAAGATGTGAAGTGGATTCTATACTATCATAAATTATTATAAGATATAGCCTTGTATTTATAAATAGATGATTTCTTATAGGGGTACATTAATGAAATGTTTTGATGGGATATATATGAATGGAAGACTACAGTTTTTTGTTTTTAATTTTAGAAGTTAAGGATTAATTCAAATCCCAATACTAAATTAAGTAGATTCAAACACATGATTATCATAATTTGTTATTGTTTTAGTTAATTTATATGTTTTTTTGGTGCAATTTCAAATTATTTTGAATACTTAAACAATTATAAAAATACAAAATGGGTTTTTTATAGACCACATACCGTTATCTGGTGATCAAAAGATAAGATTTATATATGTAATTAGAACAAGAATGAAGGAAATGGTGATCAAAAGAAGAACCTAGTTCACACAACCATCATGATAAAAATATAATAAAACCATAGTGAATAGATTCCTCCACTATAATGGAGAAAAGGTGGATAAAAGAGGAAAACCAAAGTAAAGGAACTCACTAGAGATCAAACACTTGATTTAGAAATTCGAAAAGGAAGAAATAATTACTCAAATTCCTAAAGTACCCCTGGGGTCTGAGAGAGAAAGTTGTATAGTAGATACAATGAAATCATATAGTAGAGATAGATAATAAGAATTTGGAGAATAAGGTACATGCATGTAATACTATTTTTTCTTTTCTTTCAAAGACTAAATTTCTTAATGTCAATGGAATCAAAATAAAAAATACATTTCAATATATATAAATGAAATAATAAAGTAAAATAAGGAAATCTACAAATTTAGAGATTGAAATATAATGATATTTGAATAAATGATGGTGAAACAGTTTAAAGTTTCTTCATAAGTAATAATGAAGTTTTGAGCATAATCATAGGTTATGGTGAAATTATTTATTATTATAATATGGTATATATGATTTTAGGAATCAAATAGGATAATATTGATGCTAATGTATCTTCTTTAAAAGATAAACAATTAGTTATTATCCACTTTGATGATTTTCACAACATTTTAATATCTTATGATATGAGAAGAGATAATTTTTTCAATAATGGAATGTCAAAAAAAGAAACAACCTTCAATTTATCAAAAATAAAAAAAATACAAATAAGATTATTATTAAAGTATAATCAAGTAGTTTAGATTCTAGTGAAGTTATGAATGAGATCATTTTGAGGAAATATTGTTTATATCATGAAAAATAAGAGGTGAGATAGGAAAATATAATATAAATATCCCTTTAAAATGTTTTATGTGTGGAGGTATTGGGATTTTCATAGAAACCATCTCATAATCAAGAATTTAAGGGTAGAGTATTGAAGAAGAAGAAATGAGCATATGATTCTCTAAGAATAAATCTAACAAGTCAATGGATTCATATAGATAAATGGTTAGAAAGTTCTATAAATATAAAAATATAAAATTCTTTGTCTAAAATATGAGATGGTAGTGGATATGATGGATCTCTCAAAATCAAATGACTTGGCTTAGCGTATATTGGGGAAGAAAAGCTTAAATATAAAAATAATCTTTTTTTTGATGAATGAAAACACATCATGTTATGTGTTTCTCAAATTTTTGATTAATAAAATGAAGTGTCATTTGGTAATAACATATTATTAGTTATGATAATAGAATATGGAAGAACGGTGAAAAGAGTTATGTGAACTAAATAAAATCTATTTCATGTGGGTGAGGAAAAAAACTATTGTTATCTTAGTATGAAAGAATCAAACTTATTATCCCATTAAAAACTTGGTTATATCATCCAAATGAATATAAGTATGCCTACAAAAGTAATTTTATTCATTTATACTAAGTTTAAGAGAAAATAAATTTTGTGTTCTCTATATTTTAAAAGGGAAATATTGTCAACTATTCATAGAGGAAGGCAGATATTCATCAACCTAACCATTGGATCTCATTATATCAAATTCTATATTTTTTATTTTCAAATAAAGGCCTTTAAGGTTGTGTGAGAAAAAGAAAAAACACCATCAAACAAATAATCAACCTCCACCTAAGGGACACCAGAGTGTCATATAGGCTACCCTTGTGGACAAAAAAAGTTACTGAATAGAAACAAAGCTGTAACTGGAACTGTACCAACTTGAGAAATCAGGTAGTGATCCCAAGTATCACCTCAAACCCTAATATGGGGTAGCCACCCAACACATCACCTAACATCACTTGTAATCATCACTAAACACAAAAAATATAATCACTAGATAATAATTAAAAAGGTTCATTATTGACAGTGAATAGTTTCTCTATGAATCTACAAGCCATCATCATGGATCCCAACCATTTATCAACACCCAAAAGCTTTCAAGAATCTAGCCAAACCAGATAACACCAAACCCAACACCAAAAAATTAGGAAAAAAACTAAGAAGGTCAAATAATCCATAATATTTTTTACATGGTGAAGATTAAACTACCAAAAAAATGAAAACCACCATATAAAACCACACCCAAATTAACCAAATCACTATAATCATAATAGACACCTTGAAAGAATACCTTTCAGAAAATCCTACTACCAATAACATAGATTAAAACCTAAAATTACCAGTTATAGAAAAAATAAATAAATAATGTATTCCATTATTATATGAAAAGTGTACCGAGATTAAGAGAATTGCATTTAGGGTTTGATGACATTGGGGGGAAGAGGGACCGATGACGACGAAGTAGGGAATTAAGGGAATAAAAATGGAGAAGGAAACTAACAGATATGGGGGGGGGGGTGAGGGGGCCAGCTTGAGGAGAATAGGGTTTGATGGTGTCGAGGGAAGAGGGGGAGGGGTGTCAGGTTTGAAGGGGTGATAGTGATGGATAAAGCAGCTGATAGTGATGGGGAGAAGGGGTTTGGTAGGAGAGGGTATATTTTCACAAGGTCAGGGGAAGAGGGGAAGGGGTGTCATGTTTGGGGGGGGGGGGTGAGAAGAAGTGTCGTGGGATAAAAAAATGTTTTAATAGAAGTTTTCAGAAAACTGCCGCTATATTTTGACAATTTTTAGGGGTGGTTTCTTAAACCGCTACTAAAAACAATCGCTAATTACTGATTTTGGTGTAGTGTACTCAATGAATATGGTTCAAGATCAGTTCTTTAGGGATCATACCTTTGATCAAGTTATGTATAGATACATTTGAGCTAGTGTTATCCCTCTATGTATTCCTACCTATGTTGGGGTTCTAGAGTGAGATTTGGTGGTCCAAAGGTTCTTAGATGAGCAGATACAGCTGGTGGTTGTCAGCAGTGGGAAAGTAGAAGTAGAGAACTCTACAGTAGAGAGTCAATGTTTGTATTAGGTACCTGGATTAAGGAGATGTTTTAGGAGGAGGTCCTAGGATAGAGGATTTGTAGTTAAGGGCTTAAAGTGTGGGTCTAGTCATCCTAGAGAGAGGTGGTTCTATTCATGTGACGGTAGGGGACATCTCACCCAAGATTTCCTGACCCTCTGCATAGTTGACAGAGATATTGTGGATGGGACACTCAACCAGAGGTAGTGGTAGGAGTAGGTAGGTGCGTAGGGTAGTTGACATGGTAGATAAGCTGGGAGAGAAGCAAGAGGTGTTATATATTTTAACATTTTACCAATACCACCACCTAGTGATCCACACCAGACTTAGGGAGTTAGAGGAAATGGGTGGGGACAGCTGCAGGTGGTTGAGTCCTATAACCCAGGGGATCTAGGATTGATTTTAGGTATGATATATTTCTTTTATAATTTTTATGTAGTACTGGTAGACATAGGTTCTAGTCATTACTTTCTTTCCACATACCTGGTGCAAGACTTAGATATTCCGGTTGAACCGTTGACTTGAAACTTACACTTAGAGACTCCTACTAGAGAAGACTTAGTGATCATGAATTGGGGTTGATAGTGCGACATGACTCTTGGATGTGAGAGTTTCTATTGGGATCTCTTGTTAGTAGTTTCTAGGCCTTACGGCATCATTATTATTATTGATTGGTTATCTAAAGTCCATGCCCATATTGAGTGTTTTAGAATAAGGGTGCGCTGTGTCTACAATTATGGGACTAGATTCTCCTTTTTTTGGTGAAAAGGAAACTGAGTTCATGTGGGATGGACTCGTGCATAGGAGGTTCCAACTGATTACTCATCAGTTGGATAACCTAACCCTTGGTGTAGTAAATTTTATGAGTTCCCAGTTTCCTATTGTGGTAGTAGAGTGTAAGGACGTCTTCCCTAGATATGTTCTAGGCTTAACCACCTACTAAGAGATAGACTTCTGTATTGATCTACACCCCATGATGACATCGATATCTACGCCAACATATCAGATGGATCCCACAAAGCTTCATGAGATGACGTTGAAGTTGGAGGACTTACAAAGGAATGGCTTTAGTCGACCTAGTGTTTCACCCTAGGAATCTCCAATTTTGTTTTCCGAGAAGGAAGATAGGATATTGAGGTTTTTTGTGGACTACCGATGCTTTAATCAAGTTACTGTGAAGAACAAGTATCCACTATTGAGGATCTGTGTCCTCTTTGATTAGTTTAGAGTGACATGATGGTTCTTAAAGGTTGACCTCAAGTCAGGCTATCACTATTTGCAATTATAGGATGAGGATATACTGAAGATGGAGTTCAAATGTCTCTATGGTCACTATGAGTACTTGGTGATTCCCTTTGGTGTGACGAATTCCCCATCAGTGTTCATGGGAATCCTGAACCAGATATTTTAACCTTACTTAGACCAGTTTATGGTAGTATTCATCGATGAGATCCTTGTGAAGGTTCTAGGCACAGCGGAAGCACGTGGGTGGATGTGCCCACTTGGCTTTTTGTCATTAGCAATGATCAACCCGGAATCAATACGACGATAAACGCCAGTCTCCATAGATCGAATCACAGAAAAAGACAAAGAAGAAGGTTTGTCCCGGAACCACAAACACGGATCATTATAGGTTGATTATAATTAATTTAATTAATTATAAAGAAATACCTTTTGGATGTTCTTTCTTCGTTGTTTTTATTGATCACGTTGTTGATGTGATCCATCGTTGCATCGCAGAATCCAAGTGTAGACTCCCTCAAGCAGTGATCCACATGTGTACCTCGTATCTCTGGACGTCACTAAAGAATTCTCCGTGTGCTATCATGGAGAAGCCTTCGCTTGTGTTGTCCACCTTAGATCGTCTTGATCCGATGGATGAGGATCTCTCTCGGTCTTGAGAGCATTCTTGGAGGAAGAGGTTCTTTCGGCCTTGAAATAATTCTCCAGAATTTTTGTGCACAACTATTATCTTGTTTGTTGGAAAAGAGTTGGGGGTGTGAGGATATTTATAGTCGGGTTTGAGGTTGTAGAGTTATGATAATAAATAAACACGTTACGCATTTTATTTATTTCATTGACTCTTATTTAAAACCCCCATGTCAAATAATTAATTCCTTAACATGCGCCCACGCTGATTATAATAAATATCATTTAAAACAATATTATATCCTCAAAATCCCGACTGAAAAAACTACATGACGTGTATTAATAAATACGCAGCGTGTACTTGTTTTTCATTGAAAACTACATGGAGTGTACATTTAATGTACACAACATGTATATCTTGTTTTCATTTATTCATTTCCTTTCCATAAAGAATACTACATGGCGTGTAATTATTAATACACGGAGTGTACTTGTTTTCCATGAAAAACTACACAGCATGTAATCTTTAATACACGGCGTGTATATCTTGTTTTTCATTTCCTTATTCCTCCATCATCAAAACAATTTAGGATTCCTTGAATAATTATTAAACCACGTATGAGAATACTCTTTATTCTACTTGGGATACTTGAATACACTTAGTGTGTGACCCTCTAGGCCTCTTTCTCGTTCGCATTAGGCGAGCTTGCCTAAAGTCCAAGATTACTGTCTAGAAACAGTTCAAGGTACCCAAGAGAAAGAAGTTGATGCTGCATTGACGTATCACCTCATACGAACGCTTACTGTGTAATTTAATCCCTTTGTCTCAATATCTCACCAAGAAGGTTTCATGGAAGTGTCATAAACCTATATGCTTGATCTGTCGTTTTTTGACTACCTGAAATAAAATCATCGTTCACACCATGGCCATGGAATTTAATGTGACAGTTCTATTTCAATCAAAGGGCCGAGATATCAACTTCCATAAATGGAAGGTAAAAATCCTTCCTCGACTTATCCATTAACAAAATTTCACTCGTGACGTACCCAACGTACCCTACTTCCCGCCAACTGTCTATGTGACAGTTATCATCATTAAATCAAAGTGCGTGAGTCATGACATGAGTTAATGATAATATTATAGTCTAAGGACCATTACACACGCTCGCAGATAGTAATATCTGATGACACCAAGACATGCAGAATTACTACTGGCGGGTCTGTTCTCATAATCTCCCATCTTAGAGATTACAAAGTGTGAACTCCATGATATAGAGTCTAACCTTATTACGAGTAATCGCACATGACGGTCTGTATACTATGTGTCCTATCATAGTATGTCATCCAACTGCAGAACTTTATTTAAGAATATTGTTATAGCATTTCAAGGTTCTCATCATAGCGGGGATTTTCCATGACCTTATTAATGCAACAAATATTCCAGGGCATTGTTATATTATAGTCATACAGAGCAATTAACAATATATAATAAGTGAACATTCATGTAATCAAAGTACAAAATAGTTGGTTCTCAGGACACCAACCCTTAAAAACTCCCACTTGGACTAGAGCCAACTGCCTACGACTTTTAGTCTGCTAGACCTCACATGATGATCATGTTTTTGTGGAGTCAAGGCTTTATTCAAGGGGTCTACCACGTTGTCTTCCATGGAAATACAGCTCACTGCAACTTCACCGCTCTGAAAAAAATCCCTGAAGAGATGATACTTCCTAAGTATGTGCTTTGACCACTGATGTGACCTTGGCTCTTTTGAAAGTGCCACTGCTGTAGTATTATCACAATAGAGTGTGATATGATCTTTACTTCTCAGTACAAAATCCAGCTCTTGGATGAAGCTTAGCATCCATACTGCCTCTTTAGCTGCCCCAGAAGCTGCGATATACTCATAATCCGCTGTAGAATCTACCACCACACTTTGCTTTGAGCTCTTCCAGCTCACTGAACCTCCATTCAAACTGAAGATGTATCTAGTATGCAACTTCATGTCATCTTGATCAGTCTGGAAACTAGAATATACATGTCCTCTGATGACTAGTTCCTTATCTCCTCCATAAACCAGGAACATATCCTTAGTATGCCTCAGATACTTAAGAATAGTCTAGACTGCCATCCAATGGAGGTCTCCTGGATCAACTTGATATCTGCCTACCGCACATAATGCGTAAGTAACATCTAGACTCGTACATAGAATATCATACATGACAGACCCAATCGCAGATGCGTAAGGGATCCTTTCGATCCTCTTTCTTTCCTCATGTGTCTGAGGACACATTTTCTTGGAAAGATGAATGCCATGTGACACTGGAAACAATACCCTCTTGGACTATTCCATACTGAATCTCTTCAGTATCTTGTCAATGTATGTACTTTGACTCAGGCCCAGCATTATCTTAGATCTATCACGATGGATCTTGATCCCAAGAATATATACCGCCTCTCCCAGGTCTTTCATGGAGAAGCATTTATGCAACCATGCCTTAAATGACCGTAAGATAGGTACTTCTTTTCAATTAGCAATATGTCATCAACATATACTATTAGGAAAATGATTGCACTTCCACTAAACCTTTTGTAGACACAAGGCTCACATTCATTCTTAACAAAGCCAAATTCTGTTACAGCTTCATCAAAACGAATGTTCCATGACCTTTATGCTTGCATTAATCCATAAATGGATTTCTGAAACTTGCATACCTTGTTGGCATCCTTTGGAGTCACAAACCCTTTAAGTTGTGTCAAGTAGACATCTTCCTGGAGGTTCCTGTTAAGGAAAGTTGTTTTGAAATACATTTTCCAAATTTTATATTCATGGTAAACAACAATGGCCAATAGGATTCTGATGGATTTCAGCATTGCAACCGGTGAAAAGGTTTCATCATAGTCAATTCCTTGACACTGTCTAAAACCTTTTGCAACCAGTCGTGCCTTTTATATGCTAACTTTCCCCTCCATGTCCAGTTTCTTCTTGAATACCCATTTATTACCAATAGGCTTTACATCAACTAGAGGATCTACCAAAATCCATTCTTGGTTTTGGTACATGGAATCTATTTCAGAATTCATGGCTTCTTGCCACTTGGCAACGTCTGTGAGTTCAACTGCTTCCTTGTAGGTAAGAGGATCATTATTTTCAACCAATAATGAGTCACCATCCTCAGTGAAAAGAAAACCATATCATTCTGGTTCTCTCACCTCTCTTGTGCTCTTACGCAGTTCTTGTGTCTTTGGAACAGATTGTTCTTCCACGGGGCTTTGTGGAATCTGTTCTTGTACCAACTCATGTGTATCTTGAGCCTCGACTTCCTTGAAGTCTATCTCACTCCCACTATCTCTTTTGGAGATGTGATCCCTCTCAAGGAATATGGCATGTCTTGCCACTGTAACCTTTATGTCTGAGGGGTTATATAGATAATATCCCCTTGTTTCCTTGGGATATCCTATAAAGATACACTTTGTGCCTCAAGGTGTAAGTTTGTTACCTAAAGAGGCCTTAACAAATTTTTCGCTACCCCACACATGTAAATTCAATAACATGGCTTTGCATCCACTCCATAACTCGTATGGAATACCATTTATCGATTTAGTTGGTACTTGGTTTAGTATGTGTGCTGCTATTTGTAATGCATATCCCCAAAATGATAATGGAAGACTCGCATGACTCATCATTGATCTCACCACGTCCAACAGGGTACGGTTCCTCCTTTTTCTTACACCATTCCACTGTGGAGTGTAAGGAGGAGTGAGTTGATATAGAATCCCAAACTACCGTAAGAACTCAATGAAGTCCTGATTAAGATATTCTCCTCATCTGTCTTAGCGGAGTTTCTTAATCTTCTTACCAAGCTGGTTCTTAACTTCATTATTGTATTCTTTGAACTGACTAAAATAATCTGACTTATACCTCATTAAGTAGATATATCCATATCTACTAAAATCATCAGTAAAAGTTATTAAGTATGAGAACCCACCCCTTGCTTCAACTGGAAATGGCCCACACACATCTGTGTGAACTAATTCTAGAAGCTCTTTAGCTCTTTCACCTTTCCCACTAAATGGGGCTTTGGTCATTTTGCCTTGTAGACACGCATGACATACACCAAGTGGTTTTAGTTCGAAAGAATCTAAATACCCATCTTGATGTAATTTTTTCAAACGTTTCTCATTGACATGACCTAGCCGGTGATGGAAAAGTTGGGTGTGGTATGAGTCATTTGAATTTACTTTTTCATCGATTGCCATTAATTGGTTTGTGTAGTCTAACACATAAAGGCCGTTATATAAATGTGACCTACCAAAACAAATGATATCTTTATAAAATTAGCAACATTCATTTCCAAACTTGAAGATGAATCCATCATTATCTAATCTGGATACTGAAATAATGTTCTTGGTTACAGAGGGTACATAATAACATCATTTCAAAACAAAGACCATCCTAGTAGGCAATGTGAGGTGGTAGTCCCCGACAGCTACAACAACAATTCTGGCTCCGTTGGATGCTCGTAGATCTACCTCCTCTCGATCAATCTTCCTGAATCTACTTGGTTCCTATATTTGGATACATATGTGAGCACCACAAGCAGTATATCATACCCAATTAGTAGAAATAGATAGATTGCATTCGATAACAAATGCACCTGAAGCTTCCCCTTTCTTTCTTGACTGGGTGCAATTTTTCTTCTAGTGTCCCTTCTTGCCACATGCTAAACAAACAACATCCTGTTCCTTTTCCTCCCCTTTGATATTCATTTTCTTGGAAGGCCTTGAAGAAGCTTTGGGCGTAAAGCTCTTCGCCTTCCCTTTCCTTTTATTCACTATGAGGACATAAGGCTTTTCACGCTTCATGTCATTGTCCACTTGGCGAATAAGGATAAGAAGATCAGATAGAGACTTCTCAATGTTGTTCATGTTGAAGTTCACAACAAAGTTTGAGAAGCTCTGGGGGAGTGATGTGAGAATGAGATCGGTACCCAGTTTTTCAGGGAGTTTAAACCCTAGAACCTCCAAGCGCTCAATGTAGACAATGAGCTTGACTACATGAGGCCCAGCTGGGGCACCCTCTCCAAGATTGCTCTGAAATAGAGCCTTGGAGATCTCAAACCTTTCCTATCTATCTCTCTCCTGGTATAGACCACGGAGGTGAACGAGCATGCTATAAGAATCCATGTCTTCATGAGACTTCATGAGCTCACTAGACATCGATTATAGTATAAAACATTGAATGTTGAGAGCGTCGTTCAAATGTTGATCATAGACCAGGAAATCTTCATCGCTCACCCCTGGGGCAGGAGAATTGGGAAGTGAGGACTCCAGCACGTAAAACTTTCGTTCATGGCGTAGGATAACCTGAAGGCGCCTAAACCATTCCTGAAAGTTACTGCCAGTGAGGATATTGTCTTTATCTAGAATTGATCACAGAGAAAATGTGGTTGAAGAGTTTATCATTTCGATTCTACAAATTAAAAGAGAAGATTTATCATTACTTTCTTGATTACATTTTATGAAAAATAATAAATGAATTTATTAATTCTCCCACTATTTTATCAAGTCCCAATGGCCCTCACCATTGAACTCGGAATGTCCAGTTTCTTTGACATTCCAGTGGAAAGGATCCATATTCCCCTTCGCATAACCCCAACAAGGGTTGGTCAATCTATTTGAAGGTATTTAGGTAGGCAAGTCTTTGCCAAATGTGAGCTTATAGTTCCTTGATCTATTTAGTGGACTCCCCAATCCTGAAATCTTGACATGGATTTCCTCAACTCTTGCCTCCAATATTACACCAAGTCTATTAAGGGATACTTCTCTTGATGTAATATGGTTAAGTCAACCCGAAACCTTTCATAAGGGCTTCCTTTATAAAATTAAGTGTCCCAACAAGGGTTGGTCAAACACATAGTTTTATTGAGTCTTATCCTTAATCAAGTAACGGAAGGCTTGGTCTGACTTAATATGGTATTGAGGGATTTTAATCTTTTATGAGTAGTTTCGCATTATCACATGCTTGTTAATATTAAGTGATGCTTTCTTAAGTGATAAACCATGTTCCGATAATGTTTACACATAGTCCAGTTTTTATTTTATTCCATCTTTGCATGCTTGTTCATTTTATTAATTATGTGATCATGACAACACATACATAATAAATAAACCATGCAATTTATACAGAAATAAAATAAGATGTCATGATCATGATCTTCTATTGGTTAGCTTATCTAGTAGTTTTTGATAAGCTAACTGATTAGTCCCTGAAAGTGGCTAATATTAATTGTTAATATCTTTATATTCATTGTTCCAAAGTCCATAAACATTGTTTTTAGTTCATTACATAAATAGAACTTCATTTCTCATCAAAAATGCAATTCATGTTTAAAATGCAAATTTAGGCCCAATCATTCATTTGTTTGTTGAAAATATTATATTCATTTTCTGAATTTGAAATTTTGGGATATGATTGATAACTTTGTTTGGAACATTTTATCTTTTAGGTCCTATGGATGAATCTCAAAGGAAGATGGAGAATTTGGCCCCTGAAGGCAGAAACTTGCTGGAAAAAGCGTAATGGGCCTAAGGCCCATCTAACAAATGTGGGGCCCAGAAACCAAGCCCAATGAAGCTCAAATTTATACCGTAGAAAGATAAAAATATAAGGATCATTTTATTCAACTGTGGACAGAGCTAATTCTGATTTTTTCATGATGATAAAGGGATCTGAAGTTGAGATTTAAATGGTGGACTCGACATTAATGCACGGAAATCCGTCCCACCATTTAGACCATAACATCCAAACGGATGAGCCAAATTTCCTGACATTTTGAGAGCTTCTATAAGACACATGGACGAAGATATTTACCTTAAAAAACCCCTCCGGATTTTTCCTTCTTCAATTTCGAATTCACACGTCAATATGGTGGACGAATCTGGACAGTTTTCCGGGTCAAATTCAAAACATCAATTTCCTTTTGATTATTCACCCTCCATTTGACTCTATTAATTGTTGGGGGGTGAATTAATTGTTGGGGAATGTACCTAAGGCTCCTAATATTCCTATATAAGGAGATATTGGTGAAGGGAATAGGGGTGGATATTTTTCATATCATCTTTTGTTGCTTGTTTCATTTTAAGGTTATGCTTCCAAATTTCCTTTGTAATGTTTTCCATTTCCATGTAATTTTCTTTTTTGTATATTTATGTTCTTAATCAACTTCATTAACTTATATATTTTCCATTTATTTTATTAAAACATTATTATCACAAAGCACAGTGATATCTCTGTGTTGTTGTGAATTAGTTCACACATAGGTGTGAATTTCATTCACACACACGGAGGAGTGCTCGTTATTTCCGCGGTTTTAATTTTTTCAATCCAATTATTATTAGCCATCTTCCACCCACCATTGAGAGTATACCATAAATGGAGGGATAAACCCTTAATGGGATGATATTAGGAGGATGTAAAGGCTGGATTGAATGTTATTTTATGAACGAATTGTTGTTAATTGGATAATTAATTTAAGACATCCATTCTTCAACTATTTCTACTATTCATCTTTACTGTGTTTGAGCAAACTAAATTAAATTACTAAATGACCATATACCTCGGGGAGATCATGAATTTGGTTCTCTAAGTGTATACAGGATTAGTAATTGTGTTTAGTAAGTACCAAACCAGAAAATGATGAAGGTAATGTTATTTTTGAAGAATGGATTCGTCAAAAATTAATAAAACCAAAATTGTCTAATGAAGTAAAATTCATTCAATCCACCCCGAGAATAATCCTAAGATCAAAACATTTACATTTAATTGATTTAACTTAGGTTTATTAGTGTTCTTTAAAAATAATCCAAAATCAAACCCAAAGTCGGCTACTTCATAGCCCATCCTTCACACAATCATAGCGTCTCAAGGTTACTTCTTCGGTCCTTGTGGATTCGACCCCTACATGTACTACATCGATCGCTTTTACCAGTAGGGTAAATTTGGGCACAACCAAATTTTGGCGCCGTTGTCGGGGACCCAAGTAAGTACCTTAGAAACTCATCTTCTTTTCTCACCCCAATTTCACTAATCTCACCCTAATTTCTCTTATCTATTCCCCTTTCTGTTTCTACGTGTCCAAGATTCCCAAAAACAATTTTCAATAAACTCCAATGGATTATCTTCAACAATACCCATTAATATACCAAGACTATAATCAACTGGAAAACCAATATTTTGAATCACCTCACATAGAAAATTTCATTGACTAAACCATGATTGAATACACCACACCAGATGAGATGTACAATCAATGGGATGCTGATTGTTTAAAGGATCAATTTCCATACCTCTCAAGGATGATTAAAGATATCAAACATAATGAAGTTCACGATGTCCAAACATTTATCAATCCTAATTCTGAAAAAATTCTTGAACATTTGTGTGAAAAAATGGATAAAATGAATTCAGAGGTTTCATCTTTAAGAGTAGAACTACAAAGCATTGAAATGGTTGTGGAACCCATTCCCACTCAGGTTGTCTCTTCCTCATCACTAATAAAAGAATATTGTCTCTCACAAACCTCAAATGAATTTATTGAAGAACCAACCATTGGATTTGGGATAGTTGAAGATAATCAAGGAATTGTTGATGGGTGCTTAAATCAAGAGGAAACTGATTTTTTGTATTCACAAGAGGGAAACTTGACATTGTGGATGGAGAGTCCTGAATGCTTCTCCATTGATGATTTTTCAATAACACAAATCACTGAACAATTGGGAGAAATACCAAACATTGAGCCCATACCCACACCTCAAATTCAACTAGACACTTTTGGGGATGAATCGTATTTTAAAATGGAACCAATTCTTTGTAAATTTTTTGGAGAAGAAACTAACTTTCATTCAAATTGACAATCTTTATTAGGAAATTACAATCGACCAGAACTCAAAATCATTATCCTTCCTTCCCCAGACAAGATTTCAATCATAGGTGATAAAAAAGACCTTGCAGTTTTAGTTCATTCATCTAAAGAAGCCAATAATTTTGGAATGGTCATTGATGTCTTAGGAAGGAATATAAATTCAACTCAATCAACCATTTCATATATTCCTTGGATTTTACCAATCATTGTAGAAAATAGGATTTTACATGAAAAAAATTTCAAAAAAATAATCAATCTCAGTCTTATTGAAGTGGAAAAAGATGGGTTAATTAAAATGTCGAAAGTTGGAATTAGATAAGTTGGGGGGTACAAGTCGAGTTAACGATGTTAAACAAAAGCGCTACACGGGAGGCAACCCGTGGTTTTCATGTTTTCAATATTTTTGGAATCATATTTATTTTTCAAATAGGATTAATAAATCATTTTGATATTTTAAAAATAAAAAAATAAAAAAATAGACTGTTGACCTGTTCTTCTTTTATGAGTAAGGATGGGTATGAAAGGGGAGCACCGTATTCATCCGTGTCACGTGGTGTGATCCCTGAGTAATACCTTACCCAGAAAATATAAAGAAGACAATGTATCATCAGTTTATTTTATTTTATTTATGTTTTTTGTAGGTTAAAAAAAATTAGACTCTTGACCTGTTCTTCTTTTATGAGTATGGATGGGTATGAAAGGGGAGCACTGTATTCATCCGTGTCACACGGTGTGATCCCTGAGTAATACCTTACCCAGAAATTTAAAAGAATACAATGTATCATTAGTTTGATTTAAAAAAAACATGAAAACCCATAAAAATTATGATACTTGGAATTAAATAAATCAATGTGTTGTTTTTTTGCCTTCTTTGTCCTTATTTTTATGGTTCAATAACTATTTTTGGTGATACATGTTCAATCAAGGAGGTGCCTACATCCCCCAAGTGATCAAAGGAGTAATCTGGAGCATCATGAACTTCAACTTTAAAAACCAGGTGAATTTGTTCCATGTTTATCATTCTCAATTTTATCTTTGAACTCCTCTCCTACCCCCTTCTAACTTTTCTTTTTTTTAAGCACTGGGGACAGTGTTATTCTAAGTTGGGGGGAGATGAAATAAAAAATAATTTTTTTATATTTTGTGAATAAAAACATGCATGAAAAGAAAAATTCCATTAACCATAAACATGATAACACACATTGAAAACTCTAAAATTGGATATCAAATAAATTTTTCATGCCTTGATTCTGATTTTAATGCAATTTTAAGTTTATGAGCATAGTTTTTGGAAAGTGCGGTTTTCTGATGTGATTTTTCAATGTTTACATTTTCATCCTCTTAATAAGAATGCCACAATGCACATCTACTGGATCGTGGGTGTAAATTTGAGTTCTTGGGTCCCTTTCATTATAGCATAGGGTTCTGGGGTCACTTTTAGTTTAATTTGAGTATCAAAAAAAAAACAAAAAAAAACAAAAAAAAATGACCACATAGAGTAATGTTTTTTCCAAATGTGTGGCGTCCGGCACTTGGGGATCGTGACTCCATAGTTGTCTTGCCCAGAGTTAGGCTTTGTATCTTTATTGTAGATCATGAAATTGACAATATGTGTGGCGTCCGGCACTTGGGGATCGTGACTCCATAGTTGTCTTGCCCAGAGTTAGTCTTTTCATATCTATTGTGGTTAAAAAAATAAAATAAAAAAAATAAATAAAAAAAGGATACTCATTTTAAGGTTTAATGTGATTCCCACCTAGTGCTTCCATTTTTTCCCCTTGAACAATAAAATGGGCCCCATATCTTTTATGATGCACAACACTTTATCATGCTTAATTGGAATTGGATGAAATGTGGCGATGAATTTGAACAAAGGAATGGGATTGGGGTTGGGATATGCTTATGGACCTAGCTTGTTTTTAATGATTTTGATGGGTTTTCATAATTTTTTTTGGTATTAGATATTTGGGTGAGCAATGTGTATTAAAATGTTTTTGGAAAAGGGGATTTGAATTTCATATTTGTAATTTATTTTGCTCGGGACTAGCAAAACTCAAGTTGGGGGGTGTGATTAGTCACTTAAAGTGGCTAATATTAATTTTTAATATCTTTATATTCATTGTTCCAAAGTCCATAAACATTGTTTTTAGTGCATTACATAAATAGAACTTCATTTCTCATCAAAAATGTAATTCATGTTTAAAATGAAAATTTAGGCCCAATCATTCATTTGTTTGTTGACAATATTATATTTATTTTCTGAATTTTAAATTTTGGGATATGATTGATCACTTTGTTTGGAACATTTTATCTTTTAGGTCCGCTGGATGAATCTCAAAGGAAGATGGATAATTTTGCGCCTGAAGGCAGAAACTTGCTGGAAAAAGCATAATGGGCCTAAGGCCCATCAAACAAATGTGGGGCCCATAAACTAAGCCCCATGAAGCTCCAATTTATACCGTAGAAAGATAAAAATATAAGGATCATTTTATTCAACTGTGTCCGGAGCTAATTCTGATGTTTTCATGATGATAAAGGGATCTGAAGTTGAGATTTAAATGGTGGACTCGACATTAATGCACAGAAATCCGTCCCACCATTTAGACCATAACTTCCAAACTAATGAGCCAAATTTCCTTCAATTTTGAGAGCTTATATAAGACACATGTACTAAGATATTTCCCTTATACAACCCCTCCTGATTCGTCCTTCTTCAATTTAGAATTCACACGTCAATATGGTGGACGAATCTGGACAGTTTTCCGGGTCAAATTCAAAACATCAATTTCCTTTTCATTATACACCCTCCATTTGACTCTATTAATTGTTGGGGGTGAATTAATTGTTGGGGAATGTACCTAAGGCTACTAATATTCCTATATAAGGAGCTATTGGTGAAGGTAACAGGGGTGGATATTTTTCATATCATCTTTTGTTGCTTGTTTCATTTTAAGGTTATGCTTCCAAATTTCCTTTGTAATGTTTTCCATTTCCATGTAATTTTCTTTTTTGTATATTTATGTTCTTAATCAACTTCATTAACTTCTATATTTTCCATTTATTTTATTAAAACATTATTATCACAAAGCACAGTGATATCTCTGTGTTGTTGTGAATTAGTTCACACATAGGTGTGAATTTTATTCACACACACGGAGGAGTGCTCGTTATTTCCGCGGTTTTAATTTTTTCAATCCAATTCTTGTTATCCATCTTCCGCCCACCATTGAGAGTATACCATCAATGGAGGGTTAAACCCTTAATGGGATGATCTTAGGAGGATGCAAAGGCTGGATTGAATGTTATTTTATAAACAAATTGTTGTTAATTGGATAATTAATTTAAGACATCCATTCTTCAATTATTTCTACTATTCATCTTTACTGTGTTTGAGAAAACTAAATTAAATTACTAAATGACCATATACCTCGGGGAGATCATGAATTTGGTTCTCTAAGTGTATACGAGATTAGTAATTGTGTTTAGTAAGTACCAAACCAGAAAATGATGAATGTAATGTTATTTTTGAAGAATGGATTCGTCAAAAATTAATAAAACCAAAATTGTCTAATGAAGTAAAATTCATTCAATCCACCCCGAGCATAATCCTAAGATCAACCCATTTACATTTAATTGATTTCACTTAGGTTTATTAGTGTTCTTTAAAAACAATCCAAAATCAAACCCAAAGTCGGCTACTTCATAGCCCATCCTTCACACAATCATAGCGTCTCAAGGTTACTTCTTCGGTCCCTGTGGATTAGACCCCTACATGTACTAAATCGATCGCTTTTACCAGTAGGGTAAATTTGGGCGCAACCACTAACCCTGACCTAGGGAAAACACCTTGAAACTGATGGTTCATGTTTTCCAGCTCCCACCTGTCCACCTTTGTATCTTCTTGCATTGGTTTCTCCTTGGCTTCAGGATTTGAAACATCTCATCTAGCTTGGGAGATCCTCCATTACATGGGTTTACATTAAAGAAACCATGGGCATGCAGGCCCTACATTTTATTGGAAGAAGTCTCACAGGCCAACAAATTTAAATTAAATAAATTTAAATGAAACCATACACATACAAATGGGTCCTTGGTCTAGCTCATGATCATCCATAGCATGAAATGACATTTACCCATATTTTGAATTTAAATTCATTTAATCGTTCTTTCATTTAAGATAAGTCGCGCTCGAATTCAATTAATTATGATCTTATAATTAATCAATTATTTATCTTAAATTCCTTTCTGAATTTCCTTGAGATTCTTCTCATCCATATTCCTTTTACGGGTCTTTGTACATTGGAGGAAACCAGGTGAAATTCCATTTCTGGAAAGTACACGACATGTAGTTTATATTTACACGGCGTTTATTTCTTTTCACCTTTTATCCAAAGTACACGCCGGGGTCTTTGGCGTGTTTTCTGTACTTTGGAAATTTTGGAGTACACGGCGTGTAGATAAATCATACAAAGCATGTACTTGTTATGCGGTAACCGGCCTGACGATCCTGTGTACGCGGTACGCGGCTTATCCTTGTACACGGTTTCACCTAAGCCGGAACGGACTATATGGCGTGTTGCTCCAACATACACGCCATGTATTCCAGTTTCCACGCACCGTTCAATTCTGGTCAACACAGCATGATTAATACTTAGGCATATTCAATTCACACGGCGTGGTTTGGTGGACCAGTGCCGGTTCGTTGAACCTAAGTACACGGTGTGTAGTTTTAATTACACGCCGTGTAATCCCGTGTTGTACAGACAGAAAGAGCGGCTCCTCCGGATGAGTTCCTCTTTTTTATTTTAATAAAAATTAAAATTAAAAGGTTATTTATGTGATGTGAATCGAGAAACGAGGGTGGAAGAATAGATCTCATTTATTCAGATTTATAGAACGATTTATTTCGAATTGAATCAAATATAAATACGTAAATTATCAATGAAAATTAAATAACTATAATCAATGTTCTAACCTTGCTTCGATACCATATGAAGGTTCCAGGAGCAGTGTAAGCACTTGGGTGTATGTTCCCACATCGCTGTTTGTCATTATCAAATATCAATCCGGGATCAATACGATGATAAAATCCAGTCTCCATAGATTGAATCACAGAAAAAGACAAAGAATAAGGTCTATCCCGGAACAACAAACAAGGATCATTACAGGTTGATTTTAATTAATTTAATTAATTATAAAGAAATACATTTTGGGTGTTCTTTATTCGTTGATGTTCTTGATCACGTTGTCGATGTGATCTGTCGTTGTGTCGTAGAAGCCAAGTGTAGACTCCCTCTAGCGGTGATCCACATGTGTACCTCGTATCTCTAGACGTCGCCAAAGGATTCTCTGGGTACTAGCATGGAGAAGCCTTTGCTTGAATTGTTTGCCTTAGATCATCTTGATCTGATGGAAGAGGATCTATCTTCGTATTGAGAGCATTATTGGAGGAAGAGGTTCTTTTGGCCTTGAAATAATTCTCCAGAATTGTTGTACACAACGATTCTCTTGTGTGTTGGAAAAGAGTTGGGGTTGTGCGGATATTTATAATCGGGTTTGAGGTTGTAGATTTTTGACAATAAATAAATGCGTTACACATTTTATTTATTTCATTGACTCTTATTTAAAACCCCCATGTCAAATAATTAATTTTTTGACATGCGCCCACGCTAATTATAATAAATATCATTTAAAACAATATTATATCCTCAAAATCCCGACTGGAAAAACTACACGACGTGTATTAATAAATACACGATGTGTACTTGTTTTTCATTGAAAACTACATGGAGTGTACATTCAATGTACACAACGTGTATATATTGTTTTCATTTATTCATTTCCTTTCCATAAAGAAAACTACACGACGTGTAATTATTAATACACGGCGTGTACTTGTTTTCCATGAAAAACTACATAGCATGTAATCTTTAATACACGGCATGTATATCTTGTTTTTCATTTCCTTATTCCTCCATCATCAAAACGATTTAGGATTCCTTGAATAATTATTAAACCACATATGGGAATAATATTTATTCTACTTGAGATACTTGAATAAACTTAGTGTGTGACCTGGTAGGCCTCTTTCTCATTGGCATTAGGCGAGCTTGCCTAAAGCCTAAGATTATTGTCTAGCAACGGGTCAACGCACCCAAGAGAAAGAAGTTGACACCGCATTGACGTATCACCTCATACGAACGCTTACTGTGTAATTTAATCCCTTTGTCTCGATATATCATCAAGCAGGTTTCATGGTAGTGTCATAAACCTATATGCTTGATATGTTGTTCTTTGACTACCTGAAATAAAATTGTCGTTCACACCATGGCCATGGAAATTAATGCGACAGTTCTTTTCAATCAAAGGGCCGAGATATCAACTTCCATAAATGGAAGGGACAAATACTTCCTCGACTTATCCATTAAAAACATGTCACTCGTGACGCACCCAACATACCCTACTTCCCACCAACTGTCTGTGCGATGTTTTTTGTCAGTAAATCTAAGTGCACGAGTCATGACATGAGTTAATGATAATATTATAGTCTAAGGACCATTACACACTCTCGCAGATAGTAATATACGATGACACCAAGACATGCGGAATTACTACTGGTAGGTCTGTTCTCATAATCTCCTATCTTGGAGATTACCAAGTGCGAACTCCATGAGAGAGAGTCTCGTCTTCTTACGATTACTCACACATGACAGTCTGTATACTATGTGTCCTATCATAGTATGTCATCCAACCGTAGAAATTTATTTAAGAATATTGTTATAGAATTTCAAGGTTCTCATTATAGCGGAGATCTGCCATGACCTTATTAATGTAAGAAATATTCCAGGACATTATTATATTATAGGCATGCAGAACAATGAACAATATATAATAAGTGAACATTCATGTAATCAAAGTATAAAACAGTTGGTTCTCAGGACACCAACCCTTACACCTTCTGTATTCGACATATGAGGAGGAGCATGTGAGACACTCAAGGATAGTTTTTTACGTACTCTGAGAGAACCAGATTTATGGGAATCACTCGTAGTGATAGTTCTAGATTTAGGTGGTCCACTTTCTGGGACATGTTATCTTAATAGATGGAGTGGAAGTGGACCTAATCAAGGTCGATTTAGTGTTATCATAAGATACACCTAAGAGTGTGATGGAGGTTCAGAGCTTCCTTAGATTGGTAGGCTATTATCGAAGATTCACACATAATTTCTCTAGAATATCAGAACCCATGAAATATTTGACTCGAAAGGGGATTCCGTTCATGTGGATAGAGAGGTTTCAACATGATTTTCATCTGTTGAGGTAGAGTTTGATGAGTTATTTCATCTTGAGATTTTCAGAAGAGGGTGTTGAGTACGTAGTGTTATGTGATGCATCAGGAACCAGAGTTGGTTGTGTTCTGATATAGAGGAAAGTAGCGATTGCCTATGGTTCAAACCAATTAAGACCACATGAACAGAATTATGTGACTCAATATCTTGAGTTAGTAGTGGTAGTATTCACATTAATGATGTGGAAATACTACCTGATTGGTGATTGGTTTATCGTCTACTCTAATAACAAGAGTCTCAAATATATATTCTCTCAGAAGGATCTCAACTTGAGACAGAGGAGATGGCTAGAGTTACTCTAGGATTATGACTTCAAAATTTTCTATACTCATGGGAAGGGTAACATGGTAGCATATGCTCTCAGCAAGAGATCTTGTTCCCATTTACTGAATGAGGCGTTAGAGCAATTGACCTCATTATAGTTATCCTTTGTGGATGGAGATAAAGCATCTTATATATAGTATATGGTTATTATAGGATCAAAATATAAATGTAGATGCTCAATATACAAGAGGGGGGGGGGGGGTGAATTGTATCCTTTAAAAATTCCTTTGGAGCCTTTAAAATTGGTATAAAACTTTCATTTTTAACCATAAGGAAAACTATGTTTAACAAAGTTAAACAAGGTAAATTCAGAAGACCTCTTAGTTCTACAATATTGATATGTTCCAGATATATGGTTCTGAAAATGAAACTTAAGAAAATTTTACAAGGAAAAACATTCTACCTTAAAGTGTATATAATCTTAATAATCCGAGTATACAAGTACAAGAAAGTATAAAATAGTTATACTTTCCTTATTAATCAAAATGCCGTGGAAAATAAACTTGAAACAATACAAGTAACAAGTATGAAATCTTTTAACCCAAAGAGTATGGTATCCAACAACCTTGTATAAAGGTCTATGGCATCCCACCTTTTTATTACATAACTTTTCATTACATTTTACAAACAGAGGATCTTTAAAGTCTAGTGTCTTGGAAATTAGGAACATAATACATGAAAAAAACATAAAAACTTATTCTTAATCACTCGTAAGGCTTCATAATAGGTTCATCCTATGTACAATTACTGAATCTCATATCCTGGAGACATATATCAAAGAAAAGGGTGAGCAGAAGGCTCAGTAAAAAAAACAAGTGAAACAATTGACATGTGATCTTGAGCAATATTAATAAGAACATGATAAAAGACATAAAGGCATGAAAAATGGAAGAATAGAAATATCATAATGAAAAGAACTTGAAACATAACTAGAATTTGTGGCTACAACATTTCATTTAGACATTCATGAACATATCAGCAAGGTTTATCTCCGAGGTTTCATAAAAATTACCAAGGTTATTCACTAAGGTATTCTGAAACTTTTCATCTCTAGAGATTAATTCTTTACCCAATGCATTAGAGTGCTATCAGGGCACACCCTTAATATGTATTTACTTTCATGTGAGATAAATAAATCATAATAAAACATTTAATAAATAACCCATAGAGAATAAAATAAATGGGTTTCATTTCAAAATCGTGACGTTTTAAAAGTTCTTAAAAATAAGATCTTTATATCATTTATAACCAATAGAAAGGGAGTGAGGGTTATATTTATGTGCATTCAAAAATAAAATATATCATTTTTTTTTATATTTATGAACACCCATAGAAACTAAATAGGTCTAGGTATTCACATAAATAAACAAGATAATTTCTAGAGAGAAAGAGATAGAAATTTTGAGATGAAATATCTACAGCATAATGGCTATATAACATGGTTTTAGAAAATAATAAAAAGAGAGGGTACAAGGGTAAAACACTCATATATAACTCATATTACAATATAAATATATAATAACATGGATATAATAACAAAATATTGATATTTGAATGACATACCACAAGAAAAGGAAACTTGAAAGGAAAGAGAAGAGGTGATTTCTTTTACGAGAAATTCGGCAGCCTAATGACGTCACTTAGAAATTCAGAAAAAAAAAATTGATGAGAGAAGAATGGGTCTCTCAACAATCAGACATGAAATGGAAATTAATGAGAAAATATAATAACATACCCTCAATATAAAGAGATGAAAACTAGAAGACACAACATAAAGGAATTCATGACTTAAAAGAGGAGGGTGATAAGATCCCTTACCTTGAAGAGTAACTTCGAAATATTGAAGGTCAGGACCTTGGGAGGCTTGAGGGAACCTTGGTAGGACTCCTTGGAAGGTAAGGATACCATAACTTCGTTGAGTATGATTTTGGATTGAAATTAATGAGATAAATGGCTTGGTATTTATAAGAAAAGTGAGTGAATACATTATTAATTTCCAAAGGACACCTCATCGGTGATATTTGCAAAACCATGGGCTTGCCCATGGTATTTGCCCATGGTATTGGCCACTTGGGACACCTCATAGAATATATCACTATTCATAAGTCTACCAGAAATATTACATCATTATTACATCATTTATGATGTCACTAAACACCCAAAACTTAAAACTGCATTTTTACTATTCACTGATAACACAACTCTTTCAAAAAAATACCGAAAATACACCCTAAACTAATATCGATGATATTAATTCAAAAATGAATTAAATTTTATGAAAACAATTTTCTAAATTTTTTTAATTTAATTTTTAAATAAAATCATTATTTATTCCAAAACTATAACTCATTTTGTAACAACTTAAAAAAGTAATCGAGGTCCCATAAAAACATTGTATACCCATTAGAAAATAAAGTAAAAATTTATGATTAAATTTTATGAAAATACATTTCCATTTTAAATTATTAAATTAATTATAAAATTGTAAATAAAATATTTATGGCGTACAAAAATACCAAAACTTAAACAATGACTGTTTTTTTCACTTTTAAGATGTCTAAAATGTATTTATACATTCATGGGTGAAGTTTCTATTTTTTGGTCAAATTACTATTCATTACTATTCATATGGGTATGTTACTATTCCTACTTTACTATTCACTAGAAAACCAAGTTGATCTTATTAGACTCTAAATTTCTCACGGGTCACAAATGTAGATGACCATTTTTTGAAAATCATTTACCATTATTAATTATTTAAAGAATACAAAAATATTTTAAAATACCTTTTTTCCTAAATTCATCAACAATACACATCCTATATTTATCCAGATATTTGAAATTCACAAACTTAGCCATAATAGGAAAAAATATTATTTATATAAAAGGATTACACAAGGCAGCTAAGGTCTCGTTACATAGCCCCTTATAACACCAACATAGGACCTAAGTGTAAGGTGTGCTATTGTGATAGAATCTTGGGGGTGGCTCGACCAACATTGCCCGAGTGGTGATTTCTATTAGCTTGACCTTTTACCTTAGGCAATTCCCTTTAAGCTTCATACTTTGAAGTTCAGCTTGGGCTTGGTCCAGAGCAAATCCTAGTGATGCTACCTCCTTCCCATGCTCTAACAGATGGGCTTCATATGGCTCGAGTCTACTGGAGGAGGCCATTCAATCTTCTTTCTGTATTAACTAACCAAGATAACCATATTTATAAAACACAACATTAAGACTATAGTTTACAATGGCCATATTGACTAACGGTCATATAACAGTCGAAACCCAATGGTCTCATTTTAATTTTACCCACTTCATTAATTAAAGGATATAGTTTTGTTGAGTATACAATAATTAACACCCAAAAAAAGAAGAGACAAAAATAATTAAATAGTTTGGGTCGTTACAAGGTCCCTTGATTTATACTTTCAAGAAAGTCTGTCTTACCCACACCAGGGTAAGACCTCGATAAGAATATCAGAGTCTATATTTCTATCCCTGCAATCCCTCAAAATTCAAGGTAGTCAACACCTCTATCTTCCTTATTAAGGAAGTCCTCAAACTTTAAGATAGTTGGCACCTCTATCTTCCTTATCAAGAAATTCCTCAAACTTTAAGGTAGTCGACACCTCTGTCTTCCTATCCCCGAAAGTCCTCTATTGTATACAATAACAATCAGAGTCACAAGAAGAAATATGAACAAGGTGTTCAGTACGCACAAAGCATGAGATTATCTCTCTCTATAAATCACTTCAACATCATGTAATCTCTAGATTAATCGAGTCAGTAATTAGTATTGAGCTCATTCAAATGATATCCTATTTATAGGAATTTCTCTAACAGTCAGCTCCCTCCTCCAACGGTCATATTTTTCCTTGAATCTCGGAGGGACCTGTATATGTTTCACTCAAAAAAATGTTAATTAGAAATAGAATGCATGACATTGTTTCATAACTAAAACAAGGGTAAGAAAAATATGGATTCTTAACCAAATCCATTTTTTAGAGTTTAAGGAAAAATAAAGTTCGGAGTCTAAGTAAATAAAAACTTGGAGACTATAAATCATAAATATCTGGATTCTATTTTTCAAGGAATTCAGAATCAGAATTCTATAGATTTTAGAGTCTGGATTCCAATGGATTCAGAGCCTGAATTCTAAGGAATTCGGAACCGGAATTATGAAGAATTTAGAGTCTAAATTTCATATAATTTGGAATATGAATTTCAGAGAATTTAGAATTTAAATTTTAAAGAATTCAGAGTCTGAATTTCAAAGAATTTGGAATCTAAATTTCAGATAATTCAAAATCTAAATTTTAGAGAATTTGGAATCTGAATTTTAGAGAATTCAAAATCTGAATTTCAGAGAATTCAGAATCTGATTTTTAGAGAATTTTGAATCTTAATTTTAGAGAATTTGGAGTCATAATTCTAAAGAATTCGGAATCAAAATTTTGAGGAATTTGGAGTCTAAATTTTAGAGAATTTGGAATATTAATTTTAGAGAATTCAGAATCTGAATTTTAGAGAATTCAGAATCTGAACTTCAGAGGAATTCAGAGTCTGAATTCAGAGAATTCAGAATCTGAATTAAAAACCTGAAAATAGAATAATATATATCTAAGTATTTATATGATTATGAGGTTTTTAGATGTGAAACTAAATTTTACACTTAGAAAAAAAAGTTAGATTTAGAGAAACTATAACAAGAACAATGAAAAAAATGTAAGGAGAAAATTTCCTTGGGGAAGGAAAATTTTCTTATTAAGATAAATATTTGGGGAAATAAAATTTTCCTTGAGATAGAGTGTTTGTTATTTTCAAAACATAAAGGAATGGAAAAGTCATAAGAAAACCTTATGGACTCAACAATCTCCCCCTTCTTGGAAAGCACAAACATCCTTATGAAAAAGAATCTATGGGCTTAGAAAATTTTATGGAATTGAAAATAAAAACATATCTTCCTTTAATTATGGATGATAGTGAATAATACTAACTCTGCCTTAGGCTTTGGAATCACTAAGGATTTTATTCTTGATTTACTAAATGACATTTTTCATTTTCTTGCATTCAAAAAACTTTATTGATAAGAACTTTCCTCTAGATGAACTCCCCCTTACTTAGGGAAATCTCTTCTTGACTTTGTATTCTTTTTATCATTCCTTTCTCTCCTTTGTGATTTTCAAAAAGGAATAAAGAGAATTAAAAAATTGATACCTAAAAAATTAGTACTAAAAAACCATATATATGGAGAACAATGAAAATTTCATTAATGTTGAAAGAATTTGTACAAGGAAAAGTACAACAAAAGATCGGAATGGAAAGAAATTGTCCTTATTTCTCCTTCGGCATCAAATTGTTCACAATAGTTTTTAGCTTCTTGAGATCCTTTTGATAATCTTCTACATGCTTAAGCAATTGATCCAGATCTTCATTATTTTTCTCTAAGTCTTTAATTTTTTTCTTCCTAACCCTTAAGACATTCTTCTTGATCTTTCAAAACTTATTCTTACATAGCAAGCTTCTCTTCAATATCAATTCTAATATCCCTTTCCCTCTTCCAATTCATGGACACAAAGTTAACCTTCCCATTCAGATCCTTAACTTCCTGCTTCTGAGTAGCCTATTCTAGGCTTAACTTTTCCTAAAACTATTTGAAATATCCCTGATCTTCCCATCTTCGGTGTCAAAATCATCCTTGAAATTATCATGAAATTCATCGAATATTATCATTTCTTCGATTGTATTATTTGACTAGCTTGTAATCATATTAAAATATCTTTTATGAGCCTCATAACCAATGAGGATGGTTTTGAAATCTACCTCTAGTCCGACACATTTGTCCGTAACCATGAAAATTGAATCCGATTTCTGATTTATCATATGCTGAAGCATATGACATCTTGAGTCTATGCTTGGGAATAAGGGAATAGTACCAACCAACTTTTTTCAATGACTAAACAACAAAATCATGTCCAAGGGAAGATGATTCTGAATCCGAGTGTTTGGTTGATGAGGATTACTTTTCTATTTCCTCAGCTTTTCTATTTGATGAAACACTAACAACTTTCTTCTTCACCACAGATTTACTAGGTGTATCTACTACCACCTACTTTCCCTTATCAGCTCTCAGAATGATTTCTTCTACCTTGGGCGATTCATGCTCACTATCAGATAACTGAACAATTTTGTTTTCCTCAACTTCCTCTTTCTCTACATCATCCACTTTATATTCCATATGAATGAAGTCATGATAACTGCTTTCGTCATCTGTTGGCATATTCACTTCTTCCTGAACCTTCTCTTCATTCCTTGGTGTAACAAGTTTTGAGGATTCGGCTTGGGAAGTCCGAATCAATAATTTTACAGATGGACTTTTCTTCTCATGGTAATCTTTAACTTGCTTTATGATATCATCAGTTTCATTAACTTCTTCTTCCTCCTCCACTTCTTCTATTTCCCCTTCTACTTCTTCTTTTTCAACTATTTCTTCATTATGATGTGATTCTAGAATCACCACTTTCTTTCTCGGAGTCTCTGGTAATGGTTCTAATAAAAAATATTCTGGTACCATAATTTCTTCAGACACTTTCTCAGCATCCTTGAGAAGTGATTGTACTATCTCAGCCTTAGACATCTTCTTCTTTTGCTTCTTCTCTTTCTATTTCTTTTCAATCTCTTCAGTAGCCTTTATTCTTAAGGATTTTGCCTTAGAAGGATCCAAGACAAATTTAGGCTCCCCTTCCTTCCTGTTCTTCTTATGTTCTCTCCACTTAGTCACTAATTCATTAGGATAATCTTTTGGCTTCTTTGGCTTTGGTGGTGCTGATTGACTTTCCTTATACAAAGGATTTTTTCTTTTCTCTTCTAATTCCTTATCCTTTCTCTTCATTCTGCCTTTTTAGAGGTTTTAGCAACTTCCAACTTCTTTGAAAAAGCTTACACTACTTCTTCAGATAGATCATAGAATTCTCCTGATTCATTAAAGAATCCAACCTTCATCCTTCTTAATATATCATCAGTCAACAACATTACCTTGTAATTTTTCGGTTTGGAACTGCATGGAATTATGAAAGATTATAAACAAAGAACTATAATCTTTGAGAGAATAGCTAGATACATAATGATTTGAGATTTCAGATTTCCATCCTTGATATTCTCAATTGTTACCAAGATATACCTAACCAAGTTTATCTTCTTGAGGTTCACCAAGAAATCCAATATATAGATATCACTCTTCTTCAGAGTATCTTTATCCCCTTTACTTGGAATTATAAAGCCTTGAACCCACAATTCAAGAATTCGTAAGTTTGTAGAAAAATGAACAATCTTATAAGTCTTCAATCCTTTCAAACCCGAACACTCAATATCCTTTTCCTTATCAAATGATCATGATACATCAGGTAATTTGTGAGTAAAGAATTATTCTTCTCCTTCGTAAGGGATTCCAATCAAACTTGCTGCCTTTCTGTAAGAAAGTGAGTAAGTATTTCTATAACACTTAAAAGAGAACTAGTCTCTACCATCTTCCTTGAAGAAACTTGTTGTCTCATAGAACTTAATCAACAAGTCTGGATAGACCAGATCCTGTGCTTTTGGTTTCGATACACAAACACTCTCCCAACCATTCAACTTGACATTATTATATATAATAGAGTTATACATATCATAAAACTTTGGATCGACCAAAATTTTTCTGTATATCTTCCACTCACAGATTTCCTTAATAGTAAACATTTCTTTCTGAGAAGAGGCTTCAATAGACATTCAGAACTGATGAAACTTTGGAGATTCAGAATAGCCTTAAGTATAGAGTCAGAGCTTCAACACATGAAATATTGAAAAACCAATGTAGGAAAACCATCGTAGGGGCTTTATATAGGCAATTGAGGTGATAGTTCAACTTCATTGGTTGATCCAATGGTTAAAAAAACATCTGATCAAATCTGATGGTTGAGATGATAATCTAAGAAGGATTTTGATAGGTTTAGATCTTTTGAGGTTTTTAAGTAAAACATTCGGATTTAAGAAAAAGTGAATCTGAAAAATTTAAAACAAAATTAAAATACCAGAAAGTAAAAAGATGATTATGAAATCTTAGGAAAGGAAACATACCTTTTGGATTACTTAGGGAAAATTATTCATAATGAGGAAAATTCTTATTGAAGAACTTTAGATTTTTCAAAAAGACTACGGAGAATTGTAACTATGGAAAATAAATTTATATTACAAAAAAATTTTGACTACGAAAATCTTCTCTACGAAAAATTTAGACTATGAAAAAAATTTTGACTATGAAAATTTAGATTACAAAAATTTAGATTACAAATATTTTGATAACGAAAATTTTGATTACAAACATTTAGATTATGAAAATTTTGATTACAAAAATTTAGATTATGAAAATTTTAAATACAAAAATTTTGATTACCAAAATTTTGACTATGAAAATTTTTGACTCTGCAAATTTAGATTTCGAAATTTTTTTTACTAACAGGAAAATGTACTCCCCTTATGAAAAAGAGTTTCTTACAATAAGGAGATAGGTTTCAACAAAAAGTTAATATGTAATATTACGTTACTATTATCATTTCTAACTTATGTTTAATGTATTCAAATATATTAGAGGGTAAATATTTTGTGAAAATATCAGTAAGTTGATCTTGCATTTCAAAATATTAAAGAATGATATCTTCTTTTTATGTGTGATTCCTAAGAAAGTGATGCCTAATATATATGTGTTTTGCACGAGAGTGATGTTCTGGGTTTTTACTTAAGGCAAGGGCACTAGTATTATCACACATTATTGGTGTTTTGGTAAAACTCATACCATAGTCTGTGAGTGTGTGTTGAATCCACAACACTTGAGTACAATAACTTCCAGTTTCTACATATTCAGCTTCAGCAGTGGAAAGTGCTACTAAGTGTTTCTTTTTGAATGAACAGGAAACTAATGAATCTCTTAAGAAATGACAAGTTCTAGATGTACTTTTCCTATCCATTCTATATCCACCAAAGTTAGAATCCAAAATTTTTTTAAAACAAAATAATTTACAAAAGTATAAAATATTCCTAAATCCATGGTTCCCTTTAAGTATAAAAAATAATTTTCACTACCTTAAAATAAGATTCCTTAGGATTGGATTGATATCTTGCACATAAGCATACTGAAAACATTAAGTCTGGATGACTAACTGTTATGTAAAGTATACTTCTTATCATACCACTAAAAGATGTTTGATTTACTGGTTTCCCAGCTTCATCAAGATCAAGTGAATTTGAGGTATCAATGGGAGTACTTATTCTCTTAGTGTTGTCATATCCATAATTTTTAAGAAGATCTTTAATATAATTATGTTGGGATATATAAATTCCTTCTGGTTTTTTAGAAATTTGAAAAACAAGGAAAAATGTTAACTCACCCATCATACTCATTTCAAACTCAGATTTCATTAGATCCGAAAAGGAATCAGTTAAATATTGTTGAGTTAAACTAAATATAATGTCATCAACATAAATTTGAACAATCAAATTTTTTTCTTATCTTTCTTTATGAAAAGGGTTGGATCAACATTTCCCTTAGCATAATTGTTTCGTAACAAAAATCCTGGAAGTCTATCATACCAGGCTCTAGGGGATTGTTTAAGTCCATATAAAGACTTGGTAAGTTTGAAAACATGTTTAGGATGTTTTGTATCTTCAAACCCAGGAGGTTGTTCAAAAAAAATTCCTCTTGAACATAACCATTAAGGAAAACACATTTAATATCCATTTGAAAAAGTTTTATGTTAAAGAATGCTGCAAAGGCAAGTAAAATATGAATAGATTCAAGTCTAGCTACTGGAGCATAGGTTTCTTCATATTCTATTCCTTCTTGTTGATTATAAACTTTAGCAACCAATCTAGCTTTTTTTTCTTACTATGATTCCATTTTCGTCACACTTATTTTTGAAGACCCATTTTACTCCAATAATAGAAGTTTTTTTAGGTCTTTCAACCAAGGTCCGTACTTTATTCCTTTCGAATTCATTTTTCTCATCTTTCACAGGTTTTATCCAATCATCATCAACCAAAGATTCATCAGTGATTTTAGGTTCTAATTGAGAAAGAAATTCTATATTTTATACTTCATTTATTAAGGAACTTCTAGTCCTTACAGGATGATTTACATCACCAATGATGCTATCACTGGGATGATTATTAAGAGACAACTGATTTGGGTTTTGTAAAACCTGTTCATCAACATATAGTAGAAAAGTTTCTAGGGTAAATGTCTCAGAAACATTTTCTTGAACATTTTCCTTATCAGAAGGATCTTCTATCATGGGGTGATAATTAGTTTTTTAAAACACATTAGAAAATGTAGGTTGAGGTTGTTTAAAAACAAAAGGATCAATTTCATTAAATTTAACATGTATTGTTTATTCAATATTACAAGAGTTTTTATTAAAGACAAAATAATCCTTAAAGGTTTTGGAGTAGTGTAATAAAATTCCTTCATCATATTGGGGTGAGAATTTATGTAAATTATCTTTAGTATTCAGAATGAATACTTTGAAACCAAATACCTTGAAGTAGTAAAGAATAGGTTTTTTACCATTCCATAACTCATAATGGGTTTTGTTAAGAAAAGGTCTAATCAAAACTCGATTTATAGTACAAAAATCAGTACTTATAGCTTCATCCCAAAAATGTTTGGCTATCAAATATTCACTCATCATGGTTCTGGTCATCTCTTGAAGAATTCAATTTCTTCTTTCAACAACCTCATTCTATTGAGGAGTTCTTGGTGCTGAGAAGTTATGAGTAATAACTTTTCTACTAAAAAAAGTTTCAAAATCAGAATTTTGAAATTCCCCTCCATGATCACTATGAATAGTTATCAAAGGAAGTGTTTTTCTCATTTTTAACTTGGGCTCTAAAAATTTTGAAATAAGAAAAAGATTTATATTTATTTTCTAGAAAATACACCCATGTAAATCTAGTGTAATCACCAACTAAGACAAATACATAATATTTTCCTCCAATGCTTCTAGTTTTTGTTGGACCAACAAGATCCATATGCACCAACTATAATGCATCAGTATTTGATACTTCACTGATAGATTTAAAACTTGATTTATTTTTCTCTCCATATTGACAAGGATAACAATATTTTGAAGAATCAAATATAAGATCTTTTAGATCCTTAACTAATATTTTCTTATAGAGTTTTCATAGGTTACTAAGGTTATAGTGTCCTAACCTTCTATTCCATAACCAAGAATGATCTTCTATTTCACTAAGATAAGGTAGATCTTGACTTCTAAGGTCTTCTAAGTTTAGTGTGTATAAATTCTCTTAACTATTGGTAGAAAGAATAAACTCTTACTTGGAATTGAATACTAAAAATTTATCATTCCTAAAATTCACAAGGTAACCTTTATCACATAACTGACTTATGCTAATAAAGTTGTGTTTATGACCCTTAACAAAAAAACTTTAGAAATCAAAGTTTTTCCAAGAAGAACAATTTTACCTATACCAATAATTTCTCCCTAAGCATTATCTTTGAAAGTTACTTTTCCTCCTCTCATCTTGATAATATTTTCAAAGAATTTTTTATTAATAGTCATGTGTTAGGAACATCTTCTATCCATGTACCACATATTTCTATTGGTACTATCTTTACTTTCTTGAAAATAGGAGTGTTAGACTTTTGGAACCCAAAATTTCTTGGATCTGAAAACTTCCGAAAGAAAAATTTTATGAATCCACATTTTCTTAGAAAATATATGCTTTATGAAAACCTAAATACTGAGTTTGGTTTAAGGAATATTTTTTCCCAATTCCCACCACACTAACACTTAGTGTAGAATGGATCACTTTGAGAAACAAAATAATTATTACTAAAAACAAGTTTTGAATGAGTATAACCAAATCCAAAATTATTCCTTAGAGCTCGAATTTAGGAATACATCTTATCAAAGTTTTCCTTACCTAAGGTAATGTTTGAAAAACACTTCCTCAAGGAAAATATTTCTGACTTTAGTTTAATAACTATGTTTTTATCTTAAAAAAAATAGTTTTAGCAATAGAGTTAGTCTCTAAAATATTTTTATTAGAAATTACTTTTTCTAGATCCTTATAAAGTTTATCCTTCTTAGAATTAACTTCATCTAGGGTTTTTGAAATACTTTCAAAATAAAAAAATTTCTTATCAAAATCTTTATAAATATCTGGTACTTCTTTAGTAAGAATACAAATTCTAGAATTTTCCTTATCAAGATTTTTCTTGACTTTAGAATTTTCATTCTCAAGAAGCTTAGAAAACCTAAACACTTCTTTATAAGTAGGTAAAGTATTATCTTCATCAGAAGAATATTCTTCATCTAAAGATTCATAAAATTTATTATCACTATAATTAGAATTCAAGGATAAATTGGTTATAGATTCAGCATTATGTACCTTGGCCATTAGACAATGATTTTCAATGGGTAACTTGGCTAGTAAACCAAGATTCGTCTGACTATAAGATTCATATTATGAGGATTCATAATAAGAGTCTAGACCATTGGCACTCTAGGTGTCATTATCTTTCAAAACTTTCTTAGCACTAGCTTTGTAGTACTTATTTCTATTCCTTTTATAATGCTTTTCCTTTCTATCTTTTTTCTTAAGCATAGGACAATCTGGCCTTACATGCCCTGCACTTTTTCATTCATAACAACTGACTTCAGAGTCTTTCTTGTCTCTTATATCATTATTCTTATATCTATATTGAAAGTCTTTCTTCCTAACTATCCTGTTCATCCTTTGATCAAGATTATCTAGTTTATTCTCAAAATATTCACTTTCACTTGATTCAAATAAAACAGTTACTTTCTTCGACTTGGGTCTTGTAACCCTTTTCGGAGTCTTGGACTTCATAGTAGTAAATGATACACTTCTATTACCATTATTCTTTTTGTTCAAATCATCATCTCTTTTAATTCTTTTCTCATGTTGAATAATGGTTCCAAAAAACTCATCAAGATTAATATGAGATACTTTCTTATTCTCATCAATAGTTGTTCTCTTAGATTCCCACTCATTAGGCATGATATCTATAATATTTTCCACAAGTGCCTAATCATATAAACCTTTCTCACCCATGGATTGTAAACTATTAACAATAGTCATAAACCTCTGTTGTACCTTGTACACTGGTTCTCCATAAGGAAATAGAAATGCATGATATTGTGCTCTAAGCATGGCTCTTATAGTTTCTATAACCTTGGATGTACCAAAATGAGTAACCTCCAATTTCTTCCAAATAAAATTTGTATCTTCACAAGAAGAAATATGACTATATATATTCCTGGTCATAGAACACAACAAAGTATTGTGTACCTTGTTTTTTAGTTGATATTCTGACTTTTCTTGATTAGTAAAAGTTCTGACTTTCTTATCAGAAATCTTGTAATCTCTTTTTAGAATAATGAAGTTTCCGACTCTAGTATTAATAAAAAAAGTCTTCATATGATCTCTCCAATATTCATAATAATTCCCATCAAATATAGGTGGTCTAGTAGGATTAAAATTGTCAATTGAACCAACATTCATTCCTACCATCTAAAAGAAAATATTTTTCCACAGAAACTTGTTAATAACAAATTTTTCTAAACAAGGATAAAAATCCTAAGAAAGGAAAATATAGAACAATGAAAACTTGAGCAAGAAAACTTATATGTGAATATAAGTATTTTATATACATCCTATGATACCAATTGTAGGATTGAAATATGAATGTAGATGATCAATATACAAGGGGGGGGGTGTGAAGTGTATCCTTTTAAAATTACTTTGGAACCTTTAAAGTTGGTATAAAAATTTCATTTTTAACTTTAAGGAAAACTATGTTTAACAAAGTTAAATAAGGTAAACTCACAAGACCTCTTAGTTCTACAAGCTTTCTAGGTTCCGGATATATGGTTTTGAAAATGAAACTTAAGAAAATTTTACGAGGAAAAAGATTCTACCTTAAAGCATGTAGAATCTTATTAATCAGAGTATAAAAGTACAAGAAAGTATAAGATAGTTACACTTTTCTTATTAATCAAAATGAAGTGGAAAATAAACTTGAAATAATACAAGTAACAACTATGAAATCTTTTAACCCAAAGAGTTGGGTATCCAACAACCTTGGATAAAGGTCCCTTGATTTATACTTTCAAGAAAGTCTGTATAACCTACACCAGGGTAAGTCCTCAATAAGAATATCGGAGTTTGTCTTGCTATCCCCAAAAGCCCTCCAACTTCAATGTAGTCAGCACCTCTATCTTCCTTATCAAGGAAGTCCTAAAACTTTATGGTAGTCAGCACCTCTGTATTCCTTATCAAGGAAGTCCTAGAACTTTAAGGTAGTCGTAACCTCTTTCTTCCTATCCCTGGAAGTCCTTGATTGTACAGAGAAACAATCAAAGTCGCACAAAGCAATCTGAACAAGGTGTTTAGTATGCACAAATAATGAGAGTCTCTCTCTCTAGAAATCACTTCAACAACATGTAATCTCTAGAGTAATCGAGTCAATATTTAGTATTGAGATCATTAAAATGAGATCCTATTTATCGGAATTTCTCTAATGGTTAGATCCCTCCTCCAACAGTCATATTTTTTCTTGAATCTCAGAGGGACCTGTACACGTGTCACTCAAAAAATGGTTAATTAGAAACAGAATGCACGATATCATTTCATAACTAAAACAAGGGTAAGAAAAATATATTTACTTAACCAAATCCATTTTTTTGAGTCTAAGGAAAAATAATGTTTGGAGTCTAAGTAAATAAAAACTTAGAGACTATAAATCATAAATATTCGGATTTTATTTTTCAAGGAATTTGGAATCAGAATTCTATATATTTTGGAGTCTAGATTCCAATAGATTCGGTTTCTAAATTCTAAAGAATTAGGAACCTGAATTCTGAGGAATTCAGAGTCTGAATTTTAGAGAATTTAGAGTTTGAATTTTAGAGAATTTGAAATCTTAATTTCAAAGAATTCGGAGTCTGAATTTCAGAGAATTCATAATATAAATTTCACAGAATTTAGAATCTGAATTTTAGAGAATTTGGACTCTGAATTTCAGAGAATTCAAAATCTGAATTTTAGAGAATTCGGATTTTTTTTCAAATAATTAGGAATCTGAATTTTAGATAATTTGGAGTCAGTATTTTGAAGAATTCGGAATCAGAATTCGGAGGAATTCGGAGTCTAAATTTTAGAGAATTCGAAATCTGAATTTCAAAAAATTCGGAATTTTAACTTCAAAGGAATTTGGATTCAGAATTCATAGAATTTGGAATTTTAATTCAAAACCTGAAAATAGAATACTCTATATCTAAGTATTTATAGGATTCTAAGGTTTTTAGATGTGAAACTGAATTTTACACTTAGAAAAAAAATTTAGATTTAGAGAAACTATAAAAAGAACATTGAAAACAAAGGTAATGAGAAAATTTCTTTGGGGAAGGAAAATTTTCTTATTATGATAAATCTTCAGGGAAATAAAATTTGCCTTCAGATAGAGTGTTTGTGATTTTCAAAACATAAAGGAATGGAAAATTCATAAGGAACCCTTATTGACTCAACAGTTGTCACCCCACCACTCTTATAGCATGTCAAAGAGGCAAAGATTAGGGATACTGATTGTTAGACCCTACGTGCTCAGATATCCATAGGGAATGATTCTGATGTATATTCAAAAGGTGGTCATCATGTCATTATTTTCAAAGGATGCATGATTTTACTTGCGATGTTGTGGGAGGAGGTTCTGAGAGAGTATCAAACATCTCCTTTGGCAGTACATCCAGGTGTTTAAAATATGTACTAGGACCTCTGGCATCATATTTGGTGGTCATGGATGGAGAAAGGAGTTGTAGAGTTTATATCTTGATGCCTTAATTTTCAGTAAGTGAAGGATGAGCACCATGTTATAATAGATTTAGCTCAACCCCTTGGGGTTCCATAATGAAAGTGGAATGGTATATATATGGAATTAATGATGGGCTTACCATATTTTTCTAGGGGACATGATTCCATCTGGGTGATCATAGACCAACTCCTGAAGTCATACCACTTTCTAGCTACATGAGAATAAAGTTCATTAGAGAGATTGGCATGCCTCTACATACATAAGATAGTACAAATCCATGGAGTTTCATCGATGATTTTTTATTTTCATGATTATTTCTTTACATACCAATTGTGGAAGGGATTATAGGAGGAGTTTGGGACCCAGTTACGCTTGAGCATAGTGTTTCATCCACAAACTAATGACCAGACTAAGTGAACCATTCAGGTTCTAGAGGACATGTTATAAGATTGCCTAAAATACTTTGGCCATAGTTTGGAGGATCACCTACCACTAGTGGAGTTTTCATACAGCAAAAGATACCATTCCATCATTGGTATGGAACCATTCAAGGCTTTTTATGGGCAACCCTACAGGTCACCACTTTGCTGGACAGACCCAAGAGAGTCAGCACTCATGGGATTGGAATTGGTGGGAGCTACAATGGAGAAGGTTCATATCATCTAGGAGTGGATGAAGACTGCACAGAGCCATCATAAGTCTTATGCTAACAGGAAATGGAGGCCTTTAGAGTTTGAGGAATTATACCATGTGTTCCTATGTGTTTCACCTTGATGTGGATTATGGAGATTTGGTCGGGGCGATAAGCAATCTCCAAAGTTTATCGGCCCATTCCAAATACTACATACAATTAGTGAGGTGGAATACTTCTTATCTCTACGTCCATAGTTAGACCGGGTACATGACATCTTCCATACATCACAGCTGAGGAGGTACGTGCATGACCCATCACATGTTATTGACTGGGGAGAACTAGACATTGAGGATGGAGTGACCATTTCTGAGTACCCAATATAGACCGAGTATCGACAAGATAGGATCTTTCGTGGGAAATCAATTCCTTTGGTTCATGTCTGGTGGGAGCACGAGAATCTCTAGGAGAGAAATTGCGAGCAGGTGACTCAAATTCATGCACATTACTCACATCCTTTTGGGTAGCCCTTGTTTTGGATTTTTGGGGATGTAAATCCCTAAGGTGGGAAGAATATAATGTCTCAGATTTTCTATCTATTATTTTAAAATAATTTATGGATTATTTTTGAGACCATGCACTAATACGTCATGTGATTTCAAGGCCCTACGTTCTAAGAATAAATGTTTTAAATATATTAAATATATTAAATAGTACACACACATTATTTTTTGAAAAATTGGAATAACTTCTAAATGACTGATCAGATCATAAATCTAAGGGCACCATTGAGCTCAAAGTGAATTTTTTACCCTAGTAACGAATTAAAATTATTCTATATGGGTTGTTTTTAGAAAAGTCATCACAGATGATGAAATGAATAAAATAAATTAATAAAATTATTTTATTTCATTTGTGTTGAGGCAAAGACTAAAAATATTTAAATATATTATTATGGAGATTCATGGGTTTATCTTCATAACCATAGAGACATCTAAGGACCATTGGAGAGAGCTTAGAGTATTATCTCTCAGACGAATGGTGGCAGATCGTGGATTAGTGATCAACACACCTCAAATTCAATGGATCTAGCCAATGATGTTGATGAAACATTGTTCCTTGTCAGTGATTGAACCAAATTGAAGTAGGGAATGTATTTTGATTTTTTATTCCCCGCTCTTTATTTTTACAATGAACCTGAATCAATTGGTGAATGGATTGACTCACAGATCATGTGTATTGTGGGCTGGGATTATATTTGTGGGGTTCTAACAGGAGAATTTATTATATTTTTAGGTTGATTATTTGATTATCATTCGAATGGAAAAAAATGAGATTGAAATGAATATTGATCTAGGTCCATTATTCTCATTTGATTCTATTATTTTCTCCCCCCAAATTATCCTTTCTTCACGGTGTTCTTTGTTTGGCCGTAGTTTGATGTATTATCAAATGATCAATCATTTCACACCTGTTTCTTGGTGTAATGATTCAATATCACAGATCTGGTATTGATGTTGTGGAATGGTGGTTTTGGTGGAGAATCTAACAATGGTTGACACTCGATTTCACATTATTCAATGTGTAACGAAGAACGAGTGTGACCTTGTTTTCCAATTGAATAGAAGGCCTAAATCTTGTTTATTTGGTGATGGTATGAATATATGAGGCCATATCATGAGTTTTATTTCATAGAGGTTGATGGATAGGAGGCCGAAGGATCAACCAAAGCCTAAGGATGAAGAATCTGGGATTCTAGAAAATCCCACAGAACATTGTTTGTAAATCGGATCTACACACTATGTGGGGCCCCCTGAGTGGAGGATAGCATTTCAAGTATGATTTAAGTATCACACGGTGTGTGGATCTTCCTACGTATCATGTGACCTCTCCTAGTTAACTCGGCATGTACCTTGGAAATTACAAGGACACGGGGTGGAGTACACGGGTTGCCTACATGATGTGTACTCCCCCACATAACACATGTTGGATCAAGTACATGGGCTAAGACGTGTAATGGTACATGAGTGTGGGTACAAAAGCTGAATACCTCGATTGGAACATGGGTAGATTACATGGTATGACTATATGGAGTGTATTACTACACGTACATGGTATGATGACATGATCCGTTTACACGGGTAGGACCTGAGGTCAAGGAAAACGACGTGTGACCCTTACTACACCTCGTGTACAATTTTATACATATCTTAGAGCCCTTGTCCTTAGTGACTTGGAAACGTTTTGTTAGAGTCAATTACCCTTATCCTTTCCCTAAAGGTTGGTATAGTATCATATCCTACTCCTAGGGAAATGATCCCTTTCCTATATAGAATCATTGGAATCTCTCTAAGAGGCGCAAAGTGAGATCATCTAGTCATATTCATGCCCTAGGTGGAGTTCTTGGTATCGATGTGACCAACACTATGTGGTTGCCGATCCTCTACTTAGAAGGTTAATCTATATTGAGTTTGTTGGTATCACGTCATGGACTTGGTAGTGATCCTCATCTATGTATAATATTCACTTTTTACTATCAGTATGTATCTTTCTCATGAAAAGACCCGATGAGAAGTACCTCTTGGATGGATATCATTCGTGATATCAGACACTGAAGTGTGTTCTCTCGGATGAGTGCTTTTTGGAATCTTCGAGCTAGAATCCTAGGGCTGATATACTATGGTTATGACTTACCTCTAGGCTGTGTGTCTTGGACTGAGTATAACTATATATTATTCATATATGTGATGTAGTAATATACTTGTGTAGAGATGATTGTATTTCCTTTATTGTATGCTTTGTGGTTTTAGGGTTTCCTACTAAATGTTTTTATACTCACCCCTACATGGGATTTTCCCTCACGTTTCATGTCTTATACATATGATCGACCTTTTGAAGGATTCCTTGGAGGAACAGGACCAGATGGTGCTTAGTGAGATCAGACATACAAAGGTTTATTCATATGGCTTTCAAAAAGAAATCCTAATACCTTTACTTTAAGGTTGGACATGTGTTACAGACTCTTTAGGTTGGGATTGTATTTGGACCTATTTACTTTCTTTTACTTCTTATCATACTCTGGTTATAAGATTTAGATATATGTATGCATGGTTGTTAAGTTGTTTTTACATTTCAACATTTTAGAGGTTTGGAGGTGTGTGTGTGTGTGTGTGTGTGTGTCTAGAGGTAATTGAAATAATGCCTTCCATGTCATCTATATGACTTCTCAATGCTACTCTCTAGCCCCTGTCCTATTGGAGGTGGTCTTGGGGAGTCACAGAATGAGCCCCACTAGAACGGGTCGCGACATGTTCTCTCTTTTCCCAATTTTAAAAATACGTATTCTTATTTTTTATGTTCAATAAAGGGTGATTGACCTTCAAACTTTTTATAAAAACATATATAATAGGGTGTTTTGGAGGCCCTTAATGAGAAAAAAGCTAACAAATTTGGTTCAAATGATCATTTGTACAAGATATTAGAAGAGGAGTACCATGAGAGGGTATATTTTTGAACAGGGAAAAGTATTTTTCCCACTAGATATTGCCCCACCTTGGGTGTCTCTTATAGTTTTTATATCACCAAATTATAAAAGGCTCATGTAGAGGAAAAAAGGATCATATAGAGGTATGGGAGGCCAAAACATAGCCATGGAGGAGTGTGAATGAAGTAAAAATTCCAACAAGAAATTTATGAAAGTTATGGAAACATGGTGTCAATTGCTTCCACCAGACACCATAATTGTTTTTTATACATGAATTTTGATATTCATTTATTATATAATTCACCTAGTGATAGTGATTATGTTCCTAGTGGTATTTGGGATGATAAATTTCTTAGTGATGATGATGGTGAGGATGATGGAAATTATGGAAATGGTGATGGTGATGGTGATGATGATGGTAATGATAATGAAGATGAGTTAATTGGTAATTAATTTGAAGATAGTGGTGGTTATGAGAGATAGATTGATATTATACATTTTTATAGATATTTATGACACATGATGTTGGATGACTGGATGTGATTGCATATATGCACTATTTTAAATGTTTATTTTAACTAGTTCAATAAATTAATTTGTTTCTCAATTTTTCTATATTGAATTACAGCTGTTTAGGGGTGTGGGTGCAAGTGTTTGGGGTGTGTGTTGGTTCTAAGGTATGATGAGAGGTTCTTCTAGATTCCTTTTTTATGGAAGGCTATACTAATATTTAAAAAAAACATTTGTATATCATGTATACCAATGGTTTCATTAAACCATTGGCTAAAGGTAAATCGAAGTGACCTATACCAACAGTTTCTAGGAAACCTTATCTATAAGGATATTTACACACATATACTCCCAAAAATTTAGAGAACCATTGGTATAGGTTATACCAATAGTTTCTCATCCTATAGAAACAATATAAATCTATTAGTGTATGGTAGATTCCCAGAATTGTATGATACCCACACCACTACTTTATACCTTGAGACCCATCCAATCCATCTTATCAGCTCAATTGGCACTCTCACCCCTTGAAGACATAGTCATTGGACTATTTTAAAACAACTCAAGTGATAAAGATCACTTATCATAGTTCGATGAGTCTCAAATCCACCCTCTCCCTTTTTCTAATACACTCTTGGTCCTTATCCTCTCTACCTAGACCCATGAAGCATTCAGAAAGTAGGTAACCATTCATAAATAAGTATTTGAATTTGTATTAAAGGAACCAATTGCCTCCAAAATTGAGGTATCATCCTCACTGCACTCTACTCATACTCTACCAAGCCTATTTATGCCTTATCTAAGCTTATACCACCACTTGAGATCCAATTTAAATCTATACAATATAAATAATTGATAACTAATTTTTCAATTTAATCCAAATAGAAATAATGATTAAAAAACTCACTAGGTATCTCCATGTCACCAAAACCTCGACCAACTGAACCTAGAAGATCCATTACATACCCTTGATATCATACTAAACAAAATCCCTAACCACTAGTACCTGATCAATCACCAATTTTTTCTAACATAATAAAAAATACTAAATAAATTAGGGCAGTGACTTACCTCAACCGAAACAACAAAAAATTACATGAAATATTCTTCTCGAGTCCCCTTCTTTCCAAGAAACACAAAATCCCAATAATTCTTTCTGTTTTCTGCCATTATTTAGTGGAATCCGCACTGAATCCTTAGCCAAAAGTGATCAAATCAACATCTAGAAAAAAAACCAAAATGGATGAAAATGAAGGAAGATATGTACCTTAAGCTGCCAACAAATCTCACCAAGAACCATACAACTTGAAAGAGGATCAAAGGAAGAGATGATAGAGGGATGAACTATCCAAATGGCCCTCATAATGTGTTCTTGGTCGACCAAGAATAAAGAGGATCCATCCTAAAAAAGATGAATTTTCCCCTCATTAAAAAAACCACTCAGGCGTCGGTCACAGTGCGACTAGGGATGTCATGGCATGACACACCACATCCCCCAAAAATTTTGTAGCAAGACCAAGGGTTCATGACATGAAGTACTCCCATGTAGGATAGGATGCACTACCACCCTCCTTCACAGTACGATTCCCCTCACTTATGTGGTGCAACACTCTACAATAGGCCGTCACGGTGCAACCTGCTGTAGTAATAGAGTTTCGGATGGGCCCTTGTAACACAATTAGTCCTCATTTCCTCACCTAAAAAAATATTCATGATATTATGTAATGCTCGGATTTCCAATTCAAACCCCAATTCACAAAATGACCCCTACTTCAGGATCAAAAATCGTACTCCCCTTGAAAAGTAAGGACCCCAAAATTCAAAAATCATTACAAACTCCCCACCATAATGTTTCTCATCCCAAAGAAGCCATTTTTTTCCTCATACCATCTCTTCTAACCTATCTTGGTCATCAATTATCCAAGGAATCATCATGTTCCATCTCTAAATGCCAAAAAAGGCTCCATTGTGCAACTCCAAACATCAAAGCACACTATTAACCAAAATCTGAGCCATCCACCCACAAAAAATGACAAAACTAAGATAGTTCTACCCACAACCATATCTCCTGAGACACCATAGTGTATTTGAATGATTCATCCCAAGGCATATGGTGGTCCCTACTACAAGACTCCACCCAAAATTAATGATTCAAACTATGGTTCTCTTTACTATAGAAATCACCTAGAAAATGATTTTTTAGAATTCTAAAAAAACACTTGATGGTTTTCCCACTTCACTAAATCATATTCAATGAAAAGAAACCAATCAAACCAATTTTGGATGAATTTTCCAATAAATACTCAGCTGCAACCGCCGATGCATCATTTCACCACTTCACTCGATCACAATGCCTTGACTTCCAAAGGAATCACATGACTATTCCATGCCCACACTGAATCTTGAACCTGAATCTTGATGTAATTCCATGGTTGCATCACCAACCACCGACTTCGGTCATCATGCACTCATCCTGAGCACCAATTCACCTCCAATCCGAATTGATCTTGAATCACCCCAAATCCATAAAAATCTCAATGCCAATGAATCACCTCCATCTAACTACACATATGCATTTCAAATCTAGTATTATCCAAGGAATCATATATCCATGTATCTTACCACACACTAACATCTCAATGTCACCTTGACCATCCACCAACCAGTCTCACTGTAACTAGGACCCTTCCAACATGAGGTCCATACACCCACGACTGATATGATACTACCCACTATAAGAGTATCATCATCATCTCACCAAAGAAACCAATCACCCATTCTCCAAGGACCATGCTCTATCCATTATCAAATTCATTGATCAGACATGTCTAACCAGTTCCTACTTGAGAACCAACATGAAACATTGACCACCACCCATCCCTGGACTACCAGGATTGGCATCCCCGACATTCAAAAGTCCACTCATAGCATGGATCATGTTCTCCACTGATAATAAAACACTACCCACCATATAGATTCACTTACACCAATCCTTGAGTGCTGGCCCAAATGGTCCCCAAAACCACTCTCACCCATCCTGTCAACCCTGACAGGGATAAAAACTCTAAGCCACCATGCCCGCTCACATCCCACCACTTCACTGCCATTATATCACCACCTAGGTTCATCCACAACCTGAACAACTCTCAACATACCTACACCTGACCAGTTTAATGATCCAGAACACAAATGATATCATAAATAACTAACATAAACCTAACCCACACACTAATACTTTTCCCAATAAATCCACATTGATCCCCATTATCCTCCTCTAAGGCAGAGTGAACCTCAAAGAACCCTATCATAGGTTCCTTCTCACAATCCAACATCGATCTCACCCAAACCCAACAAGTGTATGTTCCAATACATCTTGATCACATCACCAAACTCACACTACCATGAATCACATCTTATCTAACATAATCTCATATTCACAACCCATCGACCATACTCCTCTAACATTTTAACCCATTAAACAACATGAGACATCTCACTCATTCCAAGGCTAACTACATGATCTCCCACCACCTAGGAGTCATCCCAAAACCACAAGTATCTAAAAAAGACTCCCACCATTCCACAAAAAGTGTATCTAGAAGAAATAGGTCTAGGTATCCAACTGGTACTACCATTAAAATCCAACCTTGATACTAGAAGCACTCAGAGTGCTTCACATACCAAATCCTAAGGCATTCACATGCCTTTCTTTAACGGACTGGTTCAGTTAAGTAGAATTAAACTAAAAAACTATATAGGAAATATATATATATATATATATATATATATATATGTTGAAACATTAAGTAAAAAAACCCTAATCCTAAATGAAACCTGTTCCCATCCTCAGATCACATCTCAGATAAACAATTCATTCACCATCCCACTAAGGGTCTTTATGCATCCCTTACACAAAGGGACCACATAGTCATCGCCAGAGAACTTCTCTGCTAGGATCTAGATGACCTGTCATCATAGAAAAAAATATCATGGTCTACATAAGTAAAATTTTAGCACATAAAAAATTTAATTTAAAATAATACTATTCCTGATAGCTTTCTTAACAAACAACACTGAGCTTTAAGCGAACTGCGATATACTATAAAAATAATATTATTTAAATGTGACCGTTATAACCTAACCATTAAAATGTAAGGTATTAATAGTAATAAAAATGTTATAAAAAATACTTATAAATTTTTTAAATAATGAAAATTTATTGATTTATACATAATAAATATGTACTCAATTTTCATTAAAGTCATTTTATGCTTAAAAAAATGTGTTTTCTTCAAAAATAATTTTTATTGAATTTTGTGCGTGAACATTATAATTAATTTATACCATTTTCAGAAATTTTATTTTGGTAAATTAATATAATTTTTTAAATCATCATGTTAATATTATATTAGGTCAAATTTTTAGGACTTTTCTAAAAATATTTATTTTTCAGTGAATAGTGAAAAATAATGATTTTTTTAAATCTATCATTTATTTTAAAGTAGAATTACCATTATGTTTTGAATTTAATATTAAAGAAACATAAGTATATTTTAATTATAAATAATATAATTTATCACATAGGGGTCTTAATTATACTTGATTTGGGTATAAGTTCATTTTTAGGATTTAAAACAAATTTTTTCTAAAAACAGTTTTTGTGCGCAAAATGTGTTTTATCTTAATAAATTAAAGTAATCTCTATTAATTAATGGTTTTAATGAAATTTATATATATATTCAATAATATATTTTAACATTAATTCGACAATTTTTATAGTTCTGGCATGAATCATAATGATATGTAATGAATATTCATCTAAAGAGTTGCAATATTTATGTAAGTAAAGTTTCAGTTAGTATAGTTGGAAATATATCAAGGTTTAGTTAACTTTAGAAACTATGATGAGAAATATTTACTGAGAAACCTTAGGATAATATTAAGTATAGTAGAACATCCTAAGTTATTATAAATAGAGTGTGATTTTCTTAGCAAATCCATTCCTGTTTAGATACTATAAAGTGGATGCAGATATAGAACAAATGAACCTATGGGTAACAACTTTGAAATGGGTGCATTGGGTATTAACTCAATCTTAATCGGTGTATGATGAGTGGACCTAAGACTATACACCAGTTGATACACTCCCAGGGGATGTTCTTGGGTTAATTCACATTTTCATTATAAAAACTATGATGGATTTGAATAGATAATGACCATGGATGACCTAGGTTAAAACTAAGGGGTTATAGATTGAAAATAAGGTGTCATGATTTAAAAATACTATGAAATAATTTTTATGATTATATGACTACTCACAATGATTATTTTTTCTGAAACTATGCTTTTTGTTTTAGTTAATCATTGGAACCAAGAGGAATCATGTTAACACTGAATGTGAAAGATGATGCAGTGATTATCCTCATGAGAAACTAAAGGAAATGGGAGATGGAATGTGAAATATTATGACTATAAATAACCATCTATCTCCATATATAATTAAAAATATGAACATATATGAGTTTCCAAATAAACCAAATAAGATAAAAATAGAGTTATATGAAGACCACAGTGGAACGAATATTCAACATACTACATGTTTATAATTTGGAAGAGAACCTAGATAAATGTATCAAAGGAATGGAAATATGTTTTATGTGTGGAAAATAATTTTATAGTGTATGTAATTTCTATAGAAAAATGAAAATTTTAGTTAACACTATGTATAATAATAATGGTTTTGTAACACCCCATCACCTTTCTATTATATATGTTCTAATATTTTATTTTAGTTTCATTTTTTGTTGGGTGAGTATCATTGACCATGAAATTAGGAGGATTCTTGTAATGGTGAATTTACGGATTTGTTGGAATTTTCAGTATAAACCTATATTTTTTTATGGGTAGTTACACGACATTAAATGGGATTTGACGACATGTAATGGATACTGAATAGTTCCCATGAATTGGATACACAATGTAATAATTTTACATGTCATGTAAGGGTTTCATGTCATGTAATGTGAAAAATTGGTTTTTAATTAAAACATGGATTTTTTTTCAATGTGACTTAAAAAGAAAGAGTTTCATGACATGTAAATTATTACATGCCATTTAATTCCAAAAGTTTCTACTTTTAGGGCATCATACGAGTATTTTAGGATTCATTCTATTTTATAGCTTCCTCCTCCCGACTAGAGCTCTTACCCTAGAAGATTTTGGGTGACTCCTTTCCCTATAGATCACTCTATTCATCGGTTGATCAATAGGTATAAGTGTTTTGTCTATCCGGGTAAGTGTTACTTTTAGTTTCTTCCTTGTTTTTGGTTTGAGGCACCATTTTTGTAGATAATTGTATTCATATCATATTTTCTATCAATTATTTATAGTATATTATCATGCATTGTCTTCTGAAGTTAGATCTTATGGTTTCCAATCCCAGTTGTCAATGGAGGTTAGGTTTTCTTTGTCCTTGAGGTAGGTGGAACAATTTAAGAATTCTAATTTCTTTAATTTCCTATTGTTCTTATTATTCCATTGAGATTTTAAATATAATTTCATGTGTTAAAATTGAAAAGGACATGGGTTTGTGTTTTAATGGGATTTTTTATTTGAAAATAGAATTGCCTTGATTTGGAAGAAAATGTATTTTCAAACTCTAAAGCAGATTGTCTTGGCTTTGAAATTATTTTTAAATAAATTTTAGCATGGTTTTTATAATGGAAATTGACTAAAATTGAATAGTGGTAACCTTGGGTGCATCAAGAAATATATACGGGTAGACTTAGTGTGTGTGACACCACTAGGAGGTAACCTCTTGTATATCGATGAACTTTAGCGGGACTCGATATTAGTTGGATATGACCTTATGCATGTTTTAGGCTGGTGAGTGTCTAGTACATATTTTCCCATATTATAGATCCTTTATAGAATGTTTATTATTGTTTATAGATGTTTATTACATGATAGATTATTTCATGGATGTTGGATCATGTGTATATTTATATTCTGGTATGTTTACCTGCATTGTTTTATAACCAACATATTTCTGGATTTGGAAAATATGACATGAAATTTTTGAAAAACCTAAGGAATATTTGAGAAGTGTTTTCAAATTTTTTTATTTATAAAAATTCTTATAATTTTATTTTTTAATCCAGAACTTATGAATTATTGATATTATAACTTGTATAGATTCGTTAGTGGTTTCCTACTGGGCTCTATTTAACTCACCCTAATTCTATGTTTGGGTGGTTGTGGACCTTGTTTTGTAGGATACAGGTAAAGGGAAGATAATTCTGTATCATTATGACTTCTCTTTACATCATTTTTGGATGCTTTATGAAAGCGACGGTTGGTCACATAGAGACTTGTTAGTATAGACTTGTTAGTATAGACTTGTCATACTTCTTGGTTTATCCAATTTGTCTTAGTTGTATCTTCATTTGTTTCCCCTTTATACTTAGGTTGTTTCACTACTACAAAACATGACTTTAATAGCACTATAATATTCCTTTATTAGTGCTAAAAAAGAACTGACTACCTCATCAAAGTTAAAAGACTAAGGTTTTTATCAGTGCTAGAAAATTCCTGATAAAGGGTAGATTTATCATTGTAAATAAAAGAACTAATAAAGCATACTTTTATAAATGATTTTAAAATATCTGATAAAAGACACTATTTATCAATCCTTTTAAAAGCATGGATAAATATTCCTTTATCAGAACATTAAAAATTGTTGATAAAGGTAAAAACTATAGTGTGACGCTACAACACACTACAACACTAGAAATAGGTGAATTTTTTTGTAACAACACAATGAATCACCAAAAACAACAACAAAAATTTCCAAAATAAGATACGATTACTAAATTAAAATGAAATAAAATTTCTAACATAAATACAAGAAAAAACACTATTATAGAGTATGTCAATTGTTTTTTACTAAAATTAATGTAAATTTTGAATAAAAAGATTCACTTAGAGTCATACCATTCACACTGTGAGTGAAATTGAGGTGTGAATGATTCTTACATATCACAAATGACTTATATATTGTTTTCCTAAAGTACCAAAACAATCTAAATGTTTTTTCTCTATTTTGAGTGTGTTAGTTGTTTTTTTAATAAAATTAATGTCAGTTTTAAATAAAGTGTCTTGCTTGGAGTCATACTGGTCACAATGTGCATCTCATTGAGGTGAGAATAATTCCTACACATCAAAAATAACTTATGTATTGTTATCCTAAAGTACCAAAACAATCAAAATGCATTTTCTCAATTTTGAGAATGTCAATTATTTTTTTCACTAAAATTAATGTCAATTTTGAATAAAAAGACACACTTGAAGACATACCGATCACACCATGTGTTAGATTGAGGTGAGTCTGATTTATACACATCCCAAATGACTCTTTTATTGTTTTCCTAAAGTATCAAAACAATCAAAATGTGTTTCCTTAGTTTTGAGTACTCAGCTTGTGTTTTTTACTAAAATGTCATTTTAAACTAGAAGCGTGAACTTTGATCGATACTGGTGGAATCATGTGTGGGTTTGACATTAGAATGATTCATACACATCAAAAAATGAATTATTAATAATTTTACAAAATTATCAAGACAATATGAGCGTGTTTGATCGGTTTTTAGTGAGTGACACTTTTTTGTATTAAAATGATAATTTTAAGCTCCTAATAGATTCTTGGAGTCATACTGGTCACACTATTTCATCAAATTGTGGTTAGGATGATTCCTATACATCAAAAATGACTTATGGATCATTTTCATAAAGTACCAAAACAATCCTAATGCAATTGATCAATTTTGAGTATGTTAGTTTTTTTCAACTTACATTAATGTCAATTTTGAATAAAAAGATGCAATTGGAGTCATACCGGTCACACCACACGTTGTATTGAGATAATAATGATTTATACACATTCCAAATGACTGATGGATCATTTTATTAATGTATAAAAACAATTATAATGAAATTAATTAGTTTTGAGTATGCCACTTGTGTTTTTTACTAAAATGTAATTTTAAACTGGAAACACACACTTTGATCCATAAAGGTGGAATATTGTGTGGGTTTGACATGAGACCGATTCATACACATCAAAAATGAATTATTAATATTTTTCCTAAATTATCAATAAAATTTGATCATGTTTTCTTAGTTTTTAGTGAGTGACACTTTTTGTATTAAAATGTCAATTTTAAACTAATAACAGACACTTGGAATCATAAGGGTCACACCATGAATCATATTGAGGTGTGTCTAATTACTAGACCTAAAAAATTACTTGTATATTTTTTTCCTAAAGTACCAAAACAATCTGAATGTGTTTTCTCAGTTTTGAGTTTGTCAATTGTTTTTTCACTAAAATTAATGTCAAATTTGAATAAAAAGATACACTTGGAGTCATAATGGTCACGCCGTGCATCGGATTGAGGTGAAGATGATTAATACATGTCACAAATGACTTTTGGATTGCTTCACTAACTTATCAAAACAATCATAATGTGTTTCCTCAGTTTTGAGTATGCCACTTTTGTTTTTTACTAAAATGTAATTTTAAACTAGAAACATGCATTTTAACTATATAGGTGGCATTGTGTATGGTTTTAACATGAGTCTGATTCATACACATCAAAAATGAATCATAAATCACTATCCCAAATTATCAAGACAATACGAGTGTGTTTTCTTGGTTTTCAGTGAGTGACACTTTTTTGAATTAAAATGTAAATTTTAAACTGATAATAGACACTTGGAGTCACAAAATTCTTTGGATTGAGGTGAAGATGATTCCTACAAGTGAAAAATGACTTATGGATCATTGTACTAAAGTACCAAAAAATATGAATGTGTTTTCTCATTTTTTTAGTATGTCATTTTTTTCACTAAAATTAATGTAAATTTGGAATAAAAAGACACACTTGGAGTCATACCAGTAACACCATGCATCAAATTAAGGTTTAGATGATTACTACACATTCCAAACGACTTTTGGATCATTTTACTATAGTATCAGAACAATCAAAATGTGATTCCTATGTTTTTAGTATGCCACTTGTGTTTTTCACTAAAATGTAATTTTAAACTGAAAACACGCACTTTGACCCTTATGGGTGGAATCTTGTGTGGGTTTGACATGAGACAAATTTATAAATGGCACAAATGAATTATGAATCATTATCCCAAATTACCAATACTATCTGAGCACATTTTCTCATTTTTCAGTGAGTGATAATTTTTTGTATTAAAATATAAATTTTAAACTGATAACGGACAGATTGACACTATCCTTACTTGATGACCATGATATATCAATGCTGGTTTTCCTTCAATAGTTATTTTATATACCAGTTGACTTTAGTGGTTTATCACAAAAATATTTATTCAAATATTTAAGTTGGAGTATATACTTGTTTGATGATTAGGAGTTATACGGATGTTACTTCAATAACTCTAGAAGAGTAATTAAAGATTACAACACAGAATGATCTTATAGGTGGATTACTACCCAATATAAAATCACTTAAACAAGTGGTGAAAACATTATTTCAACAAGTCACCTAAAAAACTTTCACAATGGATCTTTGTTGCACCCCGACCCAACATCTTGCAGTTACAGTTATTTTTGTTTTTATTTGAGTATTTTAGTTTCTTAAAGTTTAAAAATTTATTAAATTAAAATCTAAATGAAATAAAATAAAATAAATGGAAAAAATTAATAATAATATTATTATTATTATGGTTAACAATATTATTATTATTATGTTTATTATTATGATTATTATTATGTTATTATTATTATTATTATTATTATTATTGGAGTTCATTATAATTATTATAAAGTTTATTATTATTATTATTTATTAAAGTTTTATTTATTTTATTTTATTACTTTATTTTCTTTTATTTTCTTTCTTTTTTCCCCTCTTGTTCTTCCTCCATGTGCGTCGTACAATGCCTCCCTCTCCCTGCATCACACCCCCTTCCTCCCTGCTAAATCCCTCTCACACGACCTGCCAGCTATCCCACCCCCCTCTCTGGGGCACCTTCTCCCCTCCTCGCAGGTTTCCTCAAATGGACCTCCCTTCGGGAAACTCCACATCTACATGACCCCACCCGGTCGATCCTTTTTTTTCTTATGACGCTGCCTCCTGATGTCCCTCTCCGGCTTGGATTTCAACTAGTTTTCCACCTAATTTTGGTATGATTCTTCAAGGTATGGGTTTATCCCCTCTTCTCCTTCTATTTATGGTTGATTTGAGGTCTCCCCACTTCCCTACTGAAAATTTCCCAAACACTAGTTTGTTTGGGGTTTTTTGTTTGATTGAATCTTCTTATTTAGGTTTCATTAGGTTCTATCGAGGCTGGTTGTAGCCACTGTCGTCAAGGTCAGTGGGTTCTCCATGGTTTTCGGGTAAGGATTCTTCATTTTCTTTATTGTGGATTAATTTTATTTTTGAGGTTTTATGGTTTTTGAGAATTCATCAATTTATTTTGGGTTTCTTAGTGATTTAGGGTTCCTAGAATTATTTTAGAGTGTTGATTGATTCTTGAGGTGTTGCGCTCACATGTATTGGTACGCACGTGTGTGTGTGCGTGTATATATATATGCCCTCCTTTCACATTTTCCCTCATGGAGAGGGGAAAATGTATAATGGATTAAGGGTATATATATATAAGAATACATGTGTGTGCAAGTGTAGGGCAGTCTTCATCAATGGTTTCAGGTGACGAAGTGTTCTGGCTAGATCTTCTCCTCTTTGAGGTAGGTGTCACTATGAAATTTGTTCCCTTTGGAGTTTTAATATGCCTATAACTTTTAATTCCCTATTTCATGAAATTATAAATATATTTAATAGCCTTGTTTTGATTGGAACCCATTTGAGTATTCCTTGTCCTTGGCATAGATGGTTGATTTCTAAATCCTTGTTTTATGATTTAAATTGGAATACTTAATTGTGCTAGGATTTACATGAAATGTATCTAGGTAATTTTAATAGTTTAAATGTGAGGCAATGGGTCTTGGGCTGATTTTATTACATTTGGGTGAAAATGATCTTTTAAAGGGAATTTTGTTTTAAATTGAGGTGCGACATCAAATTTTTTCAAAATGGTGTTTTCAGTTTTCTTCAAAATGGTGGATTGAAATGTGTGAGTGGTTTATCTCTTATGGAAATGATCGATGGGCCTCTTTAAAAGTTGTTTTTATGGAAATGGGATTTATGCATCTTTTATGTTTCATAAAAATGTCAATGGGTGTTTCCATTTGTGAAATGCACTTGATCATTGGGATTTAGGACAAATGGGAAAGGATTGGGGTTATTTTGTGTTTAAAGGGGGTTTCCTTGTCAAAAAGGGGTGTTTTAGTTTTATAAAGTGGAAATGGTGTTTCCCTTGATTTATTTGGTTATGCTTGGAAATGTTTATGCCTTCATTTGGAGTTTTGTTTGATATTTTAGATTGTTTTAGAAATGGATTTTCAAATGTTTATGAAATGGTTGAAGGCCTAGTTGGCACTTGTGATGTTATATTGATTTCCCTTGTTGAACCCACCTGTTTCAGATGATGATTATGGTTTATGTGATTTATTCTTATGTTATAATAAATGTGTTTGTTATTGGTGAAAACCCTTGATGTGTTGTTTTGAAATGTTTTATGGATTTTTTAAGTGTTTAATTATTTTATTAAATTATATGTGTAGTGTGTGCTCCCTGCTTCATGGTTTGGAGTCACTGGGTCTAAGGTAACTCAGCTGAATGTGCATAGTTATGTATATAAATATATGTGTGGGTTCCCTCATTACATGTATAGTCATCCATGACAGTGAATATACATGTATGGGTCTATGTGTACCCATGTATATATATGAAAATACATACGTAGGTGAGTGGCGACTAGTATATGCATATAAGAATATGTATAAGGATCCCCTTGCACATATTCATGGCCATGTGGGTGTGTGAAAAGGGGATCGGTGTACTTATATGTATGTGAAAGTGCATATTCTTAGTGGGGGAGCAACAACTTTTAGTTAGAAAGTTCCAAGAACCGAGGTGGATGGTTTGGTTCCACCCTGAGGTAGGTTCCCTATGCCTTAATCTTTAATTAGAATTTCCATTCTTTCTTGTTATTATTTCAAAAATATGTCCCTTTATTTTATATGAAATGTGTATATAATGAATATATATGTATATATATATATATAAATGGTTTTGGATTTTGAAAAGTGGATTCCTAGATGTTTTTAACATCAAATTAGTATTTCTAAAGACATATGGTCTTTTGGTTATTTTTATTATAAAATTGTAATGAAATGTTCGATTTTATAAATGAATTCCAAAGTGATTTCCAAAATAGGTTTTGGCGCAAACATGAGATTAAAAGGAGGGAGATCGGTGGTGAGAGAGTGAGTGTGTTTTTGAATAAATATAATGATATGTTCATGTATGTTTTCTTTGTAAAACTCACCACCACTTGAAATAGAGTACATGAAAAAACCTGGGTATCTAGGTGGGTGAACTAGGGTTTGTACGCTAGATGATATAGAATTGGTTCATCCTGGTTTTTTCTAGAAATATTGACACTGCAACACTGACTAAAAAAAAGATAATTGGAGACCACTAGGTTATGGGTGTGTTCCCTGCTAGTGGCTTGTTCATGAGAATGTAGATCATTGTGGTTCATATTCCATGTTTACACTAAGGTACGAGGTTCTAGGTCCACAACTAACACTAGCTGCTTAGATATTTGCCATGGTGCTTGTGATATGATTTTCAATTCAATTGTTTCATGATTTTTCCTATTTTGTAAAAACCATATTTAAATTTAAATTGACTCCCTTTCATTTTGAAATGTTAATTCATGTTTGGATTCTATTTTGAAAATGTAGTGGTAAAAATGTTTTTCTTAAAAATTTAGACATGTTACTTGATTTTGAAAAGAATGAAAACAATATTTTAATGGGTCTTATTTTCAAACTAGCATGTTTTGGGTTTTTTTAAAGGTAAGGGCATAGAGAGTTGTTATTCATTGTCCTTCATATTGAGAATCTAGGTGCTCACACCTCCTCTTATTTTTCAATTTCAGGTTCCTCTAGTTTTGGATCACTCTTGGAGTGAGTGTAGTTTATGTTCCATGGTTACCATGGGGTTACTTGAGGTATGTCACGTTTCTTCATTTATTTTTTTACACTACCAGTTTGTTTTGTTTATTTTATTTTATTTATCTATTTTTTCATATTATGATTATTCATTTGTCTTTGTTATGGGAAAAATCATTCCCAACTAGTTTATTTTGATGCCCGACACTAGTTTCCAGCCCGTGGGGATCTGGAATGCCCTTCAGGTTATGATGCGGACCGGATCAGGTGACCGGTTTAGGGTCAAACTGGGTTGGTTGGTGAAAAAATGGCATTAGAGCGGACCTTGATATTTGGGGGTTTCAGGTAGCTTAGTGATTAGGTGTATAGAGACTCAAGGTGTAGGTGCGAGAAAGATGTCCTAAACCCTTGGTCGTCCTAAGACTTGAGTTTCCAGGGGTAATTCGAGATTTTAATTTTTATTTTTCCTAGTCTGTGTAGATGCAGGATGACAAAGGAAGTGATTTGGTGTTATGCGATGAACTTGCATAGAGTAGCGACCCATGTATATCCTAAGTGAATGGTTCAATATACTTATTATGGTGGATTCTCACTTGGATCATGGTCTTATAAGCCATGTTACCAGGTTGGAAGAGCCACTAGTCCCTTATTTTTTGAAGTTTTGATGTGAGTTATGTTTGGAATTAGTTTTTACTCACTTGAGTGTATTTCAAAAATGAAAATGGTTCATATAAATGGGGTTTTCAAAAGGGAATGTGGTTTCGGAGTAGAAAAGTGGTTTTGAAATGGATTTTTTTTATTTTGATAAAATGTGTGGTTTCAAAGGAAAAAATGGGAGGTATTTTGGAAGTTTTTTTGGGATCTTGGTAAAAAAATTTGGAATGTGAATTGGAAAATGTTTGGGAATTTTTAAAGGTATTTTTTTAATGATAAGTTATATTTTAAAATTAGTTAAGAATTTTTTCTTTACAATCAATGATCCATTTTGAAAATGAGATGTGTTTTTAATTAACACTTGGTATTCCTATGAGGGATCACATATATAGAGGTATGAATGTGTCACATGGATAATTGGTGGAATATTTGGATGGGTGCATGAGCTAGAACAAGGGTATATGCATATGTGAGATTTCCAGGGATACCAATGGTGGATATTTGAGTTTTTTTTTTTTCTGAAAATGGTAATTTAAATCTTTTTAAAAGTTAGTGAGAAATTGTTTAGGGTTCTATTTTATTTTTTGGTATCTTTTTTTGGGTTCTTGGTTTTGACATACTAAATTGTGGTTGGATTTGTGGTTTGAGTTTGAGATTTATTTTGTGATTGAAGTCTGGAATTTTAATTTATGATGAGTTTTTATTTGGATTTTTGCCTCTTGTTTTTTATTATGCTTCCCAGAAAAGTCCCATAGGTTTCTAGTGAGTCTCTTCTAGTTGTTGGTTCTACCAAGACTCTTAGCGTAGTGGTGGAATTGAATTATTTTCAGTTTTTGTTCGTCTTCTATAATAATCGTGATATATTGAAGGTAGCAGACTGTCTTGGTGAAATCATTGGAGTTTTTAGGTTATTGGAAACTCCCAAAGCTATGAGAGTTTGTGCGGGTTCGAGATCGTCTGAAGGATCAACATTGGATTGATGGAAGAAGATGATCTCAACATTGTTGCATGATGGGATGTATTAGAAGGTTTTTAAGACCAATTTCAATTGATGGTTTATACTTGAGGAGGTCAAATCTAGGAAAGTGGTAGAACTAGTGAGTGTTTAGTAAGGCCAACGAGCAGTGAAAGCCTACATAGGGTATTTCAAGGGGTTGATTCCCTTCTCTCTCGAAGTAGCATAAAAAAATGAGTTAAAGTTTCTCTTGTGTGGGGTCTTCATCTAGGGTTCAAGGGAAGATTCTTTTTGGTGTTTTGGAAGGTTCCACATCTAGTGATTCTACTTTTAGTGTGGATGGTTTGGGTACTTTAAGTCACCTTGTTGTCATCCTCAGAAGTATTACCATCAGTGTGGCCATCTGGGACACTTGGAGTGGTTCCACTAGTGGCATCGTCAAGAGTCTGGACCAGAGGATGTCAGCTTGTGACTACGAGGAAGTAGATTCTTTAGACATCAGAGCTATAACCATAGGCCTTAGAGAAAAGCTTTCATAGAGTCAAAAATTCCTAGGGGTGTGAAGAACCTTAGTCTGGCTTTTGTCTCCAGTGCTGGAATGGGGATTGTTCAAATCTATCTATTATAGATTCCTCATCTTGGAATGTTCCTTTTTTTGTAAAAGGCATAGAGTCCTATTCTCTTCATTGTGGTTTTTGTTTTTGAAAGTTCCTCTTTGGTTGTAATATGGATTTTTGGTCTCATTTTCTTTTAACTATAGTGATTGTGCTTTATGGAAGTGAACCCTTGGAAGGTTTTCTCTTTGTGGATGTGAATCTCGAGTTGATTGTCTCTTTTGTATGGTTAGATCCTTTTGTGACCCATTATTGTTTTAGGAAATGCTTTTTAGGAGATGCATACATCTTTGGAAATAATGAATAGGGGTTTGTTCTACTGTTCAGTTCGGGGTCTTTTTCCAGGGACCCCATGCAAAGGGGGTTTGGTTTGTGCAGAGAGTTTGTGGGTCGGTTTGTGTTGGGTTTCCTGTATCAGTCTGTGCTAATTGGCCCAAGATGTTTGGGTTTTAACTGGTGGGAAGACCCTCTATGGATCTTTCCATGTCTTATTCAAGATTTGGTCTGTGTAGGAGTTTCTTTACTTGATGGCAATTTTATGATATGGTTCAAGTTAGCAGTTCTAGAGTTGGTTCGTGCTGAGAGTCTTAATGTTGGTTGTTCTAGTTAGGTTTTTATCATTGGGAGAAACCTACTCATTTCTTGATGGCTCTTATCTTTGAAGTTTCCCTTAGATTTGTTCGGGTGTGATTGATGGAGTGAAAATTCACACTGATTTCATGATTTTGTTGGCCTCATTCAGTTTGAAACTAGAATTTTGATTCCTCATTTTCCTGGGTGACTTTATGGGGACATAAAGTTTTTGTGGTGGGGAGAATTTTCACACCCCGACCCTAAATCTTACGATTACAATTATTTATATTTATATTTGAGTATTTTGGTTTCTTAAAGTTTAGAAATTTATTAAATTAAAATCAAAATAAAATAAAATAAAATAAATGGAAAACAATTTAATAATAATAATACTATTATTATGGTAAATAATAATATTATTATTAATTTTATTATTATTATTAAGTTATTATGAATATTATTATTATTAGAGTTTATTATAATTTTTATTAAGTTTATTATTATTATTTATTAAAGTTTTATTTTATTTTATTTTCTTTTATCCCTTTATTTTCTTTATTTTCTTTCTTTATTTTTTATCCCCCTCTTGTTCTACTTCCCTCTACATCGTGCAACACCTACCTCTCCTTGCATCATGCCCCCTTTCTCCCCGATCACTCCCTCTCACACAACCTATCGGTGGTCCCCCCTATCCAACACACCTTCTCCCCTCCTCACGAGTTCCCTCAAATGGACCTCCCTTCGTGCGACCTCACCTCCACATGACCCCCCCAACCAATACCTTTTTTCTCAGGACGCCGCCTCTTGAGCTCCCTCTACAGCTTGGATTTCAACTGGTTTTCCACCAAATTTTGGTCTGATCCTTCAAGGTATGGGTTTCCCCCCTCTTCTCCTTCTATTTCAAGTCAATTTGTGGTCTCCCCATTGTCCTACTGAAATTTTGATTAACCCTAGTGTGTTTGGGGTTTTTCTTTTGATTGAATCTTATTATTTAGGTTTCATCAGGTTCCGTTGAGGCAAGTTCTATCCACTGTCATCAAGGGAAATGGGTTCTCCATGGTTTCCAGGTAAGTATTCTTAAATTTATTCATTATGGATTAATTTTAATTTAGGGGTTTTATGATTTTTGAGTTGTCATCAATTTATTTTGGGTTCCTTAGTGATTTAGGGTTCCTAGAATCTTTTTTAGTGTTGATGGATTCTAGAGGTGTTGTGCTCACATGTATAGGTATGTGTGTGTGTGTATATATGCCTTCCTCACACATTTTCCCTCATGGCATGGGTAAAATGTATAATTTATTAAGTATATATATATATATATAAGAATACATGTGTGCAAAAGTGTGAGGCAGTCTTCGTCAAGGGTTTCAAGTGCTGATGTATTCCGGCTTGATCTTATCCTCTTTGAGGTCGGTGTCCCTATGAAATTTGTTTCCTTTGGAGTTTTAATATTTTTGTGCCTTTTAATTCCTGATTTCATGCAAGTATAAATATATTTAATATCCTTGTGTTGATTGGAACCCATTTGAGTATTTCTTGGCCTTAGCATAAATGGTTGATTTCTGAATCCTTGTTTTATGATTTAAATTGGAATACTTAATTGTGATAGGATTTACATTAAATGTATTTGGGTAATTTTAATGGTTTAAAGGTGAGGCAATTGATCTTGTCCTGGTTTTATTCCATTTGGGTGAAAATGATATTTTAAAGGGAATTTGGTTTTAAATTGAGATGCGACCTCAAATGTTTTCAAAATAGGGTTTTCTCTTTTCTTCCAAATGGTGCTTTGAAATGTGTGAGTGGTTTATCTCTTGTGTAAATGCATAGTTGGCCTCTTTTAAAGTGGTTTGATGGAAAAGGGATTGATTTATACTTTATGTTTGATAAAAATTTCAATGGGTGTTTCTATTTGTGAAATGCACTTGATCGTTGGGCTTTCAGCCAAATGGGTTAGGAGTGGGATTCTTTTGTGTTTAAAGCGGGTTTCTTGTCAAAAAGTGGTGTTTTATTTTTATAAAGTGGAAATGGTGTTTCCATTTATTTATGTGGTTATGCTTGGAAATATTTATGCCTTCTTTCAGAGTTTTGTTTGAAATTTCAGATTGTTTTGGAAATGGATTTTCAAATGTTTATGAAATGGGTGAAGGCCCGGTTGGCACTTGTGATGTGATATTGATTGCCCTTGTTGAACCCTCCTATTGTAGATGATGATTATGGTTTATGTGATTGATTATTGTATAATAATAAATGGGTTTACTATTGGTGAAAACCCTTGATGTGTTATTTTGAAATTTTTTTATGGATTGTTTGAGTGTTTAATTGTTTTATTGAATTATATATGTAGTGTGTGGTCTCTGCTTTGTGGTTTAGAGTGACCGAGTCTAAAAAGACACACTTGCATGTGGATTGGTAAGTATATATATATATATATATGAGTTCCCCTGTTACATGTATAGTCATCCATGGTAGTGAATATACATGTACGGGGATAAGTATGCCCGTTTATATATATGAAAATGAATATATAGGTGAGTGGAGACTAGTATATGCATATAAGCATATGTGTAAGGATCCCCATACACATGCTCATGGGCATTCAGGTGAGTGCATAGGTATAAGGCCCCAACCTTAAACCTTACTTAATCTTGAGTTATTACAAGATTACACATTGAGGATCTTTTCAGGTTTAGAGTTTTAGAGAATTAGATCATAAAACATGCATTACATCCCACATTTAAACAAAGTGGTTACAATAAAAGATAGCATTCATTTTTTTTCCATCAACGGAAACATATTTAAAATAAAACATGGATTCCTTCTTGACACTTCCTTGACACTATCATCGTATCATGTACCTTTCCCTTGACCTGTGAAAAACATTTCAAAAACTTGGGATGAGCATAAAAATCTCAGTAAGGGATATAAAAATATGGAAAGGAAACATGAGTACATGTATACATAAGAATCAATGAAATCATACTTCACTCATAAAACATAACAACTTTAACATACCTCATCAAATCATGAATAAATCATAGAAATCATAAGACAAAAAGGTAACTTGAGGCATTCATAACATTCTTACGTAGGGAGTAACCCTCTTGGTTACGTTTGGAATACCCATCACAGTATATTACCTAAATCTCTTCGGGGAAACCTCAACGTTTAACCCCTTCGCGTTACCCAATGCATTGGAGAGCTATATCGGGCTCACACACCCTTAATTTATCACGAAACAACCCGTCTTCATAACAATTCCCAAGAACCATAACATAATCGTATCACATAAAACATGCATAAAGGAAACATAACATTTCCATATTTCAATCAAAAGATATCAATACAACACATTTATATAATAAAAAAATTATGAAAACCATTTTAAATACCAAAATAAAATAAAAGTAAAACATGTTATTTATTTTTCTTTTAAAAAAAGGTATGGCTTCTAGAGGAAGTCGAAACTCAAATAATGGTCACGGCGGCAGAGAAGTCGTTGTCGCCGCATACGTACGACAAAAATATTCTCTTTTGTCGTTTAGTAAAACTCTTCATATAAAAAAAATATTCCTTTTGGATAAACATAAAAGTCAAAGGGGTTTATACACCATATAAAAGAAGGTTGTGTATAAAACAAAATATGCCTCAATGAAAGGAGATTGAGATGAAGTCCCATACCTCGGGTCCGACATGACTCGATCGTTCTTTAACCTCCTGAATAATAAACATGAGTTAATTTCTACTTTCTTAAGAACCTTTTTCAAGTTAATTATTCCTTTTATATCACTTATTACCATGTCATGAACACTATGTAATTATTTAAGTTAATAACGGTCGTTTTAACGATCATTGGTACTTGAGTCAAAAAAATAAACTCTTTATAATTACACGTTGTTCATGTATCCATTATATCCAGAGTTATAATCATGATTTAGATATCATATATATCATATATATCCAGTATATACATACATTTATAATATTACATAACGTTTAGAGGTAAGAAATGAAATGCACCGTTCATGGAGACGGTAAGCCGTACGTACGCATGAACGCTACTTTCATTTCTATTTCGTATTTTATGGAATGGAATAATAATGATATAAAGGTGTATTATAATTCCAGTATAATATCATATATAAAATCATTGATTACATCCTTTATACGTCCCACATATGGCATTAACGAATCAAATCACTTTGAGGGGGCGGTAGTCTGCACTTCCTAAAATGAAGATATCGTGTTTACCCATAATGGAAACCATAAAGGTATTCCATAAATGAAAAATACAGAAGCTTAAGTAAAACATAAACATATTATATATCATATATAAATATAGTGTCATCTTAATGGACAACTTTGAAGGTGTTAAAAGAATATTGAACAATCATCGTTTCGTGAGGCAGAAATTCACCATCCACAGAAACAGTATGTTATTTAACCATTATATATAGGTGTGTGTAAGTGTAGATCTAATAATTCTTATAAAAACATCCTAGTATATGTAATATACTGGTGTTGTTACAAAATAAATGAATAAAAAGAGTTTAGGGGGTTGGAGAAGCAAAATAAAACATAAGAACACAAGAGAAAACACTACCTTTAAATCGGGTAACTCTTTTTTATTTGAGCTCAAAGGCTTCCTTGCGAAGACTTCTGCCCAAAGTGAGGCTTCTAAGAGTTATAGAGGGATGTGGAGAGACATAATGGGTAGGTTTTGGCCGAGCCAAAGGCTTTGGAAGTGTGGGTAAGGTGGTAGAGGTGGGGGCCTTTTATAAGAGGAGAGGAGGGGCACTCTTGGAAAGTTACAAAATGTTACTTTATTTTCAAATGAGTTTCGGATTTTAATCGTCCCAAATTAATTTATTTCTAGGATAAGGTGATAAGGGTTCGAAATATACTCATACAATAGGTATTTTACAAGTGTAGGTATTATATTTTATAGTATCTTTTTATTTTACTTAAATCGTTAAATTATGAGGTAATTGCCGCATCATCATGATGTCATAAATAATTTAATTTATTTAATGTCTAAAAATTATGAAAAAAATACTATGATGTAGGAAATAGTTTTATCTTTCCAATGAATATTTATAGTCCAAAATATCATTTATTTAGATAAAATTAAAATGTTTTACTCAGGTGATACATTCTTTGTTATATTTACTTTCTTTAAAAAATAAAAAGATAAAAAGTCACTTTCCCACAAAAGTGATTCCATGGGGTCCCCAAGTTTGGCACAAGGCATCCCATGGTCGGCCATGAGAAAACCAGTAGAATTAGGACACATGTTGGTGTCATTTTTTTATTATTATGATATTATTTTATTATCCTTAACTACCCGATTACTCATTAATCAAGATAATTAAAGATAATTACCGTTGTTACTATTCATAATGACAAAAAACAAGAGTCTTAATTACATAAATTTCACCTTATGATTCTAAATATGGAATCAATTTTACCAAATTAAAAACATATAAATTGCAATAATTAAATTAAAAATAATTCCCGTTGTCAAAACAAATAGCGGGTTTTTTTGACTCAATATCTATGAAAAGTTTGGCACTTGTTTATGCCCAATTACAAAGTTAAATTAATCCTAATGACCACCATTGGATTAAATGGTAAAGATATATTCAAATTACTCTTTAAGACCAATTAAAAAGATAATCTAACCCTACAATTAAATTAGATAAAAACACAGTTTGGATGTAAAATGCAGTATTTTTCACTATTCATTAAAAAATAAACATTGTCAGAAAAATACCAAAAATTTATCCAATGTAAATTTTAATGTCCCAATAATAAATAATATGTTTATTTTGACAAATAGGGATTATAAAATTGTCAAAATTTTGATTTAAAAATGGTTTTCCATCAAAAGGTAGTAAAGTAATCTTTTAAAAATATTAGTGTATTCCATGCTTAAGATTGGATTTATTCTCATTTTAAGCCTCTAAAACACTATATAATTCATAAATAGACATAGATAAAAATATCTATTATTCATTACTTACTTGGGATGTTACATCCTTCCCCCCTTTATAAAATTGTGTCCCCGCAATTTATTTACTTATCGAATAAGTGGGGGTATTTAGCCCTCATGCATTTTCAGATTCCCATGTTGCCTCTTCAATCATGTGGTTTTTCCACAAAACCTTTACCTAATGAATCACCTTATTCCGTAACACTTTCTCCCTATGGTCAAGAATCTGTACCGGTTGTTCCTCATAAGATAGGTTCTCTTCTAGCTGAACTACCTCTGGACTCAAAACATGGGATTGATCTGGCATATACTTTCTCAACATCGAAACATGAAAAACATTGTGTACCTGAGATAAACTCGGAGGTAAAGCCACTCGGTAAGCCACTGATCCAACTCTCTCCAGAATTTCATATGGTCCAATGAACCTTGGACTCGGCTTTCCTTTCTTTCCAAATTGCATCACACTTTTCCATGGTGAAACTTTGAGAAAAACCTGATCACCTACCTCGAAAGATAGATCATTCCTCCGGTTATCTGCACAACTCTTATGCCTGCTCTGTGCCGTTCTCATGTGTTTCGGAATCAGCTAAACTTTTTCTGCCAACTCTTCTACCAATTTTGGTCCCATCAGCTTCCTTTCACCGACTTCATCCCAGAAAGCTGGAGTTCGACACCACTTCCCATATAACGCCTCAAATGGTGCCATCTATATACTTGAATGAAAACTGTTATTATATGAAAACTAAACCAAAGAAAGATATTGGTCCCAACTTCCATGATAATCCATCGAACAAGCACGTAGAATTTCTTCCAAAGTCTGAATTTTTCATTCTGACTGCCCATCTGATTGAGGATGAAAAGCTGTACTGAAATTTAATTCAATACCCAATGACTTTTGAAGGCCTTTCCAAAAGTTAGAAGTAAACCTGGGATCACGATCAGATTCAATGGAGAGGGGAACTCCATGAAACCTGACTATCTCTTTAAGATACAGTCGAGAAAGTTGATCTAGGGAAAAATTATCTCGTATAGCAAGGAAATGAGCAGATTTAATCAAGCGATCAACAATAACCCAGATTGTATTATTACCTTGAGGTGTCTTCGGAAATACCACAACGAAGTTTATGGATATATTTTCCCATTTCCATTCTGGTACTGGTAAAGGCTGAAGCATCCCATTCGGTAACTGCCGATCTGCTTTAACCTGTTGACAAGTCAAACACTTCACAGTAAAATCAGCAATATCTCTTTTCATTCCATCCCACCAGTAATACTCCCGAAGATCTCTGTACATCTTAGTACTTCCAGGATGAACTGAAAACAGAGAACTATGATCTTCACATAATAACTCTCTCTTCAACTGTGAATCAAAAGGCACAAAAAATCTCTTCCCAAATCTCAAAACACAATCATTATCAATGTTTAATTCAGGCAACTTACCCTTCTGAACCAGCTCTACCTTTTTCTGAAACTCACTGTCTTGCTTCTATGCTTTCTTGATTTTGTCTGATAGAGAAGATTTCACTGATACCTGAAACAAAACAGAAGGACATCCTACACCAAAAAATTCTATGCCAAATTTCATAAAATCCTTAACCAAAGGATCACGTTCCAAATGCAACATTGTTAATGAAGCATTACTTTTTCGACTAAAAGCATCATCCACTTTATTTGCTTTTCTCAGATGGTAATGAATTGTACAATCATAATCCTTGATTAATTCTAGCCATCTCCTCTGTCTCATGTTCAATTCTTTATGAGTGAATATATACTTTAAACTTTTGTGATTGGTATATATTTCACACTTTACTCCATACAAATGATGCCTCAAAATTTTTAAAGCGAAAATAACAACAGCTAATTCCAAATCATGTGTAGGGTAATTTACCTCATGAGTTTTCAACTATAGTGAAGCATAAGCAATTACCTGATCATTTTGAATTAGGAAAAAATGAAGTCCTTTCAATGAAGCATCACTGTAGATAACAAACTCACTATTCCTGGAAGGTAGTGCCAAAACTGGAGCATTCACCAATCTTCTTTTCAATTCCCGAAAACAATCATCACATTCTTTTGTCCAGATAAAATTAACACCCTTCCAAGTTAGCTTAGTCATTGGACTAGATAACCGTGAAAAATTTCTAACAAACCTTCAGTAATAGCCTACCAAACTAAGGAAACTATGAATCTCAGTTACATTTGTGGGTCTTTTCCACTCTTCAACAACCTTTGTTTTTGCAGGATCAACAGTTATACCATCTTTAGAAACAATGTGACCAAGGAAAGAAATTTGTTGCAACAAAAACTCACACTTTTTGAATTTCCCATACAATTTCTTTTCTTTTAAGGTTTGAAAAATAACCCTTAAATGTATTTCATTATCCACTTTACTTTTAGAAAACACCAAAATATCATCAATGAAAACAACCAAAAACTTATCCAAGAACTCATGGAAAATTCTATTCATTACGTCCATGAATACAACAGGTGCATTAGTTAGCCCAAAAGGCAAAACTACAAATTCATAATGGACATATCTTGTATGAAACACAGTCTTCAGAACATCTGCTTCCTTTACCTTCAGCTGATGGTACCCCGATCTCAGGTCAATCTTTGAAAAATACTGAGCTCCCTGGAGCTGATACAACTTCATTTGATGGCCCGAAATCTGCTAAAGTAGTTGCAAAGGATTTCACCACCCCTTTCTGCTTGTAGTCTAACTGATTCCCATCACTCAAGCTCTTTTTCAGACACTCGTTTGCATAGTGACCAATCTCATTGCACTTAAAACATTTCACTAACTGTAAATCAAATTTGGACTTACCATCACCTTGATCTTTTTCAGTGCAATCACCAGCCTTATGTCCCATCTTACCACATCAGTAGCACTTTCCAGAATTTAGAATAAATTCCCCAGTATGCCTTTTACCACATTTATCACAAACCGGAAACTTAGTTTTCTTACCGTCAGAACTTTTTGAAGAATTCTTTCCTTTCTCCTGCCACCTCAGTCTCTTCTTTTGCTGGTTGTTATAGAACACTTGATCATCAGAAAACTCCATTTCCACCTTCTCAACACATCGAACAAGCTTTTCATAACTTTTAAACTAATGATAAGCCAATGCCCTTTGATATTTTGGCTTTAATCCTGAGTAAAAATGATTGATTTTACTATCAAGGTCTCAGATAAAATTTGGAGCATACCTTGCCAATCGAGTGAACCTTTCTTCATAGGCATCCACTGAGTCTTCCTCTTGCCTAAATTCCAAGAATTGTTTTTCCATCCTAAGTTGAACAACCTTAGGAAAATACTTCTCAAGAAACATACCTTTGAATTCATCCCAGTCAAGAGCATCAATCTAATCAGCATCCCTGATATTTTTAACCATTGACCACTACTGATCTGCTTCACCCTCCAAACGATAAATAGTAAGACTAACCTTTTGATTGTATGAACACCCCATGACATCAAAAATCTTCTCCAGTGATTTAATCCACCCTTCAGCTAGCACAGGGTCAGATGATCCTCTGAATGATGGGGGATGGTGCCTCATGAAATGTTCCACCACTGACATGTTCCTCTACGGTTGATATAGCTGATCTCGTGCATGGATACCACCACCATTTATCGCTTGAGTCAACTACGCCATTACCGCAACAAACTATTCAGTTCCAATTCCGACCATCTCAGGATGCTGATTCGGAAGGTTATTTCTTTTTGTATGCCTTCCTATCACTGCTTCCCTGTTTCCTCTGCAGAAAACCATTCTAAACAAACATGTCTTAGATAAAGCAACATGGTAATCTTCAAATGCTATATCATTTCAATTGGACCATAAAAAAATATTTTTGGATAATCATTTAATAGAATTATAACTCCTAAAGTTATCTAAATTGACCTCTGATACCAACTATAAGGTTCCATCCTTAAACCTTACTTAATCTTGAGTTATTACAAGATTACACATTGAGGATCTTTTCAAGTTTAGAGTTTTAGAGAATTAGATCATAAAACATGAATTACATCCCCCATTTAAACAAATTGGTTATAATAAAAGATAGAATTCATTTTTTCCATCAATGGAAACATATTTAAAATAAAACATGGATTATTTCTTGACACTTCCTCGACACTATCATCGTATCATGTACCTTTCTCTTGACCTGTGAAAAACATTTCAAAAACTTGGGATGAGCATAAAAAAGCTCAGTAAAGGATATAAAAATATCGAAAGGAAACATGAGTACATGTATACATAAGAATCAATGAAATCATACTCTACTCATAAAACATAATCACTTTAACATACCTCATCAAACCATGAATAAATCATATAAATCATAAGACATAAAGGTAACTTGAGGCATTCATAACATTCTTACGTAGGGAGTAACCCTCTTGGTTACGTTTGGAATACCCATCACAGTATATTCCCTAAATCTCTTCAGAGAAACCTCAACGTTTAACCCCTTCGCGTTACCCAATGCATTGGAGAGCTATATCGGGCTCACTCGCCCTTAGTTTATCACAGAACCACCCATCTTCATAACAATGCCCAAGAACCATAACATAATCGTATCACATAAAACATGCATAAAGGAAACATAAAATTTCCACATTTCAATCAAAAGATATCAATACAACACATTGATATAATAAAAACATTATGAAAAACATTTTCAATACCAAAATAAAAGAAAAGTAAAATATGGTATTTATTTTTCTTTAAAAAAAACGTATGGCTTGTAGAGGAATCCGAAACTCAAATAATGGTCACGACAGAGGAGAAGTCGTTGTCGCCGCATACGTATGACAAAAACATTCCCTTTTGTCATTTAGTAAAAAGATTCATATAAAAAAAAGATTCCTTTTGGATAAACGTAACATTCAAAGGGGTTTATACACCGTATAAAAGAAGGTTGTGTATAAAACAAAATATGCCTCCATGAAAGGAGATTGAGACGAAGTCCCATACCTTGGGTCCGACTTGACTCGATATTTCTTTAACCTTATAAATAATAAACTTGAGTTAATTTATACTTGATTAAGAACCTTTTTCAAGTTCATTATTCCTTTTTATATCACTTATTACCATTTCATGAACACTATGTAATTATTTAAGTTAATAACGGTCGTTTTAACAATCATTGGTACTTGATTCAAAAAAATAAACTCTTTATAATTACATGTTGTTCATGTATCCATTATATCCAAAGTTATAATCATGATTTATATATCATATATATCATATATATCCAGTATATACATGCATTTATAATATTACATAACGTTTAGAGGTAAGAAATGAAATGCACCGTTCATGGAGACGGTAAGCCGTACGTACGCATGAACGCTACTTTCATTTCTATTTAGTATTTTATGGAATGGAATCATAATGATATAAAGGTATATTATAATTCCAGTATAATATAATATATAAAATCATTAATTACATCCTTTATACATCCCATATATGGCATTAATGAATCAAATCACTTTGAGGGGGCGGTAGTCCGCACTTCCTAAAATGAAGATATCGCGTTTACCCATAATGGAAACCATAAAGGTATGCCATAAATGAAAAATACAAAAGCTTAAGTAACACATAAACATATTATATATCATATATAAATATAGTTTCATCTTAATGTCCACCTTTGAAGGTGTTAAAATAATATTGAACAATCATCGTTTCGTGAGGCAGAAATTCGCCATCCACAGAAACAGTATGTTATTTAACCATTATATGTAGGTGTGTGTAAGTGTAGCTCAAATAATCCTTATAAAAACATCCTAGTATATGTAAGATACTGGTGTTTTTACAAAAGAAATGAATAAAAAGATTTTAGTGGGTTGGAGTAGCAAAATAAAACATAAGAACACAAGAGAAAACATTACCTTTAAATTAGGTAACTCTTTTTTATTTGAGCTCAAAGGCTTCCTTGGGAAGACTTCTACCCAAAGTTAGGATTCTAAGAGTTAGAGAGGGCTGTGGAAAGACAAAATGGGCAGGGGTTGGCTGATCCAAAGGCTTTGGAAGTATGGGTAAGGTGGTAGAGGTGGGGTCCTTTTATAAGAGGAGAGGATGGGCACTCTTGGAAAGTTACAAAATGTTACTTTATTTTCAAATGAGTTTCGGATTTTAAAGGTCCCACATTGATTTATTTCAAGGATAAGGTGATAAGGGTTAGAAATATACTCATCCAATAGGTCTTTGACAAGTTTAGGTCTTAGATTTTACATTATCTTTTTATTTGTTTTAAATCGTTAAATAATGAGGTAATCGCTGCATCATCATAATGTCATAAATAATTTAATTTATTTAATGTATAAAAATTATGAAAAAATACTATGATGTAGGAAATCTTGTTATATTTACAATTAATATTTATAGTCCAAAATAACATTTATTTAGACAAAATTAAAAATGTTTTACTCAGGTGATACATTCTTTGATATATTTACTTTCTTTAAAAAAATAAAAAGATAAAAAGTCACTTTACCAGAAATGTGATTCCATGGGGTCCCCAAGTTTGGAACAAAGCATCCCATGGTCGGCCATGAGATAAAAAGTAGCATTAGGACACATTTTGGTGTCATTTTTTTATTATGATATTATTTTATTATCCTTAACTACTCGATTACCCATTAATCAAGATAATTAAAGATAATTACTGCCATTACAATTCATAATGTCCAAAAACAAAAGAGTCTTAATTACATAATTTTCACCTTCTGATTCTAAATATGGAATCCATTTTTTCAAATTCCAAAACATATAAATTGCAATAATTAATTTAAAAATAATTCCCGTTGTCAAAACAAATAGCGGGTTTTTTTTGAAACAATATCTATGAAACGTTTGGAACTTGTTTATGCCCAATTACAAAGTGAAATTAATCCTATTGACCACCATTGGATTAAATGGTAAAAATATATTCAAATTAAACTTTAATACCAATTAAAAATATAATCTAACCATATAATTAAATTAGATGAAAAAGCAGTTTTGATGTAAAATGCAGTATTTTTCACTATTCATTAAAAAAATGAACATTGTCAGAAAAATACCAAAAATTTATCCAATGTAAATTTCAATGTCCCAAACATAAATAATATGTTTATTTTTACAAATAGGGCTTCTAAAATTGTCAAAATATTTATTTAAAAATGGTTTGCCATCAAAAGGTAGTAAAACAATATTTTAAAAATATTAGTGTATTCCATGCTTAAGATTGGATTTATTCTCATTTTAAGCCTATAAAACACAATCTAATTCATAAATAGACATAGATAAAAATATATATTATTCATTACTTACTTGGGATGTTACAATAGGGGCTAGGTGTCCTTATATGTATGTGAAAGTGCATATACTTAGTGGGGGATCAACAACTTTTAGTTAGAAAGCACCAAGATCTGAAGTGGACGGTTTGGTTCCACCATAAGGTAGGTTCCCTATGAATTAATCTTTAATTTGAATTTCCATTATTTCTTGGTATTATTTTAAAAATATGTCCCTCGGTTTTATACGAAATTCATATGAAATGTGTATAAATATGTATATATATATGGTTTTGTATTTTGAAAAGTGGCTACCTAGATGTTTTGAATGTGAAATGGGTATTTCCAAAGACATATGGCCTTTCAGTCATTTTTTTTATAAAAGTGTAATGACATGTTTTATTTTACAAATTAATTCCATACTGATTTCCAAAATAGGTTTTGGCACAAACATGTGATTAAAAGGAGGGAGATTGGTGGTGAGAGAGTGAGTGTGTTTTTGAATAAATAGAATGATATGATCATGTATGTTTTCTTGATAAACTCACCACCACTTGAAATAGAACACACGGGGAAACCTGGGTGTCTAGGTGGGAGAACTAGGACTACTACACTAGATGATATGGAAGTGGTTCATCCCGGTTTCGTCTAGAAGGATTGAAGCTACAACAATAACTAAACCAAATGATGATTAGAGACCACTAGGTTATGTGTGTGTTCCCAACTAGTAGCTCATGCACGAGAACATAGATCATTGTGGTTCATATGCCACATTTACACTGAGGTATGAGGTTCCTAGGCCACTAACTAACACTAGATACTTAGGGATTTCCCATATTGCTTGTGATATGATTTTCAATTTAGTTGTTTAATGCTTGTTTCCTCTTTGGTGAAAACCATGTTTAAATTTAAATTTATTCCCTTCAATTTTGAAACATTAATGCATATTTGGATTCAATTTTGAAAATGTAGTGGTAGAGAAGTGTTTTCCTTTAAAATGTAAACATGTTACTTGATTTTGAAAGGAATGAAAAACAATATTTTAATGGTTCTTTTTTTTCAAACTAGCATGTTTTGGGTTTTTTAAGGTAAGGTCATAGGGTGTTTTAATTCCTTGGCCTTCCTAATGAGAATATAGGTGCTCATTCCTCCTTTTCTTTTTAGTTTCGGGTTCCTCTAGTTTTGGATCCCTCTTGGAGCGAGTGTAGTTTATATTCCGTGGTGACCATGGTGTCACTTGAGGCATGTTACATTGTTTTGTTTATTTTTTTTTCTACTGCCAGTTTGTTCGGTTTATTTGTTTTATTTATCTATTTGTTTAGTTTATGATTACTCATCTATATTTTTATGGTCCAAATCATTCCCAACTAGTTTATTTTGATGCCTGACACTAGTTTCCAGCTTATGGGGATCTAGAATGCCCTTTGGGTTATACTGCGGACCAGATCAGGTGACTGGTTCAGGGTTGACTGGAGTTGGTTCCTGATAATATTATCTTAAGTGAAAAGTTTTTAATGCACTTTTAAACAATTGTTCTCAAAAAAAATCATTATATGATCCTCATTCTACTTCATTGTCGAATAATTTTATTCTTGTCAAGCCAATGCTTCTTATCCTCATCCACCTTGATCTCCACCTCGGTCTTCACCTCTTCCTCCTCCTCTGTGTCGGTCTCCAACTCTAACTCTTCCTTCACCTTCACCTCCACCTCCGCCTTCTCCTCTGCCTCTACCTACACCTCTTCCTTTTCTATTTCACAACATTTATATTTTTTGCAGGTAAGCACCTCTAAACAAATTGATTTCCACCAGTATAATTATCCTTGATAAAGAGATAAAAAACTATATATAAGCATTATAACACTAATGATTCACAACCCAAATATCTTTTGAAGGAAATAACTCATAATAGATCACAAACATATAAGGTAATCACCAAAATTTGTTGTCAGTATACATTTCGAAAAAAATTATGCTACCCACTCATCTCTAAAAAAATTATTTCTTCTTTTGAGTAACTAGGTTCTCGGCAATCTTGATAGTACTATGAAAATACAGAACAACAAATTATTATGAAATATATTTAATGAAATTTTAATTAACATCAGAAATTACCTACTGGAAAATGCTATAATTTTTAGGATATATGATTTCTATCATAAATTTTCAAACATAATATCAATAATCGATGTCATTATCTTATTTCGGACACTATAGAAACATTGACCAAAATAAGTAAATTTATTTGAATTTGTTTATAGTTAAATATTTCAATATATACCTTAATTTGTTTCCATTTTTAGCAATCCATAGGCTTTTTCCCTTTAGACACCAACTTCATGCTATGATCTATCATGTATTGAATCACCACCTTATCGTAACAAAATTCTTGTTAAAAGACAGCCTGAACATATAATTCAATGTTTATCAATAAAATGTTGATTATAGTGTATTACCTATTCACAAAACACATCATGTGTAGTATTTTAGTTGCATATCCATGCATTGGATCCAAAAAATCAATATTTAGGGTGTCTGTATTGACTATTATCAGCATCCAGTGCATCCTAAAAAAACAAAAAAAATTAAGTAATGCAAAAATTAAAAATATATTTTATGCGATTAGATTGTAGAGTTTTACCTCTGAATTGTAGGTATCAAAAATTGTCTTTCATCTGATGTTTTTTTATTAAACGCTTTAAGTAACCCATGTTTTTTCTTCTTAATTACTTCCTCATTCAAAGTAAGTTCTAGCATAGAAATGATACATGGATTAATGAATCCTAATTATGCTTCACACGATCTTCCCTTTATATAGTAGTGATATCAATGCCTAGACAAAATATGAATAGTTGTTAACTTTAATAAAAATATTGGCTCACTATTTGTATAGAAGTATTATCAAAATGTACCTTATGTATGTATTCATAGCTGAGACACCCAACCATTCATTCTTGAAAATCTCAGTTAGAGTCTCGAGACCAATTACATCTATAAAGGAATATCTAGATATTTTTACTTAATATTCAATGTAAGACATAGTTTTATCTTTAAATTTGGTTTATACATGAATTTTTAATGATAATAAATGTTTCTCTAGAACTGGTGGGGAGAAGGTACTCTCGGAAGTTCGTTTTGTTTTCTTGGTTGATTCACTAGATTTTCTTGATTTGGTCTTCCGTTTGTTCAACGATTTATCTACTTGTAATATCATACCTTACTTCAGACATTTTATCATCAACTGTTACATGTTTTTCATATCAATTTTTTAAAGACATACCTCATGTATCTTTATATGATTATACATCCATGCTATGAAAGCTCTAATAGCATCTTTGACTGTTGTAATATCTAGACCATCAAGTGGAACATACAACTCGGTAGTTAGATCATAAGCTACCCTCAATCCAAACTCTCATGTGATCTTTTGAGTTGTCTTGATTTTTTAGCTGGCATATCAAGATATTATACATTGTACCCATCGCAATACGGAATTACGTGGGTGTTTCCAGGTACAAATCACATAAAACTGTACATTGTAGAATTTTAGTAATATAATGTTACCAAAAGTTGTTTGAATCACATTTAACAGAAAGGGTAATGAAAAAATCTATTACCCTAGGTAAGGTATGTAGTTTTTGGGAATTAATAGCCTCAAATATAGTGAGATAATTTGGTTCATGTTCAGATATTTTCTCCACCACCAGTTCAATTTGATCCTTTCTTATACATTGGTCTTCTAAACCAAACCACAAAATAATATCTTACAATGAGTCTATTTGTGTCTGCAATCATCTCACCATATTATATTTATCTTAATGTGGTTTTAAAATCTCTAAATATATTTGAGGAGAGACTCTAAAACCTAATCCTCTAATGAGACCATATTTCTTAATCCGCTTCAAAGCTACTAAAATTATCCTTTCATATGGTATGGTCGTTGCCAATTTTTGTGTCTAAACCATATAAAAAAATATGAACATAAATAGATATTTTTATGTAATATTTTTATAAATCGTAGAAAATTAAAATTATTTCATACTTACACATGCTTACCATAATATTTTGTTTTTGTGTTTTCTTCAACTAATTTACCCTCCTTATTTACACGAGCCTCCTTCAATATCCCATGATGTGAGATAGAAGTGGATTTAGATTTTGATTCATCAATCTACATATAAACATGGGAACATATTTTGTTTCATGTAACATAATTAAACTTTAAATTTTGATTTAAAATACATACCAATTTCTTATCTAATGAAGTGCACCCCATCCTTGCTTTGCGATAGGGGTACGTCAGTTTTGATGCACGTTATTTATTTTTAGCACTCTTTTGTTTTTCTATAAATTAACAATTTTGTATCAAGTTGGATAAAATAAATAATGTCAAATAATATATTATCGACTGCAATATTCATGAAATGATTTATAATTGTGACGATTGATGAAATCAATCCATGTTTCCGGATTTATAATGTGTGCATAACTAAGTGGTGGGTGGGGATTTATTTTCACCTCAATATCCCTAAGAAACAACTTCATAATAAGAGTCTGAAAACCTCCATGGGCTTTTCCAAAGGACATTATAACAAATTTCTTATGGGAATATTCTAAAATAAATGATATCTTCAAGAAATAATGAAAATTAAATCAATGTTTTAGTATATATTTTTCCATTAAAATAGATAAAGTATAATGTAAAATTAAAGTTATATATTTCCAAAGGATTTATTTCATTATAGGTTGGACGCAGTTCCATGAATAAATATCAATCATCACATTCATCCTTATTGTGACCCCAATATAACTAATAAAAATTGACTTTTGGGGGTCAATAGGTTGGCTGTGTTGATTCCGACTGACCATAAATTTTATACCCTAACTTCTTGCCTTAATAGTTTTATTCACCACTGTGATACTGTGTTGTTTTTATTTTTTTCATCAATATGTTGTTGATCACCTAATAATTCTGCAGTTTCATCATCTATAGTTAATTCTTCCTCAGTATTGGTAACATCATCATGTGCAAAAGACATGATATGCATTAGTAGTCAAACATTTAATTTGTCTTGAATAACAACAATATAATACACTCTATGCATAAAAGTCCACATTTTCATGTATCTTGCATGAAAATTGTTACTATCTTAAATAGAGATAACATACTTCAATACTGTAGTACACATAATCTTAACTACCTTTATTTATTACATCCTAAGACATTGATTGTATTCCATATATTGATGATGGATTGGACTCCCTCTTTCAAACTATTATTCCTCCCATCATTGTGGTTCCAAATTTCTATAATTATATACCTCTCAGATAGTTATTATTGTAATTTTGTTATTTGATATTTATCTCCCATCTTAAATGGACATCCACCTATGTTTCTTGAACTACTGTAACCAATATTCATCCCATATCGTGTATTGTTGATCATTTTGGATTATAATGCTTAGAGTAGTTCAAGAAAAATATAAGAGATGAGGGATGAGTCTTAAGAAAAAAATGCGATAATAACTATTTTGGAGATAAAATTTGAGTTTCCACTGATGTTAAAAAATAACTTAATTGCTATTTTATTTATGTATTCTAACATATTAAATTATTAAAATGAAGGAATGAACATTCAAATCCACATGACTTCCTCTCACAGCCATTTAATTCCACTAATAAGCATTTATTGTTTTCCACTTCCTCTAAAATGTTTCTTTTTTTATATGGATTAGAGGAGACACAAACTTGTGGTGGTATTGATGTGAGGTGGATGAGAGCACTTGAAAATAGACCATTTCTCTAAGATACCAAGAGAAAGTATCCTCAAGATGAAGCTGAATATAGGGTTAGAGAGATCTTCTCATTGTGTGAGGAATACCTTCAAGTGTCAGACTAGATGACTCATCATAGTAGTATTATCATCCAAGTATACTTAAATGTGGTGTTATAATAGGATCCAATGTGACCTCACTCAAAATAAAAGTAATTTTTGATGAAATGTTGTCAAAAGTAACCGAGTGAGTCGTATAAGAAAATTCATATCATGAAACCAAACAAATTCAATCATTATGTTTTGATTAATTTTTTGGTGTCATTTTTTGTGTTCCTACGAAGTAGTAAATGAGGAGGATGAAAGGATTAAAGAGTTGAATAATGATTTGGGAGATGTGGTATTCAAAGACATGGCAGTGACTTTGACAGAGATTAAATAATACAATTTGAGTGGTAGGTATGTCATCAAGGAACTTTGGAACCACAATTATGGGAGGAAGGCTATTTTGAAAGAGGGAGTCTAATACATCATCAATATATGGAAGGAAATAACGAATATCAGGATGGATTATATAAAGGTAGTGAAGGTTAGTTGTACTATAGTATTGATGTATTATATCTCTATTCAAGATAGTAATAATTTTCATGCAATATGCTTGAAATTGTGGAATTTTATGCATGGAGTGTATTGTATTGTATATCTATCTTACAAAAATGAGTCCTTATTTACACAACCTTATTTGTGAAACCCATGTTCCTTTTTTATGAAAAGTTATTTAATTGCTTATGACTATTACGTGTTGTATGCTTCTTTCATAATAGAGGATGGAGATTTAGTTCACAGTGGTCTCATATAAATATGGAATGAGTTTACAATGTAGGGGCAACATTGTGTAGGTATAGGTAAGGGAGAGAGATAGATATAAGATACTCATAAATAAAATTGACACTAATTACTCTTTTTACATATGTTTACTTATAGATAATATTGATGTTAATAACATTATGAATAAGTTCTAATCTCAATCCCATACGAAATATAAGATACTCATAAATAAGGAATAGGAAGATTTTGTGTCCTAAGACCATAAAAAAGAGTATAATATACTAGGATTGTACCTATCACTATAGAAGAACCTTGTCTAGCATCATCCATAGACTACTCATCCATAAATAATCTACCAATCATATATAATGACCCTGCCAAGAAGGAATATCTCAATAGGACCATTGGAGGCCCCCCAACTAACCACATATATAGAAATGTTTCACATCAAATAGGAAATAAGTATTAATGTGTCTTAGGAACCTACAATGATGGAATCACTCAAAAAGTATCCTCAATTGAAGAGGAATCAGAATACCTCCACTCTAATGGTCTTGAAGAAATGAATCTCACCCCACACACATTTGACACCTATTATATCTACTCAATGATTCCTCACCTTCCAATTTTGGATATTTTTTTAATCCACCATAAGATCCCTCCAATAACATACATCCCTTTAAAGGATGAATTTTTCAACTTATGATCAGTATTGATCTAGAATTTTTTTACTATTATTAATTAAATAAATATATTAAATGCAATCTTAAATGTATTATTATGATATATTACCATAAAATATTAGAAGCACCATAGATATTATATGTTCCTATCATTGAAAAGTATACTGCATAAATTGAAGTAGATCTAAAATTACCTCTAGGACATGAGGATCAATATAAGTTCTAGCATATAGAGGATGTTCATTGGATCCTTCCTATAGAGATCTAGGGATCAATGTTGTAACATATTCTATACTAATGTATAGATTCACATAATTTTCCACTTCCAAAAAAAAACAATAATATTTCAAAAATAGAAGGAAATAATATATATTAAATGCGAACCCCCTACCCCTCTCTCTCATTCATTTCCTTTTAATAAGTCTTCTCATACTTGAAATATAATTTAAAAGATTTTAAAAGAATTCTTTTAAATATAAGTATGAAAAAAATAACTAATAGTATCAATAAAGTGGGATACTAAATAAACTCAATCAGTTAATAAGTTATATAAACCTAACCATCACTAATAAGTAAATAAAAATACACAATTTATTTATTATTCATGTTTCTATTAATATAAATTTATAATTTATTATAGAAAAAAAATTAATCAAAGACACATAATAACATGAAATTTCATATATTATTACCAATTTATACCTATAAACACCTAAATAAGAGGCATCAGACTCGAGAAGAAAGGTCAAGGAAAAAATAAACAAAAAAAACCCTAGGCTCAATATGGTAGCTCGAGTATCCAACCTAATTATGTTATCCATACATATTTATGAATTACTTCTTATGTTCAGAAAGATTTTTATTTTGGATATTATCAATACCAATATCTGAAGTTTCACTCTAATTCCATTTTGTAACATTTTTTACCTAGTATTCCAAAACAGTTTCCAATTCAGGTCAGCACATAACCTCAAACACACTTCTTGATCACTAAATTATTGTTCCAATGCTAAGAGATTTATGTAACATTACCTTTGTAGTTGAATGTGGTGAAAAATCTATTTTATTTATCCATATAGACCCATACACATATGTTGACTGAACTTACCATATGAAAACATCCTACTCTTTCTTCGAAACCATTGTCTATGGAGAAAAAAGATGAAATAGAACCACTCATTGTATTTTAGTGGTGAGGAGATGAGATTTAGGGTTCTTCATGGTTAAGAACAGTACAAAAATGCAAAATGAGGAACCCAAAAAAATCAAACAACGATAGAGGAAAAGTAGAAAATAACCTACATTGGATTCTAGACTTCATTCGTCTAAGGGAATGTAGAGGGGTCACACTAGTAGTAGAGGAGTTCAATGAGATCTTTATAATTGTGAGTGACTAAGTCACTGCTGGGTTTTTTTAAATATATTGGAGACACTTTTAGTTTCACTTTCAGAAAAACGCTGATAAAGATCCATTTTATAAGCATTATATTGATAAGTACTGATAAAAGGGATATTTTTCAATGCTGATAAATATTTTTTTTAACATTTCTTTTTTAGCGCTGATAAAGATCAATATTTATGAGTGCTAAAAAAATGTTGATAAATATTCCTTTTATCAGTGCTAAAATTTTAGCACTGATAAAGGATTTAAAATTATAATTATTTAAATAAATTTATTATAATTTTATAATTATTTAAATATATATAATTAATTATTTATAATTATATAAATACTTTTTTTAAAAAATAGCAATTATTTATTTATAATAATTATAAAAAAATAAATTTGTAAATATAGTAAATATACATTTATAAATATATTTCTTTATAAATATTTATTTACAAATATATTTTTAACATTATTAGTGGATATATAATCTTAAAGACATGCATTTTAAAAATGAGTGAAATTAAATAATTCAAAATGTGCACTTTAAAAATATTGAAAAAATGGATAAGTTTTATTAATAAAATATAAATTATTAAAAAAAATATAGATATATATATATATATTTTGAAGTAAAGATGAATATATATTGAAAATACTAAAACATAGTAAAAAATATATATATAAATAAATAATAGAAAATGATCAAATTATAAAATAAAAAAAAAATAAAAAAATATTAAAAACAAATACCCTAACTATAATAATATTAAAAATAAATAAATAAACTTGACTGATTAAAAAGATAATATATTAAATGTATCATGTTATAATGAAATTCTAAAATATACTAAAATTTGAATAAACTACATATATATTAGGTGTATGTGTTTTTATATATTTCATAAATATATTTGTGTGTGTGTTTATATATAAATATTAATTGATTACATATATATATGTACATGAAGTCAATGTAACACACGACATTTGATATATGTTAAATTGACAAATTAAATAACATTAAAAATGAATAAGACATTAATATGTTCTTAATTAACATTTTATTCATTTTATATATATTTATATTTAATATATATTATTTATTACTATTTATAATTAATATATATATATATTATAATTATTCATTTTTATTAATAATTATTTCATTAATAATTTTTTAAAAAATTTTGTAATTTATTCATGTCTAATTTTTTTGTTTAATTATTACAATCTATTCATTTTATATATCTATATTTAATATATACTATTTATTAATATTTATAATCTATATATATGTATATTAAATTTATTTATTTTTATCAATAATTATTTATTTAATAAATTTTTTAATATTTTTCTTAATTTACTCATTTTAAATTTATATTTGCTTAATTATTTAAATTTATTCATTTTACATATCTATATATTTAATATATACTATTTATTAATTTTTAAAATTTATTTATATGTATATTCATTTTTAACAATAATTATTTAGTTAATGAAATTGTTAAAAAAGTTATTTTTATTTGTTTAATTACTTCATTTTATTGTGGACCTTTATTAGCACTTTATTTTTAGCACTGATAAACGGTACCCTTTATCGGTGCTTATTTTGGTGCCGATAAAGATGGACTTTATCAGTACATTTTTCTAGCACTAATAAATGTAAATGTTGTTAAAGGTGTGTTTTATAGTAGTGTTTGTCTTATTTTGGTTATATTCAAGACTTGTTTTGTTATCTTTGTTTTACCTCACCCCATAATGGGCTGAATTCAGTGACTGGTCTCATTAACCTGGGTTGGTCTATTATAGGTCTCCATAAGTTAACATTGATGGTTGAATGTTTTAAATTTGGAATGTATTGGAATTATATAAATCAATGTTCAAGGGGGAATGCACTAGAAGATGACTATAAAGGTTGTGCGAGTAAAGGTTTTACTATTGATGATGAAACGACTATGAATGAAATATGAAATGAATGAGGTATTCAATATTTAGATGAAAAAGCATGGTTAATTTTTTGAGAAGGAAGTGGAATGATTAAAGTTTTTATGTATTGGTGTTTGATAATTAGGTTATAGAAGTGTTTTATCAATGATATTTTGGTTAGAAGAATCATGAAACATCTAAGGATTTTTTTGGAGTAGTTTTTATTTAAGGATTTTCAATAATATGTTGAATGATACTGATAACCTAGAAAATTTATTTTGTGGTAAGGTGATATTTTTTAAAAACACACGATTAAGGGATAGATAACCCTTAATATGTGGTTGATTTTTATATGATAAATTTTAGATAGTATAATGATATGATTGGTGTTGAAAAATTAAATTAGACAGTATTTATGACCTTGAAATTGATTAGTGATCTTATAATGAAGTGATTTATATTATTTTTATAAAAGTTACTGAAATTTTTGAATTTATAAAATATATTATATAGTATATGATTTTATTTACGGAATATGAATGGAGTTAATTTTTTGAAGCATATATGTTTTCATTAAGGTTTTATGATGATTCTGGTTATTTTGGGAAAGGATTAACATGTTTTAGAAGAATATATGATTATGGTATTCACATTTTTGGTATGTGACATTAAGATCCATTTTATATAATTTAGGGATTAAAGTTAAGTTTATTTTGGAAATTTAGTGACCTTTTTTACGATTTTGGGTTTAGAATTTGGTCAGACATATTTTGGAGGAGTCTTAAGGTTAACTATCTATGGAGTGGTTTAAGTTTAAGTTTGGGTGTATTGTTGAGGTTTTAGAGATTAATGTATTATTTCGTCACATGGAGAACTATCTATATTGGTTAACTTATGATAACCATTTTGGGGTTGGTAAATGTATAAATATATAAGGAATGAATTTTCATTATTTTATAGATCTTTTGATTTGTTTAAATTTAATTTTAGTGCTTCTGTCATGAAACATTCATCTTGAATATTCATTTCTTGGAGTAAGAGATAAGATGGAACTCAAAATAAATCAAAGCACTACCAACGGATTAAATTATGGTTATGTATTTGATGAAATCAAGTAAATATATTTTCTCATATTCCATTGTTAAATAATTACTAAACTCTAGGGAAGAGGACCTTAAAAATTAAAATGTTTTATTTCTTATAGTTATTCATGAGGAATTGACTGTCGTTTTCACCCCTCACTTATTTATCTTTTCATGGTCATTAACTTTATCATAAACATGTTCTATATCAATATCTATTATTATTTAGACATTATCTTTATCCTCAATTTCTATATTTTAACTTCCCTCAAATGTGTTCTTCATATGGGAACCTAATTATGTTTTATTTTATAAAGCCTTCATGTTTCCCACTTCCCCTTTTCAAAAGAAGTTTTATTTTTCCTTTGTATGATGCAAGATTTCAACAAAGGTATTTTTCAAATATTAAACCCTTAATTACCAAGATAAAAATTGAGAGTATGAATTTTTTTAAGGTATGGTGGAATATAACACACTAAAAATTTATTTTAAGAAGATATTATACACAATATCTTGCTTAACATGCAACATTGTGCTTTAAGTAAACTACAATATACTATAAAAATAATATTATTTAAATTTGACCATTATAACTTATTCATTAAGTTAGTAGTAATAAATAATAAAAAATTATGAAAAATAATTATAATGGTTTTATATAATTCAAACTTATTTATTTATTCCTAATAAATATGTACTTAATTTTCAATAAATTCATTTTATACTTTAAAAATGTGTTTTCTTCAAAAATGTTTTTATTGAATTTTTGTTCATGTAAATTATAATTAATTTCTTCTATTTTATAAATTTTATTTTAGTTAATGAATATATTTTTTCAAAACAAAATTTCAATATTATATTAGGGTGAATTTTTATGATTTTTCTAAAAAAATTATTTTTTAGTGAATAATGAAAAATACTCATTTTTGTAAAATTGTCATTTATTTTCATTTATAATTCCTATTATGTTTTTAGTTTTATCATAAATAAAAATAATTATATTTTAATTATAAAAAATATAATTAATTATATATGGATAACCATTATACTTGATTTTGGTATAAGTTCATTTTTGGGGTTTAAAATACATATTTTTAAAACATGTTTTTATACCCATAATATGTTTTTATCTTAATAAATTAAACTAATCTCTATTTATTAAGGTTTCTAATGTTATTTATATATTATATATTCAATCATATATTTTATCATTCATTTTATGTTTTTTACAAGGAAAGGAATATGAATAAATTAAGTTTTATGCTTAAAATGTATTTTTCTGAAATAGGTTTTCATTGCGTTTGCACACTTAATTAAAATTAAATTTCTACAATTATATAAATTGAATCTGGTAAAATGTATTCAATATTTTTAATCATAAAAAATAATATAATTTAATAGGTTCAAATTAATTTTTTGTTATGTTGAATTGTAAAAATAGTAAATTGTTTTTACCACAATTAAGGTTAAAACATGTTTACTGGGGGGTGTTAAACTGAGAGATAAGGATTTGAAAGCCAAAAAAAAAACTATATAATTATTATTTATTGAATATATTTAAACCTTAACTTATCCTATCTTTAAATACTTGTCCATTTAGAACCACTTTTACATAAAAGTGTCCTTAGATTATTGAAATATTTTAAGTAATTCCATGTGTGTGCCTCCCCTCACTTATAAATGGGCATCTCTTATTTTCCATTATTCACATGATTTTAGCCCTATATATCATCTAATACCTGATAAAAATTCTTAATATATTTACTCACTTAATCTTATATCTTTTATCCTTATCCTAAGATCAATCTTTCAAGACTTAAGTGGTAAGCCAAAGGAGGTCTCTCAAAGAAGAGGTATAAAATCTCAACTGAGATCTTTCAATTTTATTTCTTCTTCCATATTATCTAAACTTGTTGAATACATAATAAATGATTAATAAGGTATCATAAATATACTAATATATTATTATTATGATGAAACAACCATTTCCCACCTCTTCTCCATCCAATGAGAGATGAAAGTATCACTCGTGCATACGTGTGGATTGTTGCCTCCACATAGAAATATGATTCATTTTACATCACCATTTTCATATCTAGTTATTATGACATACTTAATTTTTATGTGTGATATTTATAAAATAATTATTCTTCGGTAATTACAAAATATTATCTACCTTCATACCTTCTAATCCATTGGAAAATGATAACGTCGTTCATGCGTACATGTGGGCTGCCACCTCCATAGAGTGATGTGATTCATTTTTCATTTTTAATTTAATTGGATGGTAATAATGATATATTTAATGAATATATATGTGTGATATTTATGATATAATAATGATTATATAAAATTGAATTAAAATTTACCTTTCTTTCTTTTTATCTATCGAAAAGTGGAAACATGACTCCTGTGTGCGTACATATTACCGTCTTCATGAAGTGATGTAATGCATTATTCATCATTGATTTATATGAATAGTTATAAAATATCATATAATGATTAAATATGATAATTATTACAGGATTAATATTCTGTATATTATGGAAAAATATCAAATAAATAGACTGGAACTGTCGAAGAAAAACACACATGAGAAAACAGAGCAGTTAACACCTTAAATGATGACTTTAGTAGAGAAATATTAATAAAAAGGAGTTTAAATGTTATAATTTGAGAATATATAATATTATAAGTATTAATATGATTTTTTTATAAAATTATAATAAATCTAAATTCATTATAAAGTAGGTTAGAGTGCTTGCAAATCAAGTTAGACATATGGTAAGAGTTCTTCATCTCAATTTTGTTTTGTTTATACATATTTGATATTATTCACCAATTTATGTTTTAAAGGTGCATATACTGATCCTTTTAAATTTTATATCATGTATCCTTCTTAATTCATGTTATTTAAAGTTATATTTCTAATTATTTCCTGTAATGGGATTTTATTCAAAAGATACCAAAGTGGTAAGAGTTTACCATCTAAAATTGTCTTTTTTGGGGTATATGTTATGTTATCCACCTATTTTTTTATTAGGTGTATATAATACCCACTTTGATATGTTATATCATGAATATAATTATTTTCATTGTATTTAAATTTTCTTTTTAATTTATTTCTTTCATGGGGTCTATGGATCAAAAGTTACCAAAGTGGTAAGGGTTTTATGTTACAATGTCATTTTTAATGTGATTGTTTATGATTAAATTTATAATGATGGATTTATATAACTTATCTCCCCCAAATATTATGAATTTTATTTACCTCTAGTTATTTTTGGATATTACACGTTTTTCATTCATTTTCCTCTATTTATTATCCAAGAGTCTAAAAGAATGTTTTTAAGGAAAAACTGAATTTATTTCTATCTTCGGTCAAAAATATTTTTCTTTAATGTCTATATTTTATTTAAAATGTTTTCAATAATATTTTTAATATTCTAAAAATATTTATTTAATTCATTTTTACCCATACTCAAATTTCAATAAAAATGTTTTAAAGTATTCCTCTTATCATTTTCTGAATGATGTTCTTTTTAATTTTTATCAAAAATGTGAAAGGAATTTTTGTTTTAATGTAAACTGCATGAATGAATTTTCCATCCACCATGACTTCTATTTACATCAAAAATTCATTTACAAGTTTCCATGGTTATTTTCAAATAAAATTTTTTCCTTTATATTTTTGAAAATTCTAGATTTTAATTAAGAGATTTCAAGGGTATTTTCCTCAAGAAATGTTTATGTGATCTTTTACAGGTATATTAATCTATAATAAAATCATTTGATGTTTCTTATTCTTTATTGGTGATATGATCCAATGTTACCATCTCCATTTTTTTATGGATGGTTTGTGATTATGGTGATGAAATGTTTGTGAAACCCTTTTTCTTTCCATGGGTTATGCTATGATTACATGATGAATATTTTATGATATTGTGGTACTTATATATATGGATTATGAATATGTGATGGGTGATCCTAATATATCCCATGATGACAGGTGTGTCTAATATATCCCTCCAATGCATTGGATAATGATGGAGTTAAGAAAATTTTAATAGACAACAATGTTAATAAAATCCTAAGATTTGATGAAGTTAACAAAATTCAAAGAGATGATGGAGTTAAATAGATGGAAGTTACTCCTAATAGAATGTTGGAAATGACTGAACAACAATTTCTATTATGGGACATTGTCTATAACAATAGTCTTGGGAGTGAAACTTGACTAATAAAGTGATTCTCTATGTGTATGTGTATGCCAAAAACTTATGTATTATTCTTATGATATGTTCTCATGGACCATGATTGTTTTTTTATAATTCCACACACTTATAACTTATGTATATTGTTAAAAAAATACTTATTCCATGAGTTATGATTAAAGATCATTGAATGAATGGTAAAATTATTATAATTTACGATCATTTTATTATATTCTTATGATTATGTTATTCTCACTTATGATCATTGTTTGATATCTATTATGTTTACCCTTATAGATCTCTTGATCTCAACCTTTATTATGTTTCCTTTCCCTAGATTTTAAAGAATGGTTTTAAGCATGATATGTCTAATAAGGTTGTTATCTTTGAAGAACTTAATGGAAAATGATGTATATCTTTTATGTATCAGTTGTTTATGAATCCAAGTTTCTAAATACACTAAAAAATTATTATTTTGGAATGGATTGTAATTATATGTAATGAATATTCATCTAATAAGATGTCATATTTATGTAAGTAATGTTTGGGTCACTAAAAAAATGATGCCAGTAAGTTATATGAGAAAACGTCATATAAGTTGTTATTAACACTTTAAATAACTAAACCCCCTATTATTAGTGAAATCAATCACACTCAAGCATGTGTATTTCATTTGAATCCTACGTGAAAAATATAATTCATGTACACCAGACTCTTTCTAATGGTCCAAGAGCTAAAAAATAAATAATAACCTTCAATAAATGCATCACATTGAACAAACATACCAATAATAACAAAAAAATATTATACCACTAGTAACCTAGACTTCCCACTATAAAATTGTTCATTAATCACCAGTCTGAGATCTATCATAGTCTAAGAAAAACTCCTAGATAACCTCTCCATTATCTCTTCAAATATAAATTCAAAAATAAAAGATCAGATACAACTTTGAAACACTCTATCCCAAAACATCATTTTATCCATAGGGATTCATGGCCTCAAGTGCACCTACCCATACATCAGAGGATTCCAACTAGTGATGAGTCCCTAATCCATACAATGGGAACACTATGCTCTCAAATCAAATTCAAACACACAATAGATATAGCCAAACAATAACCATTATAAACATTTAAGTATGTTTATATAATAAAAAATAACACTATAATGAGATGCCACGATGAAGTCATATGACCATACATCAAATGATTTCCTTTAATTGGTATGATCTCAAATAAAAATTAAACTAAAGAAAAAAACTCAACATTCTTTATTTTCATCCTCAGGCCTCAAAAATCCTTATCTCCAATACCCATCTAGCTACTCCATCACGGTCCACTATGCATATTGTGCTCAACTTGAGATATAAACATAAGGTCTACATACAAACTAAAGTGCCAATATAGGGTGTGAGAAATACATCTTAGTAGGGCCTCACCAAGTTCCCCTAGTATATTTCATTATATACATGTATGTATGAAGAAATTAAATAAATATTTCATACAAGTACATGGAAATCATGTGCTAACCAGGAAACCATGACTCCACATGTATCAGGTCATTAGATTCTAACTAGGCCACCATGACACTAAACATTACCTACTTTGGTTCCATTCTTGAATCTACCTATCCTCTACATACCATCAAATCTACACCTATCATGTACTTGAACACTCAATTTAGGCATCATCCAAGACCTTGATCCACTACTCACAGGGATAAGGTAAGGTCTTACATCCAAATCTCGACTCACTACATCATTACACAAGGTACTGTCTATTGACCATGTCTAGCATCATATCAAGACCCATACCTCGCACTTAGGGTAGTCCATTATCATGACCCAAGACTTCTAACTCAAGTAAATGTCCATATTTCTTATACATTAGGACTTCATCTCACCCATGACAGTACACCTAGTTCCATCTCACTCAAGGTGGGGCCAAGACTCATGATAAACCTCCCCTATCAGGTTTGTCGCCTATCAAAATTATATAAAAGAATACACATACAATATCGAAAAGGTTCCACAACCTATAAAACAACTCACTATCTCATCAACAATGTATTATTCACTTAGGACCTAGTCTTTCACCTTAATCACATATCATATTGCATGTCTGAGCATTCACTGGGTCCTCTAGAACTACCATGGTATATGATCATTGATACCATCTTGTACTCATTACCTATTAGTGACAACACTACCCATAATCTCCTTTAAAACATTCCTTCAAGGCCTAGTCCAATCTCATCACTCCTAGTCCCACCACCCAAAGACCATCCCAAGCTATCTCGTTCTAAGCCCCCATCAACCAGATGCCAAGTCCTGAAAAACTCCCTCATCCCACACATGGGTCCTATCTCACATCATTCTTGAAAAATATATTAGCCCTACACTTATAGGAAACCCTCTCCACTACACCTTGGCCTGTCTTAAAGGACACATCTCACTCACAATGCTCATAAAGTTCTCAAACCACCCTTAAGATGGTGTTCCTTACTAGACATGATACATACAACTATCATACCATTTCCTCTTTGATTAAGCCTATAATGAATACTTTAATAGCCCTAGGAAACCCATCCTAGGCTACCCATATCACTATTCATACTCTAAGACTTACCCAAGACCACTCTTTAGCTCAATCGATACTCTCAGCCCTTGGTAATATAGTCGATGGGCGATTTTGAAACCACTAAAGTTCTAAAAATAACTTCTCACAACCTGAAGAGGATCAATGAAACCCTATACCTTTCTCTAAGATGCTATCATTCTTTATCCACTCATCTACAACCCATGGAATATGCATATAGTATACAACTATGCATAAAAAAGCACATGATTTTTTATTAAATGGACCACTTACCTCCAAAACAGAGTTATCGTCATCACTTAGCTCCACTCATCCTCATCTAAGCCTACCCATGCCTTATCCAAGCTCGTATTTCCATATAATCTCTAATATCAATCCATAAAATAAAAATAATTAATTATAAGAATTTATAAATAATTATTCAATTTAATTTAAAGTGGCATAATGACTAAAAAACTCACTAGGCTACACTACATCACTGAAACCTCAACCAACCGCATCTGGAAGTCTATGACATACCCTTAATACCATATTGAGTAAAATACCTAACCATCGAAACCCAGTCAATAAATAATTTCATCTTATTTAATAAAAACCACCAATATATTAAGGTAACAACTTACTTAAATATAAATAGTGAAATATGATGTGTGATCATCTTCTCAGGTCCTCCTCTTTCCAAGATACAAAAATAACCCAACATTCTCACATGATTTCACTACAATCTAGTGAAATAAGCATAGAAACCCTAGCCAAAATAAACCAAATTAGAGTAAAGTGAATAGATACCAAAATAGAAGATAATCGAGGGAGCGATTCACCTTATACCACTACTAAATCACACCATGAACCACCAATATCAAATGAGGATCAAAGGGATGAAATAGATGGGGAATAAATAGCCCTATTACCTTCCCAAACACACTTGGTTATCTAAGAATAAAGGGGTGATGAATCCAAAAATACGGGTCTACACCCATTTAAAAAAATACTCAGGCATCAGTCATGGTGTGAATAGGTGTGTCGCAACATGACACCCCATATCCTAACAATATTTTTAGCATAACCAATAGGGTCATCATGTGAAGCACTACCATGCATAGGAGGAGGCACTACCACCCTCATTTATAGAGAAATTACTCTTGCCTATGTGGTATGAAACACTATAGTAAGTCATCATGATATGACCTACAAGTTGGGGCATGAACTATAGTAGCAGCAGCGTTTCAGTTGGGTCTTCAGGATGCTTCAACGCCCATGTAAGCCCTTGTAACCCAACTGATCCTTGTTCCTCACCCAAAAAAATATTCTTGAGATATTCCAACACTAAAATTTATTATCCAAAACTGTAATATCCCATCTTTGTTCAAGTATGACTCTTTAAATTTATTTCTCAATATGGGTTTTTTTAAAATTTAATTCACAGATTAAATTAATTCACAACCTAAATAATTTACACTACTTGTAACTATTTTCCCCAAATTAAGACATGTCACAAAAGTATATTACACCACCTATAACAATCCTTCACCACGTTTCAGAATGTCATGAATTTGGATTACACCATGTTTAATTTGATTAAACCATGTGTAATGTTACACCACGTGTAATTAGATTACACCATGTGTAATCCTTAATTAATGTTTTTAAACAATTTGAAAGGTTTTATATCGGGAAATGGGGAAATACCTTATGATTTTTACACATTGTGAAATGTGAATTCACGTTGTGTAATTTTGACATCCAGTAAAATAAAAATACATATCTAGCTTCATGTGGACCTCTTCACATGCCTTTCTTTGCTACAGACACTCTACGCACCACCATTTTGGACCAAAATTTATCTTTTCACTTCTTATTTGGACCTAAAATCCTCCATGATTTTTAGTTTTCAACTGAAGACCCTATGTGCACCTCCCTCTTTGTTGCAGATCTTTTTCCAATTATTTATGGGAGTCTGCTTTAGTCTAGAAGTGATCTTGAATTAGATCTTGGATATCTGAACCTAGATTTTTAAGGCTTTCCTTGTGGTTATTAATATTCTTATAGATCCATTGATATTGTATTATCTGTTTTTTTAGAGGAATCCAAAAGCCGATTTCTTTCACAAATGTAGGATTTTTGTCACTGCTTCCTCTGCTTTCAGGGAGTTTGATCTAAATCCTATTCTCCGACGAGCTCTTGATTAATTGTGCTCAATTTGAGGATGTTCATTGGAGATCATTCTTCATCACCAATCTTGAGGTAGGTGGTCTAAGATCTTCATCCCATTATCATAATTTTGATTATGTAAATGTAAGTTATAAAATTTCTAGAGTTATTTAGAAATTATAATCCCTAAATGAATTAATTAATGTGGTGAATTAATCAATTTATGTTATTGTGAAATTTTGAGATGTAGGGACCATTGAATGATAGAATTAATTGGAGAATTAATTATGGTATTTTGATATTATTGGTTCTAATAATTAATTAATGGAATTAATTATTGTGGAATTGATATGGTTGAATTGGGTAATTAATTGTGGAATTAGTTATGGGTTTTGGATGTTGCAAATAGATATAACTGATTGGGAAGTTAATTGGGGGAAACTGAGATCGTGATTTGAGATAATTAATTGGGAAATTAATTATGGGATATTGATTCCATAAAATGAATAATTAATTGGGGAATTAATTATGAGACATTGAAATAGTCTGTTTTAATAATTAATTTGTGAATTAATTTTTGGATGTTGATATTGTGAAAAGATTAATTGATTATCTAATTAATTAATGGATGTGGATTAATTAATTTTTGAATTAATTAATGGAATCTATGATGGGTAATTGTGATAAGAAGATTAATATGATCAATCTTGGTTGATGTGATAATGTAGAATCATGTGATAGTATAGGTGAGGTTGTGATAAATAATGTCATACCTTCACAGTTGATAAGTGGGGAATCAGACATTACAATCTACGCTAGTGATATACATGAATATTTGTTAAATGGGAGGCTAAACATGAAGATATATTCCGATGATAAACCTACCTAAATGGTTGAGGATTGAGATGTTATATATGATGATCTACACCAATGAGATATGTGAATATCTGATAATTGGGGTGTTGGACATGAAATTTTAAGACTATGATGCATTTTCATGATTGAGAATTGGGGTGATGGACATGACATTCTATACCCATGGTAAATATGCAAGATTGATAAATGGGGAGATAGAAATGTCGTTCTATACCTAAAAACATCGTCATTGGACTAAGGTTCTAAGTTTCTATAATAATGAGTTTGAAGTGAAATGGATAATGAAATCCATATTGTTTAAATGAATTTTTAATTGAATATGTAACATGGCTCAGACCCGATGTGGACCAGAGCAGGTATTGGGGTATGGGTGTCTTTAGGAACCCGATGGTCTATATAATTAATAAAAATTAATTGATAATGTGATAATTTTTTACTTATGCATTGTAATTATTTCTTTATACAACTATATAAACTTTTTATTGAATGGATTGTTTTTAGATACTATTGGTGGTGGCCTGCTAAGTTGTACTCCCAACCTACTTGAGATACCCGATCGACACCTGAATAGAATTTATTATTATAGGATAGGTTAAGGGAAAAGGCCCTAGATTAGATTGTTGATTGGGGAGGGAGCTTGGATGTGGGAATCAGATGTGTTTCGGGACCTTCTTGGGAGTCGTTAGTGTCTTTAATTTCAATTCCATTTTGGACACTTTGACACTTACTTTAGCATGGCATGTTTCCATTTTAGTTGAGTATTGTATTTTCTTTTTTTATTATCTTTTGACATTGGTACTATTTATGATATGCTTCCACATTTGTTTATTTAACTTTCACTGGTGTATTACTCTAAAAAAATAGGGTATAGTCACCTCATGATCAACTTACCAAACTCCTACTCCTAGTCGGAAGCCTCTAGTATACAGGGAGGCTCACTTAAAGACATGTGACTGATCAGCTCGGGGCACCGTTTCATGGAACCCAGGTCGGGAAGTTATAGAACCCCAATTCATGAAACACCCCCTACTCCAAGATCAAAAATGAAACTCATCCTGAAAAGTGACGACCCCAAAATTCATGAGTCATTACACATTGAAAAGAATATTTAGAATTGATGTTAGTATTAAGGCCTTTCACTTTTACCTTCATCTTATTTACCATAAATATATAAGTCTTTTCATGATTCTTGTCCTTATCTACTCAAAAAATCTGAGTAAGGAGATTTGAGAGAGACTTCTTAATGTTGTTCACATTAAAATTTTAAAAAAAATTGGAGAATCTATAAAGGCTTAAAGTAAGTATTTCATTGATATTAAATTATTTTAGAGGATTAAACCCTTGAATATCAAGAAAATTAATGTATCCCATCATCTCATGTGAGGTCCATCCGGTCCACCCTCTCCAAGTTTACATGCATATAGTGCCTGGGAGATCACAAACTACTCCTATTAATCTTTATCCTAATACAAATCACATAGATTCTTGAGCATGGTATGTGCATCCATGTTCTATTGAGACTTTGGGAGTTCATCACTCATGGATGAGAGCATCAAATACTATCCCTCTAATGCATCATCCAAGTGTTTTTAGTAGATTTATATCTCCTCTTCACTCACCTCCTTATAAAGTAGATTAGGAATTGGGGCCTTTGAAACATATTTCTTTTGTTCCTAGAATTTTATAATGAAAAAACACCTGTACCACTCCTAGAAGTTACTACTAGAGTGGATATTGTCTTTTTTAGTATATATCACAGGGAAATTAGTGAAATTACCATTTTCTACATTAGTATATAAAAGAAAATTATCATTATTTTATTTTATTACTAAACTATGTGAGAAATTTTTTTAAGTCTCGCACTATTTTATGATGTACCAATATCCCTCACTATTAGGCACATAATGTCTTATCATGTGGAAATTATAGTGTAAGTAATAATTTTTTATCATAACCCATCATATGGACATGAAAATCATAATAAGGTATTAGGGTGGGGGTCATTCCAATTGATATCTTCCAGCTCCTTAATCCATTGAGTGGACTCCCTAATTCTGAAATCCCAACTCAAATTTTATCAACACTTACCTCTAAATTTGTATTTAATAGACCTTGAGGATTACACTTAATAAAATTTTGGTTAATTCAACACATAATATTGTTTTATACTCCTAGATAATTAAATGTGTCCCTAACTATGGCTTACATGACACTATAACTATGAGTTCATATTAACTCATGTAATGAAAGGTATTTTTAATTAATATTTCCTCAAATTATTTTGATTATTTATACATAAAATTCCATATTTTATCCTCTACATGTATTAATCCACTAAGTATCTTATGTGAGAGTTACCCTAAGGGTTGAATCGGTTTATGATAATTTTTTTCCAATTTTAACTCTTTTCTTTAAACTCTCACACCCCTAATAGATCTTTACCTCTTAATCATAAAGGTCAGTACTTTTTATCACTTTTTTTTATTGATCCTATTACCACTTTACTTGAAAATACCTTATTACTTTACCTCACATACTCAATTTGTGTCAAGTTGGATGTAAGGAAAAAAATCACATAAGGCGCAAAGGATTTTACTTGGTTCACCTGCATTGGGATAATCTAAGGAGCATGAAAAAGTAATGTACCATACACCAAAATCCACTAAAAATACTTATATAATTGTGAGTTTAGGTTGTTCTTAGGTTTAATCCTCTTTATAACTATTTTGGGTTGGATCACTACCACTCAAGGATTACGGCCTCACTTCCTCTCTCTCTATGCACCGTTTCAAGAAAGGACAAATCCTTTAGATCATTATTGCATCCTCCTTCTTTGAAAAAATCTCTAGGGAAGATCACTTAATATTTATATACATATAGGTCTATCCTTAAACAAAAATTGTGAAGTTGAGTGGATCTCTAAATATTTGTATATGCTATATAAAACTCCACATGGGATTCTCCTTTATAGTTTATTGTGAACTCCTCCTTCAAACCATACTTTATTCATTATAGAATAAATATGGAATGTCTTCTTCATAATAATGTTTTGAATATGTTCACATATTTACTTAAATATCCCCTATTAGGACCTGACTACTTCCTAGAATATCGATTCTTCAAGATGGAACATGTTTCTTCTTCTCCTTCAATGTTAAGATTTTCAAGGATAGTCATAGAGCTCTCTTTCTTATGCCTATAGGTGTATAAATGGAGTTAAATTGAGCCTCTATTCTCTATTTCTCAATTTCAAAAATATTAAATTATGCCTCTTGATATTGTCTCTCTTCTTCTTTGACTTATAGATGTTCATTGAGTATCTATCTTTTTCTATCTTCTCTCATGCCTGTAGGTTATGTCAACATTTTAAGTAGATTCTCACCTTTATTATCCTCTCTCCACTCCTAGTATCATGATAATTGTTGGGACTAGGATGTTTGGAGGTGTTTTTTAAGATTTCATAAGTTGTTATGGAAGAGTTTAAGGGAGTTTTGTTTTTTTATCAAACATAAATCATAAAAGTTTTTTAATCATTCCAAAAATTTGCGAACAGATAGAGAGTCCATACTGAGTTTTCTAGAACAAGTGCATTTGATGAACCACTTCAGTCTGGGACCACCAGAAAAAGCTTATCAGACTGAGGATTTTATATGGGGATGTGATCATATTAAGAGGATGTTACAAAGTTCATTGGATAGAGTTTTCATGAAGTATAAATCTAGTGATGCTTTTCTCTTATCAATGTTTCCAACATCATGAGTTATGAAAGATCTCATGATCCAAGAATAAGTAGGAGGGGGAAAATTCATTTGTATATACAATTTTCATACTATGAAGTTATGAGGAAGTTCACTATATAGAAGAGATCAGATAGAGGATTTTCTGAGAAAAGTATGTGTTTGAAGTTTATAATGTTCTGGTAAGTTTTTGAAGATCGAAGAGAAGTTTCTAAGTAATGATTGGATGAATTCCAAATTAGATGAACTTAATCAGATGAATTCCAAATAGATAGAGTGTGTTGGATGAACTAGAGATCGGGAAGAATACTCCATGTTAATATACATAAGGTTTTGGTTGAAAATATTGAACATTTTTATTTGTATGAATATTTACACATTGATGTTAGCACATGAAGGTGATGAATAGAGTGTTATGATGAAAGTCATCGAATGGAGTACATTTCAAGGAAATAATTCTAAGAAGTTCCTATGAATTTTATATAGGAATAATCAAAAAAAGTTTCAATGAATGAAATATTTTCTATAACCTTTTACTGTAATAATGTTTGGAATAGATTGGTACTAGTTCAAAGTTCTTTATGAAGTTTTCATAAAGATATCAAATGATATGATGCAAAGCTGATACTTCAAAGTTCCGAATACCAAGGAAGAAAGTTCTATGATTCTATTTGAGTTTAAAGAATTATTTTTGAATGATGTGGATGTTCAAGTTTATAATAAGCTTCAAGAATTTTCTAAAATCCTTTAGAAGTTTCCAAGTGAATTGTTTTGAGCGGTATTTTTCAAATTTGAGTTTTCATTGAGTGGGAAAGTTAAATTAGAATTCCAACTTTTCTTATACCCAGTAATCTATAAAAAGGGTGAAAGTACAGTATAGAGATGTGTATTTTTCATTCATAAATAAGGATAAAGTACTATAGAAATAGTTTTGAATTGATATATAATATTAAATATGAAAGAAAAGCTGACTAGGGAAGTTTTCCAACCAAGGAATCTATTGGTTGAAGAATATGTTTCAATCGGAAAGAAGAGTTGTGGTCAGAGGCAGTAAGAAAAAGTCACCTGGAAAATTTTGATACCAGGTGGAATTGGATAGAATTTGTTTTGAGGTGAATGAAAAAAATCTTATGTGTATACGTGAATATAAAAACATAGTGTTATAATGTTGTATTAGTTATTAGAAGGCACCTGAAAAAGTTTACCAAATGGATGACCAGACAGAGAAATCAGATGAACAATGAATTGATAGAAGTTTTATACAGAAAACTAAAAAAATAGTGTGATTAGAGGATATTATAACCCCATATAAATACTTTACCAGTGGTTAGGTAAAAACACTACTAATTTGGTCTCCCTCTCCTATGAGCGGCAGTTTTGCATAAGCACTGGTAAACTTAAATGGATCTAGAGGGGGTTTTAACAGCCTCAAAATTTTAGAAATAAAAAATATATAAAATCATCGTTAGATTTATCGACAGGGTTTAAAAAATTTAAAATAGTTTGAGGAGGTTATAAAACTTCCTATAAATAACCCATTATTTTGGGTGATTCAGAACCGCCTCAAATTGTTCATCATTTTTCATGAGTTTGAGGAAATTATACAAGTAAGGACCAAATCCTAGTTTCCCATAGCTGGTGCCTTGTTTTATTACATTGGAATATAAACAAGGAAGTCGTATCCTAAAGGAATGAAAAGTTTATTAGCTTGGGAAAATAAGATACATATATAAGTTCAACATTACAACTTGAAAGGAAATACAACATATCAACTTCGTTTGAATCACACATAATCTCCTAGATTATCCTTGTACGTAATTCATAATATACTTCTTCAAAACTTAGGGAAAATAAAACATGTGAAAGGGGTAAGCTCGGATTCTAAATAACAGTAAATAATACAACGTAAGAAAATATAAACATAAAATCTAGACATGATGAATAACTAAAATGCATGACTTTAAAAATATACTTGAGCATATTATGGTAGGAATAAAAACTGATTAAATAATTCCATAAAACATAACCATGAATATTATACTAGTAAAATAATCACATGGAAAATCAATCTCTAGTTTCATAATGAGGGAATGCATACTGTTGGACAACTGAAACATATCATCGAGGCCTCGGCCAAGACGACATAAAGTACTAGGGTAAGGCCTCGGCCAAAACCCAATTCTGTTTTGTCCCATGAGACCTAATAACGCATCAAGGGAATATAGAGGGACCCACTCAGCACGTAATAAGTCTAATTAATTCCTCATATTAATGGGGATAAACATAAACAACATGTACATTCATATTGAAACTAACATATGAAATGTAAATAACTTTCCCCAAACATTAAACATAAACCCTAACCATTTAATGTAATATAGTGAATGGTATCAGGATAGTACATCCACTATCAATATAATAATAAACCATTACATAAAATATGGTGGATGATATAATAAAATATTAACCCCATTTTATCATAAGAATCAATAAGAGTCTTGAAATAGGTGAAAGCACTCTTATAAAATCATTGAGTAATTATTGAGATAAATACTCTTTTACTTTGAAAAGAAGAGTTATTTTGAAAAAATAATTACATAAAACCAGAAGATAATTAAATTATTTTTTCATGATAAAATGACAGATTTTATAAAATTAAATTTTTCTAAAAATAGATTATAGAGTGCCCTTGAAAATATGTAAGAATTTGAGAAATCCCATTGAATCAGGCTTGTATTTTGGGAATAATTTTTTAAATATCATTTTAAAACATGTATCTCTACATAAAATAAAGAAGGATTATGGTTGATACAAATATATAGAACATTCATGCAGAGTTTATGATGAGTACATAAGAGTAAACAAAAATTTAATTTGGATTAAGTGAGACAATGAGTATCCTGAAAGTAAATGGAGGTTTGGGTAGAAAACAATTACCTTATGTCTAAATATGTCCCGCTCTTGAACTTAAGGTAATGGAATATGAAATTATTCCTATTAATAACTTAATTAACAATATATTAGACATGTATTTGTTTTATTATAATTTTATTAAGTTCATTTATTTTCGTTTTTATGGGTTATGAGATTCAATATCGTCGTTTGTGAGTGCTCGTTTCATTAGTTTTCATGATCGGTTTGTTTGTATGGAAGTTAATGTAAAATGATAAATGAATTCCAGAATTGATTTTATTTTTTAGTAATGTTCATAAATAAGGTTAAATTATCATATAATTAACTTGGTTACTTTGGGTGAGTATGAATCATTAGATAAAATTGTGAGGATAAACGCTTGGATTAATTTGGTTTTTTTATCACCACAAACTCATTTTGTTTTATACATTAATAATATGTATAAAAAATGATTCTATAACATTAAATAGGATATATTACATATATTATGATCTGGATGAACCATAAAAATTATTTCATGACCAGAATCTAATAATACAATAGAATTTGAAAACTCGTCGTCCTTGAATGTGATAAATTAACACATCTCGGATGATGTTTTCATTTCTAGTATAAAAGGAGGGGAAAGGAGAGATGATGATGAATTATTAAATTATCATAAAAACATTATAGTACATGTAATGTAATTTAGTGATCATAAAATTTGGATGAAAGGAGGTGAGGAAACAAAAATAAAGAAAAGAACTTGAAAGAAAATGAAAGAAATGAAAAGAAGAATTTACCTCTTGAATTTATCTTCCTTAAGAGCCTCTTTATTGGAGGGGATTTGGTCTTTTGAAGATATGAAGGGATTATAGATGTGGGAAAGAGATTTGGAGGAGATTTTAGTAGAATTTAGACAAGGTACAATGATTTAGAGGAGTGAAGATAAGAGGGAGTGATTGGCGGCTTTTATAGTGGAGGAGAGGAGATATTTCCCATTATTTTAATCATTATTTTGTTATTTTGGATCAAGACTATGAATAGTATTGATTCTTGTGACTCAAATAGTAATAATTACATGTTATTTCTAAACAAGTGTGCTTACATCATCCTTACATCACATATGACTTAACAAATCATGTATTTAGCCTTTATCATAAATTACAGTATTTTACGATTCACAAAAAATTCATGTATTTTAGAAAAATACCAAAAATTATCCCTAATCATTTTTAGATGTGTAGAATTCAAAAATGAACTCCATTTTATCATAATAATATTCTAAATAAGAGAAATTTAATATTTAAATAAAATCATTATTTAATTTAAAAATACAGATTTTAAATTTAAAACTGATTTTATAATACATTCAAAAATTAACTGAGGTCTCATAAAATTATACTAAACTCATAGGAAAAAAATATTTATTGATGAATAAATTTCATGAAAATGAATTTTATTAATTAATTAATTTGAAATTGTAATTAAATATTTATTACTCACAAAAATACCAATACTTAATTATTAATTTATAAAATATTCTATTTCATTTATAAGGTGCCTAAATTTTATTTATACTTTCATGGGTGTTGTTACTATTCATAAGGGTCGTATTACTATTCATAAGGGTACATTACTATTCATAAGGGTCATGTTACTATTCACAAAAAAAATTGTAAGTTGATCCTATCATAATCAAAATATCTTACTGAATGCAACCGTGTATGTCAGTTTTTCGAAATTCAAAACACAGATGTGGAAAAATTATGTTTACTAGATAGGTTTCAACAAAGTGGTGTTTTTTAGAGACTCAGTGTTTCATGCATTCAATATTAAATTTATTTGAAAATCCTTGTGGTGTTACATTATTCCCCCTTACAAAAGTTTCATCCTCAAAATTCCAGAATGTTACCTCATAAAAAGATTTGGGTAGTTTTTCATCATAGGATCTTCAGGCTCCAACATCACCTCTTCAATTTTATGATTCTTCCAAAGCACCTTTACCAGTGGTGTAATAATATTCCTAAACACATGTTCCTTAGTGTCTAGAATCTGGATAGGCTCTTCATAATAAGATAATTCATGTTCCAATTATATACCTTCAGAAGTGAGGATATGCATTGGGTCTGGCATGTACTTTCTCAACAATGAGACATAGAACACATTGTGTACTTTAGATAGTCTAGGAGGAATTTACAAATTGAAATACATAGATCCAATTATCCCTATAATTTCAAAAGGTCCAATAAATCTAGGGATCAATTTCCATTTTTTCCCAAATCTTATAACACCCTTTCATGGAGATACATTCAAGAAAATGTGACCTCCATTTGAAAATTCCAATTCCATCCTTCAATTATCAGCATAGCTCTTTTTCCTACTTTGATATGCTTTGATATGGGTTTAAAAAGTATTTACCTTTGCTGATGTTTTCTCTAAAATCCCGAGACCCACAAGATTCCTTTCACTGACTTCATCTTAATATGTTGTTGTACGACATCCCTTTCCATACAATGCTTCATTTGGTGCCATTTGAATGCTATAATGGAAACTATTATTATAGGAAAACTACACCAAAGGTAAATACTAATTCCACATACCTAGAAAATCAAGTGACCATGATCTAAACATGACTTCTAAATTTAGGATCATTCTTTCTAATTGTCCATCAGTTTGTGAGTGATAAGAAGTACTCAAACAAAGATCATTATCCAAATATTTATGAAAATATTTCTAGAATTTTGATGTAAATCATGGATCATGATTAGACATAGTTGAGAGATGTTCTCCATGAAGTCTCACAACTTCATTGATATAGAGTTGTTCAAGGCGCTCCAATGTAAAATCCTCCCTCATAACAAGGAAATGTGCATATTTCGCAAGTTGATAAAAAATTACCCATATTGCATCATCCTTTATTAGAGTTTTGCATAATCTAGTGATAAAATCCATGGTTATGTCATTCCATTTCCATGTAGGAATAGGTAGAGGTTGCATGAATCATCTAGGATGTTGTCTTTCGATCTTTACTCATTGAAAGACTAAACATATTGATACATAATCTGCAATTTCCCTCTTCATGTTATCCCACCAGAAATGTTCCTTCAAATATCTATACATCTTAGTGCTACCATGATGTATAGAGAAATTATAACTATGGGAATCATCCAAGAACTCCCATTTTAGCTCAGGTATAGCTGTAACACAAATCCTCTTCCCAAATTTTAGAATTCCATCTTCATATATGAAGTCTTGCAAATTCCCATCATTCACAAAATTAATTTTATTTTAAATATTATCATCATAAGTCTGGTAACTTTTAATTATTCCCAATATTTTTTTTGGGAAACCAATTGAAAAAGTAATGATGTTTCACCTTCTTTAATAATTCCCATGTCCATCCTTACTAGATCCATGAATACAGGATCCCTTTCAATCCACATTTTGTTTAAAACTCCATGATCCTTCCTACTCAATTCATCATCTAACCTATTTTCCATTCATGGGTGGTAGTGTATAGAATAATTGTAATCCTTGAGTAGCTTGAGACATCACCTTTTCTTCATGTTGAGTTCTTTCTATGTAAAGATATATTTCAAGTGCTTGTTATCTGTATATATATCACATATTTCGCTATAGAGACAATGTCTCCATATTTTTTGAGAAAATATCACATCAGCTAACTCAAGATCATGAGTGGGATAGTTTTTTCATAAATTTTTAACTAACTTGATGCATAGTAAATAACTCTATTATTCTGCATAAGGAAACAACCAAGTCATTTCTTTGATGCATCACTATAGATCACAAACCCATCATTCCCTGATGGTAGAGTTAGGATCAGAGCATTCAATAATCTCTTCTTTAATTATTTGAAACATTCCTCACATTCTTTTGTCCACACAAACTTAACCCCTTTATGAGTAAGCTTGTTTAAAGAGTTGTCTAATTGAGTGAATTTCTAAACAAAATGCCGATAATAACATGCTAAACCAATAAAACTACATGCCTTGGTTATGTTCGTTGGTGTAGGACATTATTTAAAAGTCTTTGTCTTTGTAGGATCAACAGATATTCTATCCATAGAGACAATATTATCAAGAAAATAAAATGATTGAATCCAAAATTTACACTTTCTAAACTTCCCATATAATTCATTTCTTCTAAGAGTCTTCAGAATAAGGTGCAAGTGGTTTTCATGATCTTTGTAGCTTTATAAGTATACCAAGATATATTTAATAAATACCACAAAAACATCATCAAGATACTCCTTGAAAAACCTATTCATTAGATCTATGAAGACAGAGGGTGCATTAGTCAGTCCAAATGGCATTACTGTAAACTCATAATGCTCATACCTGGTTCAAAAATGCTGTCTTTGGATTATCTTCCTTTCTTTCACGCAACTGATGATATCTAGATAAAAGGTCAGTCTTCAAAAAATATTTAGCTCCATAATTTTGATCAAATAAATCATCAATTCAAGGTAAGGGATACTTGTTCTTTATTGTTATAGCATTGATCTCCCTGTAGTCAATGCACAACCTCATAGATCCATATTTCTAATGAAAAGAATAGGGGATCCCCATGGAGAAACACTAAAGTGAATAAATCATTTATCACTAAATTAACTTAGTTTTTTCTTCAATTTTAATAATTCTATAGTGGCCATTCAATAAGGAGTCTTTGATATAGGTCTTGAAACAGGAATTAAATTAATTGAGAACTCAACTTTACACTCTACAGGATTTTTCGATAAATCCAATGGGAAAACATCAATATTTTTTTTTCACAATAGGTACATCCTAAATTTGAACATTTCTTTCCTCACTCATAGATATTGTGTTCTCATCCTACCTAAGAATTGAATTCATTAGAGCTACTAAGGTTGGATCTGGATGAGAATCCGATAGTGATGTTTCTTCCCTTAAGATAAGGGATTCAAAATCATCCTAAAAAATTATAACATCCTTCTTATTGCAATATATTTTCTCATTATAATTTTAAAGTCAATTAATTCCTAGGATTATATCAAATTCTATAAGGGGTATGATGATAAAATCGGCAGATAAAGCACATTTATATGCTATAATGGGGACTTCTTAACACATCTTTATTGCAATGATAATTCCCTTATGATTTTTTATTGACAACTCCTTTATTAAATCAAATTAGAAATATATAATTTTCCTAGAAAACTAGGAATATATAAAAGATTGAGATGATCTAGAATCAAATAAATAATTGGCTAAGTTTTATGAAATGATTAAAGTACCTGCCACCACATCTTTAAGAACTTCAACCTCAGTAGTTGTGACAAAATAAGCTTGGACTTTCTCCCTTGGACTTATTTGGGGAAGGTTTCCTTAATGCTTAGGACAATCATTTTAATAATATCCCATCTCTTTGTAATTGTATCATTGAACATTGGTATCTTCTTTCTTTCCCTTACAATCTCAAGATTGCTGGCCTATTTATCCACATTTTTAACAGACTCCTTTTACTTTTAAGTAGGCTCCAGGGTGTTTCTTTCCACAAGTATCGCATGTTGGAAAAATCTCATTTTTTATTCTTCCCTTTATCCATTATTCCCTCTGCAACCCACTTCTTCAATTTCTTTCCTTTAAATTCATAAGACTTAGAGAATTATTTCTCTGTCTTGATTTCACGTGAGACTATATCTTCATATGATGAGAAATTTTTGAAAACCAGTGCCCATCAAAGGAATGGTTTTAAACTATTAAATAATCGATAAATTTTTCTCCTTGGATCTGGTATGTAGTCCAAAACATGCCTTTCTAACCTTATAAAACTATATCCATACTTTGCAATATTTTCATCCTCCTTTTTTTTCAAACTCAAGAATTTCCTCTCCATATCTGCTTACTGTTCTCATGGGAAATATTTTTTCTAAGAATATTTCCATAAAGTACCTCCATAAAATTTCTTCTATTTATTCCTCATACTTGTTTTTGAATCAACTACCACCATTGATCTGCATCACCCGATAGACGATAAACTACCATGACAACCTTCTCCCTTTCATTATATCCCAAAGAAAGAAATATCTTATCTAGGGAACTTATCCACTTCTCAGCAAAAAATGGGTTTGTATCCCCATTGAATGATTAATATTTTTTTCACATAAAGTGGTATAACATATCTCCTCCATGTTGTGGATCCAAATTCTCCATACAAGTAAGTTTACTGTTCATATCCTGAGTCAGTTGTCTTAGCATAGTTATATGTTTCTCAAAAATAGTTGTAACACCAGATCCAACATAATTATCTTTCATCAGAGGGAAATCCCTACATGGGATACGTGTTTTCATACAGTTTCCATTCCTTCCAGTAGGTGCCATTTCTAAATAATGACATACACTAAATTAGGTTATGAATCATAATGTATAATATCAACTTAGCAAAATACTTAGCATAAATTGAAATTTTATTAATAGCTAATATCATAATCATAAACATGGTTTCTTTGAGTAAAATTTTACATTTAATTCCTTTATAACATTTTGTAAAGAAATTGTGATTTATACTAACCATATACCCCGAGAGTGTCAAAACATGTGCGCAGTAAGGCCTATTTTTGTGTACCAGTATACCTTGAGTCAAGACCAAAACTCCTTTTCAGATTTGTTACTCCTAGTTAGATTTGTTCTAGAACCATATCCCCTTGTATTATCCAGATAGGGATGTATTTTCTAGAAATATCCACATAATTTGTTCCATAACTAACTTATTGGATATTCTTGTATGTTTGTCCTCAAAGACTATCTTAGGGTTTTGTTCCCTAATCTACATTTTCTAAATCAAGTTTCCAAGTTTTCTACTAATCTTATTTGTATACCAACTATAAGGACCCAAACACAATTTCCCAGAGTTGGTGCCTTATTTTATTACATTGGCATATAAACAAGGAATTCATATCCTAAAGGAATGAATAGTTTAGTATCTTTGGAAAAAAAGATACATATATAAGTTCAACATTACAACTTTAAAGGAAATACAATATATCAACTTATTTTGAATCACATATAATATCCTAGATTATCCTTGAATTTCATTCATAATATACTTCTTCACAACCAGGGGAAAATAAAACATATAAAAGGGGTGAGCTCAAATGCTCAGTAAGGATAAATAATACGTTGGAATAAAATATAAACATAAACTCTAGGCATGATGAATAACTAAAATACATGCCTCTAAAAATATACTTGATCATAATATGGAAGGAATAAAAAATGATTAAATAATACAATAAAACATAATCATGGATATTCTACTAATTTAATAATCACATGGACTATCAATATCTAGATTCATAATGAGGGAATGCAAAATGTCGGACAACTGAAACATATCATCGAGGCCTCAGCCAAGACATCTGAAAGTACTAAGGTAAGGCCTCGGCCAAAACCCAATTTTGTTTTATCTCATGAGACCTACCGATGTATAAAGAGGATATAATGGGACACACCTGACATGTAATAAGACCAATTAATTCCTCATATGAATGGGTATAAACATAAATAACATGTACATTCATATTGAAACTAATATATGAAATGTAAATAAATTCCCCAAACATTAAACATAAACCATTCAGAGTAATATGGTGAATGGTATCAAGATAGTACATCCACTAAAAATCTAATCATAAAACATTAAATAAAATATGGTGGATGATATCATACAAAATTAACCCTATTTTATAATAAGAATCAACAAGAGTGTTGAAATAGCTTAAAACACTCTTATAAAACCATTGAGTAATTCTTGAGATAAATACTCTTTTACTTTTAAAAGAAGATTTATTTTTGAAACATTATTGCATAATATCAGAAGTGAATTAAATTAGTTTTTTTTTATAATAAAACGAGAGTTTTTATAAAAATAATTTTTGTTAAAAACATATTATAGAGGGCCCTTGAAAATAGTTAATAATTCAATAAATTCCCTGGAATCGGGCTTGTGTTTTGGGAAGAATTTTTGAAAGATAATTTTAAAACATGTATCTCTATATAAAATAAAGAAGGATCATGTTTGGTACACAAATATAGAATATTCACACGTAATTTATGATGATTAAATAAGAGTAAATAATAATTTAATTGGGATTAAGTGAGACAGAGTATCCCGAAAGTAAATGGAGGTTCGGGTAGAAAACCCTTACTTTATGTCCAAATATGTTCCACTATTGAACATAAGGTCCTATAATATTAAATTAGAATTATTAATAACTTAATTAAGAACCAATTAGACATGTATTTAATTTATTATAATATTATTATGTTCATTTATGTTCGTTTTTATGGGTTAAGAGATTCAATATCATCATTTGTGATTGCTCGTTTCATTAGTTTTCAGGATCGGTTTGTTTGTATAGAAGTTAATGTAAAATGAGAATTCAATTATCGAATTGATGTTATATTATATTAATGTTCATAATTTTTTTTTAAATTATCATATAATTTATTTGGTTACTTTGGGTGAGGATGAATCATTAGATAAAATTTTAATGATAAACACTTGGATTAATTAGGTGGTTTTTCGATCACCGAACAGATATTGTTTTATAAATTAATATGATGTGTAAAAAAATGATTCTAGAACATTAAATAAGATATATTAAATACATTATGATCCTGTTCAACCATAAAAATTATTTCATGACTATAATTGAAGACGATAATAGAATTTAAAAACCCATCATCCTTGAATGTGATAAATTAAGACATCTCGGATGGTGTTTTCATTTCTAGTATAAAGGGAGGGGGAAAGAGAGATGATCATGAATTATTAAATTATCATAACAAAATTATAGCACATGTAAGTTACTGGAGTTATCATAACATTTTTATTAAAGGAGGTGAACAAATAAAAATAAATAAAGGAACTTGAAAGAAAATAAAAGAAATGAAAAGAGGAATTTACCTCTTGAATTTATCTTCCTTGAGAGCATCTTTAGGGGAGAGGATTTGGTCTTTTGAAGATACCAAGGGCTAATAGATGTGGGGAGGAGCTTGGGAGAATTATTTAGGAGAATTTAGACAAGGAACAAGGTATGAGAGGAGTGAATAGAAGAGGGAATGATGGGTGGCTTTTATAGTGGAGGGGAGGAGTTATTTCCCATTATTTTAATCATTATTTTATTATTTTGGCTCAAGAATTTGAATAGTCTTGATTCCTATGACTCAAACAGTAATAATTACATTTGAGTTTGAACCAAGTGTTCCTACATCATCATTACATCACCTATGACTTAATAAATCATGTATTTAGTATTTATCGTAAATTACCACATTTTACTATTCACAAAAAATTTCAAGTATTTTAGATAAATCCCCAAAATTAAACCTAACCATTTTTTTATATGTATAATTAAAAAATAAATTCTATTTTATCATAATAATTTTCTAAATAATATAAATTTTATATTTAAATAAAATCACATTTTACTTGAAAAATACAAATTTTAAATTTTAAATTGATTTTATAATACATTCAAAAATTAACTGAGGTCTCATAAAATTATCCTAAAATAAAAGGACAACAAAATATTTATTTAGTAATAGATTTAATGAAAATTAATATTATTAATTTAAAATTTTAATTAAATTTTTATTACTCACAAAAATACCCACACTTAATTATTAATTTATAAAATATTCTATTTCATTTATAAGGTGCCTAAATTTTATTTATACTTTCACGGGGGTGATTACTATTAATCAAGGCCATATTACTATTCATAAGGGTACATTACTATTTATAAGGGTCAAGTTACTATTCACCAAAAAATATAAGTTGATCCCATCATAATCTAAAAATCTTATTGAATGCAACTGTGTATGTCAGTTTTTCGAAATTTAGAACACAAAGGTGGAGAAATTATGTTTACTAGATATGTTGTAACAAAGTGGTTTTTTGTAGAGACTCAGTGTTTCATGAATTCGATATGAAATTTATTTATAAATCCTTGGGGTGTTACAATACAACTGCCTGTAAATACCCTAGATTTGGGACATTTCACAACAGCTCTGAATAGATCATCATTTAGAAGGGGATGGCATTGTCCACTCCTCCCCACAACCTACCACATGAAGGTAACCATACTTGCTAGCTCTATCAAGACCCGTCCCCTAGGGCCTGTGCTGTGACATACACCAAGCCTACCTCTCTAAGGATAGGGGTTGGCGACTAGAACCGAAGGCGTAAACCTGAAAATGGGAGGCATTTGCATGAGTACATGTACGCACACACACACAACCACATACCAAGGCTGGAAAAGTAAACAAGCCTACCACTATTAATAACCACTGAGTACTAGTTGAAAGTCAAATGGGACAGAATAAAAACCAAAAAATAATACTAACTAGAAAACATGAAAGTAAAAAAAGAAACTCTAAATGGACATCCACTGAAAACCCCAACTGATGGGCCAGTACAGAGTATCTATTGGGATCCATAGAAGTACATCCTTTCTGCCTCGTCTCTCTAGGCCTCATCGGGTCCTGGGCCACCAAGTCCTCCTTCAAGGCGGTGGTCGTCTACACTAGACAGAACATGTGTGGGTGAAGCCCGTTTAGGGGTGAGTACAAAATACTCAGTAGGGACCCCAAAATAACAAGAAAATACCAAAAAGAAATCCACAACCAAACCAAAAATCATGATCACCGAACATGATCACGTAACAAGGTAGCTAACCCCAGGTATATTATTGGAAAGTAGAACCATGAGTCACTTCATTGAACACCTCGACGGCCAGAGAACTCCTCCTCAATGAGTATAGTGGGCCTACTTGGTCACACAAAAGTCGTTTCCTAGTAACCTTAGTACTGTTGTGATACTCATCCCTAATTATTATTGTGGGTTTTCTGGATCGCACAGAAGCTGCTCTCCATCGTGGGAATTCTGGGTCACACAGAAGATGCTTCCTACTAATCTATGGTCATACTGAGGTAATTCTCATGTCGAGTACCATGGGTCTGCCAGGTTACTCTGAAGACACTACCCACCGTGGGCCTAACAGGTCACATAGAAGCTGCTTTCAACTAGGCTATAGTATCCAATCCTCATAGGGTCACTCATCTACAGTCTTTAGGTCTCAGCCAACCGTAGGGGTTTCCGCAAGTAGGATGCTTGATCTTGGGAGAACCGCTACCCAAGACATTCATTGAATTTAAACATCCATAAAATCCACCAAAGATTAATCCAAAATATTCTTCTTATCACAAGGGTTCCAACGACACAAACATATTGTCAATCAGATGCCCGGTTTGCAAGATATTGGTGTTCTCCAAAAAGGGGACGGTGGGGTTCGGGTCCATTCCGACCCGATAGGGCCAACCCGACCCAGGTCCACCGAATCGACCCAGAATCATCCCATCCTGGAATGGTCTGTTGGGACGCGGGTCCGGCCCACTGGTCTTCTTGTTTTGTCAAAGGCTGACCGGTTCAATCCAGCAGGGACGTGATTGGAAGCCACATCCAGCCCTTGGCTCGCCTTGTGGTCGATGCAGGGTTGTTCCCTCCACCATGGCTAGGTGACCACGACCCCTTAAAATGTGACCAGCCAATCCATCTGGTCGGACTCCTGCACGTGGTCGGGAGACCGTGTTCCTTCGAAGAACATGACCCGTGGTTGGGGGCCGCTACACCGATGCGGCCGAGGGGCCTTGTCCGCCTCCACCGGCTGCCAACACAACCAATGGCCTTATCACCTCACTGTGGCCTGTGACGACTATGATGATTGTCTTAGAGCACCATGGTGGCATGCCAATAGAATACTCCATGAACCACATGGTCTGCTTCGGTGGTCCGTTCTTCGCTCTGACTGCACCTACGACCTTCGTGGGGAGTTGCCTTCTCTACGAAGGTCTAGAACTTTCCTTGTCATCATTTCAAAAAGTATTCCACCAATAATGCACAAGGTGGACGGGGGGGGGGTCAGGACTTGTTCGTGTTGGCCCATTCCCTCCGTGTAAGAATTTTACAACATGGGAGGCTTGGGTATAATGTTCCATCAACAATAAATTAATCCCGAAAATAAAACCCAAGGAATTTCACCCTCCCGCAAGAACAGAAGATCCACAGATCAACTGGTTTGTGGTTTGATCCACATTCATTGTTCAAAATGAAGAATGGGAAAAAATAGACCAAAAAAACCCCTACCTCGATCGACATTCAACATTGAAGTGGTCTGCCCATGAAGGCTCGAGAAGTCGAAGGCGTTCGTTGAATCCTGGTCCCGTTCTTCGTAAGGTGTCAACATCGCTAACGGTCCTACTGATGTTCATCGTTCTTCATTGGAGAGGAATTTTTCCATATATTTTTTGGAGGAAATTCCGTGGTTTAATTCCCAAATCTACAATGCGTTATCTTTAAAAAAGGAAACATGTCATATCATTTCAGTTACACTACGATGTTGCGTCATTACGCTATTTCACTGGGCCTCGAAATCATGTGTTGTCAAAGAGTTTGGTATCAAAATATTTTCATACAACTTAAAAAAATTATATGGAAATTATGTAACATTAAATTCTCCCCAACATAAGGATTTATTCCCCCAAAAGCCAAAACAAGGGCTAATCAAACAAATGGGGGTACTGGTTATGAATATGAGCCTCACGCTCCCATGTTCTCTCTTAGAGATTCTCGTACTGCCACCGAACACACACTAGAGGAATTGACCATCCAAGAAGGATCCGATCCTGTCGATCCTCTATCTTTACTGGGAACTCCTCAAATGTCTCCCCATCGTCAATGTCCAGCTTTTTCCAGTCAATGACGTTCCATGGATTATGCACGTACCTCCTCAGCTACGACACATTGAAAAAATCATGCACCTGGTGCATCTACGGGGAAGATCTAGGTGATATGCCACCTCTCCAACCCTAATGAGAATCAGGAAAGTTCCAATGATCCTCAGAGATAGGTTTCCACCCCAGCCAAATCTTCACAATCCTCATCGGTGTGATACCTGAATGAAAACATGGTCTCCCTCCTCAAACTCTAAGGGTCTTTGCCTCCTATCAGCATAATATTTATGACTGCTCTGTGTAGTTCTTATCTACTCCTGGATAATTTACACCTTATCAGTGGTAGCCCATACCAACTCTGGACCCATAAGTGTTGACTCCCCTGGGTCTGTCCAACATAGATGTGATCTACATGGCTGCCCGTACAAGGCCTCAAATGGTGCCATGCCAGTGGTGGAGTGGTAGATTTTATTGTATGCGAACTCCACGAGGGGTAGGTGGTCCTCCCAACTGCGACCAAAATCAAGGTCATAAGCATGAATCATGTCCTCCAAGTTCTTTATTCTATGTTATCTCTAACCATCTATCTGGGGGTGAAAAGATGTTCTCAAGTGGAGCTCAGTCTCAAATGCCTCCAACAACCCATTCCACAACTGGGATGTAAAGCATGCATCACATTTTGAGATGATCATCAAAGGAACCCCATGTAACTGAACTATCTCTAGGACATAAAGGCGTCCCAATCCTTCTATCGATACCTACACCCAGATGGGTAGGAAATATGATGACTTGGTGAGTCGGTAAATGATCACCCAGATAGAATCATGGCCCCTAGACGTATGTGGTAACCCCATCACGAAGTCCATGGAGATACTATCCCACTTCCATTATGGTACCTCAATTGGCTATGCTAAGATAGTTGGGACCTAAATATTGGCCTTCACTTACTGACAAGTGAGGCATCGTAAACAAACTCTTCCACTACTTTCTTCATCCCAAGCCATGAGTACTAACATTGGAAGTCCTGGTACATCTTCAACACACAAAGATGTACTACCAAAGGGGACATATGGAAATCCCTTAACACATCCTCCCATAAAATCACTAGTACTACAATGCATCCTCTAAAAATAATGACATTCTCGCCACCTATCTAAAATCCACCAGGAACCTATCATGAGGATAAATGTGCACATCGAGCCTCATAGTCGAAATCCACAAGTTGTGCCTCCCCAAATCACTATAAGAGTGGGTTAGTGGTAGTCACAAACTAAAGGTAAGATTATCTATCATCATCTATGAAGGATATCTACATCAAAGCTAGATGATATGTCGCCACACTCAGCAGTTGTAAGCCAGACCTCTTACTGAGTGCATCTGCCACCACATTCCACTTCCCAAAAATATAGGCTAGTTCAAAGTCATAGCCCTAGAGGAACTCTAGCCATCACTGCTGTCTCAAGTTCAGGTCCTTATATGAGAAGATATACCTGATACTCTTGTGGTTAGAGTACATGGTAAACCATTCACCCATTAAGTAGTGCCACCACATCTTCAAGGAAAAGACCACCGCTTCTAACTCCAGTTCATTGGTTGTGTAGTTATTCTCATGCTACCTCAAATGCTATGATCAATTGGCAATAACCGCTCACTCATACATCAAGACACAAACCAATATGGTCCCTGATGCATTGCAGAAGACTACATACCCAACACCCTCTTTTGGTAGTCTCAAGATGGGGGAACTCATCAATATCCATCTAAGATCCTGGAAACATTGCTCTCACTTCTCTGTCCACACAAAGGGATATCCCTTCCATATCAAGGATGATAAAGGTGATGTTACTCTAGAAAATTCAGGCACAAACCTCCAGTAGTATCCACCTAACCCTAAGAAACTTCACACCTCAGTCACGCTCTTGGGTGGTTCCCAAGTAAGAACTGCCTTTATCTTCACCAGGTCCACTACAACTCCAGCCTATGAGATGACGTGTACCAAAAAGTGAACCTCCTGAATCCAAAACTGGCACTTTAAGAGATTAACATAAATTTGGTGCTCTAAGAGTGTATATAGAACTATTCACAGGTGTGTAGCGTGATACTCCTATGATGCTAAGTACACTAAGATGTCATCAATAAAAACTTCCATTAAACAATCGAGGTATGGCTGGAAGATCTTATTCATGAGTCCCATGAACATTTCTAGGGCATTGGTCATACCGAAGGGCATCAACAAGAACTCATAGTGGACATTTGAGCATTTGAAGGCTGTCTTTGGTACATCCTCATCCCATAACAAAAGCTGATGATAGCCAGACCTAAGGTCGATCTTCCATAACCACCATAATACCATCATCTAATTGAAAAGGTCATCGATCCTCGGCACTGGATACTCATTCTTCACAGTCACCTGGTTTAGGCAATATAATTCCATGCATAGTCTCAAGCTCCTGTTTTTCTTCTTGGAAAACAACACTGATATTTCCCATGGTGAAACATTAGTCCTTACGAACCCCTAATCCAAAAAGTCCTCCAGCTGTACCCTCAACTCATGTAGCTTTATGTGAGCCATCTGATATTCGAGTGTGGATATTGGTGTCATCCTCATGTAAATATCGATGAATAAGTCTACCTCCCAACAAGTAGGTAGCCCTGGAACATCCTCAAGAAACACATCCTCATACTCATCCACAACTAAAGGAAAGCTCAGACTCCTCTCATCTACTGAACCAAGGGTGAGGCTAGCCAACTAGTGAGTGATCGGATGCACCATCATTCGAGAAAGTCCATCCTATGATAAAAAGTTTCCCTTCTCATCAGTGAAGGAAAACATGGTACCATCCTCATAGACACACTGCACTTTGTGCCTAAAATAGTTGATCTGAGCATGGAATTTGGATAACCAGTCCATACCCAAGGCGACGTTCTAAGGCCCTGAATCTACTACTAGGAGATCCTAGCCAAAGCTATCACCTCCTAGAGTAAGCTCACACTACCTGGACCAGTGTGTAATCATCGAATCCACTCCAATATGAGTCTCTAATCATAATGATCGAGCCAACAGATGCACCAAAATCTCTGAGCCTCAAACAAGGTATCTAGAAAGGAAAGAGTGACTAGCACCTTTATGTGTAAGAACTGTAGCTATGGTGGAGAAGGCACAGATCATACCTATAATCATCTCTGGAGCGTCGTGGTCATTGGCCTCCATCACCTGAATCTTTCCTTGCCCCTATCTGTTGTCTCCCTAAGCCCATGGTGGACCATATGTGGGTGGTGGTGGTAGCACCTCGAACCATCATCCACTGCATGCCACTTGGCCTACTCCCCTACCATGTTTTCCACCCTACAAATTGGCTCACTCGAACCTATACCTCTACCTTGGTGGTCCATCGACCATTTACTGATCATCTTTGTAGAGGTTCCGGAAGTCATGATCCATGTGTACCTACCCGCTACATGTGAAGCACAACCTGGTCTCCTGCTAACTCCCTCTACTATGGGAGCCCCGCACTACTGACACTGAGTCATGGGGTCCCCCTCTGAAAGACCTGGACTGATTGGCCCCCCTCATCTGATTCCTATTGCTCAATGCTGAAGACTCTACCTCATGGGGTCTGCTGGTGGATCTATCTGTTGGTGCCTACTTCACTAGGAATCTCTCCACAAGAAGGGATATCTCTAGCACTTCAGCCTAATTGGGGATGTTGAGAGATACCATGGATGCTCTAATCTCCCATCTGAGTCCCTGCTCAAAGGTTTGGGTCCAGAAGAAAGGGTCCCACACCATGTTTATGGAGTAGCAAGAGAGGTCTACAAACCTTGCAGAGCACTCATCCACTAACACACTGCCCTGCTGTAGGTGAAGAAGCTCCTGTATGTGAACAGAGTGCAAGGTAACAGGAAAAAACTCCTCTAGGAAAAGCCGTTTGAAGTCTGTACAAGTGAGGGTAGACTCATCGTACGTCTCGATGGTCAAGCTCCACCATCTCCTTATCGAGCCCTGTAGAAGGCTCATGGCCAATATCGCCATGTGGTCAAGTGGTTTCCTCACTAACCAGAATACCCACGTCACTGCCTCCATACAACCCTAATAGAACTGAGGATTTGTCTCTCCCCTGAACCTGGGAGGTCTTAATCTCTGAAAATCATGTGAGGCACTGATTTTGCACACGTCCTTTACCAATAACACCGGTAGAAACTCCTAATAAAAGGGTGGTGGAAATACCAGTGCACCACCCGACAGGGCCATCTCTAGGACCCGTCCTTGAACTGACACCTCATCGCTAGGCGGGATGTCCACATGATAACGTATCAAAATCCAAGTTGTCCATCTATGTGGAAGCATCCTGATATAGATCAAGATGTATCACATTTAAAAGTTTATCCCTTGTGAGTTGAATATTATTCAAGAAAATCATAAGAAGACACTTATGAAAATAGTGTTTTCATGTATAACGCCAAAAAATAAAATTCAAGGTCTTTGTGTATGGATACGTCGGCCGTCATACCAATACTGGACTCCCTAAATCTAAAATTCAAACTCAAAACATTCAACACTATTTCCCCAAAACAAAAAAATATACTCTTGGTCTCTGAGGTAGAACTCACAACCTCTGATACCACTTTTTCATGACCCATCCCTTGGGGCCCGTGTGGTGACATACCCCAAGCCCACCTCCCGAAGTTCTGGGGTTGGCGACTAGCACTGAAGGCATAACTTGCAAATGAGAGGCATTTTTCTGAGTACATATACGTACACACACACAACAACATTCCAAAGCTAGAAAAGTAAACAAGCATTCCACTATAAATAACCACTGAGTACAAGTATAAGTACAATTGAAATTCAAATGGTCCAGAATACAAACCCAACAAAAGACTAACTGAAAAATAGGAAAGTACAAAAGAAACTCTGAATGGTCATCCACTGAAAATCCCACCTGATGGGTAATTATAGAAGAGCTAATAAAAGATGTAGAAGTATGCCCTATCTTCCTAGTCTCATTGGGCACAATTGGGTCCTGAGCCACCAAGTCCTATGTCAAGGCGGCGATTATCTGCACTAGACACAACACATGTAGGTGAAGCCTATGCAGGGGTAAGTACAAACTACTCAGTACAGACCCCAAAATAAAAATAAAAGACTATAAATCAAACCCCAACAAAAAAACAAATCATGATCACCAAGCATGACCATGTAACAATAAAGATCACACCAGGTATGTTCTAGGGAAGTAGAAGTATGAGTCACATCGTTGAACACCTCAGCTACTGGAGAACTCATCCTTAATGAGTAAAGTGGGCCTACCAGGTCACATAGAAGCCAATTCATACTAACCTTAGGACTGATATAGTACTCATCCCTGATGAGTATTGTGGGTATATAGGGTCATACAAAATCTACTCCCCACTGTGGGCATGTTGGGTCACATAGATGCCGCTTCCCACTAATCTATGGCCATACTGAGGAACTCAACTTGTCGAGTACCATGGGTCTATCGGGTCACATAGAAGCCTCTCTCCACCATGGACTTGTCAGGTCACACAAAATCCACATCCCACTAGGCCATAGTATCTGATCCACATAGGGTCACTCGTCAGTAGTCTTTAGGTCTAAGCAAACAGCAGGGGTTTATGCATATAGCATGTTTGATCCTAGGAGAACCGCTTCCAAAGACATTATTTGAATTTCAACTTCCACTAAATACACCATAGAATATTCCAAAAGATCTTTCTTGTCACAAGTGTTCCAACGCCATAAAAATCTTGTCACTCAGATGCTCAGTTTGTAAGATATTGGCGTTTTTTCAAAAAGGGGTCGGCGGGGTTTGGGTCTGGTCAGACCCGGTTGGACCAACCCGACCCTACCCTAGTCCGCCATCCTAACCCGAACCTAGCCCACCCTGGTTCCAGTCTGTTGGGCCGTAGGTTGGACTCGATGGGGCAGGTATAGCCCGCTGGTCTGCCCAGTCCTCCAGAGGTGGACCAGTTCGGTCTGGCAGGGATTCGGCTAGAAGTCGTGTCCAGCCCTCGGCTTGCCCCACGGTCAACGCGGGGCCGTTCGCTATGCTGTAGTCATGAAAATGCAGCCCCTTGTTATGCAGTTGGTTGGACTCATGAACTTGGTCATTATACCACATGCATTTGAAGAACATGACTCATGGTTGTAGGCTGCTCCACCGATGTAGCCAAGGGGCCACTTTCGCCTCCACCAGACACCGACAAAGGTGGTGGCCTTGTTGCCTCGCCGCGGCCTGGGCCGGGTGTGGTGCTCCTCCCAGCACGTCATCATGGAACACCTCTGGTCTCTAGAAGAATACTCTGCGGACCACCAAGTTCACTCCGGTGGTCCATTCTTAGCGCCGACTACACCTACGACTTCCGTGGTGTGTCGCCTTCCCTGCGAAGGCCTCAAACTTTCATTGCCGTCATTTCAAAAAAAATTCCACCAAGAACACACAAGGTGAAGGGGGGGGGGGGTCGGGCCTTGTTCGTGTTAGACCTCACCCTCCAAATTTTAATTTTAAAACATGGGAGGGTTGGGTATAATGTTCCATCAACTATAAAGTAATTTCAAAAATAAAACCCAAGAAACTTCACCCTCCTGCAAGAATGGACGATCCATGAATCAACCTATTCGTGGGTTGATCCGCATTAATTTTTTAAAATGAAGAATGGGGAAAACATAAACCAAAACAACCCCTACCATGATCGGTGTTTGATGTTGAAGTGGTCCACCTGCAAAGGTTTGAGAGCTGGAAGGCGTTCATTGATTCTCGATCTCGTTCTTCGTAAGGCGTCAATGTCACTAGCAATCCTACTGGCATTCATAATTCTTCATTGGTGAGGAATTTCACTGTATGTTTATCAGATTAAATGCCATGTTTTAATTCACAACTCTCCAACATGTTATCTTAAAAGAAGGAATCATGTTTCAACATTTTTGTTTTGCTGCAACGTTGCGTCATTATGCTGTTTCATTTATGAAATAGCGTAGCTGTTAAGCTTGCACAAAATGGGTCATTAAGGAGTTTCCTTTAATGTGCCTTGTCGCTGCACCATAGCATTTTCATCTACCAATCAAGGATGAGAAAAATAAAACAAAACAACTTTTTTTATGTTATTTTATTATTTTTCAAAAAATCCGAAAATTAACTTTTTCGTCCAAACCTTGCTGGTCAAAGTTAAGTCCTTTCTAGGTGAATCCCAGCATTCTGAGTTAACGGTGCCCTCAAATTTTTTATTTGAGCACTGTTTCAACTATTAGAAAAACCTTCTCGCACGTTTACTTATGTGAACTTAAAAAAAGTTCAAAATTCCATTTTGGTCTCACTGGGCCTCGGAATCACGTGCCGTCAAATCGTGCAATCTCAAAATAATTCCATATAATTTAAAAAAATTATATAAATTTTTTTGAGACATTACATCGATAAGGGAAATTGTGTGGGAGTCACCTATACTATGTCCGGGAGCCAGTAGTGGTGGATAACGCGTAGAGGCATGGGATCATGCACATGTGCAAGTGGAAGAGGAGTATAGTTATGTCGTGGGTTGGTAGTGTATCAGACAATAGTTACAACAAAGGTCACGAACAGACCCCTTTTATTTATTTTTGTGGTAAGTGGGTCCACTTTAGCTTATTAATCATGGAAAATACCTCCTTCCAATCCAATGTGCGATGAGAATGAGTTAATGTTTCCTTCTTGTGGATTAAAAAGCCTGGTTTTACCATGGTAGGATTTGACCCCGACCACTCGCTTAAAGTCTAAACCTTTCCACTTCAACATATTACATTTTATTATTATTATAAAAATATTGATATTTTACAACCCTATATATACATTAATGTATTCATATAAATATTATGTATACATTTATATTATATAAAATTATCTAATATATTAAATACATTATATTAATGTATACACAAATATAAATATGGTATGTATTTATAAAAATATAGAATATAATATACATTAATGTATTCATATTTATATTAATGTATATATTTACATTATCTACATTGGTATTATATATTATACCAATATATATATATATATATATATTACACAAATACATACATACATACATACATACATATATTATATTATACATATATTTTATAAATAAATAAATATATATATATTATAAAAATATATATATCATAGAAATATGAATACATATTATATTATATAAATATATTATACCAATATAAATATAAATATAAATATAAATAGATTATTTTTTCTTATGAAAAAAATTGAAAGGAGTAAAAGTAGAATGGTAGAGAAAGATGAGAAGAAATGAGAATAAAAATATTATGAATAATTTCAATATTTCCCTTCAATTAGTCAGGTACCATCTTGGGGGATACACAACCATTTATAGGTAGTGCACCAGGGTAGGTGAAGGGGGATTGGTGGGGGTGGTCATCCCACCCCCATTGAAGACTATAGTTACCATCAATGGTTGCCTAACATTCCCACTTGGGATGCACACCCCTACCAATGTCATATGTGTTTTGAAACTACCTCATTAAAAACCATTTTTAGAAAAACCCAGTGGGATAAAAAATAGAATAAGGGAAAGAGTATAGTCACATAGACTCCCCATGAAAGTTACATTACATTAAAAAAATTTCAATCTACACATCCCTATATCATGTAAAATATTTATAAATATAATGGTTGGTATTTACTTTGTAAATAAATCTTCAACATTATCATTAGATCGAACATATTGCATGTTGATATCTCTATTCTTCATTAAATCTTGTGTGAAGGAGAAATTTTCAGTAGTATGTGTTTTTTCTGATCATTCTTGATGAAGCCTTCCTTCAATTGTGTGATGCATGCAGTATTATCTTCGAATAAATGTTTGGAATACAATTCATTAGAAATTCACTTTATTCTCAAATGTGTTGAGTTATAGACCACAACTAAACATATTATCAACATTCTTCATGTAATGTTATCACTTTTGCATGATTTGAAGATATTGTGACAAGTGTATGCTTTTGTGATCACCAAGATATGGAAATACCTCGAACATGAACACCTAAAGAATTTGTGATCACGCATTATGCAGATCAGATGAATAACCTGCATTTGAAAAAATTTCCATCTTCCTTTCTAATTTGTTAGAATAGAATAAACCCAAATAAAAAATGACACAAAGGTAAAGAAAAATATATTTAATTCCATTCCAGTTTCCTTGTGTAGGGGATAAAATAAATCTTTACAATAATTTAGTAGAAAAATATATATCATAATGAGTATAATTAGTAAGACACATTAGTGTTCCGATAGCACTGAGGTATGGTACTTCTAGACCAACCAATTTCTCATTTTATTCACAAGGTAAAAATTGATCTCTCTTAGTATTTAAAGATCAAACTACCATTGGAGTACTTAAAGTATTATCTTTATTTATATAAAATTGTTTTAAGACAGTTTTACTGTAATTTCACTAATGCAAAAATATTCCAATTAGAATATGTTCAATTTTTAATCCAAGACAAAACTTGGTTTCTCCAAGGCATTTCATTTCAAATTCATCCTTCATGTTTGTCATTGCTTCACTGATCTCTTATGGAGTTCCAATGTTATTTAAATCATCGACATAAACAACAATGATAGCATATCCATATGTTTTTTTCTTAATAAAAATGCATGGGCATATGGGGTTATTTACAAACCCTTTATTTAACAAATATTTTCCCAAAATATTATACCACATATGCACAAATTGTTTTAATCCATATAATGATTTCTACAATTTAACTGAATATAGGTCTTTGGGTTTTGATTTCAATACTTTAGGTATTTTGTATCCATTTGGGATTCTCATATATATACTATTATTAAGTGACCCATATAAATAATATATAACAACTTCTATAAGATGCATATTACCCTTCTCATCTACTGCAAGGATGATTAGATATAAAAAATATGTAATAGGAGAATATGTATCCTCATAATCAATTTTGGGTCTCTAAGAAAAACCTTGTGTGATAGGATAATCTTTTTTATCTTACAATCTCATTTTTCTCATTATTCTTATGCATAAAAACCCATTTATATCCAATAGTATTCACAACTTTTGGTGTGAGAAAGATATTTCCAAAAACCCTTTTCCTATTAAGAGAATTTAATTCAACTTGCATTGCGTCTTTCCATTTATTCCAATTGGGTCATTTTTGACATTCTGTAACAGACCTTGGTTTACGGTCTTCATTTTATATATCATGTGACATAGAATATTAAAATATTTCATCAATATTTTCCACCTTACTTTGATTCCATATATCACCTTTAGTGGAATAATTAAGAGATATTTCATTATTTTCAAAACCTTTAGGGTTTCCTCTATCCTGTTAATTCTCTTTATTATTCTCATCAAGTGTTTCTTTAAGAATAATTAAATTATTTGTTTATTCTGGAACCCACACACCACCATATTGGGGTTTTCAATTATAGTCATTCATTTTCTTTTCTGGGGATTTCTATCCTCAGAGGCAATTGGTTTTCCATAGTTGGTAATGTTTTTGAGATTTATGTAACGTCATTATGTAATTTTACATTCATTACATCAATTCAAGCCAGGGAATTTATAGTTGTTACGTGTGATTTAGTCACACCCTTTGACTTAGTAAATACATTAGAAAATTGATTTTATAGTTCTTGAAAATGTAAAATATTTTTTAGTTCTATATCATAGTGTTGGGTGGGAAGATTCAGAAAAGATCAAGTTTTCACATTCCATGAAATCTCTTCCTTTTATTTCTTTTCTCCCCTAATGTTGTGAATACTTCTTCATTGAAGTTTCAATCAGAAAAAACATGCTGTAAATACATCACCAGTTTGTGGGTCAAGATATCTGATGATAAACTAGGATTTATATCCTACATATTTTCCCAACCTCCTTTGAAGTATAATATTTGTACATTGTGGGGGAGCATTTGGTACATATATTTCACAACCGAATATTCTTTAGTGGGAGATGTTGGGATATTTTCCAAAATCAAATTAGAGTGGAGACTGCTTATGATATGCACTTTGTCTGATATTAATGTCAAGGAATGAAATATTTCATGACCCCATATGGAGCTTGGTGGATTTCTTCTCATTATTAATAGTCTAGCAATAATTTGGGTGTGTTTTATCATTTATTTAGCTAAACCATTTTATGTATTCACATGGGAGACTTGATTCTCCATAGTAATCCCCATTTTCATACAACAATAATTGAAATCTTGAGAGGTAAATTCTCCCGCATTATCAATCCTTATTTTCTCGATGGCATAATCAGGGAATTGTGCTCTCAATTTAATTATTGGAACAAGAAATCATGAAAATGATACATTGGGTGTTGATAGAAAACATATGTGTAACCATATGCAAGATTCATCAATTAATATCATAAAATATTTAAATATCCCACAAGATATATGAATTGGTCCACATATATCCCCTTGAGTTCTTTTGAGAAATTCTAGCATTTTGGCCTTAATTTTTGCTGGAGATGGTTTCAAAATCAGCTTTCCAAGTGAAAAATAATCGCATGGAATTTTTCTTAGTAGAGAGATATTTTGTACCTTTATTGAATGTCCATCAGAACATTTAGTTATTTTTTGCATCATTCCTAAAGCAGGATGACCTAATCAATCATGCCATAAATTATTTATTTGTAGTCCATTCTTTATAACCATTTTTGTTTAAATTGCACATATATATGCATAATGTAATCCAGATGATAATTTTGGTAGTTTTTCTAGTACATGACTCTTACCAAATTTATTAATGGTAATGCACATGTAATTTTTATTTCTCTTAGATATAGTTTGAGTACCATACCCATTCTAGTATATATCATTGAAAATTAATAAGATTCTTTTAGATTTTTGGGAAAACAATGCATCTATTATAAATAATTGTGTCCCATTAGGTAAAAAAACTCACTTTAATAGTGCCTTATATCATATCTGTAGGACCTAATATAGTATTCACAATTGGTCTTTTTGGTTTATTATTAGGAAAATATTTTTTATTCTTAAGAATTTTGTGCACTGTTCCACTATCCGGTATGAAAATATATGTCTCGTTTATGCAATCCATTTAAATGATTCAAAGTAAAGACAATAATATTATATGAAACACCTTATGAAATTAAAATAATACAACATCCAAAATATAAATCATACAGAATTAAAAAAATATCATATATTATAACTAATGTAATTTTTCTGAATTATTTTCAGCTATCATCTCATAAAATTTACTAGTAAAATCACTCACTTAGAGGTAAGTGAAATCATAATTTGATGGATCATGACTCTTAGTAAAATCCCCCCCTTTTATTTCCCTTTATAGGATGTCTCAGAAAAGTGTGGTTCATTCTTATTTTCTTCAATAGATGCTTTATAGAGCTTACAAAGATGCTATGGGGTTTGAAAAACTTGAGAACAATATCCCTTAGAACCACACTTGTAGTAGGAATCTTTAGGGTTAATCAGAGTGTTAGAGCATATATTTATTTGATTTTGATATTTATTTAGAGAAGAACTGTGGTTACGACCATATCCTTGACTGCACCTACCGCCAAAACCACATCCACCATGAGAATCACATTTCCAAATTCTTCCATGATTTTTTATGAAATATAACATCTGCTTCAGAGAATGCTAAGGATGAATTAGTAGGATGAGATTGATGATTTTTAATCAAAAACTGAATTTTCTTCTCTACTAAAAGTAATGATGATAATAGATTTGAATATTTGATATATCCTTACAAGTGACATTTCTACTATACGGTGGTGTGAGATGCACGAAATTTTGTATATGTCTTTTCCAGTATATCAGTATTTGTAATCCCAATACTATAGTACTTTAGATGTGATATAATTTTAAACAAGGAATAATTATAATCACTACCCCTTTTACAGTATTGGAAGCATAAAACATTCTATCCATTGCTAGTCACTAGAAGAAAAAACTCCTCTTGATGATCATACCTCTCTTTTAAACTCTTATTGAGCTTACATGGATCTATTTCTACGAGGTATTCACATTTCAAACCCTCATCGAGATGTCTTCTGAGGAATATCATTACATTTGATTTATTTTGGAGGGTTTTTGAATTATTTTCTTTAATTGTTTCCTTGAGATCCATCGATTCGAGATGCATTTCAACATCCATTGTCTATGGTATGTAATTAATTCTGGTAATATCAAGAGTGGTGAATTCGAGTTTCACGATATTTGAAATGATGATAACTAAGATAGGGGGAAAATATTATTATTATTCAAAATAAGAATATAACAATAATTTACATTTGGGTTAAAGAAAATAAAGTAGTATAAAATAAAATAAAATTGGGTTAATATTTTTATTTAATGTTATATATATCCCACCTTAATCAGTTAACAAATCTTTCATATGGGGATTTGAAATAAATAAATCTATATATCACATTATTTTTTTTACAAATTTATTGAATTTATTGATTTATTAATTAGATAGTCCAATCAGGTGGTGCTAAATAAATAAATTTAAATCGTCCGAACATGTGAAAACCCGACCTTTATGGCTGTAATTAAATAAACTACACAAACCGTCCAATCTAGTGGTAAATAAATAATATTCTATAAATAATTAGAATTATCCAACCAATAAGTGAAAAATAAGGTTAATGGTGAAAACATAAATAATTATAATCGTCCAACTAGACGGTGATAATAAAAACAAAAACACACCTTTATCCCTTTTTGAACCTTCGTGATGACAACGTGTTATGAAAAAAAATTAAAAAGAGTAAAAGTAGAATAACATAGAATGATGAGTAGAAAGGGAGAACATAAATATTTTTAACACTTCTGATATTTCACTTTAATCAGTCTTGTACCATCCATGGGGGGGGGGGGGGGGGGTTCACTACCTTTTATAGGTAGTACACTAGGGTAGGTGAAGGGGGATTGGTTGGGGTGGGCAGCCCACCCCCGTTAAAAACTACAGCCACCATCAGCGGCTGCCTAACATATTTATATTTATTTATTTATTTATTAAATTTATAAGTATACAAATATATATTATATATTATATATTATAAATTATACAAATATAATATATATTCATATACACACACTCACACACATATACAAATATATATTGTATTATATAAAAATATAAAAATATATATATTATAAATATAAAAATATATATTATATTATATAGATTGGTATAAATATAAATATATATTCAGATATTACATATTTATATGTATAAAAATAAAAAATACAAATATATATATATATATATATATATATATATATATATATAAATAAGATATATACATATGATATAATATAATATTTCTATATAGATAATATTTTATGTATATTTATATATAAATATATCTATACATATATATACAGTTATACTTTGTATACAAATATATATTTTATACATTAATTTAAATACTTATTTGTATATTAATATGAATTTATGTATTTATTTGTATATGTATATATAATGTATTTATATATTTATTTGTGTGTATATATATATAAAGTATATATATATATATATATAATGTATTTATATATTTATTTGTATATTTATGTATGTATAAAATATATTACATATTTATGTATACAATTAAATTAATTTATATTATATATTACATTTTCAAATATATACAATATACAAAAAATCAAATACATTATCGATATAATACATGCATGTTTTTTTATATGAATATGTGTGTAAGAATCTGTATAATCGATTATTATTATTATTATATAAATTATAAAAACTACAAAAAATTTTATATGATAATTTTTTTAAATAAATTATATTATGTATATAATTAAATAATATTCTTATGTTTTCATATTATAATTAATATTATATGAAATATATTTTTATACAAACAAATAAGTATTAATGTATACATTATACAATTATATGTATGCATACATATAAATATGATTTAATACAATCATATAAATTATTTATATAAATGTATTTATATAATAATTTCATATAATGTATTCAAATACATTTATATATATATATATATATATATTTTAATTATATATATATTATGGAATTTGTTTTTTAAGAAAATTGTGAGATTAGAGGGGGTTGTGAACGGCCACTAATCTTAATGATTAGCGATGGTTATGAACCCTCTCTAATATCTTAAAATAAAGGGGGTTATGAACCCCCATTATTTTCTTATAAAAAGAAATTCTATAATATGTATATATATATAGTGCCACTAATTATTAAATTAACGATCGTTTTCGCATAATATCCTCTAAATTCTTACCGAATATTAAATAAAGTAATGATAAGATATTTAGTGGGGGTTGTGAACCCCCTTTAAATTCGATTATTAGTGGTTTTTTTCATAACCCCCTCTAATTTATATAGAAAACTAATTTATAAGGGGTTGTTCATAACCTCCTTTAAATAAGCTCCAATAATTTTTTGTTTTTTTGTAGTGGATGTCCAAAGAGGAAGTTCCTACATATTCCTAGTCAAGAAAGTGAAGAAGTATTTGCAATAAGTGCAAGTGTGAGGAAGTAAAAACAACCTAGTTTTCACAACCCCTCCCACCTAAATCACCCCTCTTGGTCCAGAAATCAAAGGAGGGAGATAATGACCCCCAAGTCCTGCATCTAGTAGGCCTCAGGTTGGTGACTAACATCGAGGGTATAAAAATCTCAATATGGGAGGCATTACCCTCTATAATATATGTAGGATCGGGAGATAGGATATCAGCGATCTATCAACTCCAAAAGAAATCAAAACCATCCCACAATGCATGTATATAAAATAGATATAGGTAACAGTCACTAAAGTAAATATCCAAAGTAAAGGTAAAGAAGTGACACAACAACAATCCAAGGGTCCAAGCTAGTAATGTCCATAATGGTCTATGTAGTCCTACCAGAACCTAAAAATCAGTTTTATATATGTAGGGTGAGCATATAAGAATACTCAGTAGGAAAACCAAAGTTTCTCATGCACATGTGAAGAGTATACTAATGCACTAGTGAACAAACAAAAGAACCAAGAAGCACCTAAACATGTCAAACAACTAATCCCATCCTCACCAGGACTTTCTCACCAAATAACACATCCATTTATAATAACTTAATACGAAACATATCGATAAAGGGTACCCTACACTGCTTTCCTACTGATTTTATGCTCTCACACCCCAACATCATACATCATGGAACTATCATCTCTTTCTTATAACATATCACATACCAAAGTCTCACAACATGGTCACATAACATATCACATGCAGACACCGGAGTCATCACATCACGTCACTACCCTATAACACAATCTCATCACATCTCTTCCACAGACACTTGAACCGTCACATTACATGTAACGACCCAAACTATCATTAATTGAAATCCCTATTGATCTAATTAAATGTCTCTTTATGTAAAATGTTTATATAAAATTTCAAATTCTTTGGTTTTATGTTAAGAATTTTGACCATTGCTAATATATCCATTGAACAATGATCACATGATTAGTATAAATATAGGGGTTTAACAAATCCAATTTACTCAGAAAAAGGAAGTGATGGCCTCATCCAGTAGATGTGCCCCATACGAATCCCATTTGTCAATGCTCAGAAATAAGGTTGCATCTTTGGGATTCTCTCTTAACTAATCTCAAGCAGAACTTGAATATGTTAAGCTCGAGCGGGACCGTATACGAGAGAAGTGTAATTTGATAGAGATTACCACCTGAGCAATATTATCCGAGCCACCCCAAGAGTCTGTCACCATCGGACACCTTACTCTTCGGTCTTATGTGGGTGTTATAAGGGGTTATGTAACAAGACCTTATAATTATGGTTATGTACATTATTTTTGTATATAATAATGAATATATTTTCATTTTATTATTGTTACCTTGTAAATAGTTTTTATAAAAAACCAATAGTATTTTTAGTTAATGTTCAACTAAGAAATATATTTTGATTAATTAATGGATTTTTGAATTAAATAATATTTTAATAAAATATTATTCTTGTTATTAAATTAATTTTTATTAAATATAAATTATCATATAATTTTATGAATGCAATCATAATTTTTATTAAGGTTTGAAAGCCATTTTAGTCTAAACCCGTGAATTTTTGATAAATGTCAGTTTTTATTTTAAAAGTGAAAATTAACATATTTATAAAATTATTTATAGAAAATAAATATTATTTATGGAATCAGGATGTCAAAATTACCCAACGGTGAATTTTTCATAATTTTCCGAGACAGTCAAATTTTTGGATAAAAATTAAATACCGTTTAAATATATAATGTGTTTTATGACATCATAATGACCCAATAGTGATGTAATAAAATACTATAAGCTTTATGTTCAGACTATATATGTTTTACCATTAAAATAATGTGGTTTTGGGTTTGTTTGACTTATTTTAAAAAGCATTAATGGAACCTTCAAGACTTATTAAACATCTTGTCTTTTTAAATTGTTTTCCTTAGGAGTGTGACTCACCTCCACATAAGAAACCCCATTATTTTAAGAATATCTGACTTTTGAATTATAAAATATTATTTTCAACTTCCCTTTTACAAAAACCATGGGCAAAAACCATGGTATGGTTTTTGGTTTGGATTTGTTTAATGTGAGGTGTCCCAAACCTAAATAATAAAGAATTCCCTCACCTTTCCTATATAAACCCACCTAATCTCCCACTTCCTCCTCACTAAAAGACTTTTGAGTTCATCAAAACTCTTCCCAACTATCTCTAGAATCCTACCAAGGTGCCCAATCTCCCAAGAAGCCTCTATCAAGCTTTTGGAAGCACACTTCTAGGTAAGGGTTTTTCTTCCTTCCTCATTTTTGTCCAACATTATTTAAGTTGTTATGCCCTTTTAATTTAAATTATAAATGTTGTGGTATGGTTTATAACCTCCCCCATACTTCCATATTTATGTTTTAGTGATGGGATATCCCTTCTTCTCTCATTAAATGCCTCCCATGTACACCTATTATTATTCCGAAATTCTAAAAATAATTTCTCTCTCCTCATTTACATTCAATCAATTCTTTTGTATCATGAATCTAAATTCCATTACATTTGTTGGGACATGTATCTATATAACCCCATTAATTTCCATGTCATTTAAAAATGATGATACACCCCTTTCCCTCTCATCAACCATTTTTATGAGTTCTTATGTCCCGCCATTATGCTGCTGAAATTGCACCACACTTTTCCAAGCCAAAGTCATTGTGTAGTGAATACCATGCCAATTTCTCTATCAAGGGTATTCACCTTTATAAAAATTTAATTATTGTTTTAAGAGTTTCATGTATTTATTACACATTCTTTTATCATGGAATAAATGATTATTTTGAATGATTCAATGTTTTATGATCCATGTGGCACACTGATGCATGAAATGAAATGTTTAAGAAGGGTGGGCCCTGATAGCGCTCCAATGCATTGGGTAAAGTATAGTATCATGATATGTCATGTGAAATGGGTGTTTAATCATTCTAATTCAAGTTTAATGAGGGTTTAATCGTGCTTAATGTGCAATGAGGGTTTACTCATGCTCTATGTGCTATGAGCCTTGGCTCATGCTAATTCCATGTTAAGAGTTGTTGCCACATTTCTATGTTAGGATTATCATGCTTTATCATGCCTTTATGTTTACAATTCTATTGTTCTCTATTGATATTACTATTTTCTAACATGTATTGTATTCCTCATGTTATTCTATGTTTATTACCTTACTAGACTTTGTAGCTCACCCTTTTCTTATACATGTCCTCAGGTTATCCCATGCAATGCTAAGTACGAGGGAATGTAGTGGTAATGTAAAGGAAGTTTTCAATAAAGATGTTGCATGTTTCATGTTTTAAGTTTTTATGTAATGATACTAAAACCCAAAGACAATAGGCTTATCGATATTCTATGTTTTATCTAGTGAAGTTCATCTAAAAAATTATGTTTAATTGTGTAATAAAAAGTAGGGTTGTCATATCACATCACCAACACATATCCAGAGTTGTAAGGTATCGTAAACATGAAGGACATCAGCCTCATGCCCACATATAACCATAAATTACCCACATCGTAAGTCATCTCATTGCATCTCTATCGAATACACCTGGGCCAACACATCACATCATCGCCCACATCACAGTTACATCACACCATCACTACGAACACCTAGGCTATCACATCACAACCATATATTGATAGTGCAATTTTGACTTCTAGACATAAAAAACTATGCATGTCAACATCTCCTGGAAAAGAGAGTTGGGAAGAGAGAGTAACCTCTATCCATCATCACAATTGATATGTTGGAAAAAACACCCCCATAAAAATATATAGGTGTTAGAACATGGTACTCGACAAGGGTGGTGTGTGTATAGAAATCACAAAGAAATATAATTTATATATATCATATCACACAAGCCCAACCTACGGGTACACCACATAAGATCCACCCCAACTCACAACATTATTCCTAAGTCCTCATAGCATTTTATACTTTCACTACCATCACTAAATTCATAACACCACCCCATAAAAAACATAAACCACATTTCACAATTCAAATTTCATATTTCATCTTCTTTATCAACTTAATATATCTTCCATATTTCAAATTACCAACCAATTTTCATTTAAAACAATTAATTCATTTCATTATTTCTAACCCATTACTTCACATTGAACATTTACCATTTTTAAACAACACAACCCTCTTTAATTCATTCATTAACCATTTCCATACCATTAGCCAAATAATTATGATACTACCTGGGAATCTATAACAACAAAACACCACTCAATAAAACCAAACAACCCAACCGCCCATGCCAACAAGCCCACACATCACCACCATTTTATGTCCCAGACCACTTCCTATATCATAATCATTGTCTACATGCCACATCAACTTCTCATCAGATTCCCACCACAAATTCGCCACATCACAATTACACATTAATTTCCCAAAGCACATCCACAGCACGACATGTCTTCCCCCACATGATACAACCACACATCACAACATTCACATGCCACAACACCCTTCACATCACCACATGACATTTTCTATATTTATTAAGGGGTTATATATTGCTTCTATGTCTTCATTTTAGGGGCATTCTCACATAAGTCATATATTTTGGTGCAACCAGTTCATTAGATGATTATTAGTAGTTAAAATTTTATTAAATGTGGTGTTATAGAAAACCAACATCAAGGGATTCACAACACAAATAAATTCATCACAAACAAGAGCTACCAACAACCATTATTTTCAGTGGTACAACAAGAATTGATAGTTCTCAATATCACAATATAAAAAATTTGTAAAAGCACATGAATCAAACCCATTCCCCCTTCAATTAATTTAAACCAATTAATTTATCTTTATTAACTTATATTCAACTATCTTACCAAGATATTACTAGATTAAACCCATCTTGTATGATGAAAAAAATAAAAGACGAGGGATTCCCTACCTCCAACAGAGCATTTTGATCTATTGCATAAGGTTGTAAAAATAAAAAAGCCACCATAGATCAAAACGTCATGGTAGATCACCTCTATCACCCTATAACACAACAACCCACAACACCACATGTCAAAAAAATAAAAACCACTAGTTTTCCCTTGGAAGTAATCTTATTAGATGAATAAATAAGAGAAAACTAGGAGAACACAAGGAGGGAAACTCCTTTTAACCACCAAGGACAAAACCTCCAAGATTGGAATTGAATGACATAAGAAGGGGGACAAAATTTCTCATTGCGATGCACTTGGGTCTCTCAAGAAATGAGAGAAACAAAGGAAATGTGAAGAAGTTTTAACTAGTTTTAGAATTTATATCCAGTTTTTAAAACATAACACCATGATGAAACCAAGGGGACTATGCCATAGAATTGTTGAAATTAAGGGTACCACAATGCAACACTCCCCACTACGCCACAACCGGGCCAGTCAAACCAATCTCTGAGTTTGATAGTTATTCACACATCACAGATCCTATAAAAAGGGAATTGGACCATGGCATAGTTAAATACTCTACATCTTAGACCCTCAACAAAAAAATGAGGTTACACTGTATCCATCTTCCATGAAACAACTGTGCCGAAATTAGAAAAACCCACTAAAATATGACCCCTAGGCCACCACATCACAACCGGGGTCTCCACACCATAGCCACCAACTACTGAGAGGGGCTATTCCACAACCCAAGATCCATAGCGCAACTACCCCCAAATTTGCTGTAGACTCGAAAACACCTCTTTGAGCTCCCTACACTATAGTTAGATCCTCATACACCACAGCAGCCACCATTGTGGCATAGCCATTGGCAGCACAGTGAAGTCTTGACAAAAAATGGAAGTGGAACCTCCATTCTCCTCTAAATAAAATCTAAACACCTAAGGACTTCCCCATATACCTTTGTGACCAGAATTCACATAATGTAATAGAAAAAAGGTCCAGAATATTACAATAGTGACAATAAACTGAACCTGTTGGTGAATTTTTTTAAAATCCATTACAAAATATTTATTAAATCTTTATATATATGAAGAGTACATGCACTGTTGTTCGATAATAGTACAACACAAGTGTAAGTAAATTCCCTATTTGTTGTAACCACATAAAAGGATTGTTTTCTAGTGGATTGTGTGGTATTGGGTTATTTTCGAACCATATCCAAGAATAACTACTATTTCTAAGTAATGAACCATGTAAATTCCTGTATTCCTATGGAATGTACTTGTGTTCTTATTTTTTAGAAAATTCACAATCCTTTAACATGAGGTGAATGTTGTTTTATAAGGAAGAAAATATAAAATGAAAATATCACTGATTTAACCCCTCCCCCTCTTAGTGATCACACATATCCAGATTGGTCCTTTCAAGTGGTATCAGAGTGAAGATTTTCTTCATTAACTCTTTTCTAAAGTTTGAAGAAAATTAATGTTTTGATGGAAGCTATGAATTATGTGAACAGTAAGGGTATTCCTATTTTTTAGGGAAAGAACTATTATATATGGGAAGATAAAATGCTTCCTTATCTTATCGCCCTCAATTATAAAGTTCTTGAAGCTGCTAAAAATGCTTACCCACCTAATGTTGAGGGAGTTCCCCTAATTTCTATAGATAAGATGAATTTGGAGAATGACGGGAGAGACACAAATTTTATTCTTTACTCACCCACTGAAAGTTAGTTCCTTAGTGTTAAAGGATTTAGAATGGATAAAGGCATCTAGGAAAAGTTGAAGAACATAAATGAAAGAAATATGAGAGTGAAGAAGTTAATATTACAAATATAAAGTTTGAAGTATGAATATCTTAAAATGGGTGATTATGAATCTGTTGGTGATTTCTTTACAAGGGTGAATAATATTGTGATCACTATAAGATGGATTGATGAAAAGTTGGAATATTCAACCATTATTTAAAATATCTTATGAATTATTCCTGATAAATTTGATGCAAAAGTTTCATCATTGGAATATAGAGACCTTAAAACTCTATCTCTGCATGATCTACATAGCACTCTCATCACATAATAAATGAGAAGAGAAAAAGTTAGGAAGAACAAAGAGAAGGTTGATCGAGAAATTTCATTCAAAGCTTTCAAATAAGAAAAGTCTTATAAGGTTCTTAAAAAATAATCTAGTGAATCAGACACTAAATATGAGGTTAGTAGTTTTTTTTGAATTTATATCTACTTTTATTAATGTGATAATAGGCACAGGAAATTAAAAAATAAAGTTACCGCTGAAATATTTTGGATGTAGAGTTATTGGATATCTTGATGAAAATTTTCCATGAAGAAACGAAGAAGAATAAAGTGGTTATGATGATATAAAATCATGAAGATACTTTAAGAATAAGAAATAAAAACCCAAATCCTAGGTAAAATGATTAGAATTTCTCTTAATATAAAAGAAGAAACTATTTGTTTAAGTGTGATGAAGATGATGGTAGTGAAGAATAAGCTGATAAATTCAATGATGTTGCTATTGAAAAACTTCATATTTAAAATGTATATGATCAAAAATTCAATAATGAAGAAAATAGTATCTCAAGATAAGAAGAGACTCAGTTGAAGTTTATACTAAAAAGAGAGTTGAAATAAGGACTTGTGAAAATCATATGACTTGAAAAGGAAAACAAGAAGTTGAAAAAGGAAAATATTTCAAAAAAAATCAAGAATATTTCATTGTCAAAAAATTCAATTTTATAAAAGAGATTGATAATATAAATAATTTTTTTGATGAATAAAAGAAGCTCAACATCAAGATTTAATAAAATTTGAAGGTGGGGGAGGAATATTTAAAACTTGTTCAACAAAAACTATTAAAGATAATAAAGGAATTACAAATTTCCAAAACTCAGTTACAAAAGTTAGTGAAATTTATAAGTGGTGTAAAACTAATAAATATCAACAAAAGTTATCCTCAAAGGTTCATAAAAAGAATAAATATTATTAGAAGGAAATTGAAGTTAATAATAACATGTATGTAGATAAAACAAGTGGAGTTGTAAAACATGAATTTTATAATATTATAGAGTATAAACCAAAATTTGTTAATATAAGAGATTTTGTCAAGGCTGAAAAGTGATATAAGTTTATGAAAATCATAGTAGGTAACCGAAATTTTGGTGTGCAATGAAATACCAAAGTGTAAGGTAAGAAAGCTAATGAAAAGAAAAAACACAACTCCAAACAGTAAGAAAATTATATTGGGAGATATGATTTATATTTTTATTACTGGAATTGTAGAGTATTTGGGAATAAAAAATATATATTGGTTTAATTATAAAAATTAGAAATAACCTAGGAGAAGCTAGAGGAAAAGTTTTAGGGGGATTCAAACCACTCAAAAGAGATAACCTGAGAAATTTAGTATGAAGATTAAAAATACATTCCAATAATTGGATACTATTTGTGAAATATGTGATCATCTTGGACATATTTTAAAAGGATATATTTTCATGATATCATCACAATAAGTTTCTTACAAAAAATCTCAAAATTTATGTTTAAATAAAGGAAAAGGAAAATAAAAAAATTTAATTGTTTAAACTTCTCTCAAATATAAAAAAGTAGAACCATGGATCTTTGATAGTGGGTGTTTTTCATACATGATAGAAGATTTGAAGTTATTGAATAATGTGAAAGATTTTAAAGATGGTACAATGAATTTTGGAAATGATGAGTCACTTAGAATCAAAGATATTGGATCTTCTATCATTGGGTAAGCAAAGTTAAAATCCAAATGAACATTGTTTTTTGAATGGATAAAGCATAATTTGTTAATTGTTTCACAACTTTTTGATAAAGGTACTAAAGTTTTTTTTAGAAAATTTATTTTTTGAAGAGTATAGAAGATGGGAAATTTGTAATGATATTCCAACGAACAAAGAGAAAATTGTTTCAATTTTTTAATTCAAAAAGTTCCTGCTATTTTTAGCATGATAGAATAAAACCAGTTGTGGAATAAAAGTATAGGGAATATTTGTTAGAGGAATATGAGAATGCTAATGAAGAGAGAAAGTATTCATGATATTATTTATATGAAAATAATAAGAGATTGGTTTTCCTTCAATTTACAGAAATGAAATATTACAAACTCGGTACATAATAATGTTGAGATACATTCAACCCAACCCTTAGAGCTGATACATTTTGACATTTAGGTGCCCATGAGTAAATAATCTTCACATGGAGATAAGTAGTTTATTTGTTTTATTGAAGAATTTACTCACATTACATGTATTATTTTTATGAAACATAAATAAGAGGCTCTCCCCATGTTTATTATTTTTAGGAGAAGTGTAGAGAAAGAGTGGATATAATGTGAAGAAGACTCATATTGATAATGGTGGAAAATATACAAGTGGGAAATTCATATATCTTTTTGAAAAATATGGAATTATTCAAGAGTTTAGTTCACTGTACACACCATAGTAGAATGATGTTGTTTTAAGGATAAATTTAAGTTTGGTGGAAATGGCATAAAAAATGTCGATTGAACATGATACTTTTCATTTTTTAGGCAAGATATCAGATAATAAATTTTATTTTGAATCAATGTTTCTATAAGCCTAATTTTGGGATTACTGTTATTTTTCTTTGTTGTTACAGTTGGATGTTATTTCACCTTGGGTCTTGAACTTGTCTTACAATGTGAATATTGTTTCTGATATTTGAATCATGGATTAGTATGGATTGAGTGTTTAGTATGCATGCATCATTCTAGGAACTCAATATTATTTTGTGACATGTATCATTATAGGAATACATGGAAAAGCAGGTTTTTAGGTAAGTTCTATTACTTGAAATTCTTTCTACATTCTTGTGAAATTTAACTGAAAATGGTGCCTAATGTTATTTTTTGAAATGTTAAAGTGGGGAAAGATTTGAATAAATGGTAATCTAATGAGAACTTGAATAATTAGAACGTGTTTACCATTGTTAACTAGGACCTAGATGTAATATGGTTAAGGGTTATGATATCACTTTGGTTTTGACCATGTGGTGAGGTTTGGGGAAAAGATTAGATGTGCTTAATTGTGATATACTCTTATGTAAACATGATAAAGTGGTGTTATGTGTCTTGATATGTGTGTTTGTAATTGTAGAGATATGTCTCCATGGAGATGATTTTTGAGAGGATGATAGGAGGACATGGTTGAAGATTCTCCTCTAGTAGTAGAACCTGGGGCACCGGTAGTGTCGGGTGAGGAAGTAGGCGAGAAATTCTCAGAGAAATTTTCTTGGTTTATAAAATCCATGGAAAGATACCTAGGGTGGGTTGTGAAGATTATGTTTGATCCGGTGTGGGAGTTCCAGTTGCATCACCCTATAACTGTACCCAAAGAGGGTGGACTTGAGGTAGCTGAGTTTTGGATTGAGTCTATCCAGACTATACATGAACACTTAGAGACTCCTGCTAGTAAGAGAGTCAAATTGGAGATATACATGTTATGTGGTCAAGAAAAGAAATGGTGGGACATCTAGACTCGAGATGGAAAACTGGAGACTATGCAATGGAAGGACATTTTGGAGAAGTTCTTAGAGAACTTTTATCCTAAGACACTCAAGTAGGAGAGAGAAGCTAAGTTCATGAGGTTGACTTAGGGGAGTATATACGTGATGGACTATGTTTTATTCTTCACAGACTTGTAATGATTTTTTCTAGAATTGGCAGGAGACAAGGATAATAAGGTAATGTGGTTTCAGGATAAGATTTAATGTCAAATTATGTTCCATGTGAATATCTTTAGACTAAAAATGTTATTAGAAGTGGTGAATTCGGATCTCATATATGAGGGTAACTTGGAGGAGGATTCTAGTGGAGGATACGTATTTCCTCCAGTCCATCAAGAGGTATGAATTTCAAGATAAGGAAGCATTGTTAAGATAATGCCAGCTGGGGTAGCAGGAAGTAGAGTAGACAAACAAAGGGATTAGTTTCTTAGGATCTTACATGATTTCTTTTCCAATAATGCAGTAGGTCGAGACACTTTTTTAAACATTTTCCCCAACCACCAGTAGATTTCTGATCCTGTAGAATCATGGGACATCTATAGATGTTCTATAGAAACACATGACATAAGGGTAGTGATAGAGGATCTAGACAAAACCAGAGTGTGGAAAGGGGTTATTCTACCCCATATTATTATGTCTACTAGAGTTCTACTGGCCATGGTAGTAGAGGTGGTGGACATGGAGCTTCTAAGAAATAAAACATGTATAAGAAGAGTGGTGAAACTCAAGGGACTCATAATATATCATAGGGAAGAGTGGTGAGATGATTGCATGTGGTACAACCTACACTTTTGGATAGCAAGGATGTACCATCAATGGTTATATATACTACTTTTTGTAGCTTTTATGCTATCTAGTTCCTTATTTGATATTGGTGCCTCTCATTCTTTTATATCTGCAAAACTTGAGGATGGTTTGAGCTTGGTGGTGGAGTTTGTGAGAGGGGTGATGATGATAGATACATTGTTGGGAGTGAGGTCTTGAGACAAATATCTATGAAATGGGTGGTCTCTTGAGGTTGGGGAGTACGATTTTCTTTTCTATCTCTACATTATAGATATGTCAGACTTTCATCTAATTATGGGTATGGACTGGTTAGTGTCCCACTAAGACCACATTGATTTCTACTATAAGAGAGTGACTTTTATGTCTCCTAAGAGTGAAAAATATACTCATCATGGAGAGTGGGATATCTAGGAGGGCCAAGTAGGGCCAATTCATTAAAAACTGAGACAGCTGACAACCTAGGTTGCTCATCTATTACTAGATGATGGAGGTGACAATCAAGATTTATTTCCACCCATAGTGGAAAGGTTTCAAGGCATGTTTCGTGAAGACTTATCTGGGATGCCACCTAAGAGAGATGTGGAATTTACTATTGAGATCATGCTAGGAGTTGATCTAGTTTATATTCCATCCTATAGAATGGTGCCAATAGAGATTCAAGATATCAAGACTCAGCTGGAGGAGTTGATGGATAATGGGTTTATTCATCTGAGTACGTCACCTTGGGTTTCACCAGTGTTGTTAACAAGTATGGCTGATGAGACTCTGTGATTGTGTGTTGATTATCGAAAGTAAAACTTGATGACTATGAATAATCAATATCCTCTTCTATATATCGATGATATTTTTGACTAGTTGAGTGGAGATCGTGTTTTCTCAAAGAAATACTTGAGATCAGGGTATCCTCAATTGAGAGTTTGACCTTCTAAAATAACTCAAACTACCTTTAGAAGTGGGTATGGAATATATGAGTTCATCATAATGCCATTTGGGTTGATGAATAAACTAAAAAATTTTATGACCTTGATGAAAAGAATCTTCCATCAGTACCTAGATCAGTTTGTAGTAGTGTTTGGGGATGGCATATTTGTGTACTACAAGACTCATAATGATCATGGAAAATATCTTGAAATTGTTTTGAGTACACTGAGAGATCATTGAATATACACTAAGATTTCTAAGTTTCAATTTTGGATTGATTAGGTACACTTCGTGGGTCACATCATCTCAGAGAAAGGTGCATCGGTGGACCTAAAAAAGGTTAAGGAAGTTGTAGCTTGGGAGCATCCCAAGAATGTTTTCAATATTCATATATTTTTGGGGTTAAATAGATATTATCATAGGTTCATTCAGGAATTTTACCATTTTTAAGTACCACTTCTAGTCTTGAAAAAGAAGGGGATAAAGTTTGAATGGTCAAAAGCATGCGAGAATGCCTTATAGGAGTTGAAGAAGTGCTTGAAAATGACGCCAATCTTGATCCTACCTGAACCAGGTGAGGAGTATACAATGATTTGTGATGTTTTTGTAATAGTTCATGGAGAAGTTTTGATGTATGGAAATTGAGTTGTGGCATATGGGTCTCAGCAGTTGAGGCTACATGAACAGAATTAACCTACACATGACCTCAAGTTGGTTGTAGTGGTTTATGCTTTGAAGTTTTGGTGGAATTATCTATTGGGTGATAAGTTTACTATTTATACTGATCATAAGAACTTAAATTATATCTTTTTCAAATGATATTTGAATATCTAATAGCAAATGTGGGTTGAATATATGAATTCATTCAACTTTGAGCTAGTATATATTCCCAGGAATAGAAACAATGTTGTTGACACTTTAAGAAAGAAAACTCAGACTCAGATAGTTTATGAGTCTAGTGCTTAGTGGGAGATGATGACCTTACTCACTAAAATTCATGTTATGGTTCATGAAATGATGCTACAACTTCCAATAGGTGAAGGATGATCATCAACGACCTAGTGATTTACTATAGCTACTACCCATTCCGGAATGGAAGTGAGTTGATGTTACCATGGGATTTGTGGTGGGTCTCCTGAGGATGCCTAATAAGAATGATTCTATTTGGGTTATTGTGGATCATTTGAAAAAGATAGCAATTTATTTCCTATACAGGAGACTTTCTCAATGAAGTAGTTTAGAGAGTTGTATGTTCAGGAAATAGTCTTACTGCATGGGGTTCCATGAACTATTGTTTCAAACAGTGACTCATGTTTTACTTCATGGTTCTAAAAGGGCTTATAAAAGGCACTTGGTACATAGGTTTTATTGAGTATAGATTTACACCTATAGAAAAATGGGAAGTCAGAGTGTAATATAAAGGTGCTTAAGGATATACTTCGAGCATGTGTCTTAGAATTTGGTGGGTCTTGGAAGAAGTTCCTAGATGTGGTGGAGTTTTTCTATAACAACAGTCATTAAGAAACTATTTATATGGAACCATACATGGAACTTTATGTTAGGCCATGCATATCACCTCTATGCTAGATGTAGACATGTGATTCAGAGCTATTGGGACCGAGTCTTGTGTAAGAGACGTCGAAGCATGTTTAGCTGATTTGGAAGTGTATGGATACGATTCAAAGTATAGAGAAGTCGTATGATGATAGATGATGATGACCCCTAGATTTTCAAGAGGGTTTTCATGTATTTCTTTGGGTGTCACCTAGATTGGGTCACCACAGGATATGAAGTCAGGGTAAGTTGGCATCTAGGTTTGTTGAACCATTTTATATTTTGGAGAGAATTGGGCTAGTGGTATACCGATTAGATCTTTCATAGAGATAATGTGCTATTAATGACTTTTTCCATGTGTCAAAACTTCGGCGGTATCTCCCAGAACCTTCTCATGTGATCAATGTGGATGATGGTCAACTTGAGATAGATGCATCCTTCGAGGAGAATTTGATATGTGTGTTAGATCATAGTGACAAAGTGTTGTGAGGAAAGACCTTGAAGATAGTTCATGTATTATGGAAACATGGGTGTGTGCAGGAATAGACATGGGAGAGATAAGTGGATATTAGGACTCAATGGCTTAATCTTTTTAACTTATAATCTTAGAGATACTTAGGAGTACAATTTAAGGATGAACTGTTATAAGGTAGGGTGATTTTAATATCTTAAACTTTTTTGGAGATGTCTCTTGCTTTTTTACAGGTACTATTTTTCCTTGTTTTGAGTAATTTTTTTTTTGGTTTTACCTTGAGTGAATTTGGGTGAAAATTTGAGAATTTTGGAAATAGGAGTAGTACATGGTTGGTGCATAATTTTCCAAAACTGCGTGACCAAGCCCAACAAACCATGCAAACCCAAATAGTGGGTATTTTCATGGTCGGTGCGCAATTTTTCAAACCACACACCTTATTAGGAGAAATCATGCACCCTCTAGAAGAGGCGCATAGTTAATTCACTAGGATTGGAAAACCGTGTGCCCCTTCCCAGGAAACCATGCACAGATTTTTAATTAGCCAAAAAATTAGTTTTTAAAATACCCAAAACCTAATATTAACCCCAAATCAATCTATACTCATCCCATAATGTTTTATATTGATTTTTGAGTCTCCCAAATGAATTACTAGGGCTCGTGACCTCTGTTCTTCATGATTTGAATCTTGGATTGAAGATCTACACCTCTCCTGGAAAGTGAATCTTATCCCGAATGATTTATTGTCTCTCTCCCATTATTCTCCTACCCATTAAAGGGTTATTATTCCCTATTATTTTAGATCTAGATCTATTTTTAATGGACTTAGATATAGGATTCTTGGATCTAGAACTAGAATTTTGGTATCTTGATTCTTATGATCTTGAATTTAGGTTTAAGATCCAGATCTCATTCCACATCATTGTTCCACTCAAATTGAGGATACCAGTTGGAGAGCGTTCATCACCATTATTGAGATTAGTGGTCTATAATTCAATTCTCATATTCATGCTTTCAATTATGTGTATGTAATTATAGAATTTCCAGGGTTCAATTAGCAATTGGATTTCTTAATTGAATTAATTAATTTGGTAAATCAATTTATTAAGGGATTGTGAGTTGAGAATAATTAATTATTGACTTAATTATAGAAATATTTAAATTATGTGGAATTGAGGAACAATTAATTGTTGACTTAATTATGGGATATTAGGATTATGAATTAAATAATTAAATGTTAAATTAATTATGGAATATTGAGATTGTTGAATAGTATTAATTTATTGTTGAATTAATTAATGAGATATTGAGATTGTGAAATTTATTATAATAATTAATTATTGAATTAATTATTAGAAAATAGATATTGTGGAATTTGATTAATTAATTGTTTAATTAATTAAGGGACATTATTGTGAATTGCAAATTTATTGTTATGATCAATTAATTGTGAATTAATTAATGGATTTAATGTGACCAATTAATTGGTGAATTAATTGAATGGATTTATGTGATTAATTAATTATTGAATTAATTAATGGAATGATGTGAATATTAAATTGTTAAATTTTATTAATTAATTTTTGAATTAATTAATGTGGTATTGTGATACATATGATATATGTGATTGATTGATATACGAGTATGGGACACGAGCTGATGCTCCAAAAACCAATATGTGATTGATTAATATATGAGTGTAAGGACACACAATAACACTCCAAATACCCAAAGGGTCCAAGAAATGACATTTTATGACCCAAGGCATGCGTGAAAATTGTATGGGATAGGTACTGATTGTCCAAATACCCATGAGGTGTGATATGGGGACTGATCCTCCAAATACTCACAGGATTCTAGACATGACGACTTGTTCCCAAAATGTTGGATTTAGACTATAGTTCCAATTATCTATAATAATGATTTAAAATGAAATGGATAATGAAATACCATGAGTTATAATAAATTTTGAATTGGTAATGTGGAATGGTTTAGACTTCAGTATGGGACGGTGCAGGTATTGTGTTTCAGGTGTCCTTGGGAACCTGTAGGTTTATGTGGTTAGATAAAGAATAATTTATAATGTGATTACTATTTACTTATGAATTTTACTTATTTATTTATACAAATGAATAAACTATTATTGAATAGATATTGTTTTATACATAATTGTTGGTGGCCTAATTAGTTGTAATCACACCCTACTCGGACTACCTTATTGATACCCAAACAAACATTATGTTTACAAGACAGGATAAAGGGAAATGTATTTTATTAGATGGATGATTTGGGATGGAGCATAGATCAGGGAAATGGAAGTGGTTCAGGACCCGATTGGGAGTTATCAATTTTATTATTTTTTGGTTTGCATTTTGACACATGGAACATACTTTGGAATGACATATCTACTATTTATCTTTGGATATTGTATTCCCTATTTTGGTCATCTTGTTATTTTGGTTATGGTTAGATCTTTTGGTTATTTTCTATTAATTTCCACTGGTGTATTACTTAGATAAAGAGGTTATAGTCTCCCCGTGATTGATATTAGACCCTCACTACTAGTCGGCAGCCTCTAGCATAGGGGGAGGCATTCTTGAGGTCATATAATGGACTGGCTCATGGCACCAGTGGGTGGCACTCAGTTCAGGACATTATAATGGTGGATTGGGTTCACTTCCCAATCCCATTAACACAGTAGACATATTCCCATGGTGTATTGGGTTCACTCTCCATTATCATTCATATTATCTCATTATTACTAAATATTTACCCAATACATTTGATGTCTATATAATTTTTGGACCACCCGTCACATAACATAGTGTTCTTCGGATTTCTGTCAGTGCACCATACATGGTATCTAATGAGACGAAAACATTACGCAATGCATTGGAGGGATATATAATTTTGATCCCACCCATTGCATAATGAAAATCATAATATTTACATGAAAAGGTTTTTCATATAATAAAAATAAAACATACATACAATATAATACTAATAAAACCCATGATAAAGAACTGAGTTTCATAATCTTTTCTCAAAGAACAATCGAAGGCTATATAATAAGGATTACCAAGAGAAGAATGAATTAAATTATTTTGTATCTTTATATTTTAATAAATAAACATATTTATTTTAACATTAAGTTAAAATGTATGAAAATTAATGAAAATCATCAGGGATAATTAAGAATAAAAACTAACCTAATAGGCGATGCTTTTCAAAATGAATACAGAATATTTTAAATAATGAAAGGCCTTATTATTTCTCTTTCAACCAGAACTAATACATGAGGGTTATTCATAAAATAATTCTATTTTTTAGAATATGTTCATGGTTAGAAACATTTTATATAGGTGGTACTTGGAATGAGATAAAAAAAAGTTCCCTTAAATTGGGTTTTCTTAAAAGAGAAAATCATAGAGGAAATGAAAATTCATATTATCCACAAAAAATGAAGGTAATATAAACTAGGTATATATATAGGGAACATATATACAAGATATGGATGAATTGAATGATAATAATTTATAGAAAAAGGAAGAAATTAAAATATAATGTGTAATTTGAAAGTAACAAAGGTGGTTTTGAAGACCCCTTTTTATGTTTTAGAATAACTTTATTGAAATCCCACCTCCTAAAAAGGGATAATAAAACATTATTTTGAAAATATTATAAGGTAATTATGAAATTAAAATTATATAACACATAATAATATTTCCAAATATAAAGGAATAAATTGTGGGAAGTGAAAATATAGATATGGAAAAAAATCATCATTGAAAAGAATAGCAATTATTATTAAGAATACCATACTTTTATGGGGAAGAAATTAATCAAAGAAAAATATTTGAATAAAAAGTGTTATTTTCCAAAAATATAAATATTAATTTCCATATAAAATATTAGGATGGAATAAAACAAGCATATAAGTATGTAGTTCAATATGAAACATTACACCCCAAAGAAAGGGGGTTTGAGTTAAAAACCATTACAACTTTAAAATCAATTGAATAAAAAAACCTTGGAAATATATATTGATACTGATTTTTAAATACATTATATTTAAATAAAATTATCATATAATATACCCATGGAAAATATTTACATCATACAAAGGGAACAAGTGGTGAATATAAATCATATCTCAATGAACCAAAAATTGAGATCCAAAAACCCTTACCTTAGGTCTTGATTCATTTAGTGTTTGCACATAACATATTGGATAATAAAATTAAGTTTCTTAAAAACTTTATTAAGACCTATGTTCATATATATTACATATTATATGTTTTATCTATTACTATATGTTATCAATTTACTGCATAGTTTTCATTTATATCGGTTGCTTGAGGTTATTCGGTCAATTTCTCCATAACTCTCTTGGTATGTTGACCAATGTAAAAGTTGTTACAAAAAATTATCATAAAATTTAAAATTATATATGTTTATTTTCTTTATTATTATATTATCACAAAATATATATAGTTACATTGGTTTTAAAAATGGACTCAAATTAAAAAAGGTACCTTGATATGTTCATTTAATGCGATTAAAATTTACTATAATTGTTTATTAATAATATTACATATAGATTTTAAAATATTATAATTAAATAATATTAATATTTTAATAAATATAATTTTTACATATTATATAAATCATAGAATTCATCCATGTTAGGTGGTAATGGGAAAATGAAATACATCGTTCTGTGGAAGCTGTTGTCCGTGCATACATTGATGACACTTTCTTTTTCCATAGAATGGGATGGATGGTATAAAAATAAATAATTATCATTTAATAATATTAATATTTTTATAATTATTTTTTTTTATTAAATAACTCTATTTTCAATCCATGTAAAGAGTTTATAAAATAATAGTATCTGTTGTTCATGGATCAGTAGTCTGCACAAACACATGACATCATCTTTATTTTTTGAATGGGTTTATAGAGAGGTATAAAAGTGATATCACATTATGATAATAAAATTAATTATATTAATAGTACATATGTTATTATAATTTCATTGATATAGAACATTTTAGGGGTTAGAGTAATATTAAGAATAAAAGACTAAGTAATAATTACTCACGTGGAGAGCTAGAACTTTCTCTTGAAAGTATTTTTAAAAATAAAAGGCATAGGCTAAATTTTAATTACCAAGGATTATGAATGATAAATTTAATTATAGTATATATAAATTGGTTAAATTTTTATGTATAAACCAAAACATAGAGTGGTCTGGATGGGGTGGTGAGAGGCCCCTTTTATAAGTGGAGGAAAATGGAATTTTTGTAAATAACCATTATGTCTCAATGATGTCATAACACTATTCAAGGGTCAATGCCTCAACAAGTGGTTCATAATTGAGTGGATAGGTATGTGTGTTGATAAATTCTAAAACATTAATTTTAAAAAACGTTTTAAACTTTTTTTTATTAATTTACCATTAGATTTTTACAGTTTACCATTTTTGGTTTTTACCTTGGTAACTAGTTTTTAAATAATTAATTTAGGTTTTACTAGAAATATAAGAAAAACATTATTAAAAAATTTGGGAATGATGTAAAAAAATTTACCCTATATTTAATCCAATTAAATTTCTTAATATAAAAATTAACTATTAAATTAAAATAATTCATATATTGAAAAATATTATTTGTAGGAAAATGAAGTTTTTTCCATTAAGTGTTCTTTATAGTACATAACATTAATAACCAATTAAATGGGTGATAAAATATTATATATATAGATATATCTAAAATTTATATTATATTAATTATAATATATATATATATAATTTATTTGATAAAAATTACACAATATTAATAAAATAATTCTTTGAAAATAGCCCTTTCACCATTACCGTGGTTATTAAACTTAATCGTAGAAATCATACTTTTATACCTAAAAATGAAATTAACATTATAATATGAATATTATGTTATAAAATATGAAATAAGTTTTATTATATTTACTTCTTATAGGTGATGAAAACTAGTTTTTTACAAAGGCGAATAAATCAATTTTTAGAGTAAAATATTACTTATATTTAAAAAACGGTAAACATGGGTTTTATAAATATAAAATAGTATTTTTAAATTATTTTTTAGTTTAAAAATACATATTATATATAAAAATTATTTCAAAAATATTTTATTCATTATTAAATTATGATAATGTCATAAAAGTGACAATTTTAGCAAAATCAGTATTTTTTCACTATTCACCTAAAAATCAATTACATTACAAAAATAATAAAAAAATAATCATAGGAGAATATTTATATATTTAATTTAAAAATTAATTTCATTATATCAAATTATAATCCTAGACTTTATACATTAGGATTTTAAATTAAGCTATAAAATATAAAGAGAACTAATTTTATAAAAAAAGTGTTTTTAGAATTTATGTGTTCTTAATATAATTTCACATAAATTAATAATTGAATTAGTATTAATATATATTAATAATATAATTTATCATTTTTTAATCATAATATATTTAGTCTCTTAAAAATTCATAGTGTATGAAAAGTTAATTTTTAGAAAAATACATTTTAAGCATCAAATGATCTTAGCCTAAATATAATTATAATTATTTATATAATAATCATTTTATTTTAAAATATATTGATATGAAAATAATTATTTTAATTTTATCAAATAATTCTTTATTAATACTATTTTAGTAAATAAAAATAAAGTATTTAAATTAGATATTATATTTTTTTTGTTATTATTATATCTATAATATATTATTAAAATTTATTACTTAAAATATATAACTTTAGTATACCTATTTGACATATGTATATCCAACTATCATTTCTATAATTACTATATTTTAAATGATCATATTTATTATAGTTAGATTTCATTTTTATATACAGGCTTACTAAAATCATTCATTATATTCTCACTTCTTAGGACACACTTCTCATTTCCATAGTTTTTATTTTAGATCTCACAACATGATTTCTCTTATCCCAGTATTCTTTAACATTGTAGGTTTTGTAATAATAATATTTATTCTTAAAGGAAATGATGGTATATGGGATTTTATAGCTATAAAGTTATTATTCTTTACAATTTATTATTGCCTTTTTATTTTTTGTAGTTTTAATGGATGTAATCATCCATGATGTATAATAATTAATTGTATGTGATACATGGTTTCATGTAGCTTCATTGTAATGTTACATTATAATTGAATAATTTTCCATTAGATTGGTTCATATCTCATATGGACCAATGTCTAATCAAGTATTAATTCTTCTTAAATAATAGAGAAACATTCCTTATAATTATAGTGAAAAAAATTAATAGCTCCAAAACATGGGGCATTATAGGAGTTGACTATATAAAAATTGATCCAATTAATGTATTTTTTATTAAGTTTTAATATATTTTCTTGGTATTGGATTATTTTCAAGTGGAGAGGACTCAGCTCCATCTTGGAGTTAACCTTTTGTTTTAATTCCACTATATGTTTTAAATTTTGTTTTCACTACTTATTCAAATTAACTTGAAAGTTTCTTTAACGCTTTTCACTAAGTATTCTTAAAAATATGTGTGAAAAAATATACATTTATACTTAAAATTTATAATTGATATAAATATATTTTTTTTGGTGTGATTAAAATAATTTCCAAAGTTAAATTAATTTCAAATTTTTTTAATAGGGTTTTTATAGATCCATCATTAAATTATTTCAAAGCACCAAATTATATATACCTACTATATTTTCTAACTAGGAAAATAATTTAAAATTAGGGAATTTAAATTTATAATTTTGAAAATAAATTATATTTCAAGCTCAATTCACCCCCCTCTTGAGCATTCCCCATGGACCAACATTTTGTATCATATAATTTTAATTCTATTTCACGCTCTCTATTTTTACTATATTTTATTTACTTTTGACATTGATTTAGACCTGAGGGAATGGTATTTAATTTTTGTGTATTTAGAACTCTATAATTTTGGATGCTATACTTTAAGGTCTTGCTACCAATTGACCTCCATTATTTAATATAATTAATTATGATTAATGTAATATAAAAATAAAAATATATTTTGAGATCATGGGATTTGATATATGGGATACTATTTAAGATAAATATTAAAAACAAAAAAACTCCTAGAAAATATTAGAGTGAAGAATTATTTATTGTAATTGTAAATAAATTAATACTTTATTCTATTCTTTAGGTTAAGATGAATTTAACAGAATATATTTCTATGTCACTACTTATAAAGTCCAGGATAATTTAGTTTTTTCTCATTAATAAACTTCTAATTTTAAATAAATGTGATTAAATACATATACCATGAAGTATTATTCTTTTAATATAAAACTTGGTGAGTAAATTTCTGAAATGCATTTCATATTTAATGAAATAATCGATACTATAAAGTCACTTGGACAACCTATGGAAGAAAAATAGTAAGTATAAAGACTACTGAGATGATTTCCTTAGAGATAGAGAAGCATCGCTATTTTGATTATAAAATCTTATGAAATTATCAAGAAGAAAGTCAAAGAACTCAGTGTAAAGTTAATTATGTTTGAAGAATACTTGAAAACAAAAAATGAAGATGTTAAAATTAAAAAGAAAATTTTAGCCTTTAATGAACCTAATTCTAAATCAAAAGAAGTGATCAAAGATGAGTCAAGTGGAAATGAATCAGCCTCTAAAAGGGTTGACTATATAGATCATCTATCTAGGAATTTCAAAAAATTATACAAAAAAATAAGTTTTTATGAAAGTTAAACAAAAAAGGAATGTATGAAAACATAGGAAAATAAAAGAAAAAATAGAAAAAGGATGACTCCTCTAGAAAGATTACATGTATGATTGTAAGAGGAAAGGACACATCAAATATAGTTTTTTGATGATAATTTATAAAAATAAGTATGATGATAGAGATAAGAAGCTAAAGAAAGAAACAAATACAACCTAGAATGAATTTTAGGATAGTTCAAGCGATTGTGACACTAGCTGAGAAGATCTAAGTGAAAAAGGTAATCTATGCATCATGACTAGCTCTCATAAGGTATATGATACTATTGATACTTCTGTTTGTTTTAAAAATTTAGATGGATATCAAATGAATAATAAAGAATTATTTGAGAATAGATATTTTCTGGAAGACAATATGAATGAGTTTAAAGACAAATACAAGTATTTGAAAAAGATGAATTCTTTATTTGTTCATGATAAAAGTGATCATACTATTAAAAAAGATAAAAATGAAAAAAATTTAAAGGAAAATAATTATTTAAAATTGGATAATTAAGAACTCAAAAAGGATTTATAAAAATTTATAAAAGGTAATAATACCTTGAATATGGAATTGGGAAGTCAAAAACCTCCCAAATTTAATACATTTATAGGGTATACTTATGAAAAAAAAGGAAGTTGTATAAGAATTACATTTTGCATGATTCAAAGAATAATATTTTAATCTTTAAGACTAAAGGAACTTTTAGTTTTAGAAACAAAACTAATTATTTTGGACCTAATAAAACCTTTTTATCAAAATATGTTAATACTATTATTAAAAAACCTATGAAACAACTGTGGATTTCAAAAAATTTATTTGCTAACTTATATGGACCCAATAAAGTAAGGGTAAAAAAACAATTTTTTGTTTTATTTTGTATAGGTGAAAAATTTGAAGAGATCCATTAAAATAATATGGTATCTGGATATTTTATGTTCCAGATATATGACTGGATACTACTCAAATTTCAATAATTTGGTAATAGTGTATGGTGGTCATATCACATTTGGTGACAATATAAAAGGAAAAATAATTGGTCTTGAACAAATTGGTATCTATGAGACTGTATTAATTTCAAAAGTTTTATTTCGTGAAGGTTTAAAATATAACCCTTTTAGTACATATCAATTGTTTAATGATGGTTACCATTCTAAATTTGAGAATAATACTTGTAAGATTTATGATTCCAAGAATGATTTAGTGTTTACTTATTTAGTAAATGATAATTTTTATATTGTTAATTAGATTACTTAAGTTCTCAAAATGATTCTTTCTTAAGTGCATTTCATAAAGAATCTTGGTTATGGTATAAGATACTGGGTAATTATAAAACACACTCAATTTGGAGGATAAATAAAAAAGTATTAATCAATGATCTACACAAACTAAAATTCCCAAATAGACAAAGTTTGAAATCCCTATCAAAAGGGAAAGCAATAAAAATTATATTTTATACTAATGAAATAGGTGTCTACCTATCAACCACTAGAATTGGTTTACATGTATTTGTTTAAACCTTCTAGAGTTTCTAGTCTAGAAGGAAAATATTTTTCATATATGAATTATTATTATTATTTAAGATACACATGGGTGTTCTCATCATCTCACAAGAGTGATGATCATTCATATTTTTGCTACGTATATAAATATCATAAAAATACATAGTGGAATTACCATAAAAACCTTGAGAAGTGATCATGGATATGAATTTGAAAATCATGATTTTTTGTTTTTATGTTCAGAGTATAGTTATACTCATAATTTCTCTACAACTCAAACACCTTAATAAAATGGGGTTGTTTACAGAAGAGAAATAACTCTCAAAGAAATTCTTTGGACTATGTCCACTGAATACAACATACCTATTTCTCAATAGGCAGAATATATGAACACAAATTTTTATCTAATTAATAGGGTTATAATAATATCTATATTAAATAAGCCTCTCTATTAATTATGTAATGGAAGGAAACCAAAAGTTAATTCTTTAAATTATTTGGATGTAATGTCTTCATTCAAAATATAAAATAGAATCTAGAATTTTTTTTACCAAATATTTATAAACAAATTTTCCTAATTGATTCAACCTCTAGTAAATCTTACAAAGTCCTTAATAAACAATCTAAAGTTTTTGAAGAATTATTTAGTTTCACTTTTGATGAGAAAAATCCACATGAACACAAACTTGTTGTATAAAACGATGAGTATGGTATGTCAAATATGAATATAAATAATACCTATAAATCCTTTGTTCGTGATGATTATTTACATGAAAAATATATTTGAAAATACCAAACCAACCCTTCTAATCTTGAAGAAGTCTTGTAATAACCAATAAATTCAATTACAAGAACCATTAGACCCTTAAAAATAATCTCCTCATTATAATTATTTGGAATATGGAAAATCAAACTCAAACCCAAGCCTCTCTTAGAAACCAGGTTGAACATCAACCATTCTTGCCTTAGTTTGAAACTAAAAACATTACCTAAGTGATTAGTGAACATTGGAGATAGATATAAAAGAACAATTCAAATTTTTTGAAAGAAATAAAGTCTGGGAACTAGTTAGAAGTCCTAGAGTGTACTTGAATATTAGTACTAAATAGGTATATAGAAACAAAGTTAATATGTCTGACATTATAATTGGAAACAATGTAAGATTGATTGCATAAGGTTATAGTCAAGAGGAAGGCATTGATTATGAAGATTCATTTTTCACCAATAGCTAGACTTGAATCCATTATAATACTATTAGAATATACAAAAAATATTAATTTTAAACTATATGAAATGGATGTTAAGATTTCATTCTTAAATGGTTATATTATTGAGGATTTTTTTAAAACAATACCCTATATTTTCAAACACTCATTTAGTAAATCATTTTTTTAAACTTTCAAAAGTACTTTATGGTTTAAAACATGATCCTAGAGCTTGATATTATAGACACATCTCTTTTTTGATTTCAAGTTGATTTTAAAAAGGTATAGATGACCCAAATCTATTTATTAAATAAATTTCAAAATATTTTTTCGTTGTAAAAATATATTATGATAATATTATTTTTGGTTCATCTAAAAACACTATGTGTATTAAATTTTCAAAATATAGAATTTTCAAAAATTAAATTAAATAGACAAACAATATTTTAAAACATTTGGTATTGGATAGTACTAAAGGAAGAGATACTCCAATGACTACTACTAGTAAACTAGATTTTGATGAAATTTGGAAAATATTTGATCAAACTACTTATAAAGGTATCATTTAGAGTTTACTATACTAAACTAATAGATAATATAATATTATATTTAGTTTGTGTGTATGTGTACATTTTCAATAAAACCCCAAGGAATCACATCTAAATACTTTAAAAGGATTTTTTAAATACCTCAAAAATTAAAATAATTTTATACTATTTTATTCTATAGGACGTGCTTTTGAATTAGTTAGTTATTCAGATGATGATTTTGGTAATTATAAGTTTGGAAGAAAAAGAACCTTTGGAACATGTCACTTTTTTGGAAAGTATACAGTTTCATGTTGTAGTAAGAAACAAAATTATTCCGCATTGTTTACTATTAAAGTTGAGTACATAGCTACACACGATTTCTGTAAACAAATTCTTCAGATGAAACAAAAATTTCAAGACCATGGGTATAAATTCTAACATGTAACTATAAATTATAATAACACAAGTTCTATATACATGTATAATAATTCTATATCTCATTTTAGGACTAAAAATATTGATATAAGACATCGATTTTTGAGAGATCATTTTCAAAAAGGAGACATCACTATTGATTTCAAAGGTATTGAGAAATAAATTACTAATATTTTCACAAAACCTTTTAATATAGATATATTATTCAATATCAGAAATTAATTAGGTGTGATAAATTATTTAAAATTTTTATTTCATGTTTTAAGGTCAATATTTTAGAGATTATGTCTTAAAGGCCACAAGTGACTATAATACACAATGTAACTATAATGATGGTCATGCAGTTGATCAAGATACTATGACTACTAAATTTCATGTGGTAGGATAACCTAACATGAATCTATGAGTAATTATGCAACATGATGCAAGGTGGGTTAACCTACAACACCATTATCAGGATACTGTAAGAGAAATTATATGGCCAGTAAATTTTTCTTGTTTATATATTTAGTTTTAATATATATATATATATATATATATATATATTAATCTTACATGTTTTATTGTACTTTTCCCTGAACGATCAAAATAACCCCAAATTATAAGTTGAATAATTTTCCCTCTAAGTCTTGAACCCTGATGAACCTTTTCTTCCTATCAAAACCAAAACCTCTTCTTCCTCTCCTGATCCTCTTGAACCTATGAAATATGGGTAAGAGGAAGAAACCCTTGGATTTTGGTTCTTAAAATGAGCATTCATATGTTATGAACGAGAAATATGGACCGATTATATCTGCTATAATGAGATGCCATGTAGAAGTCGTACACTCATAAATCAACTAATTTCCCTTTAGTTTGATCACAAATACAAAATAAAAAAAAGAAAAAACTCAACAGGCCTTACTACCATCTTCAATCCTCAATAATCCCTATCTACAATACCCATAAAGATACTCCCTCCTGATTCACTTCATGTATTTTTATCAACTTTTGAAACAAATATAAGGTCTATATACACAATGAGGTTCCCATGTTGGGTGTGAGAAACACATCTCAGTTGGGCCTCACCAAGTTCACCTAGTATATTTCATTATATCCATGTATGAATGAGGAATGTAAATAAACATATCACATAATCACATTTAAATCATATTCTAACCAAGCCACAATGAATCCCTGTGTATCAGGTCATTCAATGCTAACTATGCTACCTTGACACTCAAAATTAACTACTTTGGTGCCATTCTGGAATCAACTTCACCGCATCATGCTGTCAAACCTACACCTATATTGTACTTCAAGACTCATTATAATCATCATCCAAGACCTTGACCCACTAATCAAAGGGATAGGTTAAGGTCTGTAACACAACAAAGATTTAAAAAGAAATTTAATATTGAATGCATGAAACAATGAGTCTCTACAAAACACCACTTTGTTATAACCTAGCCAGTAAAAATAATTTTTCCACCTATATTATTTGAATTTTAAAAAACTAACATACACGGTTGCGATCAGTACGATATTTAGATCCTGATAGGATTAACTTAAATTTTTGGTGAATAGTAACTTACCATTATGAATAGTAACTTGCCCTTATGAATAGTAATATGACCAATGAAGTAGTAACCTCACCTAAGAAATTATAAATAAATTTGTTCCATTATTTCTGTTTTAAGTTTAGTTTTTCTTAAAAATATAACAGATTTGATAAATTGATTTTTTAGGTAAAAATTGTACATTTCAAAGATATTTAAATTATTATAGCAAACTAAGGTTTTATTAATGTTTATAATAATTAAATAGTCTTATCAAAAAACTCTTCTTTAATTACAAATGATAAAATAATTTTATTTTTTAAAAGTGTCAAAAAATTTACTATGCATTTTGCTATACATTTTATGTCCGCTATTATTTTTAATAAATAAATATTTTTATAGTTAAAAGTTAAAATTTTCATATTTATAGGATTATTATGATAAAATAAATTTTCTTTTTGAATTCATAACATTGATACGAGGTTATGCGGAATTTCTGAGAATTTTATAAAACACTTTAGTTTTTCAAGAATAGTAAAAATACAGTTTTGAGTTTTTGGTATGATTAATGACATCCAAATGATGTAATAATTAATATAAAATTCTGGTTGAATTTTTTATACTAAAATATGATATTAGGTTTCCCAAGTGTCCAATATCATGGTAAATCCCATGGTTTTGAAAATACCACTAATGAGGTGTCCTTTGAAATTAATAAAAAACTCCCTATCTTTTACCATAAATACCCACTCATTTCATTGTTTTATTTCATTAAAAATTCATCATCCTATAATATCTGGTATTTTAACCTCCCTAGGAGTCCTCCCAAGGTGTTCTCAAGCCCCCAAGGTCCCAACCACCATGTTTTAAGAGTTACTCTACAAGGTAAGGGAATCTACCACCCTTCTCTTTTTCAAGCACTCTTTTTATGTTATTTTTTTAATTTCCATAAGATTATGTTGGGATATTTCATTCCATACCCCTTTAATATCCATGTTATGTATGAATTATGAGATACCCCCTTTTCTCTCATCAAAATATTTTATGAATTTTAAGTGACATTGTTAGGCTGCCAAATTTTCGTAAGGGATTTCTCAACTTCGCTTTTTATTTTGAGTTCCTTTCTTTTATTTTTCTTTTCTCACCTCCTTTCACCAAAATGTTATGATAACTCTAGTACCATTCATGTAATGTAATATTTTTATGATAATGGATTAATTCATCATCATATCTTATTTCCCCTTCTTTTATACTAGAAATGAAAACACCATCTGAGATGTGTTAATTTATCACATGTAAGGATGATGTGTTTTCAATTTCTATTACCATATTCAATTAAATGAATCCATTTTTATGGTTGAACCAGACTATAATATATGTATTATAACTTATTTAAGGTTTTTTAATATATTTTTACAAATGATATTAATTTATAAATTAAAATGAGTTTGTTGTTGTAAAAATCGCTAAATAATCCAAACAATTATCATTAAAGCTTTATATAATGATTCAGATTCACTCATAATAACCAAATTAATTTTTTAACCATGTAATATTATGGATGTTAAAAAATAAAATACAACTTATATTATGGAAAACCATTCTCATCTTACATATTTATCTACAAATGTATATAAGAAAATCGGTCATGAATACTAAGGAAGAAAACGCTCTCAAACAATAAAATTGAACCTCTTCAAATGATCAAGGATACCATGAATGAACTTAATAAGGATAAAATAAATCAATTACATAAATAATAGGTTATTGATATATTAATTAATGAGTTTAATTTGGTTATCCAGGACACTAAGATCAAGTGAAGAACACCATCAGACTTAAGGTAAGGGTTTCCTAATCTTACTTCCATTTTTGTGAGACATTCCTTATTCACTACTGTTATTTGTGTATGGTGTATGTATACTGCCCATTTATATATCATATCATTAATATATTTAATTTAATGGTATTAAATGTATCATTTTTTTATTATTATTTTTGGGGCATATGATTCGATTGATTACAAAGTGGTAAGGTATTTCTACCCGAACCTCTATTTTATTTCAGGTTACTCTAATTATATACTTACCTCAATGAAATTATTATTTGTTTATATTTAATATTCATAAATTTTGTGTGAATATTATATATATGTAAAAAAAAATAATCCTTATTTATTTTATGTAGAGTTATATTTTTTAAAAGGATCTTCCAAATATTCTTCCTGATAAATAATCCTATTTCAAGGGAACTTCTAGAATTCTTACCTATGTTCAAGTGCACTATGTAATCTATTTTAAGCCATTATTTTTTTAAATGAAAAATTTTATCATGAAAACTCATATCGGTTCATTTATGTTTTTATGAAAGTAAAAATATCTTTCTATTTTAAAATCTCTTTAGTATTTTCCTAAAATCGCACTAAAATGTTTTATTTCTAAAGTTTCTTTAAAAATCTATTTACATGATTTCACTTCTGTGGGAAAACATTTATGCCTCAAATATAATTTCAATATTTTTCCCTATTTTTTTTCTGGGATATATATGTTTAAAAAGCTGATTTCATGACAAATACAAATGATTTCCTAAAAGAACTCTCCTTTCCAAAGTAAAGAAGAAATTTTATCATCAAACTTTAACTTTTATGAGATTTATGCCTTGTTCACCACTCATTACTTGAATGTTGTGTATGTACTTCTCTTTGGTATATCGTATAAAGATTCTACTTATTCTGATGATATTATAAGGGATTATTATTTGAATTTTTCAAGGTGGTATAGTACACTTTGGAATGTTTAAGGATTATTTCCTCAATAAATTTTCAATGGTATCATTTAAAAGTATCCTCATCTATGTCAAAAACCATGTTGAATATCGTACTTCATTGAGGTGTATATCTTATGATATCATATACAATATGTTGTTTAATTTTTTCTGATTATTTTGACTTTGGATGTGCTATGTTGATACCATTCACCACATTACTCAGAATGGTTAGTGTTTATGTTTAATGATTGGGGAATGTATTTAAATTTCATATGTTAGTTTCAATATAAATGTATATGCTAATTATGATCAAACCATTCTTATGAGGAATGAATATGACTTAGTATGTGATGGGTGGGGCCTGTGATATCCCCTCGATGCATCATTAGGTCTTATAAGACAAACTATTATCTTGACATGAGGCCTTGACAAAATGGTTATTTATGGTCTTGGATCAAGGCCTTAATGGTATGGTTATGATGTATGACATTATGAATTCCCTCATTATGAAACTTGTAGTTTAAATTTCATGTGGTTATTCGACTAAAAGAATAACCATGATTATTATTTATTATGAAATTATTTATTCAACTATTATTCCTGCCATAACGTGTTCAAGTTTATTTTTAAAGGAAAGTGTTTTTAGTAATTCATCATGCCTAATGTTTATGTTTATGATATATTACACTATATTTCTTACCCTTTACGAGCATTTGTGATCACCCCTTTCTTATGTTTCTTTTTCCTAGGACCTGAAGAGGTATATTATGAATGACTTATAGGGATAACCTAGTGGTTATGGATGTTTTCAAAGGCATTTCTATATTGTTTTTCATTTCAAGTTGTAATGCTGAACTTATGTATGCATCTGGTTTTCAATAACTACTAAACTATTCATTCATTCGGGATAATACTTTCTTGTAATCATGCAAATGTAATCAAATAATTCATCGGATTCGGGAAACTAGGGTCGGGTCTTTACAGTTGGTATCAATGGAATTTTAGTAGCAAACGTGGAAATTGGATTTAGAAAATTTAGAGAAAAAAAACCTAATATAGAATTTTAGTATAAACATACAACATCCTAGAATTTTGGTAAGTAATAGATTATGTGTATCTTCCTAGAAAATACATCCTTGTATGGATACTACAAGTCAACATGGTTCTGGAACATATATACTTCGGAGTAACAACTCCGACAAGGTGTTTCAGGCTTGACCTGGGGTTACCTGGGATACGAAAATGATCCTTACTATGAAACTGGTTTGACACTCAAAGGGGATATTATTATGAAATTCACATTTAATTTACCCACCATTATGTAGTATTTATGCCCCCAAAGTAACCAAAGTATATGGTTCTAGGATTTACAATGCATTAATTTATGTTATGTGCTACACCATGTTTAGAGTTATACTGAGTTCATAATTTTATACGCTAATATATTATATGTAATTGATTAGAAATGGAACCTATAAGAAGGAATGGGAACTTCACTAATTCACATGATACAAAGAGTAAGGATGATCATATTCTTAAGGTTATTAACCCATAATTTCAAAGGAAGATAGTCACCCAAATATCCTAATCATATAATGAAATATAATCATGTTCTAACAAGGTATGTAATGAATTCTATGAGTCCTATGGTTTTGAAGGGAAACAAAATAAGAAGAGTTTGGTAGATAAAAACATGAATAAAGGGAAGAAGGGAAAGAAGGGTTTTCCCAAATCTGATAACTGTGGAAAGAATAACCCTGGTAAATTCTTAAAGGGAATGAAATTTTTTTATAAGGGTACAGATAAAGGACACCAAGATCATGATTTCAAGGGTAAGAAAAAGGTTTCCAATGTAAAATGCTTCAACTGCAAGGATATGAGACACTATGTGAATCAATGTCCTAAGAATTAAAGAAATATACCCTAAATGATGTTACTGGATAATGATCAAGTTATGATACTAACATAGATAAAGTGTAATGATTAATATGCCTAGAAAATAATCATTTCATTTGAATATTTTATCATAAATTTACCGATTATAATAATTATGGAATATATGAGGATTGTATTGCAGTACTATTTCATTATGGATTTGATGTCATATGATGAATGGTACCAAGGAAACGTTACTTAGTAGCAAGTTATACTTTTGGAAAAAAATATGGTTGAGTTAAAGAAAACCCTTACTATGTTCCTGGTACTAAGATATCGATTTTAGAATAAAGAGATTATTTATTCGGATAACGTAAATTGGACAAAACTTATTATCTTGGATCTATATAATGAACTTTTGACAAAGTTATAGAGTCTAAAACATTTTGGGATTAATTAATATATCCAAATTTCTATGATAAGGAGGCATGAATTTATTCAATAAAGTTTTATGGTAATTAAATTTATTACCATTACTCAATAGAATACAAAGAGAATATAATCACATGTTTGTATGTGATGATTAAGAGCCACTTCATGTTTTTAATAAGTTTATTATTTAAATAAAGTGAGTTTATTTCTAAAGTGTTGGATCATGATATTTTGGAAAATTTAATCATTTATTAAATGGTTTAATTTTTTATTTGGCCAAGGTTTTAGATATCATTTTACCTTATGTTTCAAATTTTTCCTTGTAATGAAGTTGAAGTAGTAAAAGGAACAACTGAAGGACAAGATTTTGTTTATAGAAATATATCAAGTACTTATACTTCCGAATATTATTATAGAGTGAGAGAATTTTTCAAAATTAGGGAAAGTGTCCTGAAACTAAAAAAGATGCTACCCTAGAACCTTATTTTTTGATGAATAAAATGGTTCTTTATATCATCACAGTTTTACAGATTTTTGAATGTTAACATTATAATGTTCATGTTCTCTATCTCTCTCCATCAGATTATAATAGTTTGTTTATTCTTCTCTATATATATATTTAAACATTACACTATTGTTATCTTATTTGAATGCATAGTTTTGTGGTAACATTATAATTTCACTTTCCCTCTTATTAAGATTATGTTTTATTAGCCCTATTTATGATGGGGGTTTCCCACAAGGGAATTTTTATATATCAATCTTTAACTTTCAAAGTTCAATTTCAAATTTAAAGGATTAAATTTTTGTAATGAGGGGAGTATGTAACACCCCAATGATTTAAAAATAAATTTATTATTGAATTCCTGAAACACTGAGTCTCTAAAAAATTCCACTTTGTTATAACCAAGTCAGTAAACATAAATTTTCCACCTCTATGATTTGAATTTCAAAAAAACTGACCTACATGGTTGCAACCAGTAAGATATTTAGATTATGATAGGATAAAATTACATTTTTGGTGAATATTAACATACCCTTTTGAATAGTAACATGACCAATGGATTAGTAACCTCACCTAAGATAGTATAAATAAATTTTTTTTTCCATCAGTTCTATTTTGAGTTTAGTTTTTCTTAAAAACATAATGAATTTGATAAATTGATTTTTCAGGTAAAAATTTTACATTTTAGAGATATTTAAATTATTATATAAAACTAATGTTTTATTAATGTTTATAATAATGAAATTTTCTTATCAAAACACTCCTCTATAATTATAAATGATAAAATAATTTTATTTTTTTCAAGTCTTGAAAATTTTACTTTGTATTTTATGTTCACTATTATTTTTTAAAAAACAAAATTTTCATAGTTAAAAGTTAAAATTTACATATTTAGATAATTTATATGATAAAATAAATGTTATTTTGGAATTCATAATTTCGATATTAGGTTACGATGAATTTTTGAAAATTTTATAAAATATTTTTGTTTTTCATGAATAGAAAAAATATTGTTTTGAGTTTTCAGTATGATTAATGACATCATAATGATGTGATAATTAATATAAAATTCTGGTTGACTTGTGTACTTTAAAATATTATATGAGGTGTCTCAAGTGGCCAATACCATGGGAAAATACCATGGTAAAGCCCATGGTTTTTCAAATACCACTAATGAGGTGTCTTTTGAAATTAATAAAAAAACTCACTCTTTTACTATAAAATACCCACTCGTTCCTTTTTTTTCCTTCATTAAAAATTCATTGTCCTCAAATATCTGTTATTTTTACCTCCCTAGGAGTCCTCAGAATGTTTGCTCATGCCCCAAATGTCCCAACATTCAAGTTTTTGGAGTTACTCTACAAGGTAAGGAAATCTACCACCCTTCTCTTTTTTCAAGCACTTTTTTATGTTATTATTTTTTAATTTCAATTGGATTCTGTTGAGATATGTAATTATATATCTACCTTAATATCCATGATATTTATGAATTATGAGAGACCTAATTTTCTCTCATCAAAATATTTTAGGAATTTTAAGTAACGTCGTTAGGCTGCTGAATTTTCGTAAGGGATTTCTCAACTGCTCTTTTTTATTTCGAGTTTCTTTATTTTATTTTTATTTCCTCACTTCCTTTCATCCAAATGTTATTATAACTCTAGTACCTTATATTTACTGTAATTTTTTGATGATAATGGAATAATTCATCATCACATGTCCTTTCCACATATTTTATAGTAGAAATGAAAACACCATTTTAGATGTGTTAATTTATCACATTCAAGGATGACGAGTTTTCAATTTCTATTACCATCTTCAATTATGGTCATGAAACAATTTTGATGATTAAAACAGAATATAATATATGTATTATAACTTATTTAAGTTTATTTATTCTTTTCTTACACATGATATTAATTTATAAATTAAAATGAGTTCGTTGTGATCAAAAAACGCCAGTTAACCCAAACAAATACCATTAAAGTTTAATATAATGATTCATATTCACTACCAATAAACAAATTAATTTTATAAAAATGTAATCTTCTGGATGTTAAAAAATAAAATAAAACTTCTATTCTGGACAACCATTCTCATCTTACATGTTTATATTTACATGTATATAAGAAAACCGATCATGAATACTAAAGAAGAAAATTCCCCCAAAGAATAAATTAGAACGTCTTAAACCCATCAAGAAGGCCATGAATGAACTTAATAAGGATACATTAAATAAATTACATAAGTAATAGGTTCTATTAATATTAATTAATTAATTAATTTTTTTATCCAAGACACTAAGATCAAACGAAGAATACCATCGAACATAAGGTAAGGGTTTCCTCATCTCACTTCCATTTTTCTGAGACATTCCTTATTCACTACTATTACTTGTTTATGGTGTATGTATACTTACCATAGATGTATCATATCATGAATATATTTAATTTAATGGTATTAAATTTATCATTTGATGATTATTAGTTTCAGGGAATATGATCTGATTGATTACAAAGTGGTAAGGTATTTCAACCGGAACCTCCATTTTCTTTCACGTTACTCTTATTCTCTACTTACCTCAATTTAATTCTTATTAATTCTTATGTACTCCTCATAAATTATGTGTTAATGCTATATTTATGTGTACCAATCATAATCTAAATTTATTTTATGGGGAGTTATATGTTTTAAAAGGACCTTTCAAATATTCTTCCCTATAAACAACACCGTTTCAAGGGAACTTCTCAAATTCTTACCTATTTTCAAGTGCACTATGTAATCTATTTTCAGACATTTTTTTAAATAAAAAATTTTACCATGAAAAATTAAATTGGTTCATTTATGTTTTTATTAAATAAAACACTCCTTTCTATTTTAAAATCTCTTTAATATTTTCCTAAAACCTCACTAAAATGTTTTATTTCTAAAGGTTTTTAAAAATTCTTTTTACATGATTTCACTTTAGTGGGACAAAATTTATGCCTAAAATTCAATTTAAATGTTCTTACCTCTTATGTTCTAGGATATATAATTTTAAAAACCGGATTTCATGACAAATAGAAATGATTTTATAAAAGAACTCTTATTTCCAAAGTAAAAAAAGAAATTTTATCATCTCGCTTTAACTTTTATGAGATATATGCCTTGTTCACCCCTCATTCCTTGAATGTGGTGTATGTAATTATCTTTGGTATATCATATAAAGATTATCATTATTCTGATGATATTCTAGGGGATTATTATTTGAATTTTTCAAGATGGTATGGTACACTTTGGAATGTTTAAGGATTATTTCCTCAATAAATTTTCAATGGTATCATTTAAAAGTATCTTCATCTATGTAAATATTGTAATTAAATATTGTACTTAATTGAGGATTATATCTTATTATATCATTTATAATATGTTATTGAAGGGTTTCTGATTAGTTTGACTTTGGATGTGATATATTGATACCATTCACCACATTACTTGGAATGGTTAGTGTTTATGTTTAATGATTTGAGAAAGTATTTACATTTCATATGTTAGTTTCAATATGAATTTATATGTTGATTTTGTTCACCCCGTTCATACTAGTAATTAATTGGACTTATCAAGTGATGGGTGGGGCCCGCTATAACCCCTTGATGCATCGATAGGTCTCATGAGACAAACTACGATCTTAGCACAAGGGATTGACTAAATGGTTATTTAAGGTCTTGGAATGAGGAATTGATGGTATGGTTATGATGTACACAATTATGCATTCCCTCATTATAAAACTAGTATTTTAAAGTACATGTGGTTATTCAACTAGCAGAATACCCATGATTATGCTTTATTATGGAATTATTTATTTTTCCTCTTATTCCTGCCATAATGTGTTCAAGTTTATTTTTAAAAGAATGTGTTTTTAGTTATTCACCATGCCTAATGTTTATGTTTATGATATCTTCAACTATATTTATTAACCTTACTGAGCATTTTATATCACCCCTTTCTTATGTTTCTTTTTCCCAGGAAATGAAGAGGTATATTATGAATGACTTATAGGGATTTCCTAAGAGTTATGGATTTTGTCAAAGGAGTTTCTATATTATTTTTCCTTTCAAGTTGTAATGTTGAACTTATGTATATATCTAGTTTTCCAAAACTACTTAACTATTTATTACTTTAGGATACAACTTTCTTATAATTATTCAAATGTAATAAAATAAGGCACCGAATCTGGGAAACTAGGGTCAAGTCCTTACAAGGTCTTATATCCAAATATTGACCCACTACCTCATCAAACAAGGTAGGGTCTATTGACTTTGTCTTGCATCCTATCAAGACCCATCCCTCTAAATTAGGGTAGTTCATTATAATGAACCAAGACATATAACTCAAATAATGGTCTAGAATTATTGTACATTAGGACTTCATCTCACCCACAACAGTACATCCAGCACCATCTTACTCATGGAGGGGCCAGGCCTTAAGATCACCCTCCTCCACTGGGGTTTTCTCCTATTAAAAGAATATAAAAGAACACACATACAATATAAAATAGGGAACAAAACCTATAAAACAACTCACTAGCTCATCAGCATATTATTATTCACTCAGGACCTATCCTCCCACCTTAAATCACATCTTATCTCATTTTTCGGGGCATTCACTGGGTCCTCTAAAACTGCAATGGTCTCTAATCATTGATACCATATTGTACCCATCACCTATCTATGAAAATAATTCCCATAAGCTTCTTGGAACTAAACTTTTAGTACATGGTCCAACCTCATTAATCCTAGTCCCACCACCTAGGGACCATCCCAAGCTATCTCGCTCTAAACCCCCCCCCCACCAACTAGATGTTATGTCCTGAACAACTCCCCCATCCCACACCCGAGTCCTATCTCACATCATTATTGAAAAATATCATATACTTAAACTTAGGGAAAACCCTATCCATCACACCTTGACTCATCTCAAAGGACACATCTCACTCACAATGCTCATAAATTTCTCAAACCACCCTTAAGAGGGTTTTTTTACCAGGTGTAATATATACAACTGTCACACCCTTACCTCTTGTCCTAAGCCTCTCATTCCTACTTGACCAAACCTAAAGAACCCATCCTAGGCTACCCATATCACTATTTATACCTCAATAGCTACCCAATACCACTCGTCATCTCAATCGATACTCTCACCCCTTGGCAATGTAGTCATAAAGTGATTTCAAAACCACTAAAGTGCTAAAGAAAGCTTCTCACATCCTAATGAGGCTCAATGCCACACTCTACCTTTCTCTAAGATTATTTCAGTCCCTATCCACTCTACTAGAACCCATGAAACATGCATGTATTATACAACCATGCATAAATAAGAACATGAATTTGTATCAAAGGGACCACCTACCTCTAAAATGGTTTTACCGTCCTCTTTGAGCTCCGATCACCCTCATCCAAGCCCATCCATGCCCCATCCAACCTCTTATTTAAATCCAAGGTCCAATATCAATCCATAAAATAAAAATAATTAATAATAAAAATTTATAATTAATTATTAAATTTAATCAAAATGGGAATATTGACCAAAAAAATTACTAGGCTTCACTGAAACACTGAAACCTAAACCAACAACATCTATAAGGTCCATGACATACCCCTGATACCATCTTGAGTAAAATACCTAACCATATAAACTTGACCAATCAATAATTTCATATAATTTAATTAAAACCCTAAATAAATTAGGTTAATGAATTGCTTCAATAGAAATAGTGAATGAGGATGTGTGATCATCTTCTCGGGTCCTCCTTTTGCCAAGACACAAAAATAACCCATCATTCTCACATGATTCCACCATGATCTAGTGAAATAATCCTAGAAAACCTATCCAAACTCGACCAAATTAGAGGATAGAAAACATATACCAAAATAGAAGATAATTGAGGGAGAGATGCACCTTAAAAAACTTGTAAATCACACCAAGAACCATCCCTCTTGAAGGGGGATACAAGGGATGGAAGGGGGAGATATCCCAATGTCCCTCCCCACCCACACCTGGTTAGCCAAGAATAAAGTGGGGTTGAATCCAAAAGGATGGGTTTACCTCCCTCTAAAAAACTACTCAGGCATTGTTCATGGTGTGAACATGTGTGTCGCGATATAACACACCCCATGACATAACAATTTTATGGCATGACCAAGAGGGTCATGACATGAAGCATTCACATGTAGTAGAGGAGGCAATACCACCCTCATTTATAGATAAATGCCTCTTTCCTATGTGGTATGACACACTATAGTAAGTCATCATGACATGACCTATGGGTACTAGCAGGACCTGTAGTAGAAGTATTAGAGTTTCATATGGGTATTTAGGCTGCTTCAATGCCAATATGAGTACCTATAACCCAATTGGTCCTTGTTCCTCACTTATAAAAATATTTTTGAGATGTTCCAACACTAAAATTTATGATTTCTACCCGAATTCATGAAATGATTCTACTCTAGGATCAAAACATACACTCCTCGTAAAAATTAATAACCTCGAAATTAATGAGTCTTTACACATTTAAAAGAGGATTTAGAATTGATTTTAGTATTAGGGCCTTTCACTTTTCCATTACACTAATTTACCATAAGTATATAAGTCTTTTCATGCTTCATGTCCTTATCTACTCAAAGAATCAGAGTAAGGAGATTTGATAGAGAATTCTTAATGTTGTTCACATTAAAATTTATAATAGATTTGGAGAAGCTCTAAAGTAGTGAATTAAGTATGAGATTGATATTAAATTATTATTTTAGGCATAAACCCACAAATATCTAGACAATTAATATTTCTAATCATCTCATGTGAGGTCCATCCGACTCACCCTCTCCAAGTTTCCACTCATAGAGTGCCTTGGAGATCTCAAACTACTTTTGTTCATCTTTATCCTAATATAGATAAGAGAGATGATTAATCATGATATGTGCATCCATGTTCTATTAATACTTCTAGAGTTCATTAGTCATGTATGATAGAATAATAAATTACCCCAATAATGCATCATCCTATTGTTTTAAGTAGATAGAGAGCTCCTCTTCACTCAGCTCCTTAGCAAGTAGATTAGGAACTGGGGATCTTGACACGTAAAGCTTATGTTACTAGTATAGTATAGTGAAAAAACATCTGTACCACTCCTAGAATTTACTTATAGAGAGAAGACTATATTTTTATATTATAGATCGTAGGTTTATTGTTAAAATAAATATTTTATACAATAGTATATAAAATAAAATTATTTGTATTTTATTTTTTTTCCAAACTATGTGAGAAGAAAGTTTTTATTAAGTCTCACACTATTTTATCAAGTCCCAATATCCCTCCTTCAATTTTTTTTTATTAAAAATCCACTTTACAAAAATGTGGGAACCATATAGAGACATTTACTAATGTTCACCATCGTACACAACCGTCCAGAAATAAATTTTAAAAATTAAAAAAATTTAAATAGCACAAACATCATTACACCTCGAACTATCTCCATGAACCCTAATTCAAATTTCAAACAACACATCATCAATGCCTCAAAACACGAACCAACCATCCCATGTCACACAAACACCATCAGACACGTCTCTGCCAACCACCATAAACAACGACACTGGAGATGAAATCTCCGTCGAAAATCAATTCTTCATCATTAAAACCCTCTCGAAGCCACTTACACATACTCACTTCCCAAAGAACCATGGATACTACCGCTCAACTCCACCTTGGAGTGAAAGGTGAGAAACTGGATCCCGAGATAAGAAAAATGAAGTCTTTTTCATGGAAAATGGAAATAACCTTCTCAAAACATCAACTGTGCAGAATAGGTCACCGCACCACCATTGTCAACATCCAACAGACGTCATGAACAGGAGCCACTCGAGCTGCTCACCCTAACATGAAAAATGCATCATCCCAAACCAACAGATTCTGGTGACGTATGATACAACCATCGGAACCCTCAAAACCGTGGAAATGACCCTCCACTACAAATAGGGAAGACTCCATCCAAGAACCAGTGAGCCACCCAAGAAACTCTTCATCGCAGCCTAATCACTGACGACCAACACCAAGGTGAGCTACCAGCATCACCAACAAACATCATCACTATCGCCGAGAACCAACACGTTTCAGCCCAAAATCCAAACCAGATACCAGGAATCTATCGCTAATGCAGAGATACCTGAACCATACACATTCCATATCACTGAAAAAATCAAAACAGGTTAATTGCTCTCAGAAACAACCCAGCAAACCTTCACCAGTGGCTATGAGGAATAAACCAGATCAGATCCAATAAACTAGAACTTATCCATGATGTTGACGATGCCAACACTGAACTCTGTTATCGAGACAACAAATAAGTGAATTGAAGACTTCCGGTCTCCGAACCACAGAACCCAAAACCTATTAGTAACCTCCTCTCCAGATCCAACTTGGAGAGGCATAGAGGATTGATTAGTTAGAGTAGGGATCTAATAGCTAAGGGCTTCAACCGAGAACATCCTTTATCTTCGGGCCCCCAAACCACCCTGAAAGAATACATCATCAGCAAGGTTGATATAACGACCCATACTTTACATACATTGTTAATACTTCAAAATTGAAGCACCCTTATTACAGCATATGACAAATCTACAAAGGACCGTATAGGTATAGTGTCTTTAGAAACTGGGAAACATAAACAACTGGTTCATAAATTTTCTACAGTGTCTCCCATTTATTTCATCATATCTAGGGTCCCTTTTAGCTTATTCTACTTAATATCCATCTTCCTGACCTGGGGAAAAGAAAACATAAAAGGGTGAGCTCAAATGCTCAGCAAGGGTAAATAAAGGAAATAAAAATCATATCATATCTTTTTGAAAATCATAACCTGCAAAAGAGATCATAATATCTTAACATGGAATAAATCATAGAAGTGAAAATGAGATCCCCATAATTATAACATGAAACTTTAAACTTTGTGTCATGCACACATAATCATGGAACATCATTTCTTGTTAGTCATGACTCATTGCCAAGACTATCTTAGTGGACAGAGTCCCTTTCTGAACCGAGTCACCCTCGTTCCAGTCCTGTTTCACTGAACCGTTATAACCTACCATTCCAGCCATGTCTATCTCATGAGATATAAAATCTTTACCCAATGCATTGGAGGGAGATATAGGTCCCACCCATCTTATAATGAATCCTTTCTTATGTGTTCCACATAATCATAAATCATACATCATCTCATAACACATGTAACAAAAATGGGATTCTTGAAACATCATGACATCATAAAACAAATCATATAAGGTAAATGACTTCATAAAAATAATTCCCTCAAAACATAATCAAATCAATGTAATAATAGGGATAAAAACAGAACCCTATATTATCTTGGATGGAAAATAATTTTGATAAAACACTTAAACTCCATTCTTGAGGAAAATATCCTTTCTTCTTCAAAAACACATTTCTTTTCTTAACATGTCATACAATTATAAACTAAAATAAGTTGATTAAAAATAAACTTGAAAACTTGTAAAGGAAGCTTCTTGGAAAAAATGTTTTTAAAAATCCATTCATGCCATATAAGTTAAAAAAAACATTCTTCTCGTACTTTTGTCAGAAAAGTCAAAAAGTACCTCGTACGAAAAACGACAAAAGATTCCTTTCATATCCTTTACTAAAAATTTACCGAAGGGAAAAAGTGAATATAAACTATTGTATAAGGATATAAATATTACATATTGAGGAAACATTGATGTGGATGATAAAATACACCCCAGTAAATGCCAAAGTATAAACAATATCGGATAAAAATGAGATTGTGATATTTCCCTTACCTTAGGTCCGATTTTCTTTGTACGTGTCCGAAGATCCTGTATAATGGTTTAAATAATGTTATTGACTTATTCCAGAATCATACATATTGATATGATAACATATATGGTCATATTCTTAGCTTCTTGTTAGTAATATTTAATTGTTACTTGTTACTCGGGTCCTTATTGCCTTTTGTTCTTATGCGTGTTTTGCCGAATAAATTCTTATTCTTCTTTTAAGGTTATAGATACCTTATATCCAGAATGGTATTAGTGTAACATATATCATATTTATTCATTCAATTCATTTATATAATTACTATGTAATGATGATCATGTAGAACGAGTCGCATCACATCGTGGAGACGGTATTCCGTACGTACGCACGAGTAATGATATCGTTCCTATGATCTTGGAACTGTATTGGAGTATATATATTATTTCAGTATCAATATTACTTTATAATAATCATAAATAGTTACTCATTACACCATTATACCCATCCTTGTAAGGTGATGGTGGAAAATATATTACACCACGGCGTGGAGACGGTATTCCGTACGTACGCACGCGCGGTGATTTCATTTTTTCGTAGGATGGATATAAGGTGAATTAGGGTTGTTTCATATTTATAATAACATATCAGTATGTAAGTAATACTGATGTTATTACTTTATCATGAAACAACTAAAGAAGAAGAAGTTGAAGAAGAAAGAAATTGAAAAGATCGGTAATGGATATTACCTCTTCTTTGGAACGCCTCTTTGAATCCTCCACTTAGGGAACTAAGATTGGTATTTGAATAAGACCAGGACATCTAGGATTATTCTAGAGAAGTGTAGAGGAGAAAATGGCAGGGTTTGGCCGAGCTTGAGTGCTCAAATTGGTGTGAGGAGGAGGGGGAGGAGGTGCCCTTTTATAAGGGAGGAGAGGGGCACCTTAGGAATATCTCAAAATATTATTTTATATTAAAGTCAAAATCGGTTTATAATGGTTCCAAAGGGTCTTATTTCGAAGCTAAAGTGGGGATGGGTCAAAATACTATCAACCAATAGGATTTAGACAAGTTTAGGGTATTATTTTAACCTTATCAATTAGATTTAACTCTAAGTTAAATAATTTAACTTTTACCGTGTCTTTTTGTTTTCTTTCACTATATGGTTAATACACTTACTATAACATGACAAACGAACCCCAAATTGTTTATTATTAATATATATATCCTTATCTAAGTCATTTGGCCAAACCTTAGATTTTTAGGAATAAAATAACAATTAATAATATAATATTTGATTTAAAAACTATTTTGTGTCAATTTTGACACTATTTGATATATGATTTTTGTGAAAGTCATAACAGAATTATATGTTCGAACCAAGTTGATTAAATCAACACTAATATATCATAGTAACCTAGAAAATTAGTGGAATTCATAAAAAGTCTCAAATTACATTTATTTTGGTGTTTATAACATCTATTATGTCAATATTTCATTAATAAGATAATTAATGCATCATCATTGTGTCATAAATAAATTGAATTATTTAATGTCTAAAAATTACAAATAAAATAAAATTATGTAGGAAATATTTTTATCTTTCTAATTAATATTTATAGTCGAATTTATCTTTTGTATAACCCCATATTAAAAATGATTTACTTATTAAACTTTGATTTTAACTATTTTAACCCTTATTTAAATAAATTAATAATAAATGTCCTAATCTAACCCAAGTGGGCCTAAATGGTCATATGTTATTCCTAAGTTTGTTTTTGGTCGAATTAAACTTATCCAATAGAATTAGGACACGTGTTAGGGTAATAGTAATATCATATTTACCCTTAGTTACCCTATTTACTATTAACCGCGGTAAAAAAAATACAAAGTTACTATTCACAAAAAAATTATTTTTATCTCATTGAACCACATTTTACTTACTAATATCAACCGTGTCTGTCGGATTTTCGAAATTCCATTCACAGAAGCGGTAAAATTATGTTTTATGCAAAATTCAGTTTTTAACCTACCACTTAGTGGTTTCACTATTCATCAAAAATTGAAAGTTTTCAGAAAAATACCAAAATTTTACCCTAGGCTAATTTCGGTATTCCGAATCAAAAAATGAAGTCCATTTTGAAAAATAAAATTTATAAAATTTCAAAAAGTGGTTATTACTATTCATAACGGCTAGTTTTAATAATATTTTAATAGCATATCGTTGTTTAGTGAAACTCGGTATTGCGTACGACGCAAGCTATCGAGGAAGGTCGTGATTGCGTGTATAGTAAGCCAAGAAAGTTTGTAGTGAAATATTTCTTTGATGATATATAAAAACAAAATATTACTCATAAAAATCTCGGGTGTTACAGTTGAAATCCAGAAGTGCATATACCCAAGTAGTCCACGACCACTGCCAGACCAAAATCTCGCCAAAAAATTTGACCCTTCATCGTCGAAATGAAAAAACCGAGTTCACAACACCATCAGGAGAATGATCAATCCAAACAAAGCATCGAAGAGACAACGAAACTAGAGGAGAGAGTAAGGGAGAAAAAAGAGGTAAGGGGAAGGAGGAGGTGGGGGAAGGCACTGGAAATACTAACTCAAATTTCCTCAACAACTACCTATAAATTTATATTAAATATACCTTGAACATTAATATCAATACAAATTTGATGAAGTAAACCCATAATATTAGTTTAGACTCTTAGATAATTAAAATTTCCCCCGACTATAGCCTACACGACACATTAACTATGAGTTCATCATAACTTAGATAATGAAAGGTATTTGATTTAATATTTCCTCAAAGTGTTTTGATTACTTATACTTCAAATTATATATTTTATCCTTTACATGCGTCAATACACAAAGAAGCTTATGTGAGAGTTACTCGAGGGGTTGAATCAGTTTATGATACATTTTTTTCCAATTTTAACTCTTTTCCTTAAACTCTCACAACCCTAATAGATCTTGACCTCTTAATAATAAGGGTCTCCACTTTTGATCACTTTTTTGTGTTGATCTAATTTCTATTTTACTTGATCATACCTTATTAATTTACCTCACTTAATCATTTTATGTCATGCTGTATGTAAAGAAAACAAAATCACACAAGGCACAAAGGATTTTACTTGGTTCACCCACATTGGGATAATATAAGGAGAATGAAACAACAGCATTCCATGCCAAAGAACCCACTGACCATACTTATATAGTTGTGAGTTTATTTTCTTCATAAGGTCACTTCTCTTTATAACTATTTTGGGTTGGATCACTACCACCCAAGGATTACTGCATCACTTCCTCTCTCTCTCTCTGTGCACAACTTTAAGAAAGGGTAAATCCTTTAGCTCACCACTGCTTTCTCCTTATTTGAAAACTTATTTTGGGGAAGATATCTTACAATTTATATATATGTGTGTGTCTATCCTTAAATAGAAATCTAGAAGTTGAGATTAACTTTGAATATGTGTAGATGCTCCGTAAAACTCCACATGTGATGATACTTCACACTCTATTGGTAAATCCTCCTTCAAACATCACTTTCTTCCTTCCGGAATAAATATGTAATTCCTTATTCACCTTATTTTTACACATAAATCATATTCTCAAATTCAATCTCCCCTCTTAGGAATTGACTAATTCTTGGAATATTAAGTCCTCAAGATGTCACATGTTCCTTCTTCTCCTTTGATGCTCATTTTTTCAGGGATAGTCATCGGGAACTCCTTCTTCTACATATAGGTGTGTAAATGGAGTTCAATAAAGTTTATTTTCTCTCTTTCTATATTTAAAAAATATTCAACGATGCCTCTCAATAGTGTCTCTCTTTTTATTCTTGTTTGAATTACAAATGTTCGGTGAATATCCATCGCTTTCCCTCTTATCCCATTCATATAATTTATGTCAAAATTTTAAATATATTCTCAACTTTCTTATCATATCTCCACTCCTATAATCAAGATAATTTTTGGGACTAGGAAGTTTGGAGGTGTTTTTGAAGATGTTGTATGTTTTTATGGAAGATGTTCAGAGAATTTTGTCTTTTTTTGATCAAACATAAATCATCAATGTCTGTTAATCATTCCAAAAATTAGTGAATGAATAGAGAATTCCAAACTATGTTTTTTGGAACATGTCAATTAGATGGACCAATAAAAAATGAGTCCACTGAAAAAAGGTTATTAGACTGAGAGTTTTATAAGGGGATGCGATCATATGAAGTAGATGTTACAAATTTTATTAGACAAAAGTTTTAGTGAAGTACAAATCTGATGATACTTTTCTATTCGCAATGCTTCTAGCATCATGAGTTGTGAAATATCTTATGATCCAAGCATAAATAGAAAGGGGGAGAAATGTTCATACTGTGAATTTATGAGTAAGTTCACCACATAGATGATATTAGACATAGCATTTTCAGATAAAATTCAAAGTTTGATGTTTATAATGTTTTGGTAAGTTGAAGAAGATTGAAGGGAAGCTGATAAGTAATTTCATAAAATGAATTAAAAATCAGATGAAGTTAATTGGATGAAGTCCAAATGGATGGAGTGCATTAGATGAACCAGAGATTGGTCATAAGACTCCAAATCAATAGACATAAGTTTTTGGTTGAAAATACCAGAATTTTTTTTATGAATATATCCACATAGAGATTATCATATGAAAGTAAAAAAATAATGAGTTACAATGCAGTTCATTTAAAGAAGGATGTGTATGGGAAATAATTTCAAGAAGATCCTGGAAATTTTCTAGAGGAACAATCAGATAAAGTTTTAATGAATGAAATATTTTCTATAAAGTTTTATTAGAAGAATGTTTGGTATAGTGTTGTATTGGTTCAAGGTTATTTATTAATTTTTCATAAATATATAAAATGAAATGATAAAAATATGATATTTCAATGTTCCAAATATCTATGAAGGAAGATCTATGATTCTCACTAAGTATAAATAATTTCTGTTGAATAATGTGGATGTTTGATTTTGTGAGAAGCTTCAAAAATTTTCTCTAATCCTTGAGAAGTGTCTAAGTGAATTTTTTTGAGTGCGATTTTTCTAATTTGAGTTATTATTGAGTGTGAAATTTAAATTTGAATCCTAACATTTCTCATACTAATGCATCTATAAAAAGTGTTCAAGTACAGTATGGAGAAGTGTAATGTTCACTCGTACAAAATCCTAATGTATTTTAGAAATAGTTTCAAATAGAGATACCAAATGAAATATGAAATCCAAAGCTGATCAGTGAAGTTTCCAACCAAGGAATATATTTGTTGAAGAATAAGTTTCAATCAAAAAGAGGTGTTTTGATTAGAGGCAATATGCAGGTATCAGCAGACAAATTTGATATCAAGTGGAATTGGATAGACATTGTGTTGAGGAAAATATACAAAAGGTTACTTGTATAGGTGAATGGACAAACATAATGTTAGAATGTTTTATCAATTATTAAAAGGCACCAAAAAAAATTTACCATATGGATGACCAGACAGAGTAATCATATGAATAGTGAATGAATATAATTTTTATACAGAACACTAAAAAAATAGTACAATTAGAGGGGTTATTTTTTTTTGATTTAGATGGGGTTTTAACCCCAATAAATAATTTACCAATGGTTAGGTAAAACCATTGCTAAAGTGGAATACACTCATATTAGAGACAGTTTTACATCTACATGGGTAAGCTTAAATGGATTTAGAGATCGTTAATTTAGAGGGAGTCTTAACACCATCAAAATTTTAGAAATAAAAAATATTTAAAAGCATCATTGGATTTATGGATAGGGTGTCAAAAAATTAATGGAGTTTGAGGCAGTTATACAACCACCTATGAATACCCCATTATTTGGGATGGTTCACAACCACCTCAAATTGTTCATCATTTTTAATGAGTTTGTGGTGGTTATACAACCGCCTGTAAATACCCTAAATTTGGGGTAGTTTACAACTACTCCAAATTTATCATCATTTAGAAGGGGATGGAATTGTCCACTCCTCCCCACAACCTGCCACGTGAAGGCACCTAGGCTATCCATCTCAACTAGGGTACTTGTGTGGGAGTCACCTCAACCACACGTAGGACCCAACATGGCTGGCTAACATATAGAGGCATGGGATCATGCACATGTGCAAGGGGAAGAGGAGTATAGATGTGTCGTGGGTTTGAAATACAACAGACAATAGTGCCAACGAAGGATGAGAGTGGACCCCTTTACCCACTTTTGGTGGTAAATGGGTCCACTTTATCTTATTAAGAACAACCAATACCTCCATCCAATCTGATGTGGGATGAGCATGAGTTAATGTTCCATTCTCGTGTTTAAAAAACCTGTTTTTACCGTGACATGATTTGACCCAACCACTCTCTCAAAAGGTTATACCTTTTCCACTTCAACATATTATATTTTGTTTATTATTATAAACATGTTGATATTTTACAACCTTATATATAGATTTATGTATTCATATAAGTATTATGTATACATTTATATTATATACATTTATGTAATATATTGAATAAATTATATTAATGTATACAAAAATATAAATATGGTACTTATTTATACAAATATAGAATATAATATACATTAATGTATTCATATTTATATTATGTATATATTTACATTATCTACATTTTTATTATATATTATTACAATATATATATATATATATATATATATTATTGAAATCCCCATAGGGTGTCGTTAATTCCCTATGGTACTATCCAAAAACAAATTTATAAAACCCAAACTATACTACTCGATTAATTGAAACATAGTTTTAGCTAAGTTTGGGGTCTAACCCACAAATATGGAGAATTTAGATTAATTTGAATTTCAAAAGATTTAATTTTATTAATTTTGAGAAAAATGTGAGAATTGATTGGTTTGATTGATTCTAGAAAGCGAGAGATGAAAACAAAGTGAAACAGATTGATTAGGTTGTAAGAAGATATTAAAAGTGTGCTTGGGTAATATAATTTCCAAGTGTGAGTATAATTAGATTTTAGAAAATAGAATTATTGATACATGATTGGTGTCAAAGTCCAGATTTTTTAGATCCAATGGTCATGGTATCCCCTTCTAATTATGGAAATAGCCTATTTCCATTGGTATGATAATATATGATTTTTCCGAATCAAGTTTTCCTCGATACCATATTTAATCATGATTTCCCCTAAAGTTGACAGTGGTCATGCCACCTTTTAGGGTCATCAATTGACCAATTTTAAAGTTCCTTTTTGATTATAATGTCAATGGTCACGATAAAATAAAAATAAAGTGATTAGAGTTTAAAAATAGAAATTACGCAAACCAAATACTTGAATAATTTAAAATAAACAAATCCAATGCACCTTACCCCTTCGGTTACATAACCCTAGCACAATATGGGTTTACCCCCTCATCTTAGTGATGAGATAATAAGAGAGAGATAGAAAATAAAACATAATGAAAATAAAGAAAGAACTCAAATAGGGAATTCCAGCTTCGCTCCAAGCCTTTGCCTCTAGTCAGAATTGGAATGCCCAAAGCACTAGATGATGCCTCTATTTATAGGCTTCAATTGGGTTTTTCCCAACCTCCATCATGACATGTATTGTGGGTACATGTCATGTAATGGTGATCCACTTTTTTTGAATTTGTGTGATGCGTGCATGGATCTCTGTAGATATTTTCATAATTTTACCACTTACATGACATGTACATGGTTTGCACATCGTGCACTTATTATCCATGTTGCCTCCACGTCCACAAGAATTTTGTGAAAATATTGTCCATAAATTTTAATTTTGACTATTTTCACATCGTGTACTGAGGGTACATGACATGTACTTTTCATTCACAACTTGTATTCTCATCATTAATTCGTTTGGTAGTGGCTTTCCTCCCTGATGAAGACACGATGTGTACTTGTGGTACATGATGTGTAAGATTGTTTTTTCAAAGTTTCTAGTTTTTTTTACTAAAAAATCAGGTGTTGCATTACTTTTCTTCGCTCATAGTGTGAAGGGTACTTTTTCTCATATTTACACCCATTTTTCATTCCTTTTCTAAATATTCATCATTTTTTACAATAAAAAAAAAAAACTCAATTAATTTCAAAATTGTCAAGGTTATTCATTGAAATCAACAAATCAATATACTAAAACACTCTAAAATTTTTGCATGAATTATAATTATCAATTATACAAATAAATATATACATACATATATATATATATATTATATAAACATATTATTCATATATATATTGTAAAAATATTTATTATAAAAATATATACATGTATATATATATCCTAGAAATACAAATACATATTATATTTTATAAATACATTATACCAATATAATTATAAATATAAATATATTATATTTTGTTATGAAAAAAAATTGAAATGATTAAAAGTATAATAGAGAAGAAAGATGAGAAGAAAGGGAGAACAAAAATATTATTAGCACTTCCAATATTTCCCTTCAATAGGTCCTGTTCCTCTATGGGGGGGGGGAAGTGCATTAACTTTTATAGATAGTGCACCGGGGTAGGTGAAGGGGGATTTGTGGGGGTGGGTAGCCCACCCTCGTTGAAGACTGCAGCTACTATCAGTGGATGGCTATCACCCCCCTTGGGATGCACACCCCTACCAACGTCATACATGTTTTGATACCGCCTCATTAAAAAACATTTCCAGAAAAACCCAGTGAAATAAAAACTAGAATAAGGAAAAGAGTATAGTCACATAGACTCCTCTTGAAAGTAACATTACATTACAAAATTTTCAATGTACACATTCCTATATTATGTAAAATGTTTATAAAGAAAATAGTAGGTAGTTCATTTGTAAATAAATCTTCAATGTTTTCACTGGATAAAATTTTTTGCATGTTGATATCTCCATTCTTCATTAACTCTTGTATGAAGGAGAAAAACCTTGATGATATGTGTTTTGTCTGATAATTCATGAAGAAGCCATTCTTTAATTGTGTGATGAAAATAATATTATATTCTAATAATTTTTTTGGGCTACAATCCATAGGTAGTCCACTTTCTGCATGAATGGTTTAGTCATAAACCACAACACAACAAATTTTCAACATTCTTCATGTAATTGAATCACTTCTTCATGATTTAAAGATGTTGTAATGAGTGTTTTCTTTTATGATCTCCATGATATGGCAGTACCTCCAATTGGGAGCACATAACCAATTTGTGATCATGCATTATTCGGATCAGATAAATAACATACATATATAAAACTGACCATCCTCATTTATAATTTGTTAGAATATAATAAACCCAAATAAATAGTTCCACAAAGATAACAAAAAATATATTTAATTCCATTACAATGTCTTCATGTAATAGATGAACTAAATATTTTGAATAAATTAGTAGAAAAATATATATAAGGATGAGTAAAATTAATAAGAAACATTAGTGTTCTGATAGCACTAAGGTATGGTACTTGTGGACCAACCAACTCCTCATTTTCTTCACAAATTAGAAATCATTTTTTCTCTATATTTAAAGATCGAAAAATCATTGGATTACTTAAAGGATTTGGTTTATTCATATTAAAGTGTTTTAATACCTTTTCAGTTTAATTTTACTGATGAAAAAATATACCACTTGGAATATGCTCAATTTTTAAAACAATAAAATACTTGGTTTCTCCCAGGTCTTTCATTTCAAATTCATCCTTTATGTTTTTCACTACTTCATTAATCTCTTATGGAGTTCCGATGTTATTTAAATCATCAATATTAACAACAATGATTGCATATACAAGTTTATGTTTTCTTAATAAAAACAGATGGGCATATGGGGTTATTTACATACCCTTTATTTAAAAAATATTCTTTCAATCGATTATACCACATATTCCTAGATTTTTTTAATCCATACAAGGATTTCTAAAATTTAATTGAATATAGGACTTTGGGTTTTGATTTCAATACTTCGGGTATTTTAAATATTCATGGGATTCTCGTATATATACTACTATAAACTGACCCATATAAATACATTGTAATAATTTCTATAATATACATAGTATCCTTATAATCTAATATAAGTCTTATTAAATATAAAAAATTAATAGCTTCCACAATAGGAGAATATGCCACCTCAAAACCAATTCTGTGTCTCTGTGAAAAACATTGTGAGATGAGATGAGGTTTTTATCATACAATCTCATTTTTCTCATTACGATTACACACAAAAAACCATTTATATCCAACAGGATCCATAAATTATGGTGTGAGCATGATATTTCAAAAAACCCTACAACTATTATGCGAATTTAATTCAACTTGCACTGCGTCTTTCCATTTAATCCAATTGGGTTGTTTTTTACATTCCATTAAAGACCTTGGTTTAGGGTATTGATTTTATATATCATGTGACATAGAATTTGAAAATAATTCATCATTATTTTCCACATTACATTGATTCCATATATCACCTTTAGTGGAATAATTAAGAGATATTTCATTTGTTTTTCAAAACTTTAGGTTTTTCTATATCATGTGAATTCCCTTTATGATTCTCATCATGTCTTTCTTTAAGAACACTCAAATTTCATGTTTCTTCTGGAAAACATGCCTCCCTAAGGGGGTTTTCAATTATACTAATTCCTTTTCATTTTCTAGGATTTCAATCACAAGATTCAATTGGTCTTCTACACTTTAGAGATGTTTTAGAGATTCATGTAACATCATTATGTAATTGTATATTTATGACATCAATTGTAAACGATGTATTTATAACTGGTACATGTTATTTATTGACATCTTTTGAATCTGTAAATGCATTAGGAAATTGATTTACTAGTTCTTGAAAATGTAAAATCATTTTCACATCTATATCACACTGCTGGGTGAGAGGATTGAAAAAAGATAAAATTTTCACATTCCAAAAAATCTTCTCCATTTTTTTATTTTCTCCCCCTAATAATGTGAATACTTCTTCATTAAAGTGAAAATAAACAAAACATGATGTAAATATATCACCAGTTTTTGGTTCAAGATATCTGATGATATATGATGATTCATATCCTATATATATTCCCAACCACCTTTGAGGTCCCATCTTTGTACGTTATGGGGGAGAAATTGGTACATATACTTCACAACCAAACATTCTTAAGTGGGAGATGTCAGGATATTTCAAAAAATATAGATGGAGTGGAGAGTGATTATGATATGTACTTAGTCTCATAAGAATTGAGGTCGAGACATGTAATATTTCATGAACCAATATGAAGCTCAATGGCCTTGTTCTCATTATTAATGGTCTAGAAATAAGTTAGAGGTGTTTTATCAGTGATTCAGCTAAATCATTTTGTGTATTCACATGGGCAACTAGATGATTCATAGTAATCCCCAATGTCATACAGTAACCATTGGAAGATTGAGTGGTAAATTCTTCTGTATTATAAAGACTTACTTTCTTGATGACATAATCAGGGAATTGTAATCTCAATTTAATTATTTGAGAAGAAAACGTGAAAAAACTACATTTCATGTTGAGATCAAACATACATGTGACTATATGCGAGATGCATCAATTAATACCATAACATATTTAAATATTACACATGATGGATGAATTGATCCACATATATCCCCTTGAATTAATTCAATAAATGATGGCAGTTTGACCTTAATTTTATCTAGAGATGGTCTCACAATCATCTTTCCAAGAGAACAAGCCTCACATGGAATTTTTATTAGTGGAGAGATCTTTTTGACCTTTATTGAATGTCCATGAGAACATTCAATTATTTTTTTGCATCATTACTAAAGCAGGATGACCTAATTAGTGATGCCAAAAATTTACCATTTATGGTCCATTCTTTACTACCATATGTTTTTTGATTTCACTTATATATTTATAATGTAATCTAGATGATAATTTTGATAGTTTTTATAATACATGACTCTTAAGAGATTTATTAATGGTAATGCACATGTAATTTTCATTTCTCTTGGATATAGTTTGAGTATCATTCCCAAGATGGTATATATCATTGAAAGTTAATAAGTTTATTTTGGATTCTGGGGGAAAATGCATCTCCTATAAAGAATTATGTCCCATTAGTTAACAAAAAACTTATTGTGTTAGTTCCTTCTATCAGATATTGAGAACCTGATACAATATTCACAATTGGTCCTGTGTCTTTAAGATTAGAAAAGTATTTTTTTTTATTCTTAAGAATTGTGTGTGTTGTACCACTATTCAGTATGAAAATATCTATCCATTTTATGCAATCCATTTCAATGCTTCAACGTAAACACAATAATATTATAAGAAAAACCTTGTGAAATTAAAATAATACAACATCTAAAATATGAAGCACATATAATGAAACAACATAACATATATCATAACTACTATAATTTTTATGAATTATTTCTAACTATCATCTCATTAAATTCACATGTAAAATCACCCACTTCAAGGTAAGTGAAATCATCATTTGATAGATCTTTATTCTCAGAAATATTCAACTCATTTTCTTTTCCTTTATAGGATGTCCCAACAATGTGTGGTTAATTATTATTTACTTTAATATATGCTTTATACAGCTTATAAATATGCTCTGGAGTTCGACAAAATCAATACCAATGTCCCTTAGAACCACACCTATGGCATGAATCTTCAGGATTCCTCGAAGTTCTAGAGCTATTATTTATTTGATTTTGATATTCATTTCAATCATGCCCATGAATAAGACCACATCCTCAACCACGCCTAATTCCAAAACCACTTACACTATGAGAATCACCTCCCCAAATTCTTCCACCATTATTTTAATAAAATATTGCATTTTCTTCAAGAAAATTCTACCACTGAACCAGTAGGACGAGCCTAATGAATTTTAATAAAAAATGCATTGTTCATATCTGATAAAAGTAATGATGATATGAGATAATAATATTTGATATATCCTCACAAGAGATATTGCTTCTATAGAGCGATGTGAGATGCATGAAATGTTGTATATGTCTTTTCAAGTATATCATCATCCGTAATCCCAATAGCACAATACTTTAGTTGTGATACAATTCTATACATGAAAGAATTGTAATCACTAGCCCTCTTATAGTACAAATAATTTCATTCATTATAGGTCATTAGAATAACAACCTTCTTTTGATGATCATACCTCTCTTTCAAACTCTTCTTGAGCTTACATGGATCTCTTTTTACGAGGAATTCTCATTTAAAACCCATATTGAGATATCTTATGAGGAAGCTCATTGCTTTTTCTTTATTTTGGAGGGTTTGTGAATTATTTTATTTAATTGTTTCTGTGAGATCCATCAATTTTAGATGAATTCTGACATCCATTGGCCATGGAATGTAATTAATTATGGTAATATCAAGAGCGGTGAATTTTAGTTTCATGAGATTTAACATGATGATAACTAGAAGAGTGGAAAAACTTATTATTACTCAAAATAAGAACACAAAAATAATTTACATTTGGGTTAAAGAAAATAAAACAGCATCAAAAACATTAAAATCAGTATACTATTTTTATTTAATTATATATATATAACCCACCTTCATCGGTTAATAAATTTTTCACATGGGGGTTTGAAATAAATAAATCAATATATCACATTAATCAGTTACAATTTTCTTGCATGTACTGTTTTATTAATTAGATCATCCTATTAGGTGGTGAAAAATAAATAAATTTAAACTGTCCAAATAGGTGGCATCCCAACCTTTATGGCTGTAATTAAATAAACCACATAACCCATCTGATTTGGTGGTAAATAAATATTATTCTGTAAATAATTAGAACCATCCAACCAAATTGTGAGAATAAAAATAAAAATATACCATTCTCCCTTTTTTGAGTGTTCAGGCTAATAACGTGTTATGAAAACAAAAATTGAATGGAGTGAAAGTAGAATAGTGGAGAAAGATGAGCATAAAGGGAAATATTATTAACACTTCTGAAATTTACCTTTAATCAGTCATATACCATCTGGGGGGACTACACTGTATTTTATAGGCAGTACACCGAGGCAGGTGAAGGGGGATTGGTGGGGGTGGGAAGCCCACCCCTGTTGAAGACTGCAGCCTCCATCAGTGACTGCCTAACATATTTATATTTATATTTATTTATTACATTTATATGTATACAAATTTATATTATATATTATATTTTATACAAATATATTATATATTCATATATATATATACACACACATACAAATATATATTATATTATATAAAAATATAAAATAAAAATATATATTATACAAATACAAATACATATTATATTATATTATACCATTTTTAAGAAATATATATATTTATATGTATAAAAAAAATACAATTATATATATAATATAATCTAATATAATCTTTTTATATAGATACAATTTTATGTATATTTATCTATAAATATATTTTACATATATAAATATATTTATACTTATATATATTATTATACTATCTATACAAATATGCATTTAATATATTAATTTAAATACTAATCTGTATATTAATATAAATTTATTTATTTATTTATATATATATAATGTATTTAGAAATTTATTTGTATGTATATATATAATGTATTTAAAAATATTTATTTTTATATATATGTATGTAAATAATATATTACATATTTATGTATAAAATTAAATTAATTTATATTATATATTATGTATAAAAATATAAATAATATACAGACAATCAAATATGTTATTTATATAATACTTTCATATTTATTTATATGCATGTGTGCGTATGTATATGTATAATCTATTATTATTATTGTATAAATTATAAAAACTATAAAGGTTCTTATGTGATGTATTTTTTAAATAAATTATTTAATGTATATATTTATATAATATATTTATTCTTTTATATTATAATTAATATTATATGAAATATAATTTTATACAAATAAATATGTATTAATGTACACATTATACAATTATATTTATGCATACATATAAATATGATTAAATAAAATCAAATAAATTATTTATATAAATATATTTATATAATATTTTCATATTATTTATTTAAATACATGTATATATTGTGTCATATATATATATATATTATATGTACATTGTTTTTTTAAGAAAATAGTGGGGGTTCACAACCCCCTATAATATCTTAAATTAGTTAGGGTTTAAAATCCCCTATAATTTAAGAGATTATAGGGGGTTCTAAACCCCCACTACTTTCTTAAAAAAATTACATAATATATATAGTGCCACTAATTATTAAATTATCGGCAATTTTGGCATAAGTGACTCTAAAATCAAACCGAATATTAAATAAAATAATGATAAAAAAATTATTGGGGGTTGTGAACCCCCTATAAATTATATTATTAGTGGGGGTTGTGCAAAACCCCCTCTAATTTATATAGAAAATGAATTTGTATATGGTTGTGACCCCCCCTTTAAATAACCAATGTTAATCTGCTATTTTATTTGTAGTGGAAGTCCAAAGAAGAAGTTCTTGCCTGTTGCTGGAAAAGAAAGTGAAGAAGTATTTGAAAGAAGTGCAACTGTGAGAAAGTACAAACAACATAGTTGTCTTTAACCCTCCCTCCAAAGGTACCCCTCTTAGGTCAGCAATGAAGGGAGGGATATAATGACCCCCAAGTCCTGTATCCAGTAGGCCCCAGGTTGCCGACTACCACCGAGGATACAAAAAATCTTAATATGAAAGGAATTACCCTCTATAACATATGTAAGATCGATAGATATGATATCAATGATCAATCAACTCCATGAAATAATAAAAAATGAATCAAATCCACCCAACAATATATGCATATAAAATATATACAGGTATAAGTCTCCAAAGTAAATATCTAAAGTAAAGCTAAAGAAGCGACACATCAAAAATCTAAGGGTCCAGGCTAGTAATGTCCATAATGGTCTATATAGTCCCCATGGAACCAAAAAATCAGTTTATAAATATAGGGGGAGCATACAAGTATACTCAGTAGGAAAACCAAAGTCTCTCATGCATATGTGAAAAGAATATACTAATGCACCTGTGAGAAAACAACAAAACCAAGAAACAAATAAACATGTCAATTAAACAATCTCATAATCACCAAGACTTTATCACCAAATAACACATCCCAGTATAATAGCATAATATAAAAAATATCAATAAGGGGTACCCCACATTGATTTCCCACTGATCTAATTCTCTCATACCCCAAAATCATACATCATGGCACTCCCATCTATTTTCTATAACATATGACATACCACCATCTCACAGCATGGTCACATCACATCTCGCCCACAAACACTTGAGTCATTACATCACATCTCCACCCCACAACAAGGTCTCATCACATCTCACCTATAGATACCTGAGCTATGCATCACATCACCACCACATATCCAAAGTAGCAAGGTATCATGAACATGAAGGAAATAAACCTCTTACCCACCTCTTACCATGCATGAACCACACTATATGTCATCATAATACATCTCTCTTGAAGAGACCTGGGCTAACACATCACATCACCACCCCACATCATGGTTACATCACAGCATGCATGTAGACACCTTGTCCATCACATCACAACTATATATCGATAGTGCAGCTCTGACTTCTGGACATCACAACTCATGCATGTCAACATCACCTAGAAAAGTGAGTTGGGAAAAGTGGGTAACTATACATCCATCCTCATCATCAAAATTTTGGAAAAACAAACCCCCATAAAAATATATAGGTGTCGGAATAAGGTGATCGACAAGGGTGGGGTGCGTATAGAAATCACAAGGAAATATAATTTATATATATATATCATATCACACAAGCCCAACATATGGGTATGCCACATAAGATCCATCCCAAATCATAATGTTTCCCTTAAGGCATCACAACATTTTCCACTTTCACTACTATCATTAAATTCATATCACAACCCCAAAAAAACATAAGCCACATTTTACAGTTAAAATTTTACATTTCATCTTCTTTCTCAACATAGTATATCTTATATATTTCAAAATAGAAAAAATTTCCATTTTAAAAAACCAATTAATTTAATTATTTCTAGCCCATTACTTCACATTGAACATTTAAAATTTTTAAACCACACAACCCCTTTAATTAATTCATTAAAATTTTCTATCCCATTAGCTATATAATTTCGATACTACCTGGGTATCTAGCACAATGCAATACCACTCAAGAAAACTGATCCTCCAAACTGCCCATTCCAATAAGCCCACACATTACCACCATTTCACATCCATGACCACTTTCTATATCATAATAATTCTATAAATTACAAATCCACTTCTCATCACATTCCCATCACAATCACCCCCACATCACAAATACACATTACCACCCTAAAACAGATCCATACTATAGCGATCCTGCTTTATCTTACATTATTATTACATCATTTTAATGATAAAAAACATGAAAGCATTAAACAACTAGGATATAAAGGTTTAGTTTATTGGGAAAACTATGACCATACATAAAATTTATAAAATAAAACATAAAAATTTATTTAATTCCTTTTTCTCTAGATTCTTATTGGCCTTCAGATTTTCCTTAGTACAAGAAATCACCTGAGGATATACATCAAAAGGGGTGAGCTAAAAGCTGAGTAATAGGATAAATAAAGACATGAATCAATATATCATGGGGAGAGAATAATCATTATCATCATAACATATTAATAGGATCATTAAAATAAGAGGAATCTTTAAGAAAAGGCTTGGAATGTGGAAACGCATAAAAATGAAACACCATGTCTTAGTGGTCAACTATCACACATAGTTGTGAACAAATATAACATTATGTCCATGCATATTTCACTTTTTTTCAGGAGATAAATCACATTAACCAATGTATTGGATTGTTATATAATTTTGTTTGCACCCGTTATATCCTAACATTTACATTGTGCTATATAATTCCAGTCACACCCATCACATCATAACATTTACATTATCATGAATGCCACATAGAACATATATCAACCTATGACATAATATAACCCATGGAATGGAATGAGTTTCATTTAAAAACTCATACATTCATAAACTTTGGGTTCCCAAATTAATGTGGGAATAACATACTTTATATAAGAATCATCAACCTTGAGTGAATAAGAAACAATCTCGAGAGTAAAAGGTGTGTTGTTTTTTTGAAAGAAGAGTTCTTTTATAAAACATTATGTTTGTCATAAAATCATTTAGAAAACATTCATATCATATAAAAGATAATATAATGATTAATAAATTATATTTAAGGAAAATAAATACTAGAAATGGGTTAAAATAGGGCAAACCCAAAGAAAGAGAGTCAGGTTCACGAATTCCCCTGACCATGTATCTGAATGCTTTCTTCAATTAAATATCCTATATAGTCACACTAGATTACATAATTAAAAAATATAGAAACTTTTATAAATGAATTATATTAATTATTGTTTTATTAAGGTCATTAATTTACTTTTATATGAGTTATAGAGTTTAATTTCATTGTTTGGGAGAATTTGTTTTCATGTTTTTCATGATTAGTTTGCTTGTATACAAGAATACAAGATTGTGTAAAATGGGGATAAATATACAAAATTGTTATTTAATATTATTAATGATGTTAAATAATTTTAAAGGATCTTATAATGAAATTTTTTAAATGTAATGAGTATGAATCATTAGATAAAAGTTAATGATGATCATTTAAGGTTAATTTTGGAAGTTTTTCGATCCCAACAAACTTGTTTTGTTTTATCATTTATTATTTTGTATATAAGTTAGTTTCAGACATAAATAGGGTGGTAACATAAATTGTACAATACTTTTCACCCATTATATTGGTTTTATTAACATATTGGAAGGATTTAATGTAAAATGAAATTGCATTACCCACGATGTCGGTAAATTGACACATCATGGGTGATGATTTCATTTTAAAAAATAAAAGAGAGAGGGGGGGAGATTTTAATGATGAATCTTCCATTAAAATGATATAATTAAAGTTTATTTATGTTAATATATATATAATTCTATTAGGATGAGGGGAAGTGAGTAGAGAATAAGAAAATAAATCAAAATAAAAAGAAATTAAGAGAAAAAGGAAGAAGATTTTACCTCTTAAATCTCTCCTCCTTGAGAAACTCCTTAGGGAAGAGGTTTTGGTGTTTTGATGAGACCAAGAGCTCCTGAATTTGAGGAATGTTCTAGGGAAGAGTATTCGGTAGAATGTGGGAAAGGATAAAATATTTAGAGGAGTGAGTAGAAGAGGGGGTGAGAGGTGGTATTCATAGTGGAGGAGAGGGGTGTTTTCTCATTATTATATTCATTAGTTTATTTTTTTGGATCAAGACTATGAATATTTTGAGCATTATCATAAAAAAAATTAAATAATTAATTATAGTTCAAGATTTTGGTGCTTACATTTTTCATGATGTTAGGAATAATTTATTTAACTTATAATGTATATATACTGCAAATTATCGTATTTCACTATTCCAAAAAAATTCAAATATTTTAGAAAAATACTTTAAATTTACCCTAACCATTTTTTATGTTTATAATTAATAAATGAAATCTATTTTTTGAAAATAATTTTCCAAATATGTGTAATTTAATTTTTTAAAATCATAATTTACTTGGAAAATACAGATTTTAAAATTATAATTGATTTTAAAACACTTTTAAAAATTACTTAAGGTATCATAAAATTATCTTATAATCGTAATAAATAAAAATATTAATTTATGACCACACTTTTATGAAAATAAATTTTCTTATAAATTATTAATTAATCATAAAATTTTAAATAAATATTTATGACTTACAAAAATTCCAACACTTAACTAATAATTTTTAAAATATTTACTTACTTATACTATGATAATATTATATCATATTTTCACTTATAAGATGCCTGAATTTTAGTTATACTTTCATGGGTGAAGTTACTATTCATTTGGTTGGTTTACTATTCTTAAGGGTTATATTACTATTCTTAAGGTCAAGATACTATTTTATCTATAAGGGTTTCTTAACTTCTAGAAATACTACTCATTTCATTAATTCTTCATTTATAATGCTTTTATTTCAATATATATGTGGTTTTATGTGATTTATACTATATGAAATTACTATAACAAGGGATAAATTCCATTGAAAAATAGGTTGTTACATTCTTACCCCTTTTGAAATTTCTCCCTCAAAATTTCATTTTACATGAATTGGTGAGTGTACTTATCCTTCATCACCTCCTATGGTTCCCAAGTTTCTTCTTCATATTTATGGATCAATTATACAAAACTTTGAAAAGGTGGGTTGGATTGTTACATAGAACCTTATCTCTCTGGTCCAGAATTTTTACTAGTTTCTCCTCATAAGAGAGATCGTCTTCTAGCTATATCCCCTATAAGGTTAGTACATGTGAGGGATCTGGTATGTACTTCCTCATGAGTGATACATGGAACAAACCATGAACTTGATATATATTCAGTGTAAGTGAAAGAAAATAGGCCACAAATAATTTGCGATCAAGGATCTCAAAGGGGCCAGTGTACCTTGGTCTTAGCTTTCCTTTCTTTCCAAAATGCATGATTCACTTCCATGGTGATATTCAAAGAAAGAATCTATCTCTAATTTCAAACTACAAGTCCTTTCAATGGTTGTCAACATATCTCTTTTTATAACTTTGAGTATCTTTGATATGTTTCTAGATGGATTGAACCATTTCTGTCATCTCTTTCACAATATCCGGTCTAAGTAGTTTTCTTTCACCAAGTCCATCCCAACAGATTAGAGTTATACATATCTTTCCATACAGTGCTTCATATGGAGCCATCTGAATACTAGAGTGAAAGATATTATTGTATGAGAACTCAACCAGTGGGAGATGATGATCCCATCCACCTTTGAATTCTAATGAGAAAGCTCTTAGCATATATTTGAGTGTCTGAATAGTCCTTTTAAATTTACCTGAATGGCTCAAATGCATTAATTTTTTATTTATTTTTGATAATCCTCATTTTAAGGGTTGAAGGGGAACCCTTAAATTATATTTCCCATAGGCTTGAAGACATTACAAGACTCGTAGGTATTAAGGAAATAATACATACTATGACTTCTTGAAACCTCCCCTCCCCAACATCCACATCATGATCAGCTCTCCACCTTTGCATGGCTGTTCGGATAGCTGTCATGTGAAGAGATGCACAAGCCCAGTACCGATGGCAATGTCATACCCTATCATTCTTACAAATCCATTAGCCTTACTCTGGTGAATGTGCCCTACTCTTGAATCCTCATTTGGAGCTGATTCCTTGTAGAATTTGTCTGGGAATTTACACAATAGGTGGCCCAAAGGCCATGAGGTGGCCCGCAGGGCTTGACATATCAATAACCATGAGATATACTCTACAATATACTTCTTCATGTTATCCCACTAGAAGTGTTCTCGAAGATCACAGTATACCTTAATACTCCCAGGATGGATAGAGAAAGTTGAGCTATGTTCATTATCCAATAGCTTCTTATTTATCCTCAATGATGAAGGCACACAAAGCCTTTTTCCTAACCAAATCACACCATTCTCATTGATTTTTAACTCTTGCGGCTTCCCTTCCTTTACTAAATTAACCTTCCTTTGTAGCTCCAGATCATCCCTTTATGCATCCTTAATCTTCTCTTGGATAGATAGTTGGGAAATCATTTGGTAAAGGTAGGATGTACTCCTTGCCATCATAATTTCAAAATCCATCCTTTTCATATCCCTGAGGATAGGTTCTTTCTCGATCCACAACATAGATAGTGTAGTAGGTTATTTCCTACTAAGAGAACCAAAAACCTTGTTTTCCTTACTGAGATGATAATGAAAAGATCAATCATAGTCTTTGATTAGATCTAACCATCACCTTTGACACATATTTGTCTCATTTTGTGTGAATATATATTTTAGGCTCTTGTGATCAGTATAAATGTCACACTTCTCACTATAGTGGTAGTGCCACAAGATTTTCAAGGAAAAAATCATAGATACTAGCTCCCGATCATGCATTGGGTAGTTCTGCTCATGAATCTTTAGCTGCTGTGATGCATAGGCTATCACATTATCATTTTTGATGAGTAAACAACCCAAGCCTTTCTTTTAAGCATCATTTTATATCATAAAAAATTCTCCACAATTTGGAAATATGAGTACAAGTTTAGTGATAAACCTTATCTTTAGTTCCATGAAGCTCTCCTCACATTCTTCCATTCAGAAATACTTTACCCATTTCCTTGTTAACATAGTTACCAGGCTAGAAAATCATGTGAAATTTATCTCAAAATATAATTAGCACCTAGATAATCAAAAAAACTATTTAATTCTATGACACTAGAGGGTCTGGGCCATTCTTAAATTGCCTTTTTTTTGAAGGGTCCACTAAAATTCCCTCACTTGTGATCACATGTCCCAAGAATTGTTACTCTCTGAATCCAAAATTTACACATGATGAACTTGGAATACAACTTCTCCTTTCTCAATGTCACCAACACAACCTTAGATGTTCTTCATGTTCCTCATTACTCTTAGAGTAGATGATAATTTCATTTATAAACACTACCAATTTTTTTTGAGGTAATGTATAAAGACTCTATTCATAAAATCCATGAATATTACATGGGAATTAGTAAGTCCAAAAGGCATAAAAAAACCTCAGAGTGCCCATACCTTGTATGGAAGAAAGTCTTTTGAATATCTGCATTCTTCACTTTATCTGATGATATTAAGAATAGAGATACACCTTTTAGAAGTATTGAGCTCCTCACAACTGATCAAACAAGTCATCAATCTTTGTAATAGGATAAATTTAATTTATGGTGATCTTTTTGAGTTATAGATAATCGATACACAACAGAATTTTTCCATCCTTGTTCTTCAAAAAGAGAACTAGTTTACCATAAGGTGATGAACTAGGGAATATGAACCATTTATCCAAATGCTCTTACAAATGCTTCTTTAACTCCTCTAGTTTGATAGGATCCATCCTATGGGATATTTAGAGATAGGATTACCTCCAGGTATGAATTCTATTGAGAACTCTAACTCATGATCCAGGGGAAGTACAAGTAACTCTTCAGAAAATACATCACTGCATTCCCTCATGATGGGAATTTTCTCTAGGTTGACACTTTACTTTGGCTCAACAATTTGAGTGAGGTATGCTTATTCATAGGTAATCAACATCCAAACATTTTGAGGATTTTCTAAAGGAGATTATTTATTTTCCTTTCATTTGTAGAGAAGCATGGTATGGTTCTGAATATGAAAAGATGTTTCTTTTTCATGACAGTTTATATGTGCACTATATAATAAGAACCAATCTATTCCCATTATATCATCAAATTCCACCAAGGGAAGTATCATGAAATTTTCTAGAGGAATATTCCCACATATGCCAATAGGAGAAGATTTCAACACTTGGGTTCCAATGATTGCACCACTAGGTGTTTTTATGAATATCTCTACTTCAAGGTTTCAGGGCCTCGATTCAATAGTTCTAGAAAACTTACAAGATATAAAGGAATGCATAGAACTAGAATCAAATAATATTTTTCCATTCCTGAATGAATTGGGAGTTTAAATTTTATGACTTTGTTTTCTTGATCCACTTCAATAGTAGTGATGGAATAAGCCTTCCATTGATCCTTTTTCTTTGGTGGCTATTGATACTGATTACCCTCAAGGACTCTAGGTTTAGTGCACTAGCTTGAATAGTTCCCTTTCTCCCTATAGTTGTAGCATTGGACCATGGGTGGTGTTCTCATTTCCTCCACCACATTCTCTTGAATCCTCATGTATTTTTTTCAATCATAAGTTTGGTGGCCTTCTCTCCCACACTTGAATCATTTCCCCATCCCTTTGAGGCAGTTCCCATGATACTTATTCCTACATTTTTGACACATTGGTTGAGTTTTCTTTCCATCTTTCTCATTAGATACTCTATCATGAAACTCTATCTTTTGTTTCTTATCACCATAGCCACGTGACCACTCTCTAAACTCTATATCCACTTTTAGATCACATCAAAAAACATCTTCATAACTCTCAAAGTATCGAATTTATAGAGCCTTTTGAAGGTGTTGTTTTAAACCACTAAAGAATCTATCAATTTTTCTATCATTTTTTATAACAAAACCTAAAGTGTACATTGGAATCCTTGTGAAATTTTATTTGTATGCCATGAAAGATTCACCTTCATTTTTCTTATGCTCTATTAATTCTCTCTCCATATTTTTAAGAAGAGTTTTATGGAAATACATTTTAAGAAACATTATCTTGAAGTCTTCCCAGTATATCTATTCAATTTCATCCCTTTTCTTGGTGTTCTTAATCAAATCCCACCATTTATCAGCCTATGCATCTAAGTGTTAAACAACCAGATTCATCTTCTCTATCTCATAACAGTGAGGAACCAAAAATTTTCTCTCTATTGACTTGACCCACTATTTCTTAATTAGTGTATTGAAAGATCCGCTAAACTTCAGTGGTCTCTACTGTATAAAACATTCAATAGTTAGTTTCTACCTCTTAGAAGAAGGCAGGAATTTCACATTATCCAGGTTATTGTTAATAACCTGAGATAGCTAGGTATAAATTACCATGAAATTTTGAACTCTACCCCCCAAGTAATTAGGGAATTCATTCAGAAAATTGCTGCATTTTCCCTCACACGAGTTTTTGGCTATTTTCTCTTGGTTCCCTCTATTTTCAAAAATAGAAAATGTTAGAACAAAAAATAAGTCAAAAATTCATGAATAATTTGTTCCTTTGTGTAATTAAATCTAAAGGAATATCTTGTGGGATCCCTATGTTTATAAAACCTTCTTGTGTGCTTACCTATACTTAGTATCATACTAATGGATTTCACTAAGGTTCTCTAATCCTAATTACCAAATTAACTAAACCTTTCTCTGATACCAACTATAACGACCCTGCTTTTTATTATTTTACTATTAAATCATTTTATTGATAAAAACATAAAAGCATTACGAAAACCGGATCCAAAGGTTTAGTATCATGGGAAAACTAGTATCATACATAAAATTTACAAAATAAAACCTAAACATTTTTTAAAATCCTTTTTCTCTAGATTCTTATTGGCCTTCAGATTCTCTTTAGTACAAGTAATCACATGATGATATACATAAAAAGGGGTGAGCTAAAATCCCAGTAAGAGGATAGAGAAAGAAATGAATCAATATAACATGGGGTGAGGATAATAATTATCATCATAACATAGAAATATAATCATAAACATGGTATGAAGCCTTAATAAAAGTCTTGTAATGTGGAAATGAAAAAAATGAAACATCATGTCTTAGTGGTCAACTACCACACATAGTTATGAAAAAAGATAGCATCATGTTCACACATATTTGATTTTTTCTCATAAGATACATTACATTACCCAATTAATTGGAGCAATATATAATTCCAGGTGAACCCGTCACATCAAAACATTTACATTGCGCTATATAATTCTAGGCACACCCGTCACATCATAACATTTATATTAGCATGCATGCCACATAGAATGTATATCAACCTTGGAAATAAAATAGCCATTGAATGGAATGAGTTTAATTTTATAAATCATACGTTAATAAATTTTTGGTTCCAAATTGAAATTGGAAATAACATACTTTTTATAAGAATCATCAACCTTGAGTGAAGAAGAAACAATCTCGAGAAGTAGGAGTGTTTTTTTGAAATAAGAGTTCTTTTTGAAAACATTATGTTTGTCATAAACTGAGTTAAAATTTATGTGTATCCTACAAAATTTATTATAATTATGAATAAATTATATTTAATTAATATCCATATTGAAAATGGGGTGAAATATGGAAAACTCAAAGAAAGAGTACCAGGTTTGATAATTCCCCTTACCTTATTTCTGAATGATTTATTCACTTTAATATCTTGTATAATCATATTATATTAATTAATTAACAAATAAATAACCATTTATAAATGAATTATATTAATTATAGTTTAATTAAGTTCATTCATGGATTTTATATGACTTACAGAGTTTAATTTCATAGTTTAGGAGCATTCATTTTCAAGGTTTTCATGATTGGGTTGCTTGTATACATGAATATAAGTTTGTGTAAGATGAGCATAAATATACAAAATTTTTATTATATGTTATTAATTATTTTCCATAAGTTTAAATGATCTTATAAAGAGTTTTTTTATATGTTATGAGGATGAATCATTTGTTGATGATTATTTTAGGTTAATTTTGGCGGCATTTTTATCACAACAAACTTGTTTTGTTTTATAATTTAGTATTATGTATATAATTTAGTTATAAAACATAAATAGGGTTGTAAAATAAAATTTAAAATATTTTTCAACCACTATAATGGTTTCATTAAAATATTTTAAGTAGTTAATGGAAAATTAAAGTCCATCACCCACGATGTCGGTAAATTGACACATCACGGGCAACAATTTCATTTTTAAAATAAAAGAGAGAGAGGGAGGAGTTTAATGATAGATATTCCATTAACATGATATAATTATATTATATGTAAGGTAATGGAGTTACCATTCCATTAGGATTATTTGAGGTTAGGATAGAATAAAAAAAGGAAATGAAATTAAAAAAAAAAGTGAAAGAAAAAGGAAGAAGATTTTACCTCTTAAATATCTCTTCCTTGAGGACCTCCTTAGGGAAAAGGATTTGGTATTTTTATGAGACAAAGAGATCATGAATGTGGGGAAGGGTATACGGAAGAGTATTGGGTAGAATTTGGGAAATAATTTAAGAATTATAGGTATGAGGAGAAGAGGGGGTGAGAGGTGCTATTTATAGTGGAGGAGAGGAGTGTTTTCTCATTATTATATTCATTTGTTTATTATTTTTTCTCAAGACTATGAATAGTTTCAGAATTATAATAAAAAATTTTAAAATAATTAATTAGATTTTTAGATTTGGGTTCTTACATCATGCATGGTGTTAGTAATAGTGTATTTATATTATATTGTATATATACAGTAAACAACTGTATTTCACAATTCAACAAAAATTCAAGTATTTTAGAAAAAACCAAAAAATTCACCCAAATAATATTTAGATGTGTAGAATTAAAAAATAAAATCCATTTTATGAAAATAATTCTCTAAATATGAGTTATTTAATTTTTCATTAAAATCATTATTTACGTGGAAAATACAGATTTTAATATTATAACTGATTTTATAACGCTTTGAAAAATTACTTAAGGTCTCATAAAATTATCTTAAAATAATAATACATCAAAATATTAATTTATGAATACATTTTTTGAAAATAAATTTTATTTTAAATTATTAAATTATTCATAAAATTGTACTTAAATATTTATGACTTGAAAAAATCCCAGTACTTAACTAATTAATTTTTAAATACTTACTTACTTATACTTTGATATAATTATATCATATTATCACTTATAAGATTCCTAAATTTTCTTTATACTTTCATGGTTATGTTTACTATTCATTTGGTTGATTCACTATTAATAAGGGTAATATTACTATTCCTAAGGTCAAGTTACTATTTCATCGGTATTGGTTCCTTAACTTCTAGAAATAATAATTATTTAATTAAATATTAATTTATAAAGCCATTTTTATGGTCTATAAGTGGTTTTATGTAATTTATACTATATAAAATTACTATAATGAGGGGGAAATTCTATTGATAAAAGTATCTGTTGTTACACACACCACAACACATCATCCCCACATGATATAACCACACATCACAACATTAACATGCCACAACACCTTTCACATCACTACATAATGTTTTCCCGATTTATCAAGGTGTTGAACATTACTTCCACATCTTTATTTTAGGGGAATTAATTCATATATCCTGTTTCGACTAGTTTATTAGCTGAGTTTTAGTGGTTAACCATTTATTCAACGTGTTGTCCCAAAAAACACACATTAGGTGATTCAAAACACATATCAATACAATACAAACAAGGGCTACCAAAAACCATGATTTTGAATGGCACAACAAGCATGGATAGTTCTTGATATCACAATATCAAAGAGTTTTAAAATTGTGTGAATCAAACCCATTCCCCCTTCAATTAAATTAAACCAATTAATTTATCTTTATTAAGCTAGACGCAACCACATTCCCAAGATATAACAAGAGTAAACTCATATCGCATGATAAAAAAATGAAAAATTAGGGATTCACTACCTCTGATAGAGATTTTTGATCCATTGTGTAAGGTTAGAATAAGAAAAAATCCACCATAGATCACCACATCAAGGGAGAGAACCTCTACCAACCTAGAACACAACTACACAAAACTCATCTTGTCAAAAAAAAAACCAAAACCACTATTTTTCCCTTAGAAGTAGCCTTCCTAGATGAAGGAATAAGAGAAAATAGGGAGAACAAAAGGAGGGAAACTAAATTTAACCACCAAGTACCAAACCTCCAAGACATGAATCAAATTCCATAAGAAGGGGGAAAATTGATCATTGGGACACACTTGCATCTCTCAGGAAACAAGAGAAACAAAGGAAAAGTGATGGAGTTCAAACATGTTTTAGAATTTATACTTAGTTTGTAAAACATAAAACCATGACATAGCCAAGGGGACCATGCTATATAATTTCTGAAATCAAGGGGTACGATAAAAAAGAACTCCCCACTACGCCACAGACTAGCTGGTAAAACTGGCCTCCGAGTTTCATAGCTATTCACATCCCACAGATCTTATAAACATGGGAGGAGACCATGATAAAGATAAATCCACTATGCCGTTGACTATATACAACTAAATAGGATGTTACACAGTATCCCTCCTCTATGGCATAATGGCGCCCAAATTGATTGAACTGCTAAAATATGACCCCAAGGCCACCATACCGCAACCTAGGCCTCTATGCCACAACCACCAACTACCAAGAGGGGTTATGACATAGCCCAAGCTCCATGGTGAAAATACCTTCAAATTGGTAATAGACTTGAAAACACCTCCCTGGGATCCCTACGTCAGATCTGGATCCTCCTATACTGTTGTGTCTACCATTGTGGTGTAGCCACTGGCACCGTGGTGCAACCTTGAAAAAATTCTAGTGGCGCCAACCTTCTCCTTTGAATCGCCTCCAAACGCCTCAAGACTTCCCCATACACCTTCATGAAAAAGAATTCACATAGAGTAATGGTATGGAAGGTCTAGACTGTTACAATAGTGAAAAGAAACAAAACCTATTGGTGAATGTTTTTAAAAGTTATTACAAAATATTTATTGCATCTTTATATATATGGAAAGCGCATACACTATTGTTTGATCATAGTAAAACACAAGGGTAAGGAAATTTCTTTCTTTTTGTAACCACATAAAAGGATTGTTTTCTAGTGGATTATGTGGTATTTAATTATTTACAAATCCCTCCATGGTTTATATACTCTTACTTTGCGTGTTTCATGAACAAACATTCCCCATAAATATCTAAGATCTCTCTCAAATCATGATTCTTTACTAAATATTGTTAGCAACTCGCCATGAACCAATTATTTATTTGTGACATGAACATCTCCTTTAAACAAGAATATATTTTCCATTTTATTCCAGTTAACAGATCAGCTACAAATCCCGCTCTTTTGTATTAAATCATGGATCCCATTGAAGTGCAATAATTTTTAAAGCATTTTGAAACATGTCACACATCGAATAACATAAGGTAACATCCTCCAAGAATTTTGAAAATTATATCTTTTATTTATTCATGATAAATTCCTTGAAAAAGATATTTTTGGCCGATATTCATAATATTTCCAAGTCCTAAATGACACTTACACTACTTGGGATGACACCCACATAGTCTCCTCACACCAATGATGTTTGGAATGAAACTTAAATTTTCGAAAAACCCACATAAATTGAGGCATGAGTGACACCAATGTTGTGGGAAATGATACTTACAAAAATTGTGGATCACACATGCTCTAAGGGTGATAACACTTACATAGGATGGAATGAAACATACATTGATCCCATGCCTTTACTAAAATTCACACATTCCATCCAGAATGACACCTAAATTGGTACCCAATGAAACATATGTAAACATAACTAAATCAATTTTATTAAGTGTTTATCCAAACATCATGTTCCACTTCAACATCTGTTTGACCATCACCAAAATGTTTCTAATAAATTATTCATCTAGAAAGATTCCACTTGTATTGTCATAAAACCCTACACACAAATCCATACAGTTGAAAAACACATTCATTTTTAACATTATGTGTATTTTACATAATTAATTAACCATGTGTTGATAAATTTTTTTATGCATAATTCATTAATTTTTCTTTATTCTACATGTATTAGTATTCTATTTAATTTATGTGATCAAATTCATCATCATATAACCATAAATCACATAAAATATATAACTATGAACTTAGACAAAATAAAATAAATAAAGTGACTTGATCATTGTAATAGACCAACCCAGGTCAACCAGACCAGTCACCCAAGATAGACCATTATGGGGAGATGTATAATAAATATAACCAAAAAAGTCTTGAATATAAGAAAAACAACACATACAACCATAGTAAAATGCATAAACAAAGGGAGATACAAATAGGAAAAACATACTAAACCAGAAAGAATGAAAATTCTAGACTAACAAGTCTCCATGTGGGAAACCTTAACCTCCAAAGACCATACCAAACCAAAAAAATGTAAAGAGAAGCCATCATACTACAAAATGTTCTTCCCTTTACCCATATCTTGATAAACTAGGTCTACAACCACCCAAAGAAAAAAGTGGAGTTTGAGAAACAGATCCCAGTAAGAAACCACCAAGGAATCTATACAAGTTATAATATCAAGAATGCACATGTTATGGATTTAAAACAAAACATATTTACAAGAATTTTTATAAATAAATTTTTTTTAAAACATTTATCAAATAGGCTTTGGTTTTTCCAAAAATTGCATGTCATATTTTCCAAAGTTAGAAACATACCAGTCATGAAAGAAAATAGGTAAACATACCGAAATATACACATAAATGTGAGCCAACATCCATGAAATAATCTATCATGTGATAGAAAACCAGAAACAACAATGCTCCTTTCAGCTGAGATATGTCCTATGGGATAGTATGTACTAAATACTCATGAACCTAAAAAAAGGCATAAGGTTAGATCCAATTAATATCAACTCATTCCACAGTATATTGATATATAAGAGGTTACCTCCTGGTGGTGTTACACACACAAAGGATACTCATGTCTCTTTCTTGATGCTCCCAAGGACCCCGCTATGAATCATTTTTCAATTTTTATTTTAATAAAAGTGCTCACATTTTTATAAAATCATTTAAAAGCCAAGAAAACTTGTTTTAGGGTTTGGATTTTTTTTCCCAAATCAATTCAATTATGTTTTCAAAGAAAAAAACCCCTTTAAAACATGAAACCATTCCCTTTTCTATTTCAAAACATGAAATTTCATTTTAAATATGAAGAAAAAATAAGAAAAAATTCAAGAAATGATAATTCCTGGATAGATCCACCCACCTCAAAGTCATATAAAACCTAACCTCCCTTGACAAAAAAGGTTCTACACTAAAAGTCCTACCTTTGAAATAAAAGGCACGATAAAAAACTTAAAATTATTTTTAGAAAATATGATTTAAACAAGGCAAGATAAGAAACTAAAAATTATTGATAGAAAACATGATCAAATTACAAAACCACAGTCAAACCACAACTTCAACCAAAACCAAATAAGAACTAGAATGAACGCTTACCAAAAGTGGACCAATCTAACCATAGTGATGATAAATCACTAAAAAAATAAATCCGGATGGAAGGGAGTCACCCAAAATTTCCTAGGATAAGATTTGGGGTGAGAGAGGACAATTGTAGGCCAAATAAAATAGAAAATCATCCAATATTATTGCTTAAAACCTCCACTCATGACATTTACATGGTGTGTAATGTCATTACACATCATGTAACTCTTGAGGATCATATACATTGAAACCCCATGGAATTTTTAATTAAAACATAACATTTTCCCTTACATGGAATGTACCTGTTACATAGCATGTAACTCATTAACGTAATGTATTAAATTCATGGATTCTACCCAACAAACATTACACATAATTTACTTTACTTACACGGCTTTTAATATTCCATTGAGTAGAAAGAAAAGATGGTTTTATGTTGAAAATTCCAACAAATCTATGACTTCACCATTAATGATATCCTCCCAATTTCATGTTCATTAATACTCACCCAATAGAAAAGGAAACCAAAAGAGAAGATTAAAACATACCTGATAGAAAGATAATGGGGTGTTAGAATCAAAATCTTTCTAATGGTTAATTTTCTTGAGTAGACAATAAATAAACCTATATCCTTACGATAAAAAAATCATCAAGTTAGGATTAGTTCAAGTAGCAACATTACACCATCAAATTTTTTTATCTTCTTTGTTAGTTTCACCTAATCCCAAGTTCTGAACCACTTCATCTCCTTCAAGATCCATCCTTTACATGTTTTACTCACACATGGGTTAGGGGAACTAAGGGCCTGAAATACATAAAATAAACCATGGACACACAGTTTCTACACAATAAAGGGATCAGATGACACACAAATTAGTATATTAAATTTAATAAAACATTATATCATAATAAAACCCATGTAATAGTATTAATTGGAAACCCAATACATAAATTGGCCGATAAAATATCATTATCAGTGACATATATGTAACTACATAACATTCATACAATCTATAATACACTTTTAATTTCTTAATTAATCAATATAAGTTTCTATTTATTGGTTGAAAGGGGTGAATTGGTTCTCAAAGATCGAACTCAAGTCAAGTTATCACCAGGTGTGAGTACGCAAGGAGGATATATGAAAGATTGTATTTTGATGTTGCTACAGTCACTGCGAGTTCCTGGTGATGCACTTTGGAATGAAGAATTCTCTAATGGTATTTATGAGTATCATGAATTGGATCATCTAGCCTTTACTAGATTGTTCTATGGTGGTATTCGTTTACTCAACATTGGAGTTCGATCTTGAAGAACATTTGATGATGGTTCTAGATGTACTTTTGGAGAACCAGTTGTTTAAGAACCTCTAGAGATTTTAGTTCAGGATTTGAAAGGTCCATTTATGGGGACATGTTATCTGAGAGGCATGATTAGATATATACTGAGAAAAGAGTAAAGTAGTGTTAGATTGGGATCCACCCAAGAGTATGTTGAAGGTGCATAGTTTCCTTATCCTAGTTGGCTATTATTGGAGGTTTGTAGTAGACTTCTCCAAAATCAAAACTCCCATGACAGCCTTGAACCCTGAAGGGGTATCCACTTATTTAGTCAAAGAAATGTTAGCAGGACTTTGAGGAGTTTTGATAGAGGTTAAGAGGTGATCATGTCCTAATATTTCTAGAAGAGGCTCTTGAGTATATGGTGTTATGTGATGCCTCTATAGCTACGATCAGATGTGTTCTAATGCAATGGTCATTGGTGATTTCTTATGGATATTGACCACTAAGAGACCACAATAAAAATTATGTGACACATTATTTGGAGATGACAATTATGGTTCTCACCCTAAAAACAAGGTGACACTACCTTCTTAGTGAATGGTTTATTGTCTATTTCGACCAAAAGAGTCTCAAGAATATCTTGACTCAGAAATATCTCAGCCTAAGACAAAGGTGATGCCTTGAATTACTAAAAAACTATGACTTCAAACTAATACATACTCCAAAGAAAGGAAATGTGGTGGTAGATTATCTCAGTAGGAAATCTTGTACCCAATTTCTATATGAGACACCAGAGTAGTTGGCATCATTGTAGTTGTATTTAATAGATTATGGAGGAGTGTATCATCAATCGATGGTTGTGACCCATACACTTATTTAGTGCATGAGGGATGCATATCTCTGAGACATTGATTGTGAGGTCTTACGTGACTATATTTCTATGGGACACACTTTTTATGGATTCTCTTAAAGTGGGGAGAATATCATCCTCTTCCAAGGACACATGATTGTGCTAGTTGCACTGTGTGAGGAGATATTGGGAGAGTTTTATACATCCTCATTACTGGTACAACATAGAGTGTAAAAGTTGTATCAGAATATTAGGTTTTAGTTTTTATGGTCAAGGATGAAAATAATTATTGTGGATTTCATATTTTGATGTATCACCTGTCAGGGGGTGAATACGGAGAATCAAATTCTAATGAGTTTGTCACAACCTCTCAAGGTACTAAAGCTGAAGTGGGGATAAAAATTTCATTATGGGACTTCCATGAATGAGGATAGTTCATGATGATAACATGGTGATCATTGGTTGACTAACTAAGTTAGATCCTTCCTCACCATCAAAGAAAAGTGTTCAGTAAAAATATTGGGACACTTGTAGGTGTATGAGATCATTCGGTTTCATGGAGTACCATCACAATTATATTTGAACTTGATGTTCATTTCACATATTTATTTTGAAGAGGATTGTATAAGGATTTAGAGACTTGGTTGTGGATGATAATGGTATTCGATCCCTAAAAGAACAACCAAATTGAGTGGACTATTCAGGTCTTTTAAGAAATGTTGTGGGATTACGTATTGGATTTTGGATAAAGTTGAGAAGACCATTTGCCTTTAATGAATTTTTCATATAATAATAGTTATCACTCCATTAGCATGGAGATATTTGATGCCTTGTATGGGAGATATGATAGGTGGCCCCCATGTTGGTCAGAGTTGGGCGAGTCAGCACTCATGGGGTCTGAGTTGGTACAAATGACGATTGGAAATGTGTAGATTATTCAAGAGAATATGAGGAAATATCAAATATGTAATAATTCCTACAAAAAAAAGACTAGATATACCTTTAGAGTTCAAGGATAGAGATCATGTATTCTTAATGGTCTCTCATTGGCACATATTAAGAATATTTGGTTAGGGTGACAAGTTATCCCCAAGATATATCAGTATGATAAAAATACTGTGAAAGGTAGGTGAGGTTTAATACCACCTAGAATCCTCCCCATAGCCGGGCTGAGTTCCTGATGTCTTCCATGTGTCACAACTGAGAATATATGTACATTATTTTTCATATGTTATTAACTGGGATGATATGGACATTAAGGATGGAGCCAACTTCTCAAGTATTTGGTGGTGATAGAGGATTGTTAGGAGAATTCATTTTCTATGTTTCATGACTAGGGAAACATGTACAAAATCTGTCACATGTTATTAACTAGGGTGATATGGACACTGAGGATGGATCCACCTTTTCAAAGTATCTTTTGGTGATTGAGTATCATAAGGATAAGGTCTATCACAACCCCACTTTTACCCCCCTCCTAGGATAGAAATGAAGAGAAAGAGTAACCTCTGATGTTATCCTCCAGTAGGTCATGGGTTTGTGACTAGCACCAATGGTATAAAACATACAATGGGAAGCATTACCCTCAATGGAAAACTTAAGGATATGAGATGAGAGGAGATTCTCCAATAGACAACAAATAATTTCTATTCCACAAATAAATTCTCACAAATTTAATGTTACTTATATGTCAAATACATTACTTTAAGAAGATATATACAAGATGAACTTTAAACTCCAAGTGATCTACCTACTCTATCCAAGATACCCAAATAACACCTCTAGTCTCTGTCGAATTATCTTGCAAACACTTAGAAAAATATGGTGGGGTGGGCATGTGGGAGTAATCCATAGGATCATTCGTCTAGAATAAATCAAAATCTATGTGAAATAAATATTCGATAGTAAGAAATAATGAAACCATCAAGAAAAACAGTTAAGGCATAAATACAAACACGGACATAAACAAATACAATAATAAAATTATAATCCACAACTCTCTTTCCACTTCTATAACATCCACTACCAAGCCCTCTAAATCATGGGAATCAAACCAAAATCCATTGTCAGTAACTAAAAAAAACCAATATTATGAAACCATTACCATAAAACATTATTCATTTGACCTAGGCATATCTTCCAAGCTCTTAACTGTCAGTTCAAGGTCTGATCCCACTCAAACCGGTAGCGAGTTGATAGGAGCTCCCCTCACCAATTAATCATGGATTCAAGGAGACAAAACCAACAACATATCACGAATATCAATTTTTTCTACAATCAAACAATAATCTCATGCCTACACACTACAACATATATGTGCATGCCACTATTTCATAGACATAGACACATTTTGAGCCTTTCAACCATAAACCAATATGGTAATGTAAACATGAAGGAAATCAATCTTGTATACTCCTTCCATCTACATCTTCTATATGTAACCACATAAACACATACTCCTCATCATAGTAATATATCATGAATTTTATTTGACTCTAGTTATTTCTAGATATTGCATGTTTTCCATTCATTTTCCTCTCTTTATTATCCAAGAGTCTGAAATAATGTTTTTAAGAAAAAACTAACTTTATTTCAATATTCGGTCAAAAATATTTTTCTTTAAAGTCCATATTTTCTTTAAAATATTTTCAAGAATGTTTTTAATATTCTCAAAATATTTTTTCAATTAATTTTTACACATACTCAAATTTCTATAAAATGTTTTAAAGTAATCATCTTATTGTTTTTATGAATGTGGTACTTTTCAATTTTTATCGAAAATGTGAAAGGAATTTTTTTTAACGTACACCACATGAATGAGTTTTTCATCCACCATAACTTATCTTTACTTTGAAACTTCCCCTATAAGTTTCTATGGTTCTTTTCAAATAAAATATTTTCTTTATATTTTTGAAAATTTTATATTTTAAGTAAGTGATTTCAAAATGAAAATGGTGTTTCTCTCAAGAAATGTTCCTGTGATATTTTAAAGGTATTTTCATATATAAAAACATCCTTTGATGTTTCTTATTATTTACTAGTGATATGATCCTGTGTTACCATCTTCATTATTTCTATGGATGGTTTATGATTATGATTATGAAATGTTTATGAAATTATTTTCCGTTCCATGGGTTATGCTATGATGAAATGATAAATATTTTAGGACATTGTGGCACTCAAATATATGGATAATGAATATGTGATGGGTGATCCTGATATATCCCATGACGATGGGTGTGTATTTTATATCCCTCCAACGCATTGGATAATGATGGAGTTATGAAAATCCTAAGAGATGACAATGTTAATAAACTCTTAATAGATAAAAAAGTTAATAAAATTATAAGATATTATGGAGGTAACTAGATGGAAGTTACTCCTAATAGAATTTTTTAAATGACTAAACAAAAATTTCTATTATGGGACTTTTTCCATAATGATAGTCTTAGGAGTGAACCTTGACCAGGAAAGTGATTCTCTATGTGTATGTGTATGAAAAAAAACATATGTATTATGCTTTTGATATGTTCTCATGGATCATGATTGATTTTTTATGATTCCACACACTTATAACTTATGTCTATTATTGTGAAAAATCCTTATGCCATGATTTATGATTAAAGATCATTTACTAACTGGTAAAATTATTATAAGTTATGACCATGTTATCATATTCTTATGATTATCTTATTCTCACTTATAATCACTAATTGACATCCCTTATGTTTACCCTTACTGAGCACCTGAGCTGACCCTTTCTTATGTTTCCTTTCCCTATATTTTAAATAAAGGTTTTATGTATGATATGTCTAATAAGGTTGTTATATTTTAAGAACTTAATGGGAAATGGTGTAGATATTTTATTTATCAGTTGTTTATGTATCAAGGTTTCCAAAGAAACCCAACCTTTATGATTCTAGAATGAATTATAATGATGTATAATAAATGCTCATCTAATAATATGTAATATTTATGTAAGTAAAGTTTGGGTCACTAAAAAAATGATTCCAATAAGTTATATGAGAAAATAACATATAAGTTCTTATTAACACATTAAATAACTAAACCCCTATCATTAGTCAAATAAATCATACATAGGTATAAATATGTCATGTGAATTATATATTCCAAATACAATACATATACACCAAACAATTTATAATGGTCAATGATCTAAAAACATAAATAATGACCTCCAATAAACACATCAAAATGAACAAAAATACCAAGAATAACACTAAAAACCAATAATAACAATCTTATACCACTAGTAACCTAGACTTTCAAACATAAAATTGATCATGACTCACCAGTTTGAGATCTATAGTAGGCTTTAACACACTCGTAGATAACCTGTCCACCATATCTCCAAATAGAAAGTAAAAAAAGATTTGGTACCACTTTGAAACACTCAGTCCCAAAACATCATTCGATCCATAGGGATAAATGACATCAAGCGTGCCTCCCCATACACCAAAGGCATCCAACTCGTGATGAGATCCTAATCCATACAATGGGAACACTATTCCCTCAAATAAAATTCCAAAACACAACATATATAACCAAACAATATCCATTATGAACATCTTAGTATGCATAAATAATAAAAAAATAATGCTATAATGAGATGCCATGAATAATTTACATGATCATACATTAACTAATTTCCATTTTGTCTAATAAAAAATAAAAAATAAATAGAATAAAAAACAAAATATGGATTATTTTTATCCTCAAGCCTCAATAATCTCTATCTCTAATACCCATCAATATACTCTATCCCGATCCACTGTACGTATTGTGCTCAACCGTAGAAACAAACATAAAGTATGTATGCACATCAAGATGCCCATATATGGTGTGGGAAATACATATCAGCAGGGCCTCACAAAGTTCCCATAATATATTTCATTATATAACTATATGTATGAGGAATGAAAATAATAATTTCATACAAACACATGGACATCATGTGCTTTCCAGGCCACCATGACTCCATGTGTATCAGGTCATCAGATACTAACAAGGACACCATGACAATCAAAATTACCTTATTTGGTTCCATTATGAAATCTACCTCACCACCTCATACTGTCAAACCATTACCTATCATATACTTTAACATTTAGTGTAGGCATCATCCAAGGCCTTGATCCACTACTCGAGGGGATAGGGTAAGGTCTTACATCCAAATATTGACAGACTACCTCATTACACATGGTATGGTCTATTGACCATGTCTAGTATCATATCAAGACCTATCCATCTCACTTTGGGTAGTCCATTATCAAGACCCAATACTTCTAACTCAAGGAAAGGTCCAGACTTCTTGATCATTAGGAGTTCATCTCACCCATGATAGTATAACTAGTACCATCTCCCTCATGGCAGGGCCAGGCCTTAGGATAAACCTCCCCCACTGTTTTTTTCACTTATCATAATAATATAAAATAACAAACGTATAGTATCACATATGTCCCATAACCTATACAAAAACTCACAAGATCATCAACCAAATATTATTCACTTAGGACCTAGTCTTTCACCTTAAATCACATCTCATCTTGCCTGTTAGGGCATTCACTGGGTCCTCTAGAACTACCATGGACTATGATCATTTATACCATCTTGTACCCATCACCTATCATTGAAAAAACTTCCTATAATCTCCCCTAAACCAAACCTTCAAGTCCTGGTCCAACCTCATCACTCCTAGTCCCACCACCCAAGGACTATCCCAAGCTATCTCACTCTAAACCCCCCACCAACCAAATGCCAAGTCTTGAACAACTCCCCTATCCCACACATGGGTCCTATATCACATCATTCTTGAACAATATCTTAGAAATACACTTATAGGAAACCCTCTCCACCACACCTTGACTGATCATGAAGGACACATCTCACTCACAATGCTCATAAATTTCTAAAACCACCCTCAATAAGGCGTTCCTTACCTGGCATGAGACATAAAACTATCACACCCTTCCCTCTTGGACTAAGCCTCTCATGACTACTTGAACATCCCTAGGGAACCCATACTAGGCTACCCATATCACTATTAATTCCCTAAGACCTACCCAAGACAACTTGTCAGCTTAATCTATACTCTGAGCCCTTGGCAATATAGTTGATGGGTAATTACAGAACAACTAAAGTTCCAAAGATAACTTCTCACAACCTGATGAGGCTCAATGCCATCCTCTACCATTCTCTAATATGATCTCAGTAACTATCCACTCTACTTGAACCCATGAAATATGAATTTAGTAGACACCCATGAATAAATAATCACATGAATTTGTGTTAAAGGGACCATCTACCTTCATAATGGGGTTATCATTGTCACTAAGCTCCACTCATCCTCATCCAAGCATGTATGTGCCTCATACAAGATTATATTTCCATCCAATCCCCAATATCAATCCATAAAATAGAAATAATTAATTATAAAAATTTATAAAAATTTATTCAATTTATTCCAAAGAGGTATAACGACAAAAAAACTCACTAAGCTTCACTACATCATCTGAATCTAAACCAACCACATCTAGAAGGTTCCTGACATACCCCTGATACCATCTTTAGTAAAATACCTAACAATAAAAACCTGTACCATCAATAATTTCATCTAATTTAATAAAAACCCTAAATAAATTGGGGTAACAACTTACTTTAATAGAAATAGTGAAAGACAATGTTTGCTCATCTTGTCGAGTCCTCCTCTTTCCAAGACACCAAAATAACCTAGAATTATCACATGATTCCACTATTATTTAGTGAAATAATAATAGAAACCCTATCCAAAATCAACCAAATTAGAGGATAGTGAATAGATACCAAAATGGAAGATAATTGAGGGAGAGATGCACCTTATACCACTACTAAATCACACCATGAAATATCCCTCCTAAATGGAGATAAAAGGGATAGAAAAGAGGTGGAGGAAATATCCCAATTGTCCTCCCCACCCACACCTAGTTATCCAAGATTAAAGGGAGGATGAATCCAAAAAATATGGGTTTAACACCCTTTAAAAAACTACATAGGCATCAGTCATGGTGTGACTAGGTGTATTGCAACATGACACACACCATCACCTAACAATTGTTTTGGCATAACCAAGAGGGTCATGACATGAAGCACTACCATGAATAGGAGAAGGCACTGCCATCCTCATTTATAGAGAAATTACTCTTTCATATGCGGTATGAAACACTGTAGTAAGTCATCTAGACACGAACTATAGGTTGGGGCACATCTTATCGTAGTAGAAGAGTTTCATTTGGGTCTTTATGATGCTTCAACACCCATCTAAGAACCTATAACCCAACCGATCAATGTTCCTCACCCAAAAAAATCTTCTTGAGCTGTTACAACACTCAAATTTTTTTATCTAAACCTGTAAGATCCCATATTTTTTTTCATGGTATGACTATTTTAAATTTTTTTGGTCAAGATGGGTTGTTTTGAATTTAATTCATGACTTAAATTAATTAACGACCTTGAAAATTTACACCCCCTGTAACTATTTTTCACCACATTAATACATTTCACAAAATTAGATTACACCACATGTAACTATCTTTCACCATGTGTCGACATGTCACGAAATTGGATTACGCCTAGTGTAATTATATTACACCATGTGTAATATTTAATTAATATTTTTTAAACAATTTGATGGGTTTTCTATCATGAAAAGGGGAGATTAATTACGATTTTTACACAACCTAAAATGAGAATTCACGTTGTGAAATTTTGATGGCTAGAAAACAAAAAATGCATATCTAGTATCTTGTGAACCTCCACACACGCCTTTCTTTGCTGCAGACGCTTCATGCACCACAATTTTGGACCAAAACTTCTTCATGCACCTCTAACTTGGACCAAAACTCCTCTGATCATTGCAATATTAATTCTAAGACCCTCTATACACCTCCTTCCTTTCTATGGGTCTTCTGTCATTGATTTCTTGGAGTCCTATTTGGTCTGGAAGTGATCTCGCATCATATCTTGGATATTCAGACCTAGATTTTTAAGGTATTCTTTATGGTTATTAATCTTCTTATAGATAAATTTCTAATGGATTATCTGGTTCTTGTTGAGAGGAATCCAGAATATGATTTTTATCGCAGGTGTATATTTTTTTCACCACTTCCTAAATTTCATGGAGTCAGATCTAAATCCTATTCTTCAGCGAGTTATTGATTAATTTCACTCAATTTTAGGATATTAATTGGAAAGTTTTCTGCATCACCAATCATGAGCTTGGTGGTCTAAAATATACATCCCATAGTCATGATTTTGATTATGAATATTCATGTTATAGAATTTCTAGAGTTGTTTATAAATTATAATCCCTAATTGAATTAATTAATATGGTAAATTAATCAATTGATATGATTATGAAATTGTGATGGACCCAAAATTCGTGAGTCATTACACAATGAAGAGAATATTTAGAATTTATGTTAGTCTTAGGGACTTTAACTTTTCCCTTCCTCTTTTTTACCATAATTATATAAGTATTTTCATTATTAGTGTCCTTATCAACTCAAAAAAGCAGAGTAAGTATATTTGAGAGAGACTTATTAATGTTGTTCACATTAAAATTTATAATAGATTTGGAGAATCTATAAAAGATTAAAGTAATTATGATATCAATATTAAATTTATTTGGAGGATTAAAACCTTCAATATTAAGAACATTAATGTATCCAATCATCTCATTTGAGGTCTAGCTAGTCCACCCTCTCCAAGTTTGCATTCATAGAGTACCTTATAGATCTCAAACTGCTCCTATTCAGCTTTATCCTAATACAGATCACAGAGATTCTTGAGAATTCTATGTGCATCCAAGTTCTCTTGAGACTTTCAAGAGTTCATCGTTCAAGGATGAGAGCATCCAACACTATCCCTATAATGCATCATCCACTCAATTTAGTAGATAAATATCTCCTCTTCACTCACCTTCTTAGAAAGTGAACTAGGAATTGGGGCCTCCAACACATAAAGATTTTTTTCCTAGAACAATATAATGAAGAAACACCCGTACCACTCCTAGAAGTTACTAACAAAGAAGATATTTTATTTTTATAGTATATATCAAAGGTAAATTAGTGAAATTACAAATTTCTATAATAGGATATAAAATAATATTATTAGTATTTTATTTTATTACCAAATTATGTGAGAAAGAATTTTTTATTTAGTCACTCACTATTTTATCAAGTCCAAATATCCCTCACCATTGGACTCAGAATGTCTTATCATGTGGAAATTCTAGTGGAAATAATCTTTATTTTTTATCATAACATATAAAATCTATATTAAAATCATAAGAAAGTATTTAGGTATAGGGTCTTTCCAAATGATATCTTCCAGATCCTTGGTCCTTTGAGTGGACTCCCTAATTCTGAAATCCTAACACAAATTTCCTCAAAACGTACCTCTAAATATGTATTGAATAGACCTTTACCATTACACTTAATACATGTTTGGTTAAGTCAACCAATAATATTAGTTTTTACATATAGATAATTAAACGTGCCTCAGACTATAGCTTGCATGACACTTTAACAATGAGTTCATCTTAACCTAGATAATGAAAGGTATTTTGAATTAATATTTCCTTAAAGGATTTTTATTATTTATACATAAAATTATATATTTAATTTTTACATGTGTTAATCCGAAAATTATCTCATGTGAGAGTTACCCTAGGGTATCAATCGGTTTATGATAAATTGTTTCCAATTTTAAATCTTTTCTTTAAACTCTCACACCCCTAATGGATACTGAACTCTTAATCATAAGGGTAACCAATTTTTATCACTTTTTTGTGTTGATACACTTAACACTTTACTAAAACATCCCTTATTAATTTAGCTCACTTAATCAATCTGTGTCATGCTAGATATAAGAAAAACAAAATCACACGGGGCACAAAGGATTTTACTTGGTTCACCCACATTAAGATAAACTAAGGAGCATGAAAAATAAATGTTACATGCACTATAATCCAGTAAAAATACTATTATAGTTTTTAGTTTTGGTTGTGCCTAGGTTTACTCCTATTTAAAACTATTTTGGGTTGGATCACTACCACACAAATATTATGACCTTACTTCCTCTCTCTCTGTGCCCCATTTCAAGAAAGGATAAATCCTTTAGCTCACCACTGCTTCCTCCTTCTTTGAAAACATCTCCATGGAAGATAACCTACTATTTATATACATATAGTTCTATCCTTCAAAAAAATTGGAAAGTTTAGTGTATCTTTTAATATGTGTAGTTTCTCCATAAAACTCTACGTAGGATGCTCCTTCATAGTTTGTTGTGAACTCCTCATTCAAAAATCACTTCCTTCCATCCAGAATAAATATGCAATGACTTATTTATCATAATTTTATGCATCAATCCACTTATCTATTTCAATATCCCATATTTTTAATCAACTAATTTCTTAGAATACCGAGTCTTCAAGATATCACTTGTTCCTTCTTCTCCTTTGATGTTAATATTTTCAAGCGTAGTCCTTAAGCTCTCTCTTTTTTATGGCTATAGGTGTGTCAATGAAGTTAAAAAGAGTCTCTATTCCCTATTTATCTTCTTCAAAAATATTAAATAATGTCTCTCGATATTTTATCTCTTCTTATTTTACTTACATATGTTCAGTGAATAGCCATAGTTTTCCCTCTTCTCTCATTCCTGTAGGTTGTGATGAAATTTTTAGTAGATTCTCACTTTTATTACCCTCTATCCACTCATGGTATCAAGATAATTGTTGGGACTATGATGTTTGGAGGTGTTTTTTAAGATGTTATAAGTTGATATGGAAGTTTTTAATAGAGTTTTGTGTTTTTATCAAACATAAATCATAAAAGTTTGTTAATAATTCCAAAAATTGGAAAACAGATAGAGAAGTCTGAACTGAGTTTTCTTGAAAAAGTCCATTAGGTAGACCAATTCGGACTGAGTCCACCAGAAAAAGGTTATCATACTGAGGGTTTTTTATGGTGATGCGGTCATATGAAGAGCATGTTACAAAGTTCATTGGCTAGAGCTTTTAGTGAAGTATAACTCTGTTGATTCTTTTCGCTTCTCAATGTTTCCAACATCATGAGTTGTGAAAGATCTCATGATCCAAGCATAATTATAATGGGGGATACATTAATTTGTATGTACAATGTTCATACTATGATGTTATGAGGAATTTCACCTGATATATGAGATCGGATAGAGGATTTTCTGAGATAATTCTTTGTTTGAAGTTCATAGTGTTATGGTAAGTTGATGAAGATCAAAGGGAAGTTGATAAGTAATTTCATTGGATGAATTACAAATTAGATGAAGTTAATCAGATGAAGTAAAAATGGATAGAGTGCATCATATGAACCAAAGACCGGGCAGAAGACTCTGGGTTAATATACACAATGTTTTGGTTGAAAATATTGAATACTTGTTTTGTATGAATATTTCCACATTGAGGCTAACAAACAAAGGTGATGAATAGATAGTTATGATGCAAGTCATAAAATTTAGGATGTGTTTGGGAAAGAATTCCAAGAAGTTCCTATGAATTTTCTAAAGTAACAATCAGATGAAGTTTCAATGAATGAAATATTTTCTACAAAGTTTTACCGAAATAATGTTTGGTATAGAGTGGTAAAACATCAAAGTTATTTATGAAGTTTCCTTAAAGATATTAAATGAAATGATGAAAAGAATATACTTAAAAGTTACAAATATCAGGGAGGGAAGATATGTGATTCTTACTGAGTTTAAATAATGATTATTGAAGGATGTGTATGTTCAAGTTTATGAGAAGCTTCAAAAATTTTCTAAAAGACTTGAGAAGTTTCCAAGTGAATTTTTCTAAGGGGATTTTTATAATTCTAGTTTTTATTGAGTGGGAATGTAAAATTGGAATCTCACCTTTTCTTATACTTAGTCATCTATAAAAAGTGTGCAAGTATAGTATAGAGATGTGTACTATTCATGCTTACATAAGGATAAAGTGCTATAGAAATAGTTTCGAATAGAGATACCAGATGAAATATGATATCCAAATATTAGAAGGTAATTTTTCTAACCAAGGAATCTATTGGTTTGAGAATAATTCTAAATTATAAAGAGGAGTTGTGATCAGAGGTAATAGGCAAAAGTCACTAGCAAAAGTTTTATTTCTGGTAAAATTGGATAGAATTTGTGTTGAGGTGAATAGAAAAAAGTTTATGTGTATATGTGAATGAAAAAACAAAGTGTAATAATGTTTTATCAGTTGTCAGAAGGCACTAGAAAAATTTTACTATATGGATGACCAGATAAAAAAATTAGATGAACAGTGAATAAATAGAATTTTTATCCAAAACACTAGAAAAAATAGTGTGATTAGAGGGGTTATAAACCCTATAAATATTTTACTAGTGGTTAGGTAAAATCACCACTAAATTGGTATCCCACTCATATTAGTTTCAGTTTTTCATAAGAACTGGTAAAATTAAATGGATTTAGAGGGGGTTTTAACCCCCTCAAAATTTTATAAATAAAAAATATTCAAAATGAATAATTAGATTTAAGGAAAGGGTTTAAAAAATTTAAGATTTTGAGGAAGTTATAAAATTTCCTATAAATACCCCATTATTTGGGGTGGTTCAGAACTGCCACAAAATTTTCATCATTTTTAATGAGTTTGAGGTGATTATACAATTGCCTGTAAATACACTAGATTTGGGACAGTTCACAACATCTCCAAATTTCTCATCATTTAGAATGGGATGGCATTATCCAATCCTCCCCACAACCTACCATGCGAAGGCAACTAGGTTTTCCAACTCGACAAGGTAACTTGTGTGGGAGTCACCTCAATCATGCTTGGGAGCAAGTAGTGCCAACTAATGCATATAGGAATGGAATCACACACATGCACATGCAGAAGAAGAGTATAGTTATGTTGTGGGTTGGTAGCGCAATAGATGATAGTGCCAACAAAGGTCAGGACATGACCCCTTTACTTTCTTTTAGTGGTAAGTGGGTCCACTTTAGCTTAATAAGTGTGGCCAATACCTCTTCCCAATTCTATGAGGGATGGGAATGAGTTAATGTTACATTCTTATGGATTAAAAAACACGGGTTTACAATGGTAGGATTTGAGATGACTACTCTCTTAAAATTCTATGCCTTTCCCACTTCAACATATTAAATTTTTGTTATTATTATAAACATATTGATATTTTACAGCCTTAAATATACATTTATGTATTCATATAAATATTATGTATACATTTATATTATATACATTTATGTAATATATTTAATACATTATAATAATGTATAAACAATTATAAATATGGTATATATTTATAAAAATATATAATATAATATAAATTAATGTATTCATATTTATATTATGTATATATTTACATAAACTACATTTTTATTATATATTATACCAATATATATATATCACAAAAAATAAATAAATATATTATATTATAAAAATATATTATTCATATATATATATATTGTAAAAATATTTATTATACAAATATATATATATCATAGAAATACAAATACATATTATAAAATATAAACATATTATAAAAATCAAAATGAAAATAAAAATATATAATATTTTTTTATGAAAAAAATTAAATGGAGTAAAATTAGAATGATATAAAAAGATGATAAGAAAGGGAGAATAGAAATATTATGAACACATCTCGTATTTCCCTTCAATCAGTCATGTACCATCCAGTGGGGCTGCAATTCTATTTATATGTAGTGCACCGGGTAGGTGAAGGGGGATTGGTGGGGGTGGTCAGAACACCCGTGTTGAAGACTACAACTACCATCAATTTCTTCCTAACACCCCCTTGGGATGCACACCCCTACCAATGTCATATGTGTTTTGATACTGCCTCATTAAAAACCTTTTTTCATAAAAACCTAGTGGGATAAAAACCGGAATAAGGAAAAGAGTATACCCACATAGACTTCCCATGAAAGTTACATTACATTACAAAATTTTCAATCTAGACTTCCCTATATCTTGAACAAGATTTCTAAAGATAACAATTGGTAGTGACTTTGTAAATAAATATTCATCGTTTTCACTGGATCAAACATATTGCATATTGATATCTCCATTATTCATTAACTCTTGTGATATGGAGAAATTTTTTGGTATTATTTGATTTATTTGATCATTCTTGATGAATCCTTCATTCAATTGTGTAATGAACATACTATTATCCTTGAATAAAATTGTTGGGATATAATCTATAGGCAATCCACTTCCCACTCAAATGTGTTGAGTCATAGACCAAAACCAAACATATTATCAATATGCTTCTTGTAATGTTATCACTTATGAATGATTTTAAGATGTTAAAAAAAGTGTATGATTTTATGATCTTCAAGATATGGTAGTACCTCCAATAGTGGACACATAACCAGTTTTTGACTGCTCATTATGCGAATCAGATAAATAACCTGCATTTTAAAAAACTATCCATATTCCTTTCTAATTTTTTAGCATAGAATAAACATAAATCAATAGTGCCACAAATATAATGAAAAATATATTTAATTCCATTCCAATGACTTCATGTAAGGTTTGAACTAAATCATTCCAATAAATTAGTAGAAAAAGATATATCAAGATGAGTATAATTATCATGACACATTAGTGTTCCAAAAACATTGAGATACAATACTCTTGGACCAACCAAATCCTTATTTTATTCACAAGGTCAAAATTTATATTTCTTAGTATCTAAATATCAAACAACCATTGGAGTACTTAAAGGATTCTATTTATTCATATAAAAGTGTTTTAATAACTTTTCAGTGTAATTTGACATATGAAAAAATTTACCACTAGGCATATGATCAATTTCGAATCCAAGAAAAAACTTGGTTTCTCCTAGGTATTTAATTTCAAATTCATCCTTTAAATTTTTCATTACTTCATTGATCTCTTATGGGGTTTCGATGATATTTAAATCATCGACATAAATAATAATGATAACATATCCATATGTTTTTTTCTTAATAAAAACACATGGAAATATGGGGTTATTTACATACCCTTTATTTAACAAATATTTTCTCAAATGATTATACCATATATGCCCAGATTATTTTAAACCATAAATGGATTTCTTCAATTTAACTGAATATAGGTATTTGGGTTTTGATTTCAATACTTTAAGTATTTAGAATCCTTATGGGATTCTCATACATATACTACTATCAAGTGGCCTATATAAATATGGTATAACAACACCCATAAGAAGCATATTAACCTTTTTATATATTTTAAGGATGATTAGATATCAAAAATCTATAATAAGTGAATATGTATCCTTATAATCAATTTTGGGTCTCTGAGAGAAAAACTTGTGTGATAAGATAAGCTTTGTATCATACAATCTCGTTTTTCTCATTATTCTTACACACTAAAACCCATTTATATCCAACAGCCTTCACAAATTCTGGTGTGAGCATGATATTTCTAAAAACCCTTTGCCTATTAAGTGAATTTAATTCAACTCTCATTGCATCTTCCATTTATTCTAATCGGGTCATTTTTGACATTCCATAAAAGACCTTGGTTTAGGGTCTTCATTTTATATATCATGTGACATAGAATATGAAAATATTTCATCAAAATTTTCCACATTACATTGATTCCATATATCAACTTTAGTGGAATAATTAAGATATATTTCATTATTTTCAATACCTTTAGGGTTTTCTATATCCTGTTAATTCTCTTTGTGATTATCATCTTGTGTTTATTTAAGAACATATAAATTACGCGTTTATTCTAGAACACACACCTCTAAAATTTGGGTTTCAATTATACTAATTGATTTTATTTTCTAAGTATTTCTATCCTTAGAGCCAATTAGTTTTCCATGATTTTGGAATTTTTATGAGATTTCTATAACATCATTATGTAATTGTGTATTTTGGACATCAATTCCAGCCGGTGCATTTACAGATGGTACATATGATTTATTCATTTCATTTGAATCATTAAATTCATTAGAAAATTGATTTTATAGTTATTAAAAATGTAAAATAATTTTCACTTCCATCTCAAACTACTGGGTGGGAGGATTAAGAAAAGATAATGTTTTCACATTCCAAGAAATATTTTCCCTTTGTTTCTTTTCTCCCCCTAATGTTGTGAATACTTTTTCATTAAAGTGAAAATCAGAAAAACATGCTACAAATACATCACCAGTTATTGGTTCAAGATATTTGATGATAGATTAAGATTCATATCCCACATATATTCCCAAACTCTTTTGAGGTACAATATTTGTACGTTGTGGGGGAGAAATTGGTACATAAATTGCACAACCAAAGATTCTTTAGTTGGAGATGTCATGCTCTTTACCAAAATCCAAGTGCTTATGATATGCACTTGGTTTTATGTAAATTAATGTTGATGCATGAAATATTTCATGACTCCATATGGAGTTTGATAGATTTATTCTCATTATTAATGGTCTAGTAATTAGTTGGAGACATTTTATTAGTTATTTAGCTAAACCATTTTGTGTATTCATATGGGAGACTACATGCTTCATAGTAATCCCCATTACCATACAATAATCATTGAAATATTTAGAGGTAAATTCTGCCACATTATCAAGCCTTATTTTATTTATGTCATAATCATAGAATTGTTCTTTCAATTTAATTTTTTGAGGAAGAAATCATGAAAATTCTATATTGCATGTGGAGATAAAACATATGTAAGACCATATTATAAATGCATCAATTAATACTATAAAATATTCAAATGGACCACATTATGGATGAATTGGTCCACATATATCCCCTTGAATTCTTTCAAGAAATGATAGCATTTCTGCCTTAATTTTATCTTGAGATGGTCTCGGGATCATCCTTCTAAGAAAACAAGACTTGCATGAAAGTTTTCTAAGTGGATAGATCTTCTGGAACTTTATTGAATTTCCATGATAACTTTCAATTATTTTTTCCATCATTCCAAATATGGATGACCTAATCATTCATTCCACAGATTAATGATTTTTGGTCCATTTTTTACTAACATTTGGGTTTCTATTTCACCTATATATGTATAATGAAATTTAGATGATACTTTTGGTAGTTTTTCTAGTACATGACTCTTACCAGATTTATTAATGGTAATAAACATGTAATTTTTATTTCTCTCAGATATAGTTGGAGTATCATACCTATGCTGGTATATGTCATTGAAAATTAATAAGTTTTTTTGAATTTTGTGTAAAATCACATCTCTTATAAATAATTGTGCCCCATTAGGTAAAGAAAAACTTGCTTTTCTAGTTCCCTCTATTAGATCTGAAAGACCTAATATAGTATTCACAATTTGTCTTGTTAGTTTAAGATTATAAAAATATTTTTTATTCTTAAGAATCATGTACATCATTCCACTATCTGGTATGAAAATATCTTTCCCATTTTTACAATCCATTTCAATGCTTCAATGTAAGGATAATAGTTTTATAAGAAACACCTTGTGGAAATAAAATAAAATAATACCAAAAATATAAATCATATGAAATGAAACAATATATCAAATATCATAACTAATTCAATTTTTCTGAATTAGTTCCAACTATATTATCATCAAATTCACAAGTAAAATCACTCACTTAGAGGTATGTGAAATCATCATTTGATGGATCAAGACTCTCAGAAAAATTCACCTCCTTTTCTTTCCTTTTATAGGATGTCTTAGAAAAGTGTGGTTCATTCTTATATGCTTTAATAGATGATTTATATATCTTATAATAATGATATGGTATTCAAAAAACATGAGAACAATGTCCCTTAGAACCAAATATGTAGTAGGAATCTTTAGGATTCCTTGGAGTGATGGAGATGATATTTCTTTGATTTTGATATTTATTTAGAGCATACCCATGGTTATGACCATATCCTAAACTGTTCCTACCACCAAAATCATTTCCACCATGGGAATCATTTCCTTAACTTATTCGGTGATTATTTTCATGAAATATAGAATTTTATTAAGGAAATTATACTACTGAACAAGTAGGAAGACGGTATTGATTTTTAATCAAAACCTCAATGTAATTATCTACTATAAGTAATGATGATATGAGATCAAGAATATTTGATATATCATGGAAAGTGATATTGCTGTTGTAGGGTGATGTGAGATGCATGAAATGTTATATATGTATTTTCAAGTATATCTGTATCCATAATACCAATAATACAATTAATATAATTCTATAAAAGGAATAATTGCTATCACTGATCCTTTTATAGTATTGGAAGCATAAATCATTCCATTCATTATAGATCATTGTAAGAAAAACCACCTTTTTATGGTCATACCTCTCTTTCAAACTCTTCTTGAGCTTACATGGATCTCTTTCTATGAGGTATTCACATTTCAAACCCTCTTCGAGATGTCTTCTCAGGAAGATCATCGGCTTTGCTTTATTTTGGAGGGTTTGTGAATTATTTTCATTAATTATTTCCATGATATACATAGATTCAAGATGCATCTCAACATCCATTTTCTATATCATGTAATTACTTCTAGTTATATCAATATTAGTGAATTCTAGTTTCATGAGATTCAAAATGATGATAAATAGGAGAGGCGAAAAACATTATTATTATTCATAATAATAATAAAACAATAATTTACATTTGGGTTAAAGAAAATAATGTAGTATCAAAAACATTAAAATCGGGTTAATATTTTTATTTAATATTATATATATATCACCTTAATCGGTTAATAAATATTTCACGCAGGGGTTTGAAATAAATAAATAAATATATCACATTAATCGTTTAAAAATTTCTTGATTGTATTGATTTATTAATTTGACCATCCAATCAGGGAATTCTAAATGAATAGATTTAAATCATATGAATAGGTGGCAACCTAACCTTTACGGTGGTAATTAAATAAACCACATAAAACCTCCAATTTGGTGGTAAATAAATAATATTATATAAATAATTATAATCTTCCAACCAAGTGGTGAAAAATAAGGTTGGATGTGAAAGAATAAATAATTAGAACCATCTGACTAGAGGATGAGAATAAAAACAAAAACATGCCTTTCTCTCTTTTTGATCCTTTATGCTAATAACGTGTTATGAAAACAAAAATTGAAAGGAGTAAAAGTAGAATAGTGGAGAAAGATGAGCAGAAAGGGAGAACAGAAATATTATGAACACCTTCAATATTTCAATCTAATCAGTCTTGTATCATCTGGGGGGTGCCCTACCTTTTATAGGCAGTGCGTCAGGGTAGGCGAAGGGGAATTGGTGGGGGCGGGCAGCCTACCCCCATTGAATACTGCATCCACCACCATTAGCGGCCTAACATATTTATATTTATTTATTTATTACATTTATATGTATAAAAATCTATATTATACATTTTATATTATTAATTATACAAATATACAATATATTCATATATATACAAACACACATATACAAATATATACTATATTATCTAAAAATATATAATACAAATATATAATATACAAATAAAAATATATATTATATTATACCGATTGGTAGAAATATATATATTTATATATTACATATTTATATATATAAAACTCAAAAAAATACATATATATATATCATATATAGATAGATAATATATTATAATATTTCTATATAGATAAAATTTTATGTATATTTATATATAATTATACTCAACATATATAAATATATCTATACATGTATATATAGTTATACTATATATACAAATATATATTTAATATATTAATTTAAATACTTTTATGTAAAATAATATAATTTTATTTATTTATTTGAATATATATATATAATGTATTTATATATATATTTGTGTATATATATATGTATGAATACAATATATTACATATTTACGTATACAATTAAATTAATTTATATTATATATTATGTATTCAAATATATACAATATACAGATAATCAAAAACATTATTTATATAATCCATACACTTTTTATTTATATGCATGTGTGTGTAAGTATTTGTATAATCTATTATTATTATTATTATTATTATATAAATTCTAAAAACTAAAAAAGTTTTTATATGATACATTATTTAAATAAATTATATTATGTATATATTTGTACAATATATTTATGGTTTTATATTATAATTAATATTATATGAAATATAATTTTATACAAATAAATAAGTATTAATGTTCACATTATACAGTTATATTTATGTATACATATAAATATGATTAAATACAATCATATAAATTATTTATATAAATATATTTATATAGTAATTTCATATAATGTATCTAAATACATTTATATGTTGTGTTTTAATTATATATATATAATGGGTTTTTAAAGAAAATAGTGATATTAGAGGGGGTTGTGAACAACCACTAATCTCTATAATTAGATATGGTTATAAACCCCTCTAATATCTTAAAATAGAGAGGGTTCTGAACCCCCACTATTTTCTTAAAAAACAAACCCCATAATATATATATATATATATATATATATATATATAACAACACTAATTATTAAATGGGCAGTGGTTTTGGCATAAGCGCCTATATAATCCTACCAAATATTAAATAAAATATTGATAAGAAATTTATAGGGGGTTGTGAACCCCTTTAAATTATATTATTAGTGGGGGTTGTGAATAACCCCCTCTAATTTATATAGAAAATGAATTTATAAGGGGTTGTGCATAAACCCCATTAAATAACCACCACTAATCTACTGTTCTTTTGTAGTGGAAGTGCAAATAAGAAGTTCTTGCCTTTTGCTAGGCAAGGAAGTGAAGAAGTATTTGGAAGATGTGAAAGTTAGAGGAAGTACTAACAACACTGTTTTCACAACCCCCTCCCTCCAAAGGCACCCCTCCTGGTCCAACAATGAAGGGGCTGAGATAATGACCCCAAAGTCCTGCATCCAGTAGGCCGTGGGTTAGCGACTAACATCGAGGGTATAAAAAATCTCAATATGGGAGGAATTATCCACTATAATATATGTATGATTAGAAGATAGGATATCAAAAATCAAACAACTCCATGACATAATAAAAAAGGAATCAAAACCATCCCACAATGCATGTATATAAAATAGATGCAGGTAAAAGTCTCCAAAGTAAATATCCAAAGTAAAGTTAAAGTAGTGACATGACAATAATCCTAGGGTCCAAGCTAGTAATGTCTATAACGGTCTATTTAGTTCTCTTGGAACCTTAAAATTAGTTTTATATATGTAGGGTAATCATATAAGAATACTGAGTAGGAAAACCAAAGTCTGTCGTGAACATGTGAAAAGAGTATACTATTGCACAAGTGAGAAAATAGTAGAACCAAGTAGCACCTAAATAGGTCAACTAACCAAACCCATCCTCACTAAGACGGGCTCACCAAATAACACATCCAAGTATAATAACATAATATGAAACATATCAATAAAGGGTACCTTTCACTACTTTCCTACTGATTTTATGATCTCACGCCCCAACATCATATATCCTAGCACTATAATATCTTTCGTATAACATATCATATACCACCGTCCCACAACATGGTCACATCACAAATCACATGTAGACACTGAGTCATCACATCATATCACCACCCCATAACACAGTCTCATCACATCTCTCTCGTAAACACTTGAACTATCACATCACATCACCACCACATATTCATATTAGTAAGGTATCATGAAAATGAAGGACATCAACCTCATTCCAATCTCCTACCAAGCATGACCCACACCATAAGTCATCTCATTACAGCTCTCTCGAAGTCAGCTGGGCCAAAGCATCACATTACTGCCCCACATCATGGTTACATCACACCATCATCGTAGACTACTAGGCCATCACATCACAACCATATATCGATAGTGAAATTTTGAATTATAGACATAACAGACAGTGCATGTAAACATCTTCTAGACAAGACAGTTGGTAAGAGTGAGTAGCCACTCATCCATCATCACCACCTAGATGTTGGAAAAAACAACCCCCATAAAAATATACAGGTGTAAGAACAGGGTTCTCTACAAGGGGGGGGGTGTATAGAAATTTTAAAGAAATATAATTTATATATATCAAATCAAACAAGACCAACCTATGGGTATTCCACATAATATCCATCTCAACTCACAACATTACTCCTAAGGCCTCATAACATTTTCCTCTTTCACTGCCATCACTAAATGCATAAAATCACCCCCTCAAAAACATAAGCCACATTTCACAATTCAAATTTCACATTTCATCTTCTTTCTCAACATAAGACATCTTCTATATATCACATTACCAACCAATTTTCATTTAAAACAACCAATTCATTTCATTATTTTTGTCCCATTACTTAACGTTGAACCTTTACTATTTTTAAACCACACATACCCCTTTAATTAATTCATCAATAATTTCCATCCCATTATCCAAATAATTTTAAAACTACCTGGGCATATAGAACAACTCAAAACCACTCACTAAAACCAAATAGACCAAATTTACATGCCAAAAAAGCTCACACATCACCACCATTTCACCTCGAGGACCACATTCTATATCATAACTATTCTCTACATGAATGATCGACTTCTCATTAAATTCCAATAACAAGTGCCCCAAATCACAACTGCGCATTACTACCCCAAAGTACAAAAGCATCATGACACATCAATCCCACATGATACAACAACACATCACAACATTCACATGTCACAACACCCTTTACATCACCACATAATATTTTCCATATTTATCAAGGGGTTGAAAATTACTTCCATGTCTTCATTTTATGGGAACTCTCACATATTTCATATATCATAGTGAAACTAGTTTATTATCTGAGTATAAGTGGTTATATATTTATTCAAGGTGGTGTTACAAGAAACAAACATTAGGGGCTTCAAAAAACATATCAATTCTTCATAAACAAGGGCTACCAACAACAATTATTTTCAGTGGTACAACAAGAATGCATAGTTCTTGATATCACAATATAAAAAAGTAATAAAATAATGATAATTAAATTCCTTCCCCATTAAATTAAATTAAACCAATTAATTTATATTTATTAAGCTATATGAAACCATATTTCCAAGATATAACAAGAGTAAACCCCTATTGCATGATACAAAAAATAAAAAATGAGGGATTCCCTATCTCCAATAGAGCTTTTAGATCTATTTCACAAGGTTGGAATAAAAAAATCCACCATCGATCACCACATCAAGGGATATCACCTCTACCACCATATAACACAACATCCCACAACACCTCTTGTCAAAAAAAATTCAAAACCACTGGTTTTCCCTTGGAAGTAACCTTCCTAGATGAAGGAAAAGAAAAAACTAGGAGAACACATGGAGGGAAACTCACTTTAACCACCAAGGACCAAACCTCCAAGATCAGAATCAAATGTCATAAGAAGGGGGCCAAAAGTGATCAATGGTACACACATGGGTATATCAAGAAATGAGAGAAATAAAGGAAAGTTGAGGGAGTTCAAACTGGTTTTAGAATTTATACCCAGTTGGTAAAACATAACACAACGATGAAACCAAGGGGAACATACTATAGAATTGTTTAAATCAAGGGGCACCACAATGTAGCACTCCCCAGTACATTGTAGCCTAGTTGGTCAAACTAAACTCAGAGTTTCACAGTTATTCACATGATGAATATCCAATAAAAAGTGAAGGAGACCATGATGTAGCTAAATCCTCTACATCTTTGATCCTCGACATCAAAAAATGATGTTACACTGTATCCCTCTTCTATATCACAACTATGCCCAAAATTAGAAAAACCACTGAAAGAGTGTGGATATATTATAAATAAGATTAATATTGATAATAGTGGAAAATATATAAGTGGAAACTTTAGACATTTTCTTAAAAAATATGACATTATTCATGAGTTTATTTCACTGTACACACCATAGTATAATGATCTTGCTGAAAGGAGAAATAGAAGTTTGGTGGAAATAACATGAATGATGTTGATTGAACATGATACTTCTCATTATTTTTGGAGCCAATCTATCATAGTATCTATTTATATTTAGAATCAATGTTTCTATAGGATTAATTTTTATTTCTCTCCTTACAATATGTATTATAAAGAAACCCAAGTTTGAAACAAATAAGAGAGTTCAACAGCTCCTTCATTATAAAGTTTAAATGTGAGAATATTGGGAAGTTTGAACATAGAGTATTTGATGGGATATTTATTGGATACCCTCCTAATGGTAGAGTATACATATGTTATAATAAAGAAACAAAAAATATTATTGACTTGATAAATGTGACAGTTCATGGAAAAATTGATAATAAAGTTTCATAGATAGTTATAGATATAGAAGAAAGGTACGATGAGGTGGTTACAGTTGAAAAACGTGAAAAGTTTCTTAATTATAGTAATAATGATGAAGCAAATTGAGATAAAGTTATGAATGGTCTATTTTAAGTGATGAGGAACAATTAAATGCATCTCATCCTAGGATAAGGAAGCATGTGGAACTTCATAACATTATTGAAGAACAAAGAAAACAAGTTCAAAATAAAGGAACTTCAAATTTAGTTTCACATAATTCCTTATATTGAAAAGTTAAACAAAAATAAATTAATAAAGAAACAGAACATCAAGAGTGGATTGTTACAATGAATGTTGATCTAGATCATATTGAATCAATGACACTTGGAAACTTGTACCCAAACCAAATAATAATAATGTGATTGGAAAAAAGTGGACGTTTCAAAAAAAATTGAATGGAAATGGTGAGTTTATAAGCAATAAGAAATGACTGGTCTGTAATGATTATTCTCAAATTGAAGGTATTAATTTTAATGAGGCCTTTTATCTAGTGTAAAGAATAGAAACTATCAAAATCATTCTCTAACAATAAAAATATAAAATATTTCAGATAGATGTTAAGTCATATTTTCATAATGGAGATCTCAATGAAGAAGTTTATATTAAATAACAATATGGATCTTCTCTTAGAAAATATGAATGTTTTTTGTAAAAGATGAAAAAGACCTTGTATGGGTTGAAACAAGATTTTAGAGATTGGAATTCTAAATTGGATTCTTTTTTAAGGAAGTTGAACCCTAATAAATAAAGAGTTAATAGTAATAGCTACATAAAATAAAATCAATAGGTTATCATCATTGTGATTGTGTATATGGATTGTGTCATATTTGCAAGGAATGATGAAGAAACATGTGATTTTTTTTTGAGGATATGATGAATTTGTTTGAAATGTCTATGCTAGGAGAATTGAAATGATTTCCCAGCTTACAAATCTTGCAAAAGAAGAAACACATTTTCTTATCTCAAGAGAAGTATCCTAAGGAAATTCTAAGGATGTTTATTATGGAAGAATCAATGCTAGTTTCCACACCAATTTCAGTGAAAAAAAGTTGTAAAAATATGGTGAAGGTAAGGAGGTATATCCTAAATAATTTAGAATGTTAGTTGGAAGTTTATTATATCTAACAGATTTAAGAATATATACAATATATGTTTTTACTCTCTGTTCCATATATCAAAGTGATCTAAAAGAATATCATCTGAGGAATGGTAAATTAATTCTTAGATATATTAAAGGCACAACTGGTTTTTGGTTGAAATATGACAACATAAGAAAGATTGACCTATTTGGCCATACAGATGCAGATTGGGTACGAAGTTTAGATGATATAAATTCCACATTTGGTGCAGTGTTTTTCATGGGAGAAATATGTTTTAACTGCACTACAATAAAATGGGCCTTTAACAACACTGGTATTTAACAGTGCCAGAAAAAGCACTGATAAGTGACATCATTATCAGTGCTAAAGAAAGTGATGATAAATCTAAACCTTTATTAGTGTGATATATTTAGTACTAAAAAAGGAATCCATTATTAGTTCTTTCTTAGCACTCATAAATGTCCAAATAAATAAAATGAAATAATTAAAAAATAAAAAATGAGTTTATTAAGAAAAATATTACAAATTTTATTAATTAAATAATTAAAAATAAAAATGAATAAATTGATTATAATATATATAAATTATAAATACTAATAAATAGTATGTATTAAACATATAGATATGTAAAAAATTAAAATTAAATAAATACAAATTAAAAATAAGTGAATGGAGAAAAATATTAAACATTTTATTAATTAGATAATTATTGATAATGTTAATAAATATTATACATTAAATATATAGATATATATATTAATGTATATAAATATGATTTACATATTAAAAAATATTTATTCACATTACATTAAATAGAAGTATATTTAGTGAAAATGGTTTATAATTAAAAATAAATATGTATTAAAAATAATGACTAATTTCCAAGAGTAATGGACATATAATTGAAAGATGTTTAATTTTTCAATTTAACATAGATCAAATGTGTGTTATATTGATTTCATATATAGGTAATTAATGAATTTTTATATACAATGAACACACACAAAAACTTATCCAATTTTTCTATATTATTAAAGTGTACTTATTTTTAATTCATTCAATTTCAATCATTTTTAACATGCGTGCACTTAATATTATATATTTATTAATAATGTTAAAAATATATCATTTAAAAAATATTTATAAATAAAAATATTTATAAATATATATTTACTATATTTATACAATTATATATTTATAATTATAATCAAATAAATATTTTTTAAACTATTCATATAATTATAAATAAATAAATATTAAATTTATAATAAATTTACTTAAATAATGAATATATTTACCTTATTAATATTTATATATATTTACTATATATATATATATAATTATATAAATATATATAAGGATATAAATATTATTTTTTAAAAAAAAATTATATAATTATAAATAAGTAATTATATATTTAAATAATTATAAAATTATAAAAAAAATTAAATAAGGAATATATTTACTATATTTATATTTATATTTTTTTATTAATCATATATATATATATATATATATATATTTATAATTATAATTATAAATCCTTTATCAGTTCTTATTACTTAAGTGCTGATAAAAGGACTCTTTATCAGTGGTTTTTTGGAAGCACTGATAAAAGCGTCCCAATTTATTTTAAAACCCCCAATTAGTTGCAATCCCATATTGATATTCGAAGATTTTGGTGGAATCCACCCACTATCAATGCTCCTCCTCAGTGAATCAAGCTCGAATAATGCAAACCCACCCGACTACTTCTAGTTGCTCGAACATCATCTAACATCTGTTTTTTTCTTGTAGTTAGGGTTTCTGAAGAAAACATCGAGATCTAGATCTGAGGGTCTCAGATTTTCTTCAACCTAGTGAGGTAAGCCCATGCTTTCCTTTATAGGTTCTAATTTTCTTTTTGTATTTGTCATTTCATTTTTTATTTCTTTTTCAATGATGTCATAAATTATTTGTGGTTCGATCATTGTATACTATTTTGGTTTTTGATTATGAGTAAAATGATTTTTTTATGATCCGTTTTTTTCTTAAATACCAATTTTTATATCCTATTTTGGTCTTTTTAAATTGTTGTTTTGATTCAATTTTCTTCACTATCTACATCTACACCCCAGCTTGCTCTGCAAGCTTAAATTTTTTGATGTTTTGAAATCATAGAGAATCACCTCTGGTCTATAGATACACCAATTAAATAAATATTTACTCCACAGTATAAACCCTAAGGGTTTTGGATATAAAAACATTAAATGAGAAAGAAAATTGATTTAGAAAACCAATTTTCAATATGGAGATGGTGCGAAGAAACAACATAAGCTAATATTATACAATTCATGTAAGGGAATTTATTTATTTAAATTCTATTTTAATAATCTGGTGTAAGGGGTTTTCATTAAACATTTATTTTCTTACAATGTTTTTGTTTTAGTTTAAGATAAATCTCAGTAAGTGAAATATCATGTTTATTTATTTTCAATGGCTCTCTATTTTCAAAATTAGTATGGGGTTGTATTCATTTTACTTTGTTGTGATATTATGCTATAAGGGTTACATATATTCTTATCAATTTAATTTTAATATATATATATATGTAAATATATATCTTTCTATCTATTTATATGAATTTTTATAACTTACAATAAAAGGGTGATTTTATAATTATTTATTCGCAAAATATGGTTCTGGATTCTAAATTAGGAAGGGATTACATTTATTTTCATTAAAAATTATGTTTAAATGTACATTTTTTTCAATATGTGTTTTATAAATTCTAAGATATATATATATATATATATATAAATGTGTATGGGATATAAGTTATAAGGGTTTGTGTGTTTTTCTCCCTTGTTTGAGATATATCTTGTTGATGTATATTATTGCTTTATGCCAACTTCTTTATAGACCTCCGTAGAATCTCAAGGATGGGTCAATGTGTATTTGATAGCCTCCCAAGAATCCTTCTGATGGGTAGATTTAAAGTGATTACCTCCCTATAATCCTTTGGATTGGTCAGAGTAGTGATATGACATACCAATAGCCTTGATATGTTTTCAAATATTTGATATACCATTAATTTTAAATGTAATAATTCCTTATGTTGCAACATCACTTGTTCCAAAAAATGGAATAGATGTTATCAAATTTTATATATTAGAAATTATTTTTAGGTATTCATCATTTTAGGTCTACATGTATTAGTTCCACCCCTAGGAATCTCTAATTAATATCCATTCATATGAAATAACTCTTTATTTATTAAAATCTTTTATCAATACATTTTTATATCTTCTAGTTGATTGAATGAGACTTTATTATTCTTGTTTATCATATTTGGGTTTCTTATTACACCTTAATTGCCTATATTATATTTTCATTTATTTAAGAGATATAAGAAAGACTTTATGTGTGTCAAACAATATTTATTGTTGTAGTTTATTTCTTGAGACTCATCCCCTATCTCTTTTATAGACAACTATCATCCTCATCAACTTCATCTTTCTAACAGTCATTATTGAAATTTTTTGCTTGAAACTCATCCTCATCTCTTTTATGTTTCTTATAATACTCTTACCATTAGTCATCCCATCGATGACTACTGCATATATTATTTCAAGTAACATAGGATCATTTCCACAAGAGATGAAGGATGTCTCAAACAATAAAATTCAATGATAAATGTCTGGTAGATGAGTTGATGAGGATGAGTTGTCAAGAACATTCACCTTTAAATTAATTCATAGGATAACATACCTTCCATAGTGGAGTAATTATTTTCTTAAATTAAATTTCCCATTTTCCTCAACATACTAAAATTATTTGAAACAATCAAATGTTGAGTTTCCATTATTATAATTGCCTATAACTTTCACATTTGATAATGAATATCTTATGTGTGTTTATTTATTTATTAAACAAAATTAATCTTTTATGAACCCAATAGTATGGATATGAATAAAAAATGGATTCATTTTAATCGTTTGACAAAATAATATGAAGATATAGTTAAAGAGTTCGTCACATTTTCATGAGAGAATTTATATGACCATTCTCAAATCCTCTATCCGTATTTACATTTTTGTTATTCAATACAAATTAGTCTAAAAGAGTTAGAATAAAATTTTATTTATAATGGAATAGATAAAAGCTATAAATGTTAGACTAAACATGAGGAAAAACTAAATATGGACACTAATTGAGATGATACTATAGTTTATGGATCATTTGATATGAATACCAGTGTAAATGATGATAAAGATCATATAGAAGAAATGATAATTCCAATTGAATATGACCTTCGTGATTATCCAAATTTACTTGAGGAGTTAAATAGTTTTGAAAAGAAACCTTTGTATACTGGTATCACTAAATACACAACTTTTTTAGCTATATTGATGTTATATAATTTGAAATCTAGTAGCAGATGGAGTGACACCATCTTTATAGAACTACTTGGTTTGATAAATGATATGATTCTAGAAGAAAATAAACTACCATGCCCAAAATATGATGCTAAAAAATGTTACGTTCAATGAGAATTATCTCTAAAAAATACGTGCTTGTCCAAATGATTGGATATTGTTTCCCAAGGACCATGAATCACTCATAAAATGCCCTAAGTGTGGTATAAATCATAAAAAGACAAATTAATCAAGTTATCTTAAATATGTATGTTACTTTACTATCATTCCATGGTTTAGAAGACTATATGGATGTTAGGAAACTGTGAGACAATTAACATGTCATGCTGATACAAAAATTAAATATGGGAACCTATTTCATCTAGAAGATTCTTCTTAGTGGAAGAAAATTGATTACTATTATCCTGAAATTAGAAATAAGCTGAGAAACTTTTGTATTGCATTATCTACAGATGGAATAAATCCTTTTGGTGTATAAAGTAGTACTCACAGTACATGACCTATCATGTTGGTAAATTATAACATACCACCATGGTTAAGTATGAAGCGTAAATATATTACGATGTCTCTACTTATATCTATATGAAATAAAGATGGTAATAATATTGATGTCTATTTGGATCCATTGATCAAAGTTCTGAAATTGATATGGGATATAGGTGTTACAATTTATAATGCTTATAGAAGTGAATAATTCACATTGTGGGTCATGTTTTATGGAATGATAAATGAATTCCCCACTTATGTAAATTTATCAATCTGTAACATTAAAAAAATTTGGGTATCCCATTTGAAAAAAAATACATACCCAATTTGGTTGAAACATTCCTCGAAGAATGTTTTTTTAGGACATCAAAAAATTTTATCTCGATGACATAAATATTGATCATGGATGACAAAATTTGATGGGAATATCAAAAAAGGTACAACACCATCTCTAGTAAAAAGTGATCAACTACAAAATAAAGTAAAATATATTGGCATTATTTTCGATAAACTATTTTAAAAAAACCTTAAAAAATCAGGTTGGAAGAAGAGATCAATTTTCTTTAAATTACCGTATTGGAATTATTTGTATGTTAGAAATTTTTCTTGATGTCATGCATGTTGAAAAAATGTATTTGATACTGTAATTGGAATGTTACTAAATTTTCCTAGAAAAAGTACAGATGGAATTAAGGCTATGATGGAATTGGTTGAAATGGGGATAAGGGAAGAGTTGGCACCGATGAAGGGTAAAAGGAGGAATTTTCTTCCACTAGCAGCTTACACTCCATCGAGACAATAAAAATTGTAATTTTTCCTTTTCCTTAATAGTATAAAGTATCAGTGGGATATTAATCAAATATAAATAATTTCATTTAAATGACTTATTTGAAGTTACAAGGACTAAAATCACATGATTGTCATGTTTTGATGCAAGATTTAATGTTTGTTCCTTTCTATTACATTCTTCCACAAAATGTATGAAATAAATTTACCAGAATCTACTTCTTTTTCAAATCCATATTCGGTAAAGTTATATACCCAGCGAAGTTACCCATCATGAATAAGAATGTCATTGTCATATTATGTGAATTAAATATGTTCTTCCAACCATCATTCTTTAACATAATGGTCTACCTAATGGTTAAGTTGGTTAGAGAGGTTCAACTATGAGGTCCTGTCCATTGCATATGGATGTACCTCATTGAATGGTATATAAATATTTTGAAAGGGTATGTCAAGAATCAAAGTTTTCCAGAAGGTTTTATTATAGAATGATATATTTTTGAATAAGATATTGAATTACGTAATGATTACCTATAAGATGTTGACAAAATCAGTCTCAAAAAGTCTCATTACAGCGAACGCCTTATGGGTGAAGGGGTTTTTATAAGAGATGTTGTTACAATTACCTTGACAGAGAGGGAGCAAGAACACCTTTACATTTTACATAATAGTGAAGATGTTGAACCGTACATTTAATCCTACAAATAAATTCTTAGAGATTTTAATCGATTAAGGGCTGAAGGATAGATATCAAATAAACATAGTCAATAGTTTATAGGATGTTTCCAAGATCAAATTTATAGGTAGTTATCTAAAAATCCAAATTCAATTACTGAATGACTTCAATGGATAGTCAGGGGACTAAATGAAAATGTTATATCTTACACTAGTTTTGTAATCAATGGTTATATGTTCTATATAAAATAACACGATGACTAAAGTATGAAGAAAATTAATGGTGCTACTCGTGTGGATGAAGCAATGCACATATATGGTTCCAAGGATAGAAATCCAGTTTATAAAAATATGTCATATTTTGGCATTATCGAATAGATATATAAGTTCGATTATACAACATTTCAATTTCTGATTTTCCATTATAAATTAGTAGAAAATATCAGTGTAGTGAAAGTTGATGAAATGGGATTTGTGATGGTTAATTTCATTGTGGAAGGGGGAAAATAAGATCCATAGGTAAATGCATCACAAGTAGTGGAGGTATTTTTATTCTTTGATCCAGCAAACAAAAATTGTTTGATTATCATGATGGAGACTAAAACAAATGTTAGGTCAGGTGAAAATTCATCTGAGGAAGACCCTTTCATTGGGATACCAAAATTAATTCATGTGTAGATAATTTATTATATGTTAAAGGGGACCATAAATAGAGGATTTGGAGTCTCTATAGGGGAACCAAATCCCTGAAACATTTGAAAAAAGTAGAGTTTAATGAGAAGGTAAAAGTGTTTTTTAATATACTATGTTTTCTTTATAATATTGTATGTTTTCTACTACATTAACACAATATAAATTAAATGCTTGACCAATCATGCATAAAATGTGCCCGTATGACTCAATGTGTTAGTTATCGGTTTAAAATCAACATTTTACTTTAAAAAGTGTCACTCACTGAAAACCAAGTAAACACACCTTGTTTTTCTTTATAATTAAATTCACTGATTTATAAATCATTTGTGACATGTAAGAATCAGTCTCACCTCAAACTGATACATGATGTGATCTGTACGGGTCAAAGTACATGATTTAAGTTTAAAATGACATTTTATTAAAAAAGACATGTGACATAATCAAAACCAAGAAAACAAATTTATATTGTTTCGGTACTTTAGTAAAACAATCCATATGTCTTTTGAAACATGTATTAATCTACCACACCTCAATCCTATGCACGATGTGACCGGTATGACTCTAAGTGCGTCTTTATTTAAATTTAACATCAATTTTATTAAAAAGGACAAATAACCTACTTAAAATTGAAAAAAACAATCATATTGTTTTGAGACGTTAGGAAAATAATCCATAAGTCATTTTAAATGTGTAGGAATCTACCACACCTCTATTAAACATACAGAGTGACCGATATGACTCCAAATGTACAGTTTTTTAAAATTGACATAAATTTTAGTGAAAAGGAAAACATACCTACTAAAAACCAAGAAAAAAATATTATTATTTAAATAATTTAGAAAAATAATCTATAATTAATTTTTCATGTTTAGTAATAAGCCATAATCAATCTGATACATGATGTGATCGGTATGACTCAATGTGTACATTATCAGTTTAAAATCAAAATTTTTGTTCAAAAAGTATCAGTCACTGAAAAATAATCAAACATGCTTGAATTTTCTTGATAATTTACGACATTTATTCATTAGTCATTTTTGAAGTGTATTAATTGGTCTAATGTCAAAACAATACATGATGTGATCAGTATGAGTCAAAGTACCTGCTTCAATTTTAAAATGATATTTTAGTAAAAAAGAAAAGTGACATACTCAATACTAAGAAAAAACATTCATATTGTTTTTATACTCTAGAAAAATTGTCCATACGTCATTTGGGATGTGTAGGAATACGCCTCACCTCAATCCAAAGCACAATGTGATCAGTATGACTCCACGTGTATCTTTTTATTTAAAATTTTCATCAATTTTAGTAAAATGCAGAACTGACCTACTCAAAACTAAGAAAATGAATTTGGATAATTTTTATACATTAAAAAAATGATTCATAATCCATTTTTTTATTTTTAGGGATTATCCATACATAATTCTGATACTCTATGTGCCTAGTATGACTCAAAGTCTCAATTATCAGTTTAAAATCAATATTTTTGTTCAAAAAGTATCACTCACTGAAAACCAATCAAATGCACTTGGGTTTTCATGATAATTTATGAAAATGATTCAAAGGTCATTTTTAATGTGTAGGAATTGGTCTCACATCATATCGATACATGATGTGATCATAATGAGTCAAAGTGCGTGTTTCTAATTTAAAATGACATTTTAGTAAAACTAATAACTGACGTACTAAAAATAGTGAAAATTAATTCAGATTGTTTTTATACAATATGAAAAAAAATCCATAAGTCATTTGAGACATGTAGAAGTCATAATTCCTCAATAAAACCCATGGTTTGATCAAAATGACTCAAAGTGTGTATTTTTATTTAAAATTGACATCAATTTTAGTAAAATAGACAACTGACCCACTCAAAATTGAGAGAATGCATTCATATTGTTTTGATACTTTAAAAAAATGATCCATACTTCATTTTTAATATTAAGGAATTATACTCACCTCAATATAATACATAATGTTCCAGGTACGACTCAAAGTGTCTGTTATCAGTTTAAAATCAACATTTCAGTTCAAAAAGTGTCTTTCACTGAAAACTGATCAAACACACTAGGATTTTTATTGATAATTTAGGAAGACAATTGATAATTAATTTTTGACTTTTAGGAATTTGTTTTACATTAAAATGATACACGATGTGATTGGAATGATTCGAATGTTTGTGCTTCCTATTTAAAATGACATTTTAGTAAAAAAGACAACAGACGTACTGAAAACAGAGAAGACACATTAATATTGTTTTTATACTTTAGGAAAACAATGCACAAGTCATTTGAGACATTTTAGAATTATCCAAACCTCAATCCAACAAATGGTGTTATTTTTATGACTTCGAGTGTGTCTTTTTATTTAAAATTGATATTAATTTTAGTAAAATTAAAATTATCTATTAATTTATTTCCTTATATTATTACTAACATAGGAATTTTTTTCTTATTTAAGTGAATTATTTTTCTCAAGTAGGCATGGTTTTTTCAGCAATAGCATGAGTCAGGGTTAGGATTAAGATAAAAAGGAACTTTGATATTTGGAATGTATGTAATAATTTTTATTTATGTAATTGTATAAACCAATGTTTGAAATGCCTATAATATAGTGTTTTTTTCTTGTATTTGTGTTGTAAATTTCATTTCATTTAAATTTTGTATTGGGAATTATTTTTTTGATATCTAGTTTTTTTCTGGTGCTTCGGTGTGTTACAACACATTACATAGGTGTTGTAGTGTACTGTTGTAAGACACTGTAGTACGACCCTTTATTATTGCTTTTTTTTAGCACTGGTAAAATACCCATTTATTAGTGCTTTTTTAGCATTGATAAAAGATTAGGGATTTTAATCTCACTCTAATAGTCATTGATTTTCAAGCACTGATAAATTCTATTTCTAGCATTTTTAAAGGCCTATTTTTTAGTAGTGCTGACATATAAAGAAAAAAAATTTAATAACTCTTAGTAAAATAGAATTTAAAGATGTTTCTACCACTACAGATGCAACATAACTTTTTTGGATGAAGACATAGTTGGAATATTTTTTTATTGATGTGAAGTTCCCCCTTCTCTTATGTTGCAATAATCAAAGTGTTATAAATCTCACTAAAAATCCAGTGCACCATTATCATTCCAAGAGAATTGATATAAAATATAACTTCATAAAAGAGAATGTGGAGAATAATGAACTAAATATGGAGTTTGTTTCTAAAATAGAGAAAGATTATTATATTTTCATAAAATCCTTACCAAAGGAAACATTTTCCAAGTTGAGGTTGATAATGGGTGTTTGACTTCCCTCTATTCAAGGATAAGGTATGTAAAACCATCCCATCTCCATATTGTATTTGGATAGTGTTTTCAATGTGGAGAAAAATGTTGTAACATAAATTTATCTAGTGATATGTGTTTAACCTTTTAAGAAGAACATAAATTGAGGGGGAGTTTTTAAATGGGGTAATTTGGGGTTTTAACATGTGTAAAATGTATTATTTTAAAAAAAAATTGAAGTGGATGTATGAAAAATTATTATAAAAGGTTTAAGTTTGGAATGTACTAAAATTTTCAAATGGAAGAAGTTTTCTACAAGGTGTATGAAAAAGATTCTTACATTACTTCTTATGGACAACCTGGTATTTTTTTAATGATTACTGTTTTATACACCGAGTTATATCTCATAGGCATAGAATTATTGGATAAATAATCTATTTCATGAGTTATATAGTTTTAGTGATTTATGTTTCTTGGATCAAAACAAAATTCAAAGAGAAGATTGTAGGTACTAGGAAGCTTTGAGATATTTTTGAAGATAATGGAAGTTATTATGGAATATGTTAAGAGAGCCTTATCTTTTATCAATAAAACATAAATCATGAATTTTTATTAAGAATTACAAAAACTCAAAACTAGATAGAGAAGTCCAAAATTATTTTTTTGAACCAAGTCCATTAGATGGATGATTCTAAACTATGTCCATTGTATAAAGGTTATCTTATTGAGGGTTTTAGATGAAGATGTAATCAAATGAAGAAGATGTAAAAAAGTTTATCAGATTGAGTTTTTGGTTAAGTATAAATATTTTGATGTTATAATCTTATCAATGTTTCCAAAATCATGAGTTTTGAAAGATATCATGATCTAAGAATAATTACAAAGGGTGGTACATTTGTTCTTATGAAAAATTTTCACACTACAATGTTATGAGAAATTTCACCAGCTAGACCAAATCTAACAAAGGTTTTTACTAATAAAAGTTTGTGTTTAAAGTTTATCAAGTTTTTGTAAGTTATCAAAATTTTAAGGGATGTTTCTACAGAATGCCATCGGACAAATTCAAAATTTAATGAAGTTAATCGAATTAATTAAAAAAATAAAAAAGTCCATTGAGAAAATCAGAGATAAAAAAAAGACTTGGAGTCATTGGACAGAAGTTTTTGATTGAAAATATTAGACTAATTTTTATATACAAATATGATCACACAGAGGTTTTCATATGAATTAAATATATAGAGTTCCAATACAAGTCCATAGAAAGAGGATGTGTCTCGAAATGATTTCATGGAAGTTACTATGAAGCTTTTATAAGAACAATTGGACATAACTTCAATGTACGAATGATTTAATAAAAAGTTTTACCGGATGAATTTTGGGAGAGTGGTAATAGTTTGAAGTTATTATTGATGTTATCATGAATATATCAATTTTCATGATGCAAATATGATCTTTCAAAGTTCCAAATATCACATAAGTAATATATGTGATTCTCACCAAGTTTGAAATTTTTTTGCTGAAGAATGTAGATGTTAGAGTTTACACGAAGCTTCAAGATTTTTCTAAAAGACTTGAAAAGAATTTGAGCGAATTGTTTAGAGTGAGAGTTTTTTAATTTTATTTTTAATTGAGTGGGAAAGTTAAATTGGAATCCCACATTTTCTTCTACTCATAATTTTAGAAAATGGGTGAAAGTATGTTATGGGGATATGTACTGTTCACACATGCAAAAAGATAAAGCATTTTAGAAATGGTTTCAAATAGACAGATTGTGTGATAAAGTGAGTAGACAAAAGTTTTTTTGTATGGGTTAATAGATAGACAAAGCATAATAAAGTTATATCGTTTATCAAAAGGAACCAGACTGAGTTTACTATATGGACGACCAGGCAAAGAAATCTTACAAACAGTGAATAGGCATAAGATTTATATAGAAGTCCAAAAATAAAGTTATTGTTTATTATCAGGAAAGAAAGTGAAGATAAATTATTTTCTAGAAGTTAAAGTGTGATGAAGTAAAAACCTGACATTGAAAACAAACTAAACCTATTGGTGAAGGTTTCTAAAAGTTTTTACACAATCATTTTTACAAATTTATATGCGGGGATAGAAAATGCACTGCTCTTTGATTACAGTATAATTAAAGTTAATGATATTACATTCTTTCTATAACCATATAAAAGGATTTTTTTTCTAGTGGATTTTTTGGTATTAGATTATTTACAAAACATGATAATGATAAGATAATCTTACTAAGTACAGAACCATGTATTTTTTTCCTATGGAATGTGATTGTGTTATTTTTCTCCAAAAATTTCATAACTCTTTAATAAGAGGTGAAGGTATTTTTCAAAAAGTAGAAAATACAAAAATAAAAGATCCATGATTCACCCATACTCCTCTCAGTGATCACACAAATCTTGATTGGTCCTTTCAACAACTTCTTGACAGACTTAAGATATGAATTTTTTTTGTTCCATCATATCTACCAAAATATTCTATTAGGATCTGGGTCAACTCCTTGTACCTATCACTACTTTTTCGTTTTCTCAAATTTTTGAAATAACAAAATTCACAACTTTCTACAAAAATATATATTAAAATATGATCAACCAATGTGAAATAGTATTTATGTCACCATCTTCTATTTTTTTACTTTGTATGTTTCATGAACAAATCTACTCCATAAATATCTAAAGCCTCTTTTAAATCATGCATTTTTACTAAATAATTTTAGTATTTCACCATGAACCCATTACTACTTTGTGACATAAACATATCCTTTACAAAGGGAATATATTTTTAATTTATTCTATTGAAAAAATTAGCTAAAAATTCACCTTTATTGGGTTTAATCATTTATCCCATTAATGTTCAATTATGTTTGAAACATTTTCAAACAAGTCAATCATCTTCTGAAATAAGGGAACATCCTCTAGGAATATTGAAAATTATATGCCTAATTTATTCATGATAAATTCCATGAATAAAATATTTTTGGACAATATTTAGAATTTCTCCATGTCTTAAATGACACTTACATTTCCTGGGATGATACCCACATAGTCATCTCACACCTATAAAGTCTTGAATGACACTTACACTGTTGAAAAAAACACGTACATTGAGGCATGAATGAAATCAACATTGTGGGAAATGAAACCTACATAGATTAAATATCACACATATGCTAAGGGTGATAACACTTATGTGGGTTCGAATAAAAAATAAATTGATCCCATGAATTTACTAAAATTAAATCATTCCAACACGAATGACAACTACATTGGTACCCAATGACACATATATAAATGTGAATTATCCAATTTTCATAATTTTTTATCCAAAAAGATTTCATAATGGTGATATGAATTAATTTAGATAATCTTTTGGCCTTGATGGATCATTCAATGAACTCTTACAGGGATTTAAAATACCATTTCCTTTTTCAAAAAATCTAACCGGTATAAGAGTTGACTTCCCTTTTCAACAATCCTCCAAGAATCACTTTGGTATGCATGTTTTACTTTAAAATCCATTTGAACATCACCAATATATTTCCAATAAAGTATCCATCCGGACAGCTTCCACTTCTACTATAAAAAAAATCCAACACAAAAATATATAGGGTTGACAAAAAATTCATTTTTAACATTATGTAAATTTTATATAATTAATTAACCATGCGTTGATAAAATATTTTACACATAACCCATTTATTTTACTTTATTATTCATGTATTGTTATCTTATTTATTTTATGTGATCACATTCAACAACACATAACCATTCATTGCATAAAATTGATAACTATTCACTTAGAAAAAATAAAATAAATAGTGACTTGATCAATGTAATAGACCAACCCAGGTTAACTAGACCAGTCACCCAAGCTAGAACATTTTGGGGTGAGGTATAAAAAAGATAACAAAACAAGTCTTGAATATTAGAAAAACAAGACATACAACCATAGTACAATGTATAAAAAGAGAGATACAACTAATCCAAACGTGCTAAACCAAGAAGTATAAAAAGTCTAGGCTAACGAGTCTCCATGTGACCAAACTTCACCTCCAAAAATCATCCCAAACAAAAATAGCAATGTAAAGAGAATACAACATGATAAAAAATGATCTTCCCTTTACCTGTATCATACAAAATAAGGTCTATAACCACCCAAATCTAGAAGTGGGTGTTAGAAATAGAGCCCAATAGGAAACCACCAAGGAATCTATGCAAGTTCTAATATCATGAATGAATAAGTTATAGATTTTAAAAAAAAAGTTTTATAAGAATTTTTATAAATAAAACAATTTTAAAACATTTCTCAAACAACCCTTGGGGTTTCCACAAATTTCATGTCATATTTTTTAAATCTATAAACATGTCAGTCATAAAACAGAGTAGGTAAACATAATGAAATATAAACATACATGTGACCCAACATCCATGAAATAATCTGTCATGCGATAAACAACCAAAAACAACAATGAACCTTTAAGTTGAGCTCTATCCTATGGTAAAATACATACTAGACACTCACAATCCAAAAAAGGCATAAGGTTGGATCAAACTAATATCGATTTCTTCCACAATCCATCGATACACAAGAGGTTACCTCAAAGTGGTATCACACACACTAAGGCTACCTGTGATTCTTTCATGATGCGTCCAAGGTTCCCAATGTGTAATGATTATCAATTTCCATTTTAAAAAGCATGATCACAATTTTATAAAATCATTTCAATGCTAATACAATTTGTTTTAGGGTTCAAAAATCCATTTTTTTCAAATCAAGGCAATTCCATTTTCAAAGAAAAAACACATTTAAAACATGAACCCATTCCATTATCAATTTAAATAAATTAAATTCCATTTTAAATATCAAGGAAACAATAATAAAAATAATAAATTCAAGAAATTAGAATGCTTGTATAGATTCACATACCTCAAGAATGTAGAAAACCTAATTACCCTAGACAATGGGGATTGGAAACAATATGATCTGCCTTCGTAAGACAAGGCATGACAAGAGAATGAAAATGATTGATATAAAACATGATCTGATTACAGAAAAAAATCTATTGCCAAAATAAAAGAATAACCATAAGGAATTATTACCCAAAGAGGATCAATATAACCACAGTAGAAATCAATCGCTAAACGAATCAATCTGAACAGAAAGGAGTCGCCAAAATTTTTTTAGGGTAAGATCCGGGTTAAGAGAGGCTAGAAGAAGGCTGAAAAAAATAGAAAATCAGATGATCCACCTACTTAAAACCTCCTTTCACTGCATTTACATGATATATAATTTCATTACATGTTGTGTAACCGTTGAGGATCATATACGTCAGAAAACTCATCTCATTTTTAATTAAAATATGATATTTTACCTTACATGGATTATACCAGTTACATGATGTGTAATTCATTCACCCCATGTATTCAATTTAAATATTCTTCCCAGAAACCATTACATGCAATGTACTTCACTTAGACAATGTATAAGTTCCCATAGAGAAGCAGAAAAATCTAGTTTTATGTTAAAAATTCCAAAAAATCCCTAACTTCACCATTACAGGTATCCTCCCTATTTCATGGTCATCAATACTCACTCAATTAAAAAGGAAACCGAAATAATATATTAGAACATACCTAAAATAAAGGTATCAGGGCATTTCAATCATGATATTTATAATGGTTTATTTATTGAGTGGACAATAAATTAACTTATACCCTTAGGGTAAAAAATAATCAAGTCAGGATTAAGTAAAATTGAAAAATTCCACCATATAACTTTTCATATTATCGGTTGGTTTATCCTAAGCTCAAGATCTAAACCACTTTTTTTCCTTGAATATCCATCCTTTACATGTCTTACTCACACACGGGTGAGGGGAAATGTGGGCATGGGATACATAAATTAAACCATGAAAACATAGGTCCTATATAATAAATGAAATGTATGACACGTAAACTAGTATATTAATTTTAACAAAACATTATTTAATAATAAAACCCAAGAAATAATATTTAACATAAACCCACCACATACATTAGTCGATCAAATATCATGATCAGTCACATACATGTAACTATATAGCATTTATATAAGCTAAAATACATTTATAATTCCTTAATTAATCAAGATAAGTTTCTCTTTATTGATTTAAAGGGGTGAAGTGGTTCTCAAAGATCAACCTCATGTCGGGTTACCACCAGCTACAAGTACATGAGAAGGATATACCAAAGGCAGTATTTTGATGTTGCTACAATCACTATGAGTTCCTAGTTATTCCCTTTGACATAATGACTTCCTCAATGATGTTTATGAGGATCATGAATTGGATCTTCCAACCTTTCGTAGGCCGGTTTATGGTGGTCTTTATTTAATCAGCATCAGAGGATGAGCATACAGAGCATTTTAGGATGGTTTTATACATACTTCGGGAGAACCATATATTTGGGAACCTCTAAAAATGTTAGTTTTGGATTAGAAAGGTCCATTTCTGGGGACATGTTATCTCAGAGTCATGAGTGTCTATAGACCGAGAAAAGATTGAAGCAGTGTTATCTTGGGATCTACCCAAAAGTATGATGAAGGTGTATAGTTTCCTTTTCCTAGTTGTCTATTTTTAGAGGTTTGTAGTATAATTATCCAAAATTGAAACTGCCATAACAAACATTACCCCTAATGGGGTAGCAATTTATTTTGTCAAAGAAATTTAAGATTTCATTTGAGGAGTTTCAGTAGAGGTTGACAAACGCTCATCTTCTGAGATATCTATAATAGGGGGTTGAGTACAAGGTGTTATGTGATGTATCTGAAGATAGGCTTAGATGTGTTTTGATGAAAAGGTCAGTGGTGTTTTTTATAGATCTTAGCAACAAAGACCCCATGAAAAAAATTACACAATGCATAATTTGGAGCTAGAAACTATGGTGATCGCCCTAAAAACAAGGTGACACTACCTTCTTAGTGAATTATTTGTTGTCTATTTTAACCAAAATAATATTAGGTATATCCTCACTTAGAAATATCTCATCCTGAGGCAAAATTTTTTGATTAAATTTCTGAAATACTATAACTTCTAGATAATCTATACATCGGAGAAAAGAAATGTGGGGGAAGATTCTCTCAATAGGAAATCTCATTCCCAATTTCTAGAGGAGACGTCAGAGTAGTTGACATAATTACAGTTGTATTAAGTAGAAAAGGGAAGAGTGTATCTTCAATCTATAGTTGTGAAACCTCTGCATCTTCAGTGCAAGAGGGAAGAATTACTTGGAGACATTGATTGTCAGGTCGTACATGACCATATTTTCATAGAAAATTCTTATGATGGATTCTTTTAAAGTGGGGAGAACACAATCAACTTATAAGGAAAGAACAGTTGTGTCAGTTAAACCACGAGAGGAGATCCTAAGATATTTTTATACATCCAAATTGGTGGTATATCCTAGAGTGGAAAAGTTGTATCAAGATCTTCAGATGTAGTATTGATGGTTGAAGATGAAAAGAAGTGTTGTGGAGTTCATCTCTTGATGTCTCGCCTATCAATAGGTGAAGACAAAATGTCATGTTCTAATGATTTTTTCAAAACCTCTTAAGGTACCAGAGTGGAATTGGGGAAAAAATTCATTACCAGACTTCTATGAATGGAGAGATGTGATGAAGCTATCTAGGTGATCATTGCTCAACTCACTAAGTTGGATCACTTCCTCACCATCTTGGAAAAGAGTTTAGTGAAAATATTAAAATTCTTGTAGGTGTTGGAGATCATCCAGTATCATGAAGTACCATCATGATTATATTTGAATTTTATGTTCATTTAAAATCTCTCTTTTGAAGAGGATTGTAGGATTTGTTTAGACTCAGTTATGGATGAGCATGACATTCCACCGCCAAACAAACAGCCAAATTGAGTGGACCAATCATGTCCTTAAATACATGTTTTGGGATTACATATTAAATTTTGGATGAAGCTGGGAGGATAATCTACCTTTAATGAAGTTTTCCTATAATAATAGTTACACTCCACCATTAGCATGGAGCTATTTGAGGCCTTGTATGGGAGATCCAGCAGGTGGCCCCTATGTTGGTCAAAGTTGGGTGAGTCAGCACTCATGGGGTATAAGTTGGTGAAAATTATGACTAAAAATGTGTGTATTATTTAGGATAATATCAAGAAATCTCAGATTTATAGGAATTCAAGCAGAAACAAACTATAGAGACCTTTAGAGTTCGAGGATGGGGATCATGCGTTCTTAATGGAATCACATTAGCACATATTGAGAATATTTGGTCGGTTTGACAAGTAATCCACGAGATATATCAATCCATTCCAAATATTGTGAAAGGTAGTTGAGGTTTCATACCACCTAGAATTCCCCCAATATTTAGGATGAGTGCATAATGTTTTCCATGTGTTACAGATGAGAATATATGTATATGATTTTACATGTGTTATTAACTGGGATGAGTTATACATTGAGGATGAGGAAAACTTCTCAAGTATCTGGTGGTGATTGAGGATCGATAAGAGAATGTATTTTCAATGTTTCATGGCTAAGGAGATATGTATATGATATCTCACATGTTATTCACTTGGGCGAGCTGGACACTGAGGATAGAGCCACCTTCTCAAAGTATCAGGTGGTGATCAAGGATTGGAAGGAGAAGGTCTATCATGACCCCCACCCCAATGGTACCCCCTCCTAGACTTTCAATGAAGAGAAAGAGTGACCTCTGAAGTCTGCCTTGATTGGTTCATGGGGTGGTGACTATCACTAGTGGTATAAAGCCCATAATGGGAAACATTGCCCTCAATAAAAAAAATTATTTTCAAGAGATAAGAGTAGATTCACCAACCACCATCAAATAATTTCTATTAAAAAAAATTCTCACAACTGTAATGTTACATATATGTCAAATACATGACATCTAGAAGATATATACAAGAGGAACTCTAAACTCCAAGTGATCTCCCAACTCAACCAAAGCTACCCATACGACACCCCCAATCTCCATCAAATTATGCTATAAATAGTTAGAAAACTTTGGTGGGGTGAACACTTGGGAATAATTAATAAGATAATACTTCTAAAATAAAATAACTTTTATGTGACTTATATATGAAATAGTAATCATTAATAAAACCATTAAGAATAATAGTTAAGGCATAAATACAAGAAATCACATAAAAAATACATCAATAAAATCAGAAGTTGCAATACTCTTTACACTTATGAAACATTCTCTATGAAGCCCTCAAAATCATGGGAATCCAACCAAAATCCATCATCAGTAACCAAAACAAACAAAAATTTTGAAAACATTACCACAACACATTATTATTTGGACCTAGACATCTCTTATTAGCTCTTGCTTATTAGTTCATGGTCTACTCCCACTCAAACCGATAGCGAGTCGATAAGAGCTCCCCTCACCAACTAATCATGGATGAAAGGAGACAAAACCAACAAAATATCATGAATATCACTTTTTATACAACAAAACAAGAATCCCATTCCTACACAACACAATATATATGTGCATGCCACTATTTCATAGCCTTATTCACATTTCCACCCTTTCAACCATAAGTCAATTATAACACCCCATAATGATAGATGGTTAAATGACTAAATGATAGGAATCATGAAAACAAGGGACACCTTTATTTTTAGGAACCTACCTGATTATAACTCCACATTTAAGCGTTCTTGGCCTGAAGTAATGATCAGGATGGGTGGCCTTCTAAGAAGTTTCCCAGGGTGAGTGTGAGTGAGGACAAAGCACACTGAAAAGGACATGTATTGGCCTCTCGGGACAATCATTAGTAAGAAGAACCATTGAGGAATGTGGGTGGGGCCTAGGGTGGGGACCGAGTGTCTGCGGGGAAACTCATGGTACCGGGTTGGCTAAGACCTGATGACCATGTTAAGGTAGGGTGTCTGTTCAGTCAGTGAGGCCCAGTTGTTACTTTTGGTATCAGAGGAGGAACCCATTCTTAAGTATGATGCATTTCCTGGGTTGAGATGTAGGGTCCACAATGATAATTTTGTGATCTAGGTGGGGGGTGATTATAACACCCCATAATGATAAAGGGTTAAATGACTAAATGATATGACTCATGTTAAAAAGGTACACCTTCCTTTTTGGGTGCCTACCTGATTCGAACTCCACAGTTAATCATGCTTGGCATGAAGTAGTGATCAGGATGGTTGAAATTATAGGATGATTCCCAGGGTGTGTGTGAGGAAGAAGCACATTGTAAAGGGAATATGTTGGCATTTGGGGACAATCATTAGTCAGAAGACCCATTTGGTCATGTGGGTGGGCCCTAGGGTGGGGACGACGTGTCTTTGGGGAAGTTGACAAAGTGTTTTCTCAATTTTAGGTTAAAAAAAATCCAAAGTATTGTTTGGGAGGCTATGGTGAATTCAGAAAGATTTTAGAAGAAATAGGAATATAGGTTTTCTTTGTGTTTTTTCGTTTATGATTTTTATGAGAATGCGAGTTTTTAATTTTGTTTTTTTTTCAATTTTTTTTAAAAATTTTATTTTTTTGTTGTTTTACAATAACTAGAAACTAAAGACTATTTAATTGCACTATCCCTAGTAATGAATTCATTTGAAATCACAACATATTGTTACCTATAGACCGATCAAAGTTATGATGCTCTACTAATATGTATAGCAGCACTCGGTTCGAATCCTCGACGATGATACTTTTTTAATAGTCGAATGTTGTTAGTTGATTGTATTTTGATTGGGGGGTTTGTTTGTAGAGATTAAATTAAGTGATTAATGATTGGTGTTTGATTTAACAATTTAATAAAGATTTGGGTGAGTTTATTTTTAGGGATTTAATCTTGTGACATCCTTGATCTTTTCTTTATATTGCATTTAAATTAACACTCACTTCACAAGATAACAATGATTGGAATTCCTAAAAGTTAAAGCTTTAATACAGGCCTTAACTTAACTTAGGGTTCTAATATAAATCAGATCTTGTTGATGGTAGTGTATTTATGGTTCCAATAATCCATGGAAACCACACGTTAAACAAAACAAGTCATTAATACATGACATGTTAAGTCCAACATACACAATGTTAAATTAAAGAATACTCATCAAGCAAAAGCTATCAATAGTTTAACATATCTAAATAATGACTCACCCTAATGGGATATTTACTTGTCCATTTAAATTATTATTAATCTGGTTATAATTATTATGATTATAAATTAAGAAGATAATAAAAAGGAAGGGATAAGAAAAGTTTGGTGCGACGAACACACACACAAATGATGATGATAATTAAAAATGAACATTAGATTGAATGAGAAAGAAAAGGAATGGAAAGGGATTAAACTATATTTAAACTATTTTAAGAAAATTAATATTAAAATACAAAAGGTGGATGAGATTAAGAGATACTTAATAAGTAACTTGCATTAAAACAGAATTACAAATACAAACACTTATGAAATTACAATTCAAAATGAAAGGAAAGAACATGAAATCAAAGAGAGAAGGAAGGGTCTCCCAATTGAAAACATGAGTTTGGAATGTCCTCATAGGCCTTTGGAAGAGCCTTGGTCATTCCAATTGATTCTCCTCTATTCTTAAATTCCATCTCTTTTGAAGGAGATGAGGGGGATATATTTTTAGCCCAAGAAAGTGGACGATTTGCATTCCCAATCTATCCCTCCACTTGCATCGCCAATTTGGCTATTAAGACAGCCTAATATCGAGATAACCTCTTCTTAAAAGTTGTAGAAAATAATGTTTTCCGAATTCTCTAAAATGTTGGAGTCATTTGGATATATGGATCCAAATTTATGGTGGTTTTATTAAACAAAGTTAAACTTTCCATTTAAATACAAACTTTTTATAAGGTCAAAATGTGAATGGGCTTATAAATAGGAAGATACTTTCAAATATGAGCAGTCTTTCAAACAAAGTCATCCAAAATTATATCCTCTTTCATTCTGAAAAATCTCATATTTATTTGATGATGACATCATGAGATATGTCATGAATACTGCACTAATTGTATTTCCCATCCAGAATAGTTGGCTAAGATTAAATGAATCGGTTGGGCCCCATGTAGTTGGAGTTGGGCCTTGAAACATTTTTCCAAGATTTATTGAATTTCCCGCCGACATATTTAGGAGAATTAATGGATTTGTACATCTGGAGTGAGTACAGTAATTCTATATTCATGGATGTGCTAGTTTCTTCATAGATTCTGTGGGCCATCTTGTGTGGTCCATATGACCCTTGAAATGGAAGAATTGGACAATGATTCCTTATAATTATATGTTTTAAATTGAATAATGAATCCTAAAAAACAATAACCACACAATTTGTAATATTAGGTAGAGATATATAAAAAAAATAATAAACTGACTCAATTGGACTACTTCAAAAAATTCTCAAAATTTTTACTTAGTATTAAAACATTAATATTTCACACAAATTATGCACATTTCTTATAAATTCAGTAAAGTGAGTATATAATAAGTCATGAAAATATTAAAAAAATCAATTTACAATGTTACAAAAGAAATATGAATTTAATTAGAAGTCTATAACTAATGTGTATTCTAAAAAACTTAAGAAGAGGTGATGTGAATTAATTAATGGATACCAATTTTTAACTCAAATAAAGGAAAGGTAGTGACCTAACATAATCATATCATAATTAGTGGAAAAAATATCAGAACATAAAATATATGTTATAGAAAAATCAACACATTCTAATTAGAATTTTAAACATGGGTATGATGTTGTTTTCTTCTTCTATTTTCAATCCGATCCAATTCAATTTTGGTTAGGTCATTTGGTTCATTTTTTTCATTGGATTAAGTCATTTGGCATTTTTTTGGTTAGGTAATTTGGTTCAATTTTTTTTGGGTTATTTTTCAATTCATCCAATTTTTAGGATAGTTCATTTTTTTCATTGCTTGATCATTGAGAATCAATTTAAAACCTTTGATCACAAATGATTTTTATTCATGAACCATAGAATTATAACCAAAATCCAAATCTCATATTTCTTTAGTGATAAATTATTCATGTAAAATGAATACCTAAAATATAAATGAATATTAAAATTAAATGAGTATTAATTTTTTTATTTTATTGTAATAATATTTCTACCTTCAATTTCAACCAAGAAAAAACCATTTTCTATGAAAATTCAATCTTCTAATTAAAGATAATTAAATATGATTTATATTTATAATTTTTTTCTTCCTAAATAAAAAGATATAAATTGTTTAAAACATATATATAATTACATGGGATGATATAGCATATACATGTTCAATCTACTTGCTCGGTGTAGTCATCAAACAAATCACAGTTAAGAAAGAGTATGTTATATGTCATCTCCCACTCTTCAAGGCTTAGTATAGTTGTCAATTTACATGATACAATAATTACCACTATTTTAAGAAGTTATGGAAAACCATATCCAAATTTTTCATACTACCCTTCTTTATTTCACAAAGGTTGTTTATGTATCAGGGTCACATAAAACAAATACATTGAACAAAAATCCATACATTCTTAAGCCAAGTGACATTTCTTAATGGAAACTTCTGGATAATTTCTATTTAAGAATTAAAACATCAACACATACATACTTATTGTTTTGGATACATCCATCGAAAATAAATTGGTCCTATAAGATTTATTTCAGTTGGAAGGTGGAAATTTAGAGGCAGCATGCATGTGAAAAATGATGGAGGAAAAATATTCTCTAACTTGAACAAAATTAATAGTTCTTATTACTATATTTTTTTTCAAGAAATACATAGAAAATATTTTATCATAAATATATCTATAATAAAATCACAACTGAATAACTTCCACCCTTACATTATTGGACAGTGGATGACAGATTTCTATTCGAATCAATCCATGAAGAAGGATGTGACAATCTTTAGTATTCGAATAATTCATCTTAAAATATATTCTATTAATGTGTTTTGACATGTTTCTTGAATAATCATCTGGAACCATGATATTCTCTAGTCCTTCTAGAAATTTATTTTTTTTGAAGGTGTCATCACATAAGAAGCCCACTGAACATTCCATTCTTTTACTAATATATATAGGATGTAATTATATTCATATACCTTGATCTAAAAAGTCACACCAAGATCATAAATCATTTTTTTCGTCACCTTGAAATTTATAATAATTGAAAGTATCATTTCAAATATATAATTTTTTCCAATGTTAATTACGTTTAAACAACGACATAACAAATTGATTGGACAATAAGTCAACTCACATAAGATTCTTTTATTCTTTAAATTGTAATTGGATTTAGTGTAAAAAAACATCCTCTTTATAGATTTCATCTAACCATTCCTAAATGAAAATTTAACGTCTTCAAATTCATAAATTATTTTGGTTCTATATATACATTGAGGTGGGTTTTTGATCTCAAGGGTATTTTCAAAACCTTCAATCATTATTCCTATATGCATGAAACATTGGTAAGAATCTGCGTTGTCCCATAAAATTGAAACTATGATAATATTTAAGTCTTATAGATCATGTATTCTTCATAAAAATAGATAAGAATGTTTTCCCTTCAAGGTTCATCTAGTCATCATTGTATAAGTAGGAAATTCATTTACCATCCACATATGTGAAAGATGCATCTGAAATATATCATTCAAAATAAGAATAGTATGTGTACACACCCACATTACATATATTCTTCAACACATTTATTAAAATTTTATGTATACATCTATATCATTTCATGGATTAGAAGGTCCAGATATGAGTATATTCAAGAAATTGAATTGTTTCTTCATAGTCATCCATGGAGTAAGTTAATAAATGCGTATAAAAAAATTCCATGTGATGTGTGAATTATGAAACTAACCAAAAAGATTAGAACCATCACATCATAGACCCAAACATACATTACAGACCTCAACTAAAAAATAAAGATATAAAATATCAAATTTCCACCGTGATAATTCATCTGTAAGATGAATGAACTCATCATTATCCTTATCTCTCTTAGTATCATTCTATAACAAATTTTTTGAAATTTCATTATATATGAATAGATGTTGTATTCTAGAAATCAATGAAAGTCCCACATTACTTTTTATGGCATATAAGATTGTGTTCCATCATCATTTATCATCCATAAGGATAATTCAAATTTTATAAAATCATTTTGGCTATTGGTTTCTTACGAGAATAAGATGAAATATTTTGGGAAATAATGTTTTTTTAGAAAACCCAAACTGGTTAATTAACATACATTCCATATAATGGTTCAATATAATATTTTCATCGTATGAAATTAATTATTTTAGAAAGGTAAGAATATAATTGATGTTAGAATTAGAAATTCCATACATGATATTCACATGAAATATTCATATTAAAAAATCCAACTTTTTCGTTTTACAACATTGTCGATATAATAGAGTCCTAGAAGAATCAATTTATTATTTCACCCTCTCAAAATCATCATTTTAATTCCATGTATCATGTTTAGTAGTATCATTTTATTTTTTTGTTAGAATACTTCATTTATCAATATTATGAATACAATGAAACCAGTTATATTATAAGTTCTCTAATTTAGACCTCTCATTTAGAACATCAAAATATTGAGACTGTATTTTCATCCCATTGTGATGCCAAACATAATAATTTGTTTCCAAACTAAATTCTATAATATGGTATCAAACTTCTTCATGACCTAATTAAGGACACAAAATAAAATTATAACATGGGTAGTTTGTAAGACCTCTATCTAAAGCATTGATAAAGAAAAATCTAAAAAACTCTCCAACATGTTTTGAAAATAGATTGAGATGTCATCATCATCATACATCCAACATCAATCAATTACATTAAAAAAAATCATTTTATAAACTCATTTAAATAGGAATGGAGTCAAATCCAAAATATATTTTTGGAAGAAAGACTTGTTCACTTTATTTCAATCACTTCGATAAACATTGAACTTAAAATTAAATCAAATACATTTTAAATCCTTCTCTATTATTGGGCGTAAATAACAGTTTTAAAGTATATGAATACATCATTATAAAAAACATAGTTTATAATGAAAATAATAATTTAAGAAGGGAAAAATTTCTTTTTTAAATAATTAAAACCATATATTGATCACTCATATTCTTAATTTCAAAACTCAATACCATTAGATAACAAAATACCATATATATATATGAACCTAAAATTGAAATACATTATATCAATGAGTAATAACTATACATAATACTGCAAAAAAAGTACATGTCTGTCATAACTAAAAAACTAGTCTATATAATGATTATAGTATAAAAGACAAAAATGTATATCAAATAAGAACCATGATATATATAGTGGTCTAAAGCTCACAAGTTACAAACCAAACATGGAATTTGTTAATTATGGTCAATAACAATATTATATTAGTAGTAAACTAAGTAAGTTTTTGGTATGAAATATGTCATAATAAATGCTTACTCAAAAAACCTCACAAAAGGCATAAGGTAGAACAAAAACATTTTTTTAGACATATCAAAATAAAAGAAATTATCTTTTATATAAATATTTTATCCACATATTTAACATGATTTAAGAAAGATGTTCATGTAAAAAATACCATCCATATCAATGTTTTCCTACAACACTCATCTTAAAATAAATGAAAAATTTAGAAAAAGATATGGATTTAATTTGAGGTGAATGGTGTGTTCCAGGAAAAAACTATTTTAAATTTGAAAAATAATTCCTCAATAAAAATGTTTTTATGAAATAATTTATTAAATGAAATAATTTTATAAATAAAATATATATTATACCATTTATGAAAGCAAGACCAATCTATATATTCAAACCATGTATTGGATTTTAAAAACAACCAAGTTTAATACCTTAAAAGAATTATATAAATTATCTAAATAAAATATTAAAATGAATAACTCCATAACCCCTAATACATTCACAAAAAATGAACAAAAATAATTAATTATAGATTTATCTCATATATCAAAAAAATAATAGGCTTATAGTAGAGATATGTTGGAGTACCTAGAAACTAAATTAAAAAAAATACATCACCTACAATTTGGTTTATTATGAAATACTATAAAAAATATAATCAATATGAACCCTAATTCAGTGAATCGAGAAGAAAAATGACCTAAAAGAATCTAGGTTAGTGTTTTATAGCTAGAAAACAATTAAAATGATGCTTGGAGAAAGAGATGATGGATTTGGAAATCACAAATTCGATGTTTGAGAATAAGGGAATTAAAACAGAAATGAAGAGGAATAATTGAGGGTGGAGAAAAATTATTCTCTTGTGGTTGAATCAGGATGGCAGGAGGGGGTGTCACATGGCTGGGGATTTATTTTTTGGGCTATACCAAGAGTTTTAAAAATCCATTGGTATAACGTTCCTATATAGCATCAATTTCTCTAAACCATTGGTATAACCTCCTCTATACCAATGGTTTCTTTAAACTGTTGGTATAGTCTTCTCATAAATAAGTTATACTAATGGTTTGCTAAAAATGTTTTTATAGTTCTATTGTCATAAATCCATTTTATAGTAGTGATTATTACTTGATCCATCAACATCTAAATCAAAAAAAAAGTCTACCATGAAGCGTGAAAGGATGTTCAGTATATTCTTCATTGGAATAAACTTCTTCCTCATCTAGAAGAATAATATTAATAGTGTGATATGGTATATAGTAAATAACTTCCATCATAGGAGTATGAGTAACTATTATCCCAGAATAAAAATTACTTATCTTTTTAAAATTATCTCAGTGATTCATTTTTAAAACCAATGAATTCATATTTAGAAACTCTTTTAGATTTGAAAATATAAATACCCACTTCTTCTTTATACATATTTAACACCTCTTCTCTTTACATATCTAGTACTTAATTAGAATAATACTCAAAAAAATATAACACCATGTCCTAAACCACCTGGTATGAATCTGGGGTTCCACACAACCCCGTGTATTCCTCCCCATATTCAATAGGTTTCTGATTAGTGGTGAGGGCCTATAGAACAGTATGGGGAGACTATTCCCTTAGTACCGAGTGAACATCAAAGTATATTAACATAGTGATAACAATAACCAATGAATACACTACAAAAAAAATAACCATTAGAGTATCAACATATACAAATATAACCCATGTAGTAGTAGTATGGAATGATAGATATAAAACCCCAAACTAACAAATGATCTAAAGTAAAGTAAGCCTAAAAAAATCATATTCTACATATACCCTATCTAAAATCCATCCAATAAAATCTTCATCTTCACATATACCTACTCAACCATCCCCCATATGTCCCTTTCCCTTCATCGTATATTTTGAGTATGAAATCTATAAGCACACTGAAATTCTTGAGTAGGGTGTGCGTACAAGACCCAGTAGGGAACCACCAATGACCGTTAACTTAATTAATAAAATATACAAGTGCTTTACATGAAAATAAATAGGGTACATATATAAAACAAATCACACAAGTACAAAAAAATATTTTGTTTCCTTGGATATTGGCTCTACTTTCTTTGTCTCTATATTGGGAGAAACATCAATCATCCTCCTAACATATTCCCCCACCCCCCTCAAATAAGGATAGTCTTAAACATGGTTGACACATCCCTTTATCAAGGGATAGTATAATGTATTCTGACTATATGTGTACCACATCTCAGGTGGTATATTCCAATAAGCTTGACCTACACACTCAGCTACAAAAGACATAAGAACAACACATATGATACAATATTCCAATGATAGATCAAACATCACAAAAAGTCAAACATTATAATCATAAAATCAATCTATATTTAAGAAAAACAAGAACAGTTCTAGGATACACATGCACACCTCATGTGATAGAGCATAATACATAGGTTTCTCAGTTCTATATAGTTACACCAATAATCATTCCAATATCCCATATAATACAAGTGTGAAAATTAATAGCTTCCTACATCAGGTGAAACAATAGAGATCAATTAAAGGGTCACTTTCTATGTCCATAAGCACCACCAGAACCCAGTACCATTATTTTTTTATATGGTTAGAACTCTATGATTGAAGTAGAAGAGGAACCACACCCAAAATAGTTAGTACATGATCAACTCATGAAGAATTATCTTCTATTGACATCAACTTTGGTCCAAGTTTTGTGTAGAATCCAAATCCTTGAATTAAAATTTCAATTCAATCAACAATAATAAATAACCTCATTGTATAATTCCAAAAACCTTATATTCAACCAATATTTTGAATGTCCAATTTATTTTTTTCAATGAGATAATGAGAGAATCTATCATAATCAAGGAAGATATTTTCAGACTGGATACACAGGATTGAACAGGTGGTCAAGCATCAAAGAGAGGAGTTTGAAGGGGGGAGGAGAGCCCAAAATCATCTAGAGAGATCCTAGAGTTTTGATCAGTAAGAAATAAGATGTATGATAAAGGATTAGGGAATTTGTTCATTAAATATACTTGAATCTTCTATATTCACAGCATGAATTAAGGATTCACATAATGAATTCTCGAGAAAATTGATATGACAAAAAAATATCTACTCAACCTAAAATTAAAAAATCCCCACTCACATCATGATTTTTTTATTCATTTCCTAAATCCATTTCAAATCCTAAATTAAAATTTCATGGATTCCACCTAGAATCCATTCACAGCATGAACCTATCTTATAGCCAAAACTCCCTGCCTTTGAATAATTTCTTTCTCTGAACACCCCTAAGAAGAATCATATCATTTAATTACGCACTGAATATGTTAAAAACATAAAATTTTATGTACCTTGAGATTTAGGATGTTAAAAAACTCATCTGGTCCAAACTTGGGTCAGCAACATCTTTTGGTGTTAAATAAACATTAGTAGGGTGGAACTTTTCATAGATTTTCTGAGGGTCAACAACCCAATAAAACCTATAATGATTTCAATTAACCTTCATTCTATTGAAACTCGTTTGGTTCAGGAATATATCATCGAAAGTTAAAACTTTTCCTCCCCAAAGGAATGAGCCACCTAAACTCCAATAGAGCTAAAATGAACTCATGATATAGCAAGGAATTAAATCAGAAACATGAATTACAAATTTATTCTATGTTCCTCATCTTGTACCTAGACAAACAGATATTCACACCATTTTTCTTAAAATAAAAAAATAGATATCCATGCCTTTGAATGATAAAATCCATTTTCTTGAAGTAAATTAGTTCATGTATGCACTTTACTAGTAGTCTATACTCTCTATCCAACTTTATAATTATAGATTTTCAAGGGTTTCTATCCCTGGTCAGTTCCAATAGAGCTTTCTCATACTCAAAGTTCTTAGGACCTACAAGATAGTAACTCTAAAAATCCTCAAAATCACTATTATGAGGGACTATGAAAGACTTATCCCATTACATTGAACAAAATTACTACTCTTCTACATTTAATAGGATTCAAATATAGAATTTACTCTCATCATCTTTAAAATCCATGTTCAAATAGAACTCTTTCATTATCTTGGGATAAAATGACACCACAAAAAAGAAGTAGAATAGAAGGGGTTATAAACCCCTCTAAAGATATTAGCAGCGGTTGTCAAAAACCGTCACTAATTTTCTCAAAACATATTGTTATAGGGGTTTGAAATAAACCTCTAGTAATATACAAGTAATATTAGACATGATCATTTTAGAGGGGGTTTAACACCCCCTAATTTCGAACAAAAGTTCCAAAAATAACTCAATTAGAGGAAATTCAAACTACATCTAATTTGTGTACCAGTTTAGAGGGGGTTAAACCCCCTCTAATTTTAGATAAAAATTATAGATTTAGATATTTAAGGGTGGTTGAAAATAGCCTCTAAATTTTCCAAAAAAAATTGGTAGTTGGAAAGAACCACCCATAAATTTTTTCTTTTTCCAATTTCTATTTTTTTAAGAAGCCTATCCCACCTTTGAGAACTTCAACCTCATATAATCCAAAGATACCACCACCCCTTTAGTGCCCACTGACCCTGAGATACCCCTAAATAGATTCCCCCCCCCACCCCTCCACCTCTTATTTGTGTACCAGTTTAGAGGGGGTTTAAACCCCCATTAATTTTAGATAAAAAATCTAGATTTATATATTTAGGGGTGGTTAAAAATATTCTCTAAATTAAAACAATTTGTGTGGAGGTTTGAAAGAACGACCCCTAATTTTTTTTCATTTTTAATTTTTGGTTTTTTATTTTAGAAACCCCTCCTCCTATACTCCAGATATACCCTCCACCCATCTGGTTCCCACTGACCCCAAAATCCTCTTGAAGATATCCACCCCATCCCTCAAGTTCCCACGGAAACCTTTGGTCCCTCCCATGCACTCAACTTTCCCCTCTCGTCCCGCAATTCCTTCTATACTCACCTCTGGTCCCACACTCCCCTCCCATATGTTCCCACAAAGCCCCCACCCACCCCATATAAAACTTCAAGGAGAGGGAATCATACCCAAGATCGATGAAGACCCAACTTCTACAGCACACTCACCTCTTACCACTATGCCACATATGTTTTCAAGTTATCATAAACACATGAACATATTGATATTTATTTTATTTTTGATTCATATAAATGTTATTTGTATAATATATTTAAATACATTTTAATATATAACCTACATATACATTTATATAAATTAATCTGTTCATGTTTGTATTATGTATATATTTTATAATATATTTAAATCTCATGGGTTAATATATATATATCACTATATATTCAAATATATATATATATATATATATAATTTTTTTGCTGAAAAATATATATACACATATAAAAATATATCTATATGTATATAACTCAATATATATATATATATATATATATATATTATTTATATTTACAGAGTTAAAATAATATATATATATATATATTACATATTTATATGAATACAAATATGTGTTATATATTTTATAAATAAATTTATATGTATACAAATATATATATTAGATATTTATATATATATATATACAATTTAATATTTTTTTATTATATTCTATTTAATATATAGACCATTAATATAATATATGATTAAATTAATTATTATATATACATATAATATTATATTATATATTTTCATGTATATAATATAATATTTCTATATAGATGAAATTTTTTGTATATTTATATATACATATATTTTACATATTAAATATATTTATACTTATATTTATATATATATAGTAACATTTTGTAATATATATTAAATATATTAATTTAAATACTTATCTGTATATTAATCTAAATTTATTTATTTATTTGTAAATATTTATTTATATATTTATTTGTATATATATATATAATTGACTTATATCTATTTGTATGTATATGTATATAAGTGATATATTACACATTTATGTATATAATTAAATGAATTTATATAATATATTATGCATAAAAATATATATAATATTCAGACAATCAAATAAATTATTTACATAATTCATACATGTTTATTTATATTCATTTGAGTGTAAGTATTTGTATATCCATTATTATTATTTTTGTCGTTGTTGTTGTTGTTGTTATTATTATTATATACATTATAAAAACTACAATGTTTTATATGATACATTTTTTAAAAAAATAATTTTTATGTATATATTTATATAATATATTTATTCTTTTATATTATAATTAATATTATATAATATACCATTTCATAGAAATATATATATTAATGTACACATTATGAAATTATATTTATGTATACATATAAGTATGATTAAATACAATATTATAAATTATTTATATAAATATATTTATATATTATTCCTATATAATATATTTAAATAAATTTATATATTGTTTTTTAATTATATATATATATATATTAAGAAATTTTTTTTAATCAAATATTGGGGGTTCATGAACCCCTATAATTTCAAAAATTATAGGGGGTTCAAAACCCCCTCTAATCAAATGGATTAGTGACAATTCATGAACCCCATCTAATCTCATAAATTATAGGGGGTTCAAAACCCCCTCTATCTAGAAGATTAACGAAGGTTATTGAACCTCCTCTATTGTCGTCAATTAGAGTGGGTTTAAAACCCCCTCTGATTTAAGAGATTTGTGGGGGTTGTAAACCCAAACTATTTCTTTAAAAAAATAAATTCAATTATATATATAGCCTCTGAAATCCAAATAAATATTATATATATGGCCTCTAAAATCCAAACTAACATTATATATATATATATATAGTTCCTTTAAATCCAACTGAGCATAGAGCACAACTAATTATTAAATTAGCAGAGGTTTTGACATCACTGCCTCTAATGTCCAACCAAATATTAAAATAAATATGCTAATAATTTTAGAGGGGGTTTTGAACCCCCTCTAAATTCAATGATTAGCGGGTGTTGTTCATTTCCCCTTTTAATTTATACATAAAATGAAATTAAAGGTAGTTGTGCATAACCCCCTCTAAAAAACCCCATATAATCACCCTATTTTTTTATAGTATGAACTAATATTTATATTAAACCACAAAATCCACCCCAAATTCAGTATAGACTTCCAAACTGGAGATTTTTTAGAATTCAACCACTCATTATCAAATTCCGTTTTTATAATCTCCAACTAATATGAGAGATGCGAGTTATGAGGCTTACCTGATATACTCGATCTATCTTTCCATTTCTTAAAATATGAATTCTCATTTGAAGAACCAAAACACAAGGGTATCTTCATCTTAACCATATTACATAGGTTCAAGTGGTTCAAGAGAGCAATAAGAGGGTTTGGTTTTTATAGGGGGAAAAGGTTCAATAGGGTTCAAGAATTAGAGAGAAAATGTGTCAATGTCTAATGTGGGGTTTTTTGGATCGTCTAGGGCATAGTACAGTAGCACATGGGAAATGAATATATATATATATATATATTAAAACTAAATAGATAAACATGAAAAATTAACAGACCATATGAGTTTCCTTATGGTAGCTTGATAATGGTGTTGTAGGTTATCCTACCACATGGCTTGTTGCACAATTACTCAGAGAGTCATGGTAGATTGTCCTACCACATGACTATCTTCATGGAAACTTGATTGTTCATAGTAGCTTGATCTACTGCATGAACAACCTTATAGTTACTTTGAGTCTATTAGTTACTTGTGACCTTTAAGATAAAATCACTACCTGATTATGTTTAAAGCAAGAAATAAAAATTATGAATAATTTATTACTCCTAATTCATGTCTGATATGACCTAATCTCTCTATATTCAAAGGATTTATGAAAATATCAGTAATCTATTTTTCATTACCTTTGAAATCAAGATTTATATCTCCTTTTTGAGAATTATCTCTCAAAAAGTGATGTATTATATCTATGTTTTTAGTCCTAGGATGAGATATAACATTATTATGTATGTTTATAGCACTTGAGTTATCACAATTTATAGGGACATGTGATAATTTATATCTATAGTCTTGAAATTTTTTGTTTCATCCCTAGAAAATTTTCATAGGAATCGCATGTATCTATATACTCAACTTTAACAGTAAACAATGAAATATAATTGTGTTTCTTAATACATCATGAAACTATAAACTTTCCAAAAAAATGATATCTTCTAGAGGTTCTATTTTTATCTAACATACAATTACCAAAAATCAACATCTGAATAACTAAATAATTCAAATTCATGTCCTATTAAATAAAACTGTCTAAAATTCATTGTATTTTTTTGGTATTTAAAAAAACCTTTTCAAAATATTTAAATGTTATTCCATGGGGTTTTCATGAAAATGTACACATATGAACACAGTAAATATAATATTAGATTAGCTAGCAGTTATGTGTAGTAAACTCTAAATTATACCTTTGTAAGTAGTTTGATCAACTGGTTTCTTAGTTTCACCAAAATCTAGTTTACAAGTAGAACTCATTGCATTATCTCTTCCTTTAGTACTATTTAATACAAAAAGTTTTAAAATATATTTTGTGTATTTAATTTTAATTTAAATAATTCTATATTTGTTTTGAAAAATATGAAAACCAAGGAAGAATCACGACTAGAAATTTTGGCTATAGCCACGGTTTAAAACCGTGGCTAAAAGCCCAAAAAATGTGGCTATAAGTTATATCCATGGTTCAATGAACTGTTGATGGTATTGGTGTGGCTATAGGGTTCTCCCTATAGCCACGGTTTTCAACCATGGAAATAGGGTTCGCCCTATAGCCACGGTTTTCAACCTTGTCCATAGGGTTCTCCCTTTAGCCATGCCAATAGTAGCCATAGTTCAATAAACCATGGCTATAGGGATTTATCCATGGTTTAAAATCGTGGCTATATCCCTGCCCATTTCATAAAAAAAATCCACCCCCTGGGACAGACCCCCCCGACACCCTTGGACAGACCCCGTGCACCCCTAGATAGACCCCCTTGTACCCCCCATGCACCCCTAGACAGACCCCCATGTGCACCCCTGGACAGACCCCCCTTACACCCCTAAAAAACCCCTTTACAACCCTGGAAAGACCCCCCCCCCCCCCCCCGGACAGACCCCCTGCCTCCCCCTACACCCAGTAAACCCCCCCCCCCTGCACCCCTAGATAGACCCCCACGTGCACCCCTTAACAGACCCCCTTGCACCCTAGACAGACCCCCTTGCACCCCTGCAGAACCCCCTTGCAGCCCTAGATAGACCCCCCTTGCACCCTTGGACAGACCCCCTCTATAACCCTAGACAGGCCCCCCGTGCACCCTTGGAAAGACCCCCCTTGCACCCTGGACAGACCCCCTTGAACCCTTGAAGAACCCCCTTGCACCCCTGGACAGACCCCCCGACACCTAGGACAGACCCCCCTACACCCCTGGACAGACCCCCCATGTACACTTGGACAGACCCCCCTTGCACCCTGGATAGACCCCCCTTGCACCTCTGCAGAACCCCCTTGCACCCCTGGACAGAACCCCCTTTCCCCCTCCTGGACCCCCTTGCATCACCCCTGCTAGACCCCCCCCCCCCCACCACATCGCTTTCCCCACCACATGCACATCCCTTGCACCCCCCAGTATCCTTGCACACCCCACTACCCCCCTACTGGACCCCCTTGCACCACCCCCTCTAGATACCCCCTGTACAGTATCCCCCCCCCACCCCCCACATCCCTTGCACCCCTCGGTCCCCTTGCACACCCCCACTGCACACCCCTTTCCCCCCTACTGCACCCCCCTTTCACCCCCTGGACAGCCCCCCCCCCCCCCTCAAACAGCACCCCCCCCCCTCCCACATCCTTTGCACCCCCGGTCCCCTTGCACACCCCCACTGCACACCCCTTGCACCCCCAATCCCCTTTCCCCCCTGGACAGCCCCCCCTCCCCCCCCCCACACACACACACCCCATGCACCCCCCGGTCCCCTTGCACACCCCCTTTCCCCCCTACTGAACCCCCTGGATAGCAGCCCCCCGGTCCCCTTGCACACCCCCCGCACACCCCTTCCCCCCCCCCCTTGCTGGAAACCCCATGACAACAGCCCCCCCCCCCCCCCCCGCACACCCATGCACCCCCCTGCACAGCCCCACTTGCAACCCCCCTTCCCCCTTGCACACACCCCCTGTTAGACCCCCTGCACCCCCTTTAAATATCCCATGCACCCCTCTGCACACCCCTGTCCCCTTGCACACACAACATGTGTGTTCAGGTGCGAAATCAAGGTTTGTACACCAATACATGCTGAGTTATGTGGTTCAAAAAACACAGTATGTGTCCCCTAGGTACACACCATTTAATATTACAAAAAAATTCCTTCAAGAATGATTAGTATAAATTAATTCAAAATAAATAAACAATACAATAAATAATAACAAAACATTTAGTTTTATTTAGTCCCTTTAGGGCCTATGTTCATGGAAAGAACCCCTCTCAAAAGGAACCCATTTTATTATGCTCAAAAAATGTTACAAGTAACAAACCAGCAGTATTAACAATAAGAAAATAGAAATGATAAAAACATTATATTTTCAACTCATACATTCACATCTTTAAACTTACACTTATGTTTGAGGGGTATTGGAATGTACCCATAGAAGAAAATAAAACCCTCTTAATATCTCAAAACCTCAAGTAGCGCTAGCAACAAAAAACAGTGTTGGATATATAATGAATACAAGCAATTGCTTGCATTATCTTAGCCACCAAGAGAATGTTATTTAGAAATTCAGGACCCGTACACTAATAATGTAGGTTTTCACCAATAAGGTACCAGGTATTGAAAATTTGATTTACGGAATGAACTAAAAATACCTGAAGGTCACCATTTCTAGCCACATAAGATTCCACTTGATTAACTATATCAAGCCAAGAGCTCATCCAATAAAATTTCAGCTTGATTTTAAATTTTCCAGAGCATGTGTGATGGGATATCTCACATGTCATTAATTTAAGTTGTCATTCAAGAAAAATCCAGATTCAAAGAAGAATGATCAAAAGATCAAAGGAATTACCAGAAGTTTTCTCCACAAACCTGAATAGCTTAATTATTTCATCCTACCAAATTATACTTGAGATGTTTTAAGAAAGATCTCTAAGGACCATTAATAAAATAAACATATAAGATAAGAACAAGCATACTCTTAGAATGATGTTTTGCTATAAAATGTGTTACAATGATGGAAGAACTGGCATATAGCTACAACACCTGAGCTTTTCAGACCCGCTAACCCTCCACAAGTTGGGTTGAAGAAGCAGTTCTTAGGACCCTAAATTGAAGGTGAAAATGGAAATGGTTACAAAGGTAATGCCTAAAAGATAAATTATTAAGCTACAAGCGAACATAATGATACGCGCTCTGAAAATGGACATTATTATATCAATATAATTAAATTATAAGATAATCTATCGATAAATTACTATTTTTTACATGAGAGTATAGAACTCTGGTTATACAATTGGATAACAAGCTCCCAACGATCAATATCTGTAAAACAAACATTAAGGGATTGGGTGACCCTAGATGTCAAATAGACTTTAAATTTATGAAAATAAATCAAAAGTGTTGAACAGTCAGGTTGGACCTTGACCCGGAGCCATTTATATATTTGAGTTATGAATCTCACGTTGATTTTATACTATGATGGAATTTTAAAAACACCTCTCTCTCTCTCTCTCTCTATCTCGAGCCTAGCCATCCACTAAACCTAAACTGTCAGGATCCATGATGCCTTTGGCCACCAATCCCCGATTTCAGCCTCCCAAGCCCCAGCCCAGCCCAGCCCAGTGACCACTTCCTCTTCACCCCCCTCATGTAGCCATGCAGCCTCTTCCAGGAACGACCCTTCCCCTAACCCCTGCACCTGCCCCTATTCCCCCCACCCATGCACCATCCCCTCTAAACCCCCCTACACCACCCCTCCCCCAAAATCATCCCCTAACCCCCCACCACCCCTTGTACTGCACCAGCCCCCCTAAAATTTTCAAAACAACAGTTCAACATAGGTACTATTTTGTAAATAGAATATATAATTATGAATACTTGAATAATACCAATCCTGAAATGTATTATAATAAAATGAAATCGATACATATTGATTCAAAAATATAAACTCACAGGATCAAGACATCACATGGAATAGATTCATGTAAAAATTATAGTAGCTTAACATGCTGAATAGAAACTAAAATAACCATTTTGATTAACACCAAATCAAAAATAATGATTAGTATGAGAAAAATCTATCCAATTTTCTAGATTTTAATACATTGATGGTGTATCTATAGTAGGTTTAGTATCCACCCACAATGGTAACTTCAACCATGCTATATTTATCAAAAAATGATGAAAATTCAGAATCTTCCATCATATTGATGCGTGGACTAGTTTTTTCCTCGTGCCTTAAAATAGTGTTAAAACCCCTCAGAATCACCCAACTATATGAACACTAAGAAATTACCCCTTCAAGATTATCCAAAGTATCTATTGTTTTAATGTAAGAGTTAGAGTAATAAAAAAAATACTGGGAGATTACAATTCCTTGGATACCAATATCATCTAATAAGTCTTTCTGATTTTCTGAACATGAATGCAGGATGATACTATCATACTTTAAAATACAAAGATTCTCAGAGTCATTCTCACTTTCTTTTTGTGATACATAGGAATATACAAGGTAGAACCATTTAAAGTCATTCTATTTTTTAAACTCTATATTAGGTTTAGCTAAACAAATCATCATGGGTATTTTTGGTGGTAATAAAGTATCTCGTGGATGTGATTGTGGGAGAGTTCACAAGACCTTGAAAATTACAAAAGGGAATATTCACTTATGAAGGGATTTTATAGCTCTTGTTTTGAAAAATTCAAGGAAAAAATAGAAATAAAATAAATTTCAAAACCTATTATCAATGCCCAGAACCAATTGAGCAAGATGAGTCGGCTCGACCTGGGCACTCCTCTTCAAATTTCCCCTAAAATCTGAAGCTCGGCATTGAAATTCCTCTCCTTCTTGTATAGACCCCCACCTCACCCCTCCCTGACAGACCCCCTTCCCTCCTAGACATCCCCCCTCCCCCTCCCCCCTACAGACCCCCCATGGACAACCCCCTCCCCCTGGACACCCCCTTGGACCACCCCCTCCCTATTGGATAGCCCCCCTATAGACCCCCATGGACAACCCCCCCCCCCCCCCAACACTCTACATGTTTTACCATAAGAAAGAATATTTTCAATAACCATCATAAACAAATTCAGTTCAATGACAACAACATTAAAAGTATTTAACAGTTTAAACACAAACACTAAACAAGAATAACATCCTAAAATCAAGATTTTCAAGAGTTCCAATAAGTGGCAGCATGAGTGAATTTTTCTAAATAAGTAAAAACCAAATTAAGTACTCCCCTGTAATGATATTATGTAGTTTTCTTCTTTTCAATTAGCCAATGGATATTCTCATTGAAGTACCTACAAAGAAACAAAATCAACATCTGATTCCCATAACTCTATTCCTAATTAGATAAAATCTAATAATAAGAAATGACATTGTAAATTACTTAGTTTCAAAGGAAATATTCAAAGATATACCCCCCCCTCCTTCCTGGAGAGACCCCCACCCACCCACCCCCTCCTTGGATAGACCCCCCTACACACACCCCTGGACAGACCCCACCCCCTGTACAGACCCCCCATCCCTGACAGAACCCCCCTGCCCCTCCTCCTCTAGACAGCCCACATCCCTCTTGGACACCCCCCTGGGCAACCCCCATCCCCCTGAACAAACTCCATACCCCTGGACAGCCCCCATCTCCCCCCCCCCCCGAACAGACCCCACCCCCTGGATAGACCCCCATTACAGACCCCCCTACGCCTCCCCTTCTGGACAACCCCCCATCCCTCTTGGACACCCCCATGGACAACCCCCCACCCCCCTTGGACAGCCCCATCCCCCATGGATAGTCTCCACCTCCTTGACACCCCCTCTCCTTCCTGGATAGATACCCCTTCTTGGACATACCCCCCCTCTTTGACAGACCCCCCTGGACAGCCCCCATCCCTCCTGGACACCCCCTGGATAGACAAAGGCATCATTCGAATTAATCAAATTCCAAGTGTATTTTACAATTTTAATATAATCCTCCATAGTGTTCCATGCATTATTGAATCTAAAAGGAAGAATAGGTTTGTTTTCTCTAGTCTTGAGGCTCACCAAAATTGGATGATGATCAAAATTAATCTGAGGTAAAGTAATACTAGATATAGTATTCTAGTTATCAAGAGCTTTGAAGTTTGTGAAAGCTCTATCAAGTTTACTTGATAAAATTCTATTGCGTTTCCTTTTATACCAGGTATACTTAGCCCCGACCATATTAATCTCAAAGAGGTTATTATCATCAATACAGTGATTAAATTTTTTAATGGAAGTGTTTGAGTGAAAGGGCCCTATCTTTTCACTATTTCCAAGGATAGCATTGAAATCACTGATATTGACCCAGGTCACTTGAATAGTATCATTAAGGGAGGATATTTTGTGTGACAGGGTTATTATATCTTGATATTTATTGCAGGAATACACAAGTATGACATAAAGTATTATCATGCAAGTTTATTTCACATGTCAAAGACTGAGAATTAGCAATAACAATATGAATTTTATCTATAGAGATATGTGCAGAGACCCAAAAAGAATCACAATTGTTATTATTGTAATTTTCTCCTATAAAAGTATAAATATATTAGTCAAGACTATTAAATCTAGATGTAAAAGTGACTTTAGGGTCAGTGATATAAAAATCATCGGTTTGAGTAAAATGAGAATTTTTTAAAGTTGTGATGGTGTCAGGGATAGCAATACTCTGACAATTCCAATATAAAATATTCTTTTATACTTACGTTTGGGGATAGGCCCCTTGTTTTTGTTACCTTTGGAATTCATTACTTGCATGGATTTTCTAAATTTCTTGGTAGAATGCTCTTTAGGTGTCACAGCATTTTTTCCCTAAAAAATCCTTGAAGGGTTAGGGGAGCTATGCTTATTTTGCATACCTTTTGAGACCTCTTCTTGGTGCATTTTTTTGTTCTCAGTTGCCTTCTGTACCACTATTCATTCTGTTTCTTGTTTTATGTGATCAGATTCCCCAGATTGGTCACCCAGTTTTTGAGTGGTGAATTCATCCCTAGTAGGGGTTGCTAGTTTTATTTGTCGGTTATAGTTCCAGACCATCATCATCATCTTGAATGTGTTGTGTTTTGATAATATCAACCATTTACATATTGAAAACTAGATTCTGAACTACTAATTTTTCCAGTATCTCATCACTATGTGAAGGTGAGGAGAGTTGATGTTGTTTTTCACTGTTAGTTGTCGCAACATAGGTTTCCTGGATAGCAGTGTCCATGTGCTTGGAAACCACCATTCCACACTCAGATTTCAGATCTAGAATTATGTTGGTAGTTACATAGACAATGTTAATTATTCTCTTACTGGCATTCTTATTATCCAGGTGGTTACTATCCTCTTGCACATGATCATCCTTGGTTGTATCAGGTCGTTGAGTGTTGGATTTCAATGTTGAAATTCCCTCCTCAATACATGCATTAGATGTAAACTTAGAAACATCAATAGTAGGCTGGGTGTCCAGTGCAGTGGGTTCTGTGGCTTTAGAGGCAGTAGTAGATTGGAAGCCATTGAGAGTTCCTGTTTTAGCAGAAATATGAGAATCTTTTCTATCTATATCAGTTTGTGTAGCCTCACCCTCTTCCTGTTCTTTCTGTTGGATAGTATGCAAGACCATATCAGCAATTTCTCCAACAAAGGCCTGATCTTCAGTGTCCAGTTCCTCGTTTTCAATCATTCCATACCATGATTTCTTATAAGGGTGCTTTTATGAGGATGCATCACTAGTTTTCCTCCTCCAAATCTCTTGTTTTTTAATGCTTATGTCAGATTTCTCCAAGGCAGTTTTTTTATCCGTCCTGTTTCCTCTAAACTTAGTCCAATAATTTTCAGTATGAGGTTGGATATTGTGAAAGTCCAATATTAAATAAAATATTGAAGAACATTATTTTCACCTCTTGCATGAATTTTGTTGAGGTCATTACTTTAGATAAAGGAATTGTAGATCGAGAATTATTTCACTAAGGCAATTTCTCATTACATGTTATCAAAATAAATTGATCAAGGTATATAGAAATATTAAATTCTTTTCTAAGATAATTTAAGTTTACATGATCAAATATGAACCTACAAGCTCATGGAAGAAGATTAAATATTATCCTATGGTGGATTAAGCCTTCATTAGGTGTGTAATCTTAACAAAAAACACACGAGTGATAAAAGAAAAATACAGCAAGCAGATATGTAGCATCACCATCAAGGAATTTAGAAAACATAAAATCCTCATCAAATCTGTCTCTATACAGTTGAATCATAAAGGAAACCACCAATTCTACACATTGAAATTTTTTCCAAAAACCTTCTTTGAAAATACAAGTCACTGCTCTAGAAATAACAGCTCCTAAAACACATCACAAACAGCCTCAAAAGACCTCCAAAAAACCACAATCTTCAATAGAGGAAGAAGAAACAACATGTATAGGGATGCACATGGTCAATATAAAATCACAACAATCTTTTAAAAAACAATAGAAAACAACATTCAGATTCTGGGAAAAAACAATAGAGAGTGAAACCGCCAACTACCACCCTAGGAATTGTGCACACACCAAGCAGACAATCACCAAACAAACTGAAAATCCAAACATCCTTCGCATTTGATGAACCAAGAAAATCACTATAAGAATTAGACAAAGGAACTACAAAGAAAATAAGTACCCACCCAAAGAGAAACATAGCTACAACCTCATGAATTAAACCAAGGAGTCCATAAGACATATTGATGAGAAAATAAGTCCTTTCCATGGAATTTCCTTGAAATTAAAATCTTGATGTTGCTGGAATTATTCCATAATCTTCATGAAGATACTATTTCTGATTTTTAGGTAAGTATATTTTGATATTTTACCAACTACGTATCTTCTAAGAACTATTTAATCTTTCTCTTCCTTCCAATATTCTAATTCATCTCTCACATCATCATTATATTGATATGCATCCTCCACTGTGGGGTCTTCATCTTCAATATTTGTAGTATTGACTATGTTTACTTTATCAGGGGATGCTTTTGGATGATTAGTATCCATTGAATGTGGTGGAATCACAATTTTTCTTTCAGAGAGGCCCCTAAGGATCTAGTGACAATTATTCTCTAGAAGTTAGAGTAATCTTTACGTCTCTGAGTCTTTTTGTAGCTCGTAGTAATGTATCCATCCGAATCAATCATTGTTTTTTTCATTTCCTTGCACTTTACTTTAAATATTCTTCCTCAATCATACAATCTTGATCATAATCATCATGTGTGGGTTCACTAGAATCAGAGTGGGCGTTCCTATCCTCCTCATGCAAGAATTCTGAGATATATGTGACAACGGGTTTCTCAAGCTTGTTGGGGAACACCTTATCCTTTTAAATAGGATGATCACTCTGAGCATTGTCCATCACTTTAGATAATTCATTGTTAGGGGGTGAGAGTTATAAGGTATAGTCATGATCTAATCAAAATCCTTTTGAAAACCCCTAATATTAAAATGTATCCATTACTCCAGTACAAATCATGAGTAGAATTATGGTATCACCTTTACACACATATATTTCTCTTTAACAACAATATTAATAACTACGTCAACTTCAATATTATAAATTGAATGAATCCATAATAATACTATAATAATCAATAACAAATCCAATTTTTACATTGCAAAAAATTCAATTTTCACATATTGTCAACCATTCCACTCCAAACTCTCAGGGGTTCATCTATCTCCCCATTGGATTTAGAAGAAAATATCCCCTAGAATCCAACTCCATTTCCCTCTCCCCCTAATTCAAAATGAAATTCATAGTATTATTCCATGCTCTTCTACTCCACCTTGACTTCTAAATTCCATGTGAAAATATCTATTTTTACGTTAAATTCCTCCCCATGTCAACAAATTTTTTAGATCATTTCATTATACCAATTATACCAATTATACCAATTATAAATATTTTCATGTTGATTTTTCAATAACAAAATTATTTACTAATAAAACTATTAAAATAAATTTTTAAAAAATATTTTCATTAATATATTAAGAAATATACTAATAAGAATAAATAATTAAAAGATGAGTTGTCAACAAATTCACTATTCCTACTAATGAAGAGCTTAGTGTAGGAAACAAGAATCTTAGCTAACACATACATGGTTTTCTATGAGACACACTATGTCTACTAAATTCATATCATCCTTTATATTTCAATTTATAGACTCATATTATTATCAAAATTCACATCAATCTTATTGGCTCAAAAAAATTTAAATCAAAAAGTGTGAATGATATATCATTTTAGACATTAGTTATGCCACTTGTTAAATTCAACAAGATAATTTTATTTATATTCAATGTAATTTGGGATCTCATTGACTCCTTTAATTATATATAATACATAAACAACCTTTTTAACTTTAAATCCAATTCCCTCTTGATTACAACATTGTTTATTTTAAATGTTTTTCATTTTTTGGGACACTATTTATTGAGTATATCCTTTTTTTAAAATCATTTAATAACCAAAAATATGAAATAACTGATACAATATTTTAGAATATGGATATGTATAATCAAGATCTATCCCTAATATAGACCCATTAGATTCTCTTCACTTAGTGGATTCATTCCACATTTTACATAGCATAAAACAACTTTTTATACGTATAAATAAATGTGATAAAACATATTAAATCATATTTTCCATCTACCATAATATTTCACCCAAACTAGTAATTTCATTATCAATTATCATAAGACAACATATACCATTCATACAGCTTCAATACAAATACTAAAATATACCCAAAATACCTTAAATATCACTTTGTACATGAAATTTTTAGCTTAATGTTTAATCTAATTCCATATTTATTGTATTTTATTTTGAGCATAATTACCTCAAGGATTATGTATCCCACTAATTACTACACCTCTTTAGACCGGTTGGTATAATTTAATGTTTAAGGTATGGGGTTACCTTCTATATTTTTTATTTTTATGAGGATGGTGATTCATCAAGGAACATTAATTTCCCTTTACTATTCACATTGGAGTATACCTTTAGGTCTTAAATAGTTTAAAGAGAATCAAATTACTTTTCAACTATTATAGTATTATTCTCTCATACTCGACGCAATTCACAACCTTATCTACAATGGGATCTTTTACAAAAATGTATTTCTCCTTTTAAAAAAGGAAGGACTTTCTCTCTCTAAACATTCTACCAAAATTATTTTTCCTTATAAAAATTATTATATTACTTGACACTAACCATTACTTCACAGGACTCTTCCACATAGGACTTCCCTATATATGTAATATATGAATTATTCCCATTCTTCCAAGAATTTGTTTGTCTCTCTAAGAGTTCTGGCATTTAGAGCCAGTTTTGGAGCTTGTATTCTTACCAGTTTCAGTATATAAGTGTTCAGTGTGATGGTTCTAAAATATTTTATATAATGGGAATAATTTATCATTGTGTTCATAATGATATACTCTTTCAATTATATTAGAAATATAAAAAAATCAACTTTAAAAATGGATGTTATTGTATGAAAAAATGGAATGATGGACATACCTTGTATGTTGTGGTTAACATCCTTATTTTAATTCATCCCAAGATGAATCCAGACTTTGAGTGGGTAGATATAAATCCTTAATATATGGATTTACTAAACCCAAAATTACATATATTCAAGAGAAATGGAGATTTAAATAACCATCACTTGAAACTCAAATCATAATACAACCTTAAAATCAGATCATTGATGAAACAATATGGTATAAGATACAGTGGAGGGCTGTGTTGCGTTGATTGGAAGCTTTAGGGAGGAGTGTCCCATGGTGACAGAGGTCGTCGGAGAGGAGGGTTCCATGGTGGGAGAGGTCTCTAGGGAGGAGGGTGCCACTGTGAGAGAGTTCGTCGGGGATGAGGGCGCCGCAGTGAGAGAGTTCATCGGGGAGGAGGGTGCCGTAGTGAGAGAGTTCATCGGGGAGGAGGGCGCAACGGTGAGGAGAGGTTGAGGGGGAGAGGTCGGGGAGGAGAATTCGTCGGGGAGGAGGGCTCCGTGGTGAGGGAGGTTGAGGAGGGAGAAGTCTTCGGGGGAGGAGAAGTCGTTGGGGAGGAGCAGTGCGAGGTCAGTAGTGGATCTAGGGAGGACGAGCCCGATACAGAATAGGGGAAAAATTGAAGGAAGTGGTATAGCCATGGTGTATTAATTAAATCGTGGCAATTATAAATCTATAGCCACAGACCGATAACTATAGGTATATGGATATAGCTTTAATTTCTAGTAGTGAATTTTAACTCAGACATTAAACTTATTTCAAATTCATTTTGTAAAAGTTCTAAAAATTCAACACACGTAGTATTTTTTAGATGAAACAAAAATAATATCATTAAAAAATATTTTTAAAACTAAAAAATATTTTGAAATTTATTTATTAAATAGTTTAGTATCATCTATACCTTTTAAAAATACCCTAAAAATAAAAAATAATATTATCCTATCATACCATGATCTAGGAGCATGTTTTAAACCATAAAGTGAATTTGAATGTTTTAAAAATAATTTACTAAATGATGGTTTGAAAATATAGGGGATAGTTTAAAAAACATCATCAATAATATAAAAATTTAAGAACAAAATCTTTATATCCATTTCATATAGTTTAAAATAATTATGTGTTGCATATGATAATAGTATTTTAATGAATTAAAGTCTAACTACTGGTGAAAAGGTATTTTCACAATCAATTCCCTTTTCTTGACTATAACCTTGTACAATAAATCTAATTTTTTTTTCTATTTATAGTGTTAGACACATCAAACTTGTTTCTATATACCTATTTAGTTTTAATAGGTAGGTACTCTCTAGGTCTTCTAACTAGTTACTATACATTGTTTCTTTCAAACTTGTTTAATTTTTATATTATAGATATCTATAATGTTCTTCACTAATGACTTTAGTAATGTTTTTAGTTACAAAATGAGTCAAGAAGGATTTATGTTCAACTTGGTTTATAATATAAGATTGTGTTTGAGTTTCTTTGTCTATATTACCTATAATAACATCAAAGGGATGATTTTTTAGGGTCTAATGGTACTTGTAATTCATTTGATTTGTTCTTCCAATACTTATTCAATATTAGGAGGGTTGGTGTGGTATTTTCTAAGATATTTTTCATGAAAATCAATAGCATGGAAAAAGGATTTATAGGTATTATTGATATTCATATTTGATGTATTATCCTCAAGGTTTTCTATATAAAGTTTATGTTCATGTAGATTTGTCTCATAAAAAGTAAAACAAATTGATTCTTAGAAAACATTAGATTGTTTATTAAGGAAATTTTAATCTTTACTAGAGATTGAATCAACTAGGAAAATTTCTTTATAACTCTATGGTAAAAAAATATAGATTCTCTTTTATATTTAAAATGAAGAAATTATATCCAAATAATTTAAATAATTAACTTTTGGTTTTCTTCCATTCCTTAATTCATAGGGAGATTTCTTTAATATAGATATTATTAAAATATTATTAATTACATAACAAGTTGTGTTCATTGATTATTCTTATTGAAAAATGGGTAAGTTATATTCACTAAGCATAGTCTGAGGAATTTCTTTGAGAGTTATGTTTCTTTTATCAACAACCCCATTTCATTGAGGTGTTTGAGGTGTAGGGACATTATGAGTATATCCATATTGTGAACATAAAAATAAAAAAATCATGATTTTCAAAATCAATACCATGATCACTTCTCAATTTTTTTTGGAACTTCCACTGTGGATTTCTATATGCTTTAGATACTTAGAAAAAATATAAAATATTGTCACTTTTTTGGGCTAAGGATAACACCCATGTGTATCTTGAATAATAATAAAAAATCATATAAATATAATTTTTTCCATCTATACTAGAAACTATATAAGGTCCAAAAAATACAAGTAAACCAATTCTAGTTTTTTATAGGTGGACACTTCTTTCCTTAGTTTGAAAGATATTTTTATTGATTTCCCTTTTTGATAGGGATTGTAAACTTTGTCTTTTGGGTAATTCTAGTTTGGTTGGATCATTGAATCATCCTTTTTTTTAGTCTCCTATGTGAGTGAATTTTATAGTTACCTAGTATCTTATACCATAACCACGATTCTTCATGAAATTCACTTAAGGGAGAATCATTCTTATAAATTAAGGAATCTAAAATAACATCATAAACATTTTCATTTATTAAATAATTAAACACTAAAGAATGCTTGGAATCATAAATATTACAAGAATTATTCTAAAATTTAGCATGGTAACCATCATAAAAAATTGAGATATACTAATATGTTTATATTTTAGAACTTCAAGAAATAAAACATTATAAATTAATACCGTCTCCGAGGTACCAATTTGTCGAAGACCTGTTATTTTTCCTTTTTCACTGTCACTGAATGTGATATGTACACCATCCACTATAACTAAATTCCAGAAACTTGAGTAGTATATAGTGATATATCAAGAACAAACACTATTCAGATACCATATAATTTCAATTAATCTTTTTATATATTCCGCCTATAGAAAATAAAACAAAAAAATTACTTTGTTACTCATACATTCTTGGGTCCATATAAATTATAAAATACTTTTTTTGGAATCCATAGTTATTTCATTGTTTTGTTAATAATAGTATTAACATGTTTTGATAAAAATATTTTCTTAGGCCTAAAAGAATTAGTGTTGTTTCGAAAAATGGATATTCCTTTAGTCTTACATAATGAAATATTGTTCTTTGATAAGAAAAATGTAATTCTTATACAACATCCTTTGTTTTCCAAAAGTATACCCTCTATAAGTATTGAATTTGGGAGAATTTTGACTTCCCAATACCATATTCAAGGTGTCAATTCCTTTTCTAAATTTTTATAAATACTTTTTTGTTCTTCATTTTCCAATTTAAAATCATTATTTCCCATTAAAAATTTGTCAATTTTCTCTTTTTCAATTGTAATATCACTTTTATCCTGAGAAGATAAAGCATGAATCTTTTTAATATAATTTTATTTGTATTTAAACTCATTCATATTTTCATCCAATATATATCTGTACTCAAATGGTTCTTTATTATTTATTTTATATTCATCTTTATTTTCAAAACAAACAGAAGTAGTAGTAGTATCATTTACCTTAGGTGCACTGTCCATGAAGCATAAATTACCTTTTTCAATTAAATCTTATCACCTAGTGTCATGATCACTCAAACTATCCTCAAATTCACTATAGGTTGTATTCTATTTTTTATTTAGATTATTCTAGCTATCATCATTCTTATTTGTCGACATGAGCATCTGATAACCATATTTGATGTGTTCTTTCATCTTGCATTCATATCATGTAATCTCACCAAAGGATTCATCCTTTTTTCCATTTTTTTCTTTTATTTTACTATGTTTTCATACCTTCCTTTATAGTTTAACATTCATTAAAACATATTATTTATGGAAAAAAATTAATCACCTAGATAGAGGAGCCATATCCTCACACCTTTTAGATTCTGATTAATTTCCATTTGACTCATATTTGATCACTTCATCTGATTTTTCATTATATGCCTTAAAGTATAATATTTTATTCTTATGTTTAACACCTTAATTGTCTATTTTCAAGTATTCATCATACTTCATTAGCTTTCTAATGATTTCTTTTAATTTCAACTTTCTACTGTCATAAGATTATCTAATAAAAATAGTAATTCTTCTTTGTCTATAGGGAAAGCATCTTAGTAGTATTAGTACTTACTATTTTCCTTCTCTAGGTTTTCCATGTGACTTTATAGTATTTATGGTTTTATTAAATATGAAATACATTTTATAAATTGACTCATTAAGTTTCATCTTAAAATAATCATACTTCATAATATATGAATTTAATCACATTTATTTAACATTACATGTTACTTAATGAGAAACAACTAAAGTATCCCAAATATTATAAGTATAAACATAGGAAGATATTATATTAATTTAATATTAACCTAAATCACATAATAAATCATTAATTTCTTTAAAATTACAATAAATCATTCATTACTCTAGTATTTTATAGGAATTTTTTTCATATTAATCTCAAATAGTACCCTATATATCAAATGTCATGATTTCAAAATATATTATCATTTTTATTTTACATTAAGAATAATTAGTTACATTAAATAATGGAGTATGATTGGATGAATGACCTTTAAGTCTATCATCCAAAATTATAGAGTTCTAAATACACAAAAATCAAAGAATATTCCCTTAGGACTTGATCATCTTAAAAGAAAATAAAAATAGTAAAAACAGAGTGCCTCAAATAGAATAAAAATTATATGATACCAAACATTGTTATAATTGGAATGCTCAATAGGAAGGTGAATTAAGCTTCCAGTATTAAAAAACATTATAAATTATAAATTTAAATCCCCTCAATTTAAAATATTGGCCCAGTTAGAAAATATAGTAGGTTTACACAATTTTGTGCTTTGAAATAATTTCTCGAAGGCTCTATCAATACACTATTAAAATAATTTGAAATTACTTTAACTTTTTGAAATTATTATACCCACACAAAAAATTATATATTTCACTTATAAATGTTAACAATAAAAGTATATTTTTTTCCACACATAGTTTTACAAACACTTAGTGGAAAGGGTTTATGAAACTTGCAAGATAATTTTACCAAGTAGTGAAAAAAAATTTAAAACACGTACTGTAATTGAAAAAAGAGGTTAGATCCAAGATGGAGCTAAGTCTTATCCACATGAAAGTAATCCAGTACTAACAAAATTTATTAAAATTTAATAAAAAATCCACAAACTGTATCAGGTTTTACACAATCAACTATTATAATGCCCCATGTTTTAGGAGCCATTACTTTTTTCCCTATAGTTTTAACAAAAGTTTCCCTATTATTTAAAAATAATTAATACATGATTATACATTGGGCCATATTAGATATGAATCAATATAATGAAACATTATTCAATTGTAATGGAAAATTACAATGAAGCTACATGAAACAATGTATCATATACAATGAATTATTATATGTCAAGGATGATTACATCCATTAAAATTGTAAAAAAGGGGGAAAAGAAATTTTAAAGAATAATATATTTATAAATATAAACTCCCCTAGACCATAATTTCATTAAATAATCACTATTATTATAACAAAAAATATAATGATAAATAATATCAGGAAAGGAGAAATCATGTTGTGAGATCTAAAATAAAAACTATGGAAATGAGAAGTGTGACCTAAGAAGTGAGAATATAATGAATGATTTTAGTAAGACAATATATAGAAATTAAATATGCTATTATAAATATAATCATTGAAAATATATTCATTATATAAATAAAAATTGGATATAAAAGTTTCAAATAGGTTTACTAGAGATATGTATTTTTAGTAACGAGTTTAAATAATAAATTTTAGAAATAATAATAACAAAACAAAAATATAATATCTAATTTAAATACATTATTTTTATAAAATAAAATAGTATTAGTAAATAAATATTTTATATAATTAAAATAAATTTTTTAAAATCTATATATTTTAAAATCAAATAATTAGGATATAAATAATTATAATTATATTTAGGTTAAGATCATTCGATGATTAAATTGTATTTTTTAAAAAATTAACTTTCCATTAACTATGTATTTTTAAGATAATAAATATATTAATATTAAAAAATTATAATGTATATTATTTATATATATATTAATACTAATTTAAATAGTAATTGATGTGAAATTTTATTAATAACTCATGAATACTAAAATCTATTTTTTGATAAAAGTATTTTTCTTTATATTTTGTAGCTTAATTTAAAATCCTAATATATAAAATTTAGGAATATAATTTAATAAAATGAAATTAATTTTTAAATTCCACATATAAATATTATCCTATGATGAGTTTTTTTGTTTTTATGATGTAATTGATTTTTATGTGAATAGTTAAAAAATACCGATTTTTCTAAAATCATCACTTTTAGGAAATTATCTCAGTTCTAATCTGAATTAAATATTTCTGAAATAATTTTTATATGTAATATGTATTTGTAAATAAAAATAAATCATATAAAAATACTAAGGTGTATTTCTAAAACCCAAATTTACTATTTTAGAAACATTAGTAATATTTTACTATAAAAATTGTTTTATTTTCCTTTTTACAAAAATAGTTTTCATCACCTATAAAAATTAAATATAATTAAAATTAATTCTTATTTTATATTATAATGTTAATATTATAATATTAATTTCATTTTTAGGCATAAAATTATGATTGCTATGATTAAGTTTAACGACCATGATAATGGTGAAAGGGCTATTTTCAAAGAATTGTTTTATTAATATTATGTAATTTTTATTAATATATATATATATATATATATAAATAATTCCTCTAATGTAAATTTTACACATATATTTTCATGAACCTTCCTAGTGGGGCTTGTTTCACGACTCCCCAAGCTTGCCTCTAATATGCCAGGGGCTGGTGATTGGCGCTGAGAACATGTATCACTGACATGGGAGGCCTTAACCAAATTACACACAAACACACCCATCTACGAGCCTATATAATGCTGAAATAAAAAAAATAACTAAAAAACCCTGAATGCATGCATCTAAATCTCACAAGCAGAGTACGGCGGGAAATAATGTAAATTAAACAAATCCAAATACAATCCCACTGCAAAGAGTATAAAACATAAGTCCAACCAGAATGTAAAAATGGGACTGCTGTTAGAATGACATAGGAACACACCTTGGTTTGGATGGTCTCCCAAATCACCATCTATTCCTAGTCCATAATGGACTCTATTAAAAGGTTTATTGTCTACAGAGGACATGATATGTGTAGGAAAAGCCCATACATGTGTGAGTATATCAATACTTAGTAGGACACCCCAAAACCACAAAGCTTACAACAAAGGAAATAAAATCAGCTCTACCCAGGTATATATTTATAGAACATATAATAAAAATATCCAAATATATTTAATAAGGAAAAACAATCTATAGGTAATTCACAACCATAGTATACCACCATAGGATCATAGCTTGAATATTTCATAAATCACCCATTCAAGAGAACACACTCCTGAGTATAATAGCACAGATGATGTGCTTATGAGAGGTACTACTTGTTGGGTCTCTTCAATATAAGTTCACACTGATATTCTGAATAGAATATGACACATAGATGAGGATAATTTCCAAGGACATGGGGTGATACCAATAACTAAATCTGGACTAACCAACTAAGTAGAGGATCGATGCCCGCATAGTGTTGGTCACAACCATATCAAGAACTTCGCCTAGGGAATGAAGAAGATAAGAGGATCTCACTCCATGCCTCTCAGAGGGATTCCAATGACTCTATCAAATAAGTACTTCTAAACGAATCGTAGCCCTAGGAGTATGATATGATTTCATACTAACCCTTAGGGAAAGGATAACGGGAACACATCATAACAAAACATATCCATGATGATGAGGTAAAGGGCTTTAATCCCTGTATAAATGAGTATAAGACATGTAATAAAGGTCACATGTCATGTCCCTTGACCCTGGGTCCTACCCGTGTAACTAGCCCATGTCTCAATTCATGTTCATATAGAAGTACATGGTGTGTAGGCTTCCCATATAGTCTACCTGTGTTCATGTACACAACTTCATCTTAGGTAGATGTGCTCGCGTACCAATACACGGCTTAGCCCATGTACTTGGTCCAACCCGTGTCTGTGTAGGGGAGGTACACAACATGCTCCAACCCATGTATGTGTACTCTCCAAGATATGTGACGAATATTCGAGGAGGGAACACATGCTGTGTTATTAGGGTCATACAAAATCTGATACTTATGTTCCCATGAAAGCCTAGCATCCACTTAAGGGGACTCACATGGTGTGTAGATAAAGATTACATGTCATGTAACACCTAAATTTATAGAAACATAGATCTACAGTTTGGTAATATTCTTCATTTCACCAGCCTCTAATATTTCCACGCCTTGCCGAAAACTCAAGGAAATACCTCAGCTATTCCTTGACATTGACAAAAATAAAGTTATGGCCATGAAATATTATTGAAAAATGGATTTATGCATCATTTTTTGTTTTTAACTAAGGAACGATGAATAATGAGAAATCCAATATCCATAGTTGTCTGAATCATCATTGATTCCATCGTCGCATCATCATTGTGTTGTGCCAATCCCAGTTCAATGATATTGGATCATTTCACTAAGAAATAAGATTGTAATGATTGATTGATAGGGATATATCTAACCATGGGATGAATGAGGAATTTCCATGATGAACGGAGAATTTAGGGTAGAAAAGGCATGAGAACAATGAGAGGAAAAGAACTTGATCGAGGTTCATATCAATCTTAGTCCTTTTTCATTAGAACGACAATAAAAGAATAAAAAAATTGAATCATAGATAAATTCACTAGAAATAACCCTTAAATAAACCCATCCTATAAATACGCATGATCCATGAGTCAATTTGTGGTTGATTGATCTATGTTCATCGTATGAATCAAGAACAAGGAAAGAAAACAATTCAAACAACCACCTTACCTCAATTTGGATCGATCACTGAAAAAGAACAAATCTCCATCACATTCGTTGGTGAGATCCTTTGAGTTTATTATGCGTTGATCATAAATCCACAATCTAGTCAACGTTCATCTGAGATAATTCCTTCAAATATCTCTACAAAATCCCTCAAACGGTTTCAAGGTTATGAGGATATCCTTGATATTTCTCCATAGTAGTCTATTTAAAGACACGAAATTAGGTCTCTACATTACTCTGTCAATGAAAAAAATAAAATAATTTAATTGAATTATTTTATTTTTTGACCGCGATGAATTTTACACAAACGACTTGAGGCAAATAAGTTTAAGTCATGCCTAGTGTAAACTTCAGGTTATGAACTCAATGGTGCCCTTGGATTTTTTTCCTATCACATATTTAGAAGTTATTCCACTTTTTCAGGAAAATTGTGTCCACCTGCTTTATAATATAATTGAAACATTTATTATGAGCACATCGAGCCTCTGAATGTCATGTCTTCTCAGTGTATGGTCTAAAAAATATTCCATATAATATTATAAAATAATACATGAAAAATTAGAGACATTTAATTCTCCCCACTTTGGGGCTTTAGGTCCCCGAAAATCCAAGAGAAGGGCTACCCAAAAAGATGTGGGTACTAAGCATGAATCTGAGCCCCCCACTCCCATATGCTCTCTTGGAGATTCCCATGATGCCACTAGACAAATAACAAATGAATAAATCACCCACAAAAGATCCCCTACTACCATTCCTTGATCTCTGCTGATTACTCAGCAAATGTTGCCCCATCCTCAATTTTCTGCTTGCTCCAATCGATAACGTGTGATGGGTCGTGCACACCTTCTCAACTATGACACATAGAAGATATCTTTTACCTAGCCAAACTATAGATGTTTATGTAAGAGGTATGCCACCTTCCCAATTCAACCCAGTATTTGGAAAGGTCCAATGAACCTTGGAGAGAGCTTTTCACCGCAGTTAAATCTCTATAATCCACGTTGATGTGAAACCCATAGGAACACATGGTCTCCTTCCTTGAACTACAATGACCTATGTCATCAGTCCACATAATACTTATGATGGCTCTGTATATTCCTCATCCTCTCCTGGATGATCTAAACCTTCTCAGTAATATCTCTTACCAACTCTAGTCCAATGAGTGTTGGATCTACTAGGTTAGTCTAGCAAAGTGGTGGCATGCAAGGTCACCCATACAGAGCCTTGATTGGTGTAACACCTGAGACATTTATGAGAAATATTTTGTTTTTATGTTATATAAATCATCAAAGTAATCTTTCACTACACACAACACTAGCTTGGCTTTCTTTACACGCAACCGCGGGCTTCCTCGATAACTTGCATCGTACGCTATACCGAGTTTCACTAAACAACGATATGCTATTAAAATATTATTAAAACTATCTGTTATGAATAGTATTAACTGAATTTTGAATTTTATAACATTTTAATGCAACTTATACATTTTCTATAATGAGATATAAATGCAAAATCAGTTTTTTTGGATAAAAGAAGTATTTTTCAAAAAATACAGTTTTGCCGCCTTTTGATGGCGCACAAACATTAAAGCTAGTTTTGAAAAGTTTATAAGTTCAATTTGAAAAAACAAAATTCTTATTTTGAATCAGGGTATAAAACTTTACTTTGGATAAATTTTTGATATTTTTCTGATAACTTTCATATTTTGATGAATAGTAAAAATACGCTAATTTTTAATTAAAAACAACTTTTTTCATTGAGATAATTTATATGGAAAAATTATAATATTTAATGGTTTTAAAGTATAAATAGAATATATTTATACCATTTAATATAATTTATGTCATTATCATTAATTTCACATTGAATTCATAGATAAAAACATTTCAATCTTTGGCAATGTTTTAACTTCTAAAACCTGTTTTCTTAACAACGGGATTTATTTTAAATTGATTACTGCAACTTATATGTTTTGAATTTCAAAAAATGGATTCCATATTCATAATCAGTGGGTCCAAATTATGTTAATAGGCTACTATTTATTTTTGGGCATTATGAATAGTAACTACGGTAAATTTTATTTACCATAGTTAAAGGTAAATCGGGTAATTAAGGGTAAATAAAAGATTATAAAATTACCCTAACACCTAGCAAAATCCTATTGGATGACTAAAGGTAGACCCATATCATCTAAGGGTCGGATAAGATTCATTTAATGGACTTTTATCAATGAAAATAATTTAATTATTATTAAAACAAAAGAATGTGACAACATATCACTTTCTTAAATTTTATAAGTATAATAATTTTAATTTAGTGATAAACTTCATGAAACTTCAAACATGAATAGCCTCCAGAAATTTAATACAATTATAGACATCATAGGAATTTATTTAGAATTTTTATGAATTTAATAATTATCATTAATTATGACACAATAGTGATGTTGAAATTATTTTATTAATTAAAATATCAAATAAATGGTTTTAAAAATATTAAAATAAATATTATATGAACTATTTAATGTTCTCCACTAATTTTCTAGATACATATTACATTTTATAGATCTATTAAAGCTTTTATTTCGAACATATCTTCTAGATATATTTTATTTGAATTCTAATAAATGAATAGTGTCAAAATTGACACTATTGTTATTTTATAAAAATAACATATTATAAAATTGTTTAAAAATAACAAAAATATTTAAAATTTATAAATTTAAATTTATATGTTATAAAATTTCATAAAGTGTCAAATTATGGAAAATTCACAACACATATGTAATTATTTATAATGATTTAAAATTTAGAATATTATTACGACAAATAAAATTAAATTGATAAATAAGGATAAATCAAGTTGATAATGTTTAAAATAAATTACTAACATGTCTAAATTTTATTTTTTGATGATATTACAACCATATCTCATCTAATATTAGGATATGAGTCATTTTGGAAGTTTTTAAGTGGGGTTGGGATTTAATATAAACTAATATTTCTTATATTTCCAAAGGTGCCCCTCTCCTCCCTTATAAAAGGGCACATCCTCCCTCTCCTCCTCACACCAATTTGAGACTTCAAACTCGTCCAAACCCTGAAACTTTCTCCTATCCACTTCCTTAGAGACATACTAGAGGTTCTGGTCTTCTTCAAAGACCAATTTTAGTGCCCTAAAAGGAGGTCTCAAAGAAGCGCCTCAAAGAAGAGGTAATGCCGTTACCGATTCTTTCATCTTTATTTCTTATTCCAGTTCTTCTTCTTTAGTTTTTTCATTATTAAGTAATAAAATAAGTATCAATAATATACTTATATGTTATTATTATTATGAAACAACCCTATTTCACCATTTATCCATCCTACGGAAAACGAAATCACCGCGTGTGCGTACGTACGGAATACCATCTCCACGCCGTGGTGTAATCTATATTCCACCACCACCTTACTTGGATGGGTATAATGGTGTAAATAATAACTATATATGATTATTGTAAAGTGATATTGATTCTGAAATAGTATACATACACTCCATTATAATTTCACGATCATGGGAACGATATCATCGCTCGTGCGTACGTACGGAATACCGTCTCCACGATGTGATGCGACTCGTTCTACATGATCTTCATTTGCATAATGATTGTATAAATGAATTGAATGAATTAATATGATATATATTACAATAATAAAATTCTGTAAATGAGGTATCTATAACCTAAAGAGAAGAATAAGAATTTATTCGACAAAACACGCATAAGAACAAAAAGTAATAAACACCCGAATAACAAGTAGTAATGAAATATTACTAATAAAAAGCTAAGAATATGACCATATATGATATCATAAAAATAATTATGATTCTGGAATAAGTCAATATAATTATTTAAATTATTATACAGGATATTCGGACACTTACGAAGCAAATCGGACCTAAGGTAAGGGAAATATCACAATCTCATTTTTATCCGAGATTGTTTATACTTTGGAATTTAGTGGGGTGTATTTTATCATCCAAATCCATGTTTCCTCAGTATGTAATATTTATATCCTTATACAATATTTTATATCCAATTTTACCCTTCGGTGAGTTTTTTGTAAAAGATATTAAATGAATCTTTTTTCGTTTTTCGTACAAGGTACTTTTTGACTTTTCCGAAAAAAGTACGAGAAGAATGTTTTTTAACTTATACGGCATGAATGGATATTTAAAAAATTATTTACAAGAAGCTTCCTTTACACGTTTTCAAGTTTATTTTTAATCAACTTCTTTTAGTTTAAAATTGTATGACATGTTAAGAAAGGAAAAATGTTTTTGAAGTAGAAAGGATATTTTCCTCAAGAATGGAGTTCAAGTGTTTTATCATATTTATTTTCCATCTAAGATAATATAAGGTTATGTTTATATCCCTATTATTTCATTGATTTAATTATGTTGTGATGGAAATATTTTTATGAATTCCTTTATCTTATATGAATTGTTTTATGATGTCATGATGTTTAAGATTCCCATTTTTATTACATGGGTTGTGCTATGATGTACAGTTTATGATTTTGTGGCACACATAAGAATGGTATCATTATGAGATGGGTGGTACCTATATCTACCTTCAATTCAATGGGTAAAGATTTTATATCTCATGAGATAGACATGGCTGGAACGGCAGGTTATACCGGTTCAGTGAAACAGGACTGAAACGAAGAGTGAACTCGGTTCAGAAATGGACTTTTTTCCACTAAGATAGTATTGGAAATGATTCTTGACTAATAAGAAATGTTTTTCAATTATTATGTGTGTATACCACAAAGTTTCATGTTTTAAGTTATGATTATTGGGATTACATTTCACTACTATGATTTATCCCATGTTATGAAATTATGATCTCTTTTGCAGGTTAAGATTTCCAAAAGTTATGTTCTTATGTATATGATGTGATTGATATTTCTTTTATTTACCCTTACTAAGAATTTGAGATCACCCTTTTGTATGTTTTATTTCCCCAGGTCAGGAAGAAGGTTATTAAGTAGGATATGCCAAAAAGGGACTCTAGATATGATGAAATAAATGGGAGGCAAAGTAGATGCTTTATGAACCAGTTGTTTATGCTTTCCAGTTTCTAAAGACACTATACCTATATGGTCCTTTCATGGTTTTGTTATATGTTGTAATAAGTGTGCTTCAATTTTGAAGTAATAAAAATGTATGTAAAGTATGGGTCATTATAGTTGGTATCAGAGGAAAGGTATAGTCAACCTTTGGAAACTAGGATTTGAAAGTTTTAGTAAGAAACCTAAGGATATGTCAAAGCATAGAACACAATCTTAGTGTTTTAGAAATGTCCATGAATAACCTAGGATAAGACCTTAACTGTGAAATTTTATTCTTGATTATGTGGTTTTCCTATTATAATTAGTGTTGCTCACACTATTCTTCTTGGTTTTAGTCAATGGCCAGAGCCCGAAAGAACCGTGTTAATGAGGAATGCGACGGGCAATGTAATGATTGTCCCCTTGAGAAACCAAACGTTATGGGAACTGGACTGAAAAATCTTGTAGCCATGCTCACACAACTTTCTCAATCTGTGAATCATGCTGGACTTTCAAACGAGCAAAGGAAGGAGAAACATTCTGTTGAATCCTTCATGAGGCAGCGTCCACCTTCATTCAGCTGGTCTACTGATACATTAGTTTCTGAATAATGGATCAGTACTACTGAAAAGATATTTTTAGTTCTTCAATGTTCTAAACATGATAAAGTCATCCTAGCAGTGTATCGTTTGGAATGAGATGCTGATCAATAGTGGAATCTTATTAAGAATACGAGGCAATGAGATGAAATTGAGTCCATGGAATGGGACAAGTTCAAGAACTTATTTTTCAATAAGTACTTCCCTCGTATTCTATGAAAAAAGATGGAGAAAGAGTTTCTTGAACTGAAACAAAAGGATGATGAATCTGTTGGTACCTATGAAGAAAATTTTACAAGACTTGAAAGGTACGCTTCTGGTATTATTATCCAACATGAGAGTAAGATCGATCGATTCTTTAGTGGCTTAATACCAAGTCTTCGAAGGGACTTAGCCATAAGGGACTTCAATAGCTACTGGGAAATTGTTCTATGTGATCTCAAAGTTGAGATGGAGATTGTATTAACCTATTAGTCATATGGGTTTGATAAGAAGAGGAAAATGGAATTCAAAGGAAAATCTAAAGAGCACACTGAAAAGAAGATGAGATTTCCCTTATGCTCAAAGTGTGAAAAGAAACATGGAGGGAGTAGTCTTAAAGGGACAAGTAAATGTTTCAAATGTGGAAAGGAAGGTCATCGGGCATTTGAATGCCTCAATGATGGGAAGAAGATGTCTAATGATGTAAACAAAGGAAGGGGTACACAGAATGAACCTACTACACTTCAATGTTTCATGTTCAAGGAGATGGGGCATTATGCAAATAAATGCCCAAATCCAAGGGTTGATGATGATGGTCGACGTCAACAAAATCTTAAGGCTAAAGACAAAGGAAAGTCACATGAAATTTCTATTAGTGATGTGGAGTATGATAACGATGTGGTGAAAGGTACACTTACCATCCACTCTAAAGTAGCAAATGTTTTATTCGATTCTGGATCCACCCACTCTTTTATTTATGAAAAATTTTCTAAGGGTATCACCGTATTACCTCAACAATTAGATGTTGAGTTGGCTTTGACAACTCCTAATGGCACAATAGTTGCATCAAAAGTTTATAATTCTTCCCCGATTGAAGTTTGTGGGAAAGTGCTTCCTGCAAATCTGGTGATCCTTCCTATAGTGGAATTTGATGTGATTCTTGGAATGGATTGGCTTTATTTATATGGAGCTCATATCAATTGCCAAAGAAGGGAAGTCACATTTCATATTCCAGATCAATCTATGATCGTCTATCGATGCAAGGATGAACATAACCTTCCGGTGGAAATTTCTTCCATCTTATGGGTCTTGATTCCACTAAATGAGGGTTATTTATCTCAAATGGTTGGTGAGAAACTCACGATTAAGAATATGCCTATTGTACGAGATTTTGATGATGTCTTTCCAGAGGAATTGTCGGGTCTTCCACCAAATCATGAAGTTGAGTTTTCAATAGAACTCGTACAGGGTGCTTTTCCTATTTCAAAGACACCTTATAGAATGGCCCCACTTGAGTTGTAGGAATTGAAGAAGCAACTCCAAGAGAATCTTGATAAGGGATTCATACGTCCTAGTGCGTCACCTTGGGGAGCACCTGGTCTATTTGTTAAGAAGAAAGATGGATCAACGAGACTCTGAATTGATTATTGAGAACTTAACAAGCTCACTATCAAGAAGAAATATCCTCTCCCATGCATTGATGACTTATTTGACCAACTACACGGATCTCAATACATTTCCAAGATTGATCTTCGTTCAGGGTATCATCAATTAAGGGCCAAAAGGGAGGATATACCAATGACGGCTTTCCGTAAAAAGTATGGACACAATGAATTTATAGTGATGCCATTTGGTCTTACTAATGCCCCTGCTATCTTCATGGATCTAATGAATAGAGTCTTTAGAGACTATCTTGATCAATTTGTGGTAGTCTTTATAGATGATATTCTTGTCTATTCAAAGAGCAAGGAAGAAAATGAATATCACTTGAGAATTATATTGAGGACCCTGGTAAAGGAGAAGCTTTATGCCAAATTTACCAAGTGTGAATTTTGGCTTCAAAAAGTTTCATTTTTGGGGCACATAATCCCAAAAGAGGGGATATCTGTGGATCTTGCAAAAACAGAGGTTATCAAAAGATGGTCGAGACCAACAATAGTAACTGAGATCCTATGTTTTCTTGGTTTGGCTGGATATTATCGACGTTTTTTGAAATATTTTTCACGATTATCTAATCCACTCACCAGGTTGACTCGGAAAGGAGTTAAGTTTGTTTGGATGGAGGAATGTGAATAGAATTTCAAGGAGTTGAAAAGAAGGTTATCCAGTGCACCTGTGCTCACACTTCATTGTAGTGGAGAATGGTTTGTGATCTATAGTGATGCATCCAAGAAGGTGTTGGGGTGTGTTCTTATGCAAAATTATATGGTGATAGCTTATGCCTCACAACAGTTGAAAATACATGAGCAAAATTACCCAACACATGATTTGGAGTTAGCTGCGGTAATCTTTGCATTAAAGATTTGGAGGCATTATCTTTATGGAGAAAGGTGTGACATTTATACTGATCATAAAAGTTTAAAGTATATTTCCACACAAAAGGAGCTAAATATGTGCCAATGAAGATGGTTAGAGATGATTAAGGATTACGACTGCTCAATTCATTACGACCCTGGGAAAGCAAACAAGGTGGCATATGCATTAAGTCGAAAAGACCATGCCAATTTATCCATGATGAGGATCAAAAAAGATCCAATATTTATGGATTTACAAAGTATGGATCTTGGAATTATAATGGAAGGGGGAAGATCTTATCTTTCTAAAATGAATGTTAAATCATCTATACATGTGAAGATTAAAGAGGCGCAGAAAGAAGATGTAGAGTTACAAAAGAAGGTGAGAAATATTCCTGAATTTAACCTTGATTGTGATGGGATAATAAAGTTCAGGAATCGGGTTTGTGTTCCTCCCATCCCAGAATTAAAGAAGGAGCTTCTGGATGAGGCTCATAGTTCTTCATTATCTATTCATCCTGGAAGCACGAAGATGTATAGGGACCTAAAAGACTACTTTTGGTGGGATGGCATGAAAAGAGATGTTGCTGAATATGTCTCTCGATGCTTCTTTTGTCAGCAAGTTAAAGCTGAGAGACAGGAGTCTAAGGGGACGTTACAACCATTACCCATACCCAAATGAAAATGTGAAAACATCACTATGGACTTTGTCACAGGACTTCCTAAAACATCCAAAGGCAATAATGCTATCTGGGTCATAGTCGATCGTCTTACAAAGTCTGCACACTTCATTGCTATTAGAGAGGATTTCTCTCTGGATCAGCTTTCCAGGATATATGTAAAGGAAGTGGTAAGATTGCATGGAGTACCAATTTCTATTATATCTGATCGGGATCCGAGATTTACCTCGAAGTTCTAGCGAAGTCTTCAGCATACTCTGGATAGAGAGTTGAGTTTCAGCACTGCTTATCATCCTCAGATAGACGGTCAGTCTGAGTGAACAATTCAAACTCTAGAAGATATGTTGAGATCTTGCTCTATGGATTTCAAAGGTTATTGGGATCAACACCTACCTTTGGTGGAATTTTCTTATAATAATATCTTTCACTCCAGTATTCAGATGGATCCTTATAAAGCTCTCTATGGAACGAAATGCAGGACTCTAACTTGCTGGGATGAATTGGGGAAAGAAAGCTATTAGGACCTGATCTTGTTAATGAGATGGAAGAAAAGGTCCGATCTATTCAACAACACATAAGAGTAGCTCAGAGTTGATAGAAATGTTATGCCGACAACCGAAGAAAAGACCTAGAGTTTGAAGTGGATGATAAAGAGTTCTTACGAATATCTCCCTAGAATAGGGTCATGAGATTTGGAAATAAGGGGAAGTTGAACCCTAGATATATCGGTCCTTTCGAAATACTGGATTGTTTTGGGAAGGTAGTTTACCGATTGGTGCTTCCACCGAATCTCTCTCAAGTTCACAATGTGTTCTATGTATCTCTCCTGAGAAAGTACATACCTGATCCTTCACATGTACTCAGTTAAGAAGTTGTACTGCTGGAGAAAGATATTTCTTATGAAGAACAGCCGATAGAGATTCTAGATCGTCGTGAAAAAGTCCTACGGAACAAGACCACTCGCTTGGTGAAAGTTTTATGGAGGAACCACTAACTAGAAGAAACTACATGGGAGCTTGAGGATATGATGAGGGAGAGGTATCCTCATCTGTTTGTTACAAAGTGATGAATTTGAAGGGAGAAATTCATTTTAAGGGGGGTAGAATATAACACCTGAGACTTTTATGAGAAATATTTTGTTTTTATGTTATATAAATCATCAAAGGAATCTTTCACTACACACAACACTAGCTTGGCTTGATTTACACGCAACTGTGGCCTTCCTCGATAGCTTGCATTGTATGCAATACCGAGTTTCACTAAACAACGATTAGCTATTAAAATATTTTTAAAACTAGCCATTATGAATAGTATTAACTGAATTTTGAATTTTATAACATTTTAATGCAACTTATACATTTTCTAGAATGAGTTATAAAAGCAAAATCATTTTTTTGGATAAAAGAAGTATTTTTCAAAAAATACAGTTTTGCTACCTTTTGATGGCGCACCCACATTAAAGCTAGTTTTTGACATGTTTATAAGTTCAATTTGACAAAATAAAATTATTATTTTGAATCAGTGTATTAAAATTTACTTTGGATAAATTTTTGATATTTTTCTGATAACTTTCATATTTTGATGAATAGTAAAAATACACTAATTTTTAATTAAAAACAACTTTTTTCATTGAGATAATTTATATGGATAAATTATAATATTGAATGGTTTTAAAGTATAAATAGAATATATTTTTACCATTTAATATAATGTATGTCATTATCATTAATTTCACATTGACTTCATAGGTAAAAACATTTCAATCTTTGGCAATGTTTTAACTTCTAAAACCCGTTTTCTTAACAACAAGATTTATATTAAATTAATTACTGAAACTTATATGTTTTGTATTTTGAAAAATGGATTCCATATTAAGAATCAGTGGGTCCAAATTATGTTAATAGACTACTTTTTTTTGGGCATTATGAATAGTAACTACGGTAAATTTTATTTACCATAGTTAAAGGTAAATCGGGTAATTAAGGGTAAATATAAGATTATAAAATTACCATAACACCTGAAAAAATCCTATTGGATGACTGAAAGACGACCCATATCACCTAAGGGTAAGATTATATTAATTTAATGGACTTTTGTCCATGAAAATAATGTAATTATTATTAAAACCAAAGAATGTGACAACATGTCACTTTCTTAAATCTTATAAGTATAATAATTTTAATTTAGTGATAAACTTCATGAAAATTCAAAAATAAATAGTCTACAGAAAGATAATACAATTATCTAAATCATAGGAATTTATTTATAATTTTTAGGGATTAAATAATTATCATTAATTATGACACAATAGTGATGTTGAAATTATTTTATTAATTAAAATATCAAATAAATGGTTTTAAAAATATTAAAATAAATATTATATAAACTATTTAATGTGCTCCACTAATTTTCTAGATACATATGACATTTTATGGATCTATTAAAGCTTTTATTTTGAACATATATTCTGTATATATTTTATTTAAATTCAAATAAATGAATAGTGTCAAAATTGACACTATTGTTATTTTATAAAAATAACATATTATAAAATTGATTAAAAATAACAAAAATATTTAAAATTTATAAATTAAAATTTATATGATCTACAATGTCATAAAGTGTCAAATTATTGAAAATTCACAACACATATGTAGTTATTTATAATAATTTAAAATTTATAATATTATTACCACAAATAAAATTAAATTGATAAATAAGGATAAATCAAGTTGATAATGTTTAAAATAAATTACTAACATGAATGAATTTTATTTGTTGATTATATTACAACCCTATATGATCTAATATTTTTATATGAGTCATTTTTGAAGTTTTTATGTGGGGTTGGGATTTAATATAAACTAATATTTTTATATTTCCAAAGGTGCCCCTCTCCGCCCTTATAAAAGGTCACCTACTCCCTCTCCTCCTCACACCAATTTGATCCTTCAAGATCGGCCAAACCCTGCCACTTTATCCTCTCTACTTCCCTAGAGACATCCTAGAGGTCCTGTTCTTCTTCAAAGACCAATTTTAATGCCCTAAAAGGAGGTCTCAAAGAAGCACCTCAAAAAAGAGTTAATGCTGTTACCGATTCTTTCATTCTTATTTTTTCTTCCACTTATTCTTCTTTAGTTGTTTAATTATGAAGTAATAACATAAGTATCACTCATATACTGATATGTTATTATAATTATGAAACAACCCTATTTCACCATCTATCCATCCTATGGAAAACGAAATCATCGCGCGTGCGTACGTACGGAATACCGTCTCCACGCCGTGGTGTAATCTATTTAACACCACCACCTTACTTGGATGGGTATAATGGTGTAAATAATAACTATATATGATTATTTTAAATTGATATTGATTATAAAATAGTATACATACACTCCATTATAATTTCACGATCATGGGAACAATATCATCGCTCGTGCGTACGTACGGAATACCGTCTCCACGATGTGATGCGACTTTTTCTACATGATCTTCATTTGCATAATGATTATATAAATGAATTGAATGAATGAATATGATATATATTACACTAATAAAATTGTTTAAATGAGGTATCTATAACCTAAAGAGAAGAATAAGAATTTATTCGACAAAACACGCATAAGAACAAAAAGTAATAAACACCCGAATAACAAGTAGTAATGAAATATTACTAATAAAAAGCTAAGAATATGACCATATATGATATCATAAAAATACTTATGATTCTGGAATAAGTCAATAACATTATTTAAATCATTATACAGGAGGTTCGGACACTTACGAAGCAAATCGAATCTAAGGTAAGGGAAATATCACAATCTCATTTTTATCCGAGATTGTTTATACTTTGGAATTTAGTGGGGTGTATTTTATCATCCACATCCATGTTTCCTCAGTATGTAATATTTATATCCTTATAAAATAGTTTATTTCCAATTTTACCCATCAGTGAGTTTTTTTGTAAAATATATTAAATAAATATTTTTTCGTTTTTCGTACGAGGTACTTTTTGACTTTTCCGACAAAAGTACGAGAAGAATGTTTTTTAACTTATACGGCATGAATGGATTTTTAAAACATTATTTCCAAGAAGCTTCCTTTACAAGTTTTCAAGTTTATTTTTAATCAACTTCTTTTAGTTTAAAATTGTATGACATGTTAAGAAAGGAAAAATGTTTTTGAAGTAGAAAGGATATTTTCCTCAAGAATGGAGTTCAAGTGTTTTATCAAATTTATTTTCCATCTAAGATAATATAGGTTTCTGTTTATATACCTATTATTACATTGATTTTATTATGTTGTGATGGAAATATTTTTATGAATTCATTTATCTTATATGAATTGTTTTATGTTGTCATGATGTTTAAGATTCCAATTTTTATTACATGGGTTATGCTATGATGTATGGTTTATGATTTTGTGGCACACATAAGAATGGTATCATTATGAGATGGGTGGGACCTATATCTCACTCCAATGCATTGGGTAAAGATTTTATATCTCATGAGATAGACATGGCTGGAACGACAGGTTATACCGGTTCAGTGAAACAAGACTGAAACGAGGAGTGAACTCGGTTCAGAAATAGACTTTGTCCACTAAGATGGCCTTGGAAATGAGTCTTGACTAATAAGAAATGATTCTCAATGATTATGTGTGTATGCCACAAAGTTTCATGTTTTAAGTTATGATTATTGGGATTACATTTCACTACTATGATTTATCCCATGTTATGAAATTATGATCTCTTTTGCAGGTTAAGATTTCCAAAAGTTATGTTCTTATGTATATTATGTGATTGATATTTCTTTTGTTTACCCTTATTGAGCATTTAAGCTCACCCTTTTGTATGTTTTATTTCCCCAGGTCTGGAAGAAGGTTATTAAGTAGGATATTCTAAAAAGGGACTCTAGATATGATGAAATAAATGGGAGGCAAAGTAGATGCTTTATGAACCAGTTGTTTATTCTTTCCAGTTTCTAAAGACACTATACCTATACGGTGCTTTCATGGTTTTGTTATATGTTGTAATAAGTGTGCTTCAATTTTTAAGTAATAACAATGTATGTAAATTATGTGTTGTTATAAATGGTGCCATACTGATGGTGTAGTTGTAGTTGTTCTTATACACAAACTCTACTAATGGTTGGTGATCCTCCCAACTATAACAACCTTAAATTCGATCAATGGAAATTCCATTATTATAATTATAAATTATAGTATAAATCACATAAAATATCATATATAACACAATACAAACATTATAAATGATGAATGAATGAAATAAGATATATTTCTATAAGTTAAGGAATCTATACCGATGAAATAGTAACATGACCTTAGGAATAATAATTTGACCCTTATGAATAGTGAAATAGCCAAATGAATACTAAAATCATCCATTATATTGTAAATAATATTTAGGAATATTATAGAAGAAATTATCATATAATTATACCATAGTATAAGTAAATAAATGTTTCAAAAATTATTAATTAAGTGTACATATTTTTGTAAGTTATAAATATTTAATTATAATTTTACAATTAATTTAATAATTTTTAAAAATATTATAATCATAAAATTTACTCATAAATTAATATTTTGTTTTATTATGATTTTAAGATAATTTTATAAGACCTTAATTAATTTTTCAAAGTGTTATAAAATCAGTTATAAATTTAAAATCTGTATTTTCCAAGTAAATGATGATTTTAATTAAAAATTAAATTTCTCATATTTATAAAATTATTTTAGTAAAATTTAATTCGTTTTTTAATTATACACATAAAATATTTGTTAGGGTGAATTTTTGGGATTGTTCTAAAATTGTGGAATTTTTAGTGAAAAGTAAAATACAATAATTTTTTATAAAAGAAAAATACATGAATTATGGAGTGATAAATGATGTGTGGATGATCTAAGCACAAAATATCAAACTATAATTTATTATTTTAATATATTTGGTGATAATTATCAAACTATTCATAGTATTGAGACAAAATAATAAACTAATGAATAAAATAATGAGAAAACACCTCTCTCATTCCATATAAATACCACCCCTCGCCACCTCTTCTCCCCACACCTCTCAAGATTTGAGAATTGTCCAAATTCTGATCAAATATCCTCTCAAGACCCTTAACCACTTCTAGGATCCTTTGTTCTTAACAAAATACTTAAAACAATCCCCTAAGGATGTTCTCAATAAGAAGGATTCAAGAGGTAAATCCTTTTTCTTTTCTTTTCTTTTATTTTCTTTTCAAGTTCTTTTATTTTTGTTTTCTCTCCTCACCTCCCCTCATCCAAATGGTATGATAACTCCAGTACCATACATATACTATAATTTTATTATGATAATGGAATAATCCATCATCAAACTCTTTTCTCTCTCTCTCTCTCTCTCTTTTATTCTAAAAATGAATTTGTCTCATGTGATGTGTTTATTTGTCGGTATCATGGAAGATTCATTTCCATTTTCATTAAAAACCATCAAGGATGGTTAGAAAACAATTAAAATGGTAAAAAAATTGTAAAATATATGTTTTAATAAAATTTTTTCTCTATAATTAACATATATACATAATGATAAATTATAGAACAAAACGAGTTCATTATGATTGAAAACCGCCAAAATTAACCTAAACAATTATCATTAACTATTTATCTAATGATTCATCATAAAACCATATAAAAGGGTTTTATAAGATCTTTTAATATTTTATAAGTTCATTAATAAAATTTAATTTCAATTATGGATAATTATCCCCATTTTACACAATCTTCCATACATGTATACAAATGAACTGATCACGAAAACCAATGAAACAAACACTCTTAATCGAATTAATTGCATCTTATAACTCATCAATAAGTCCATAAATGAACTTAATAAAATTACAATAAATCAAATAAATATATAAAAGGATTTGAATTAATTAATTAATGGATTTAATTTTATTATTTAGGACATTAAAATCAAGTTCATAACACTTTCAGACATAAGGTAAGGGAATCTTTCTGAACCTCCATTTTTAACTTCAGGTTACTCTTTCTCTCTCTTTAACCTAATGCAATTATAATTTATTTTTATGTACTTATTATGAATTATATTCATATGTTTCAAACTCAATTATCAAAATCATATCATCTTTATTTTATGGGGAAATATATGTTTTAATAATGTTCCTTTCTCAAATTTTCCCAATAAGCAAGCTTGATTCAAGGGAACTTCCTAATTTATTTCCCATTTTCAAGTGTAATACATGATCTATTTTAAGCAAACATTATTTTTAAAAAATAACTAATTTTATCATGAAAAATATCATGGTTCATTTTTGGTTTTATACAAAAAATTATACCTTTTCCATTTTAAATAATGTTGAAAATTCTCCCTTAAAACGCACTAAAATGTTTTATTTCTAATGTTTCAAAACACTCTTTTTAAACGGTTTAACTTCAGTATGAGATCAATTATCATTATATATTCCTATTTTATCTTATTAATTTCCAGGTATTATTTAAATACACTCTTTCATGGACACCATTATGATATTCCATATTGATAGTCCTTTTTACATGATTATGATACCCAATTATTTCCATGGGTAACCCTTATGTTTATGTTTGATTAATTATGTATTATTATTTATCTGGCACACATATCATGAAAATTTTATGATTTTTGAACCCAAATATCACTCCAATGCATTTGGTAATGTTTAGTCTCATGATACGTTAAGTGAAACGGTCTTGGTGGTAAGCCTTGACTCGTGCTCCATGTGCAACAACCTCAGTGGTTAGCCTTGAATCATGATCCTCAATATGAAATGAGACTTGACTCATGATTATTTCATGTTTTATATTTTTTCCACATTTCTATGATTCCATGATTATATAATCCCATGTTCTATATACTAATATTCTATATGTTTATTTATGTTCCATGCCTTTTTATGTTATCATGTTATTCCTTCTAACCGATATGCTATGATTTATTCTTATTTTTATTACCTTAATGAGATTTTTAGCTCATCCCTTTGTTCATGTATTCCCTATGTTATCCTATAAAGATTTAAGGTCTATATTTAAGTTGGGATCTCTTTATGAATATTGAATAAAAGATGTCTTATTTTGGTTTCATGTTGTTTAATTGTGTATCTAATCTTACAAAGGCACTAGACTTTACAATCCTTGGTTTGTTTTTAATGGTTAATTGTGCTTAAAATAAAGTAATAATATGTTTAAAAGGTTAGTTACTCTATAAAACTATGGCCATAGTCTAACATATAAGCTCTCAGCATGTCCTCCAGAACATGAATGGTCCGCCCAGTTCAGCCATCAGTTTGGGAGAGAAACGTTGTGCTCAAGCATAACTTTATTCCCAAAATCCTCCTACAAAACCATCAAAAACTGGTATATGAATTGATAATCATGATAATAAAGGATGATAAATGGAACTCCATGGAGTCAAAATATTTCTTGAATGTAAAGGCGTCACAATCTCTCAACTGAACTCTATAACTAAATAGATAGAAAGTGGTATGACTTGGTGAGTCAGTCTACAATCATCTAGATAGAATCATGTCCCTTAGATTTACATTGTAAGACCATCACAAAGTCCATGGATATCTCATACCACTTCCATTATAGTGCCTCAAGGGATTGAGTTAAACCCATTGGATCTTGGTGCTCAACATTCAATTGTTGACAATTAAGACATCGAGTGACAAACATTGCAACTACATTATTCATCCTTGGCTACCAAAATTGATGTCTAAGGTACTCGTATATCTTTAACACACTTGGATATATTTCCAAATGATACATATTAAACTCTTTTATAACCTCCTCCCACAATGTCACTGGTTCCATCGTGAATCCTCTAAAAATAACAACATGCTCCCTGCCTTTAGAAAATCCATCAAGATCATGTCCAGTGGATATCTGAGTATGTAGGGTCTCCCGGTTGGTATCCCGAAGTTGTGCCTCTTAGATTCATTATAAGAGCATAGGGGTGACAACCATTGACTCTAGGTAAGCTTCACCATCTCCATCTACAATGTATAACTACAATAATGGAAACTTCTCTGATTCCAAACTCAACAAATACAAACAAGATCTTCAACTGAGATCATATTCTTCTATGTTCCCCTTCTTAGGAGTATAGATAATTTTGAAGTCATAATACTAGAGGAAATATAGCCATTTAATTTTTATCATGTTAAAATTATTTTAAGAGAAGAAAAACTTGGGACTATTGTGATCAGAATATATGATAATCTGCTCACCCATCAGGCAGTGTCACCACATCTTTAATATGAAGAATACCACTGATAATTCAAGATCTTGGGTCATGTAGTTATTCTCATGCAGTCTCAAATGATGTGAAACATAGGAAATTACTATCTACCTCAACATCAAAATACAACCAATCCTGGTTCCTGATGCATCCTAGAACACTATATACTTGACACCCTCCTCTGGAAATCTCATTATGGGTGCACTTGTCAATCTATAACTCAACTACTGAAATGTATTCTGGACCCCCTTTCTCCATACAAAATGATACCCCTTCTGATTCAAAGATATCATACGTGCTGATATCATGGAGAAATATTGTATGAATCTACAGTAATAGCCTTCAAACCCAATTAAGATTCAAACTTCCATCACGCTCTTAGGTTGATCCCAAGATAACACTGCCTTGACTTTGGCTGGGTCCACTGCCACTCCATCCACTTAGATAACATGTCCTATAAAGTAGACCACCTAAATCTATAATTGGCACTTCGAGGTATTCCCATGATGTTGGTATTCTTAGAGTACATCCATAACTATCCCCAAGTGTCTTGCATGCTCCTCCTCAAATTCAATGTCCATAAGAATATCGTAGATGAGGAATAATATGAACCTACCTAAGAAAGGATGGAATATCTAGTTCATGATTCCCATGAACACTGCTGTGGAATTTATCATGACAAGAGGCATCACCATGTACTCATAGTGACTATAGTGACATTTAAATTTCATCTTCAACATATCCTGGTGTTCTACTCACAGTTGGTGATAGCCTGATATGAGTTCAACCTTCAAGAACCATAATGCCCATCTCAACTGATTAAAGGGTTCATAGATCATCATTAGTGCATAATTATTATTCATGGTCACCTGATTCAAGCACTAGTAGTCCACACACAACCTCAAATGCTCGTCATCCATCTCAGAAAAAAACACTAGGGTTGCCCAGGGTGAAACATTGGGTCTACCAAAGCCCTTCCTCTATAAGTCATCCAAATGAACCCTTATATCAAGAAGCTCTATGGGATTCATCTAATATTTTGGCATGGATATATGTGTTTTCCAATAGTGTAGATCAATGAATAATTCTATCTCTCGGCAGGGAGGTAAACTTGGAACTTCCTCATGGAAGACGTCCTCATACTCAACCACAACTACAAGAAACTAGAAACTAATAACATCCATTGCACCAAGTGTTAGGATAGCCAACTAATGAGTAATCAAGTGCACCCTCTTATGCATGAGTCCACACTATACTGCTTGGGTTTCCTTTTCACTGAAAAAGGAGAACCTACTTTCATCACAACAGACACACCACACCCTTCACCCAAAACAGTAAATCTAGGAAAGAACTATAGATATCAAATCTATTGCCAGGTTGACATCATAAATCCTCAACAGTACTACCAAGATCTCAAAACAAAAACTCTCACCTCCAGAAGTCAAGTCACACTGTCAGAATAAGTGTGCAATAACTGAATCATCTCTAATAGAAGTCTCCAAGCATAAGGTTCAAGAAAAGGACTCAAATGGAATCTCTAAGTCTCAAATAGGATATGTGGAAAGGAAGTATTTACTAGAACCTATATCGATCAGTACTATATCTAAGGTATAAAAGAGATAGATCATACCTCAAATAATAAATAGATCTTATGGTTTGTAATATTCAACTACCTACAGTTTTCCCAACCCCTGTTCTACAGCTCCATGAACCTGGAATAGACCACCTGGGGGTAGTGGTGGTAAACAGTCAATGAATCTACCACATATTTTTACTCTACTAGATCCTCTTCCATGTTCACCGCACTATGGACTTTTTTGGCCCTACTGCTTCTTCTACCTTGACATGCCATCCATGGTCTCCCTATCATCTATAAGGTGGGTAGGAAAATAATAGCTGAGATGACCCCTATCATTACATGAGTAGCACCGCCTCTCCCTGGGATCACTAGACACACCCTATGATCCATGCATTGCAGATCCTCTATCTTGGAACCTCCTACTGAAATGTCTTACACATCCATGTCCCTGAGACTGATATCATCTTTATGCTGTCAAGTTATCTGCTCTTGCTTTCACATTACTGAAAACCAAAAGCTGTATCTTCTCATCCAAAAAACTCTCGACCATCAAATCATTCTCTAGAAACCCAACATAGGTAGTAATTAATAGAGGGATAAAACTAGCTTGAATGTCTTTACAAAGACCTCAATATAAGGACTAATCCCTGAATAACTGACCAAAAACCATATCCATCGAGTATCTACAAAGGTTGGTAAACCTCAATGAATACTCAGTTACTATCGTGCTACCTTGATAGAGTTGCAGAAGATCCTGGATACGTATATACATTTTTTTATTTGGTGAGAAATCCTCTCTGAAAAGGGTCTCAAAATCTATCCATGAAAGAGACACCTAGTCATAAGATTGGGTCACTAAACCCTACCATTTCCCTACTGAGCTTTGTATAAGGCTCATCACCAAGACCACTCTCTGATCTATTGGTTTCTTGACTAGATGGAAAACTCGGGTCACTACCTCATGCCAGTCCTCATCCTCCTAATGGTCGAGATCACTTGTAACATGATTATTTTCTATATCTGAAACTCTTGAAGCATGCTCAGCCTGTGCACCTCATCCACAGGTACTGTGCGTGCCAGGTGCTTCTCTATGGGTGGTGTTGTGGATGGTGCACCACTTGGAGGTAAAATCTTAGTAACTGGTCCCTATATCAATGCCTCATCACATAGGGGATCATCCTGAGGATCCTAATGTTTAATCCTAACTGGCATACATCATAGAGGAATCCTAAAATAAAAAATATGTACCACATTAAATGAGTACATCTAGAGAGGTGACTTAACAAGGTAATGGAAACCACAACCCATTATTATATGATACAGGTACCATTATTTTCCCTACAATCAGTGATCCCATGTATGAATTCAAAAAGCTAGTGATCAGAGTCATGGTGTATGGATATGTTGGCCGCTAGACCAACACTAGAGTCCCTGTCCTGAAATCCAAACTTGAAACACTTCACATTTTTTTCCTGAACAAATCTCACATACTCATATTTTAAAGTAGAACTGACCACTATTATACCATTCTTTCATTACCTGTTCTAGTGGGGCCCATGTTTTGACTCCCCAAGAATACCTCTAATAGACTAGGGGCTGGCGACTAGCATTGAGAAGTAAAATCACTTACATGGAAGGACTTGACCTAATTATCTATACACACACACATATCTAATCCTATAAAATGAAAAAAATGTAAAAACAACTGAACAACAATTCATACATACATATAAACCCCATAACCAGAGTACAATGGGAAGTAAAGGAAAGTAAATAGGGACAAATACAATCCCAACACAAAGTGTTTGAAACACAATTCCAACCTAAATATATAATTGGGACTGTTTTCATAATGTTATAGAAATGCACCTTAGTCTGTCCAATCACACTAAGTACCATATGGTCCTGGTCTATCAAAGACTCTATCAAAAGGTCGATCATTTGCACAAGACATGATATGTGTGGGAAAATATCATGCATGGGTGAGTATAACAATACTCAGTAGGATACCCCGAAACCTCAAAGTATACAGAATAGGAAATACCATCATCTCTACATAGTTATATTACTATAACACATAACATGAATATCTAGATATACTCAATAAGGACTCATAGTTTAGAGGTAAGTCACAACTATAATATACTAGCCTAGGATCCCAACTTGAAGATTCCCCAAAGCACTCATCTGATAGAACACACTCCTAAGTCTGATAACACTAATGACATCCATCCGAGAGGTACTACTTGTTGGGTATCATCATTATAAGTACACATTGATAGTATGAAGAGAATATGATACATATATGAGGATCACTTCAAAGGTCACGGGGTGATACCAACAGCTCAATCTATATTAACCTACTAAGTAGAGGATCAGATAGCACATAGTTTTGGTCACAAAAATACCAAGAACTATACATAGGGAAAGAATAATTATAAGGTATCTCACTCTAGGCCTCTTGGAGGGATTTCAACGACTCTATCCAAGAATTCATGTTGGAGGGATTATATTCTTAGGAGTAGGAGATAGTTCCATACTGACTCTCTGGGATAGGATAATGGGAATGTACCCTAATGAAACTTTTCCATGATATAGAGGACAAGGGCTCTAAGCCATGTATAAAAGAGTAAACGACGTGTAGTAGGGGTCACATACCCTATCCTTTCACCTTGGGTCCTACCTGTGTAACCAGACCATGTATCAACCTGTGTCTGTATAGAAGTAAGCGTCATATAGGCTTCCCATGTAGTCTACCCGTGTGCCAGTACTTGCTTTATCCCATTTACAGGTGCTTGTGTACTAGTACATGACTTAGACTATGTACATATTCCAACTGATGTCTATGTAGGGGAGTACACAGTGTTCTCCAACCTTTTTAATCCAACCCATTTTTGTGTACTCTTTGAGGTACATGTTGAGTATCTGGGGAGGGACCACACACCAATTGATAGGGGTAACACACCATGTGATACTTATGTTCCTTTGAAACCCAATCCTCTTCTTAGGGGGGCCATATAACATTTTAATCTAGATTACAAGTCATGTAACATGGAAATTTCCTGAAATGCAGATCTGTAATATGATCATCTTTTTCATTCATTCATCTACATATTATCAGAAAACTAAAAGAATCACCTATTTTGAGCCTTTCCATTGACAAACATCAAGTTTCAGCCATAAAATATACTCATAAAATAGATCTAATAATCTTTCTTCATTGTGCACCAAAGAACACAAAATCAGGTATCCATAGTTGTCTGATTCATCACTAATTCCATTGTCACATCATCATCGTGTCGTCCTGATCCCAAATATATGATATTGGACAATTTTTTCAAGAAACGGGTGTGAAAAGATCAATTTATCAAGATATGTCAAATCATGGCCCAAATAAAGAACACCCATGATGAAAAAAGTATTCAGGGGTGAAGAGGAATAAGAACAACAAGAGGAATGAACACCAATCAATGTTCATGTATATCATTGTTTGTTCCCATTAGAATGACAATCTAAAGATTAAAAAATTTAATCTTGAAGAAATTCTCTCGAAATAACCCTGAAATAAACCCATCCTGTAAATATGCATGATCCATGGATCAATCCATTGGTTGATTGATCCGTGTTCATCATAGTAATCATGAACATGGAAAGGAAATAGTTAAAATAACCTCCCAACATCAATTCAAATCAATAAATGATGAATAAATAAGTTGTTTCATGTTCATTTGTGAGATACTTCAATTCCATTGTGTGTTGATCATCGATCCATGATCCAATCACCGTTCGTATGAGAGAATTCCTCAAACGATATCTCTAACGGCCCTCCAATGGTTCCAGGGTTTTGTGGAAAGCCATGGGATTTATCAATAACAATATATTTAAAGTCAAGGAATTAGTTATCTATGTCTTTGAATCAATGAAAAAAATAAAAGAATTTAATTTAATTATTTTATTCATTTTACGCCTATGATATCTTTTCCACAAAAGACCCGCGCCGACTAAGGTTATTTCACGCTTAGGGTAAACCTTGCATTTTGAACTGAAAGGTGCCCTGAGATTTTTGATATGAGCACCTGTTTGGAATTTATTCCATTTTTTTAGGAAAACTATTCATGCATTCAATTTAATATATTTAATATATTTAAAACATTTTTTCCTGGCACACTGGGCCTTAGAATCGCATGTCATCTTAGTGTCTGGTCTCAAGAATAATCCAAATAATATAAAAAAATTCCTGGAAAATATGAGACATTAAATATATAAAAAATATTTTACCACTCATTTAATTGGATGTTAATGTGATGTAATATTGAGAACACTTAATAGTCAAATATTCATTTTCCTACAGAAACCACTTTTCAATATATTCTATATTTTAATTTAAATGTTAATCTAAATATTTAGAAATGGAATTAAATTAAATATAGGTTAAATTTTGGTACATCATGACCAAATTTGGTAATAAATGTTTTCTTATATTTCTAGTAAAACCTAAATTACTTAGTTAAAAAGTAGTTACCGAGTTAAGAAACCAAAATGGTGAAGTGTAAAAATCTAATGTTAAATTAATCAAAATAAGTTTAAAACATGTTTTAAAATAAATATTTGAGAAAATATCTACAAAAATACCCCCACTAAATTATGAACCACTTTTTGAGCCATTGACTATTGAATAGCGTTATGACATCATTGATATGCAATGGGTATTTACAAAAATTCCATTTTCCTCCAGTTATGAAAGCGGCCTCCCACCACCCCATTTAGACCACTCTAAGTTTTGGTTTCTTATTAAAAATTTACCAAATTTATATATACTAGAATTAAATTTCACATCCATAAGACCCTGGTATTTAAATGATATCCTATTCCTTTCTGTTCCAAGAATACTTTCAATAGAAAGTTTAAGCTCTCCATGTGAGTAATTATTACTCCTTAGTCTTTTATTCTTAATCTTCATCCAACCCCTAAAATATCTTAAATCAATGAAAGTATAGTAAAATAGGTAATATTAATATAATTAATGTTATTATGATAATGGGATATCATTATTATACCTCCCTATAAAACCATTTGAAAAATAATGATGTTATCATGTGTTTGTGCAGAAAACTGCTTCCATGAACAGTTGATACTATTTTTTATAAACTCTTTAAATGTATGGAAAAAAGATTTATTTAATGAAAATAATATAATAATTATAAAAATATTAATATTATGAAAAGATAATTATTTTATTTTTATACTATCCCTCCCATTCTATGGAAAAATAAATTGTCATCAACGTATGTGCGGACTACCGCTTCCACATAATGATTTATTTTGTTTTCCCATTACCACCAAACATGGATGAGTTTAAAAATAAATATAATATATAAAAAATATATTTATGAAACTATTAATATTATTTATTGATAATATTTTAAAATCTATAAGTAATATTAACTATAACCAGTTTTAGTAAATTTAATCAAATTAAATTAACATATGAAGGCATCATTTTTAATTTGAGTCTACTTTGAAAACCTATAGAACTGTTTATATTTTCTGCTAATATAATAATAAATAAAATAAGCATATAAACATAAAAATTTTATGATACTTTTTTGTAACAACTTTGAAAATGATAACATACCAATAGAGTTATGGAGAAATTGACCTAACAAACTCATGTAACTGATATAAATGAAAAGTATATAGTAAATTAATAATGTATAGTAATTGATAGATATACTAATATGTAATATAGAAGAATAAGTGTATTAGTAAAGTTTTTTATAAACTTAATTTGATTATCCAAGATGTTAAGTGCACACAGGGAATGAATTAGGACCTAAGGTGAGGATTTTTAATCTCAATTTTTGATTCATTGTGATATGATTTATATTCACCACTTTTTACCTTTGTGTGATGTTAATATTTAAATTGGGTGTATTTTTATGATAATTTTCTTTATATATAATGGATTTAAACATCAATCTCAAGATCTATTTCCAAGGGTTTTTTATTTAATTTATTTAAAGTCGTATGGATTTTTTACTCAAACAACCATTCTTTGAGTTATAATGTTTTGTATTGAAATACCTATTCATATACATTTTTTATTCAATATTAAGATTTTATATTGATATTAATATTTATATTTACGTAAAATAACACTATTTTTTCAAATATTCCTCCTTGATGAATTCATTCCCCATACAATTATGGTATTTTTAAGAATAATTCATATTATTTTCAATGATGATTTTTAATGTATCTATATTTTCACTTCACACCTTTTTCCCTTTATATTTGGAAATTTAATTATGTGTTATATCATGCTAAGTTTATAATTTCCTTATAATATTTTCAAAATAATTTTCTATTAACCAATTTTAAAATGTAGGATTTCAGGAAAGTTATTCTAAAACATAAAAAGGGATCTTCTAAACCACCATTGTTACTTTTAGATTACTTGTTATCTTTTTTATTTCTCCTTTTTCCTACATTATTCTCATTTAATTCATCCATATATTATATATATGTTACCTATATATATACCTAATTTATATTAATTTCATTTTTGGGTATAATATGTGTTTATGTTTTTTCTATGATTTTCCCTTTTAAGTAAAACCCAATTTAATGGAATGTTCTTTTTCATCTTATGCCAAGTACCACCTCTATAAAATGTTTTTAACCAAGAAAATACTCTAAAAAATATAAATATTTTATGAATAACCCTCATGGATCTGTTTTGGTTAAAATAAAAAATAATCCCTTTCATTATTTTAAATTTTCTTAGTCATATCGAAAAGCATTGCATATTAGGTTAGTTTTTATTGTTAATTATCCTTGATGAATCTCGTGAAATTTCTAACATTGGAATGCAATATTCAAATAACTTTTTTCTTTATTAAAATATAAAGATCCAAAATAATTTAATTCCTTCTTCTCTTGGGAATCCATATTATATAGCCTTTAGTTTTTCTTTGTGAAAATATTATGAAACTCGCTTCTTTTTCATGGGTTTTATCAGTCTTATGTTTTATGTATTGTTTATTTTCGTTATATGGAAAACCTATGCATGTACATATTATGATTTTCATTATTTGATGGATGAGACCCAAATTATATAGCCCTGTAATTCATCGTGTAAGGTTTTCATCTCATGATATACCATGTATGGTGCATTGGTGGTTAGAATATGTACACTATATTATGTGATGTGTGGGCCCAAAATTATATAGCCATCCAATGCATTGGGTAAATCTTTACATATCATGAGATAATATGAAAGATAACAGAGAGTGAACTCAATACACTATGGGAATATTTCTTCTCTGTTTATGGGAATGGGGAGTGAACCCAACCACCATGGGACTCTATCTACTATATTTATATGAATGGGGAGTGATCCCAATCCACCATGGGACTCCTTCCAATATTATAGTCTTAGCAGTGAGCTTTGAATTGTACTTATGATTTCATGTTTTATGTTGTTTCCACAAATTTATTATTCCATGATCTTATGATATCATTTTATGCCATTTTTTCATGATTATATCATACTCTTATGTCATGGTAAATGTTTCTTCTTTTTAGATTACATGTTGTTCATTTATCATTTATGGATAAATCTTATTATTAAATGTTCTTTTTAATATGAAAAGTTTTCCTTGCTCATGTTTTCTCATAGTATTATTTTCAAACCCTTGTTGAAATGTTTATAAGTTTTAACTTTATGATCATTTGATCTCACCCATTTCTTATGTTTCACATCTGAAAGTTATGAGGATAAGTATAGCATCCCGTCTTTTTATAACATAAACTTTCATTACATTACACAAAACTGAGGATCTTTAAGGTTTAGGGTCTTGGAAACCAGGAACATAATACATGAAAACAACATAAAGATTTATTCTTAAACACTTCAAAGGCTTATTATTAAGTTCATCCTAGGTTAATTACTGTATCTCATAACCTGGGGACATACATCAAAAGAAAGGGTGAGCAGAAGGCCCAGTAAGGGAAACAAAAGAAACATTTTACATGTGAACTTGAGATACTTCAATAAGGCCGTGAAAAGAACTTTAAGGCATGATAAAGAAATCATAAGATATATCATAATAAAAATAACATTTTTCATAACTTGAAGATGTGGATACAACATTTAATATTGGCAGTCATTTTGTTTCACCAAGGTCCATCCCCAAGGTGTCATTAAAAATTACCAAGGTTATTCACCAAGGTATCAGTCTAAAAAGTCATCTCTAGAGATTAAGTCTTTACCCAATGCATTGGAGCGCTGTCTGGGCGCACCCTTGAAATTTATTTATTATCATGTGAGCCACATATATCATCATCAATTATTTCATAAACAACCCATATAGCATAAAATAAATGGGCTTCATTTCATAATCATAATGTTTTAAAAACTGCTTTAATGACATGATCGTTATGACACTTTAAACCCACGGAAAGGGAAAGAGGGTTTCATGTATGTAAATCCAAGAATTTAAAATAGAACATTTTGATATATATGTGAATACCCCTGTAGAAATAAGATCTTTGAGTATTCACTTAATAAAATAAAATAATTTTGAGAAAAAGAGAGGCATTTTGAGACGAAAATTCTGCAGCATAACAGCTATGTTACAAGGTTTTAGAAAACATTGAAAAGAGAGGGGACATGGGTCACCCACTCATAAATGATCCATAAAAAAGTAGGGGGACAGAATATAAGGGATTTAAGAACATGGTAATGAAATTGTAAAGATATACCATATGAAATTAAAAACATGGAAGGGAGACAAAAATAAGATTTCTCTTATGAAAATTTAGCAGCCTAACGGCGTCACTTAAACATCAATAAAAATGAATTGATGAGAAAAAATAGGGTCTCTCATCATATGATCATAAAAGATCAGTATGATAGGTATAGAGATCATACCCCAACATAATAAAAAGGAAATTTAAAGATTTGTGATGAAAATAGAACTTGAAAATGAGAAGGCTGAAAGAATCCCTTAAAAATTTGGCAGCCTAACGGCGTCACTTAAACTTTCATAAAACGAAATGATGAGAGTAAGAGTGGATCTCTCATTATATAAACCTGAAAAGGAAAGTAATAGGAATATAAAAGAACATCCTCCCACATAAGAACATGGATCATAAAAGGAATGACATAAAAGAGATTACTTGAAAAGAAAGAGAGTGGTCGGATCCCTTACCTTAAACGTAACTGTTAAAACTCAAAGGTTGGGACCTCAAGAGGCTTGATGGAACCTTGGGAGGACTCTTGGGAAGTAAGGAGACCAGAACTCCATTGATAATGATTTTTAAGTCCAAAGTATGAGAGAATGGATTGATATTTATAGGGAAAGTGAGGGGACAAGGCATTAACGGCCAAGGGACACCTCACAAGTGGTTTTCTCAAAACCATGTGCTCTCCCATGATATTTCCCATGAAGTTAGGACACATGGGGCCCCCAATACAATAATTCATCACCTTTGGTCGTCCAACCCTGAAAATATCTCATGAAATCACCATGACACAGCTATGATGTCATTAGACATACCGAAACCCTAAAACTGTTTTTTTACTATTCACTGAAAATTCATCTTTCTCAGAAAAATCCCAAAATTTCACCTTAACCAAATATCGATTATCTTATTACAAATATGAACTCCATTTTATAAAAATAATTTTCTAAATATTTTTAATTTAATTTTTAAATAAAAACACTATTCACCGAAAATTCATTTTTTCAGAGAAAACCCCAAAAATTACCATAACATAATATCGGTGCTCTGAGTTCAAAAATAAAGTCCATTTTATAAAAATATTTTTCTAAATATTTTTAATTTAATTTTTAATAAAAAAACACTATTCACCCCAAAAAACTAATACTTGACTAATAATTTATGAAACTGTTATTTACCCATTTTATTGAATCTCATTACTTAATCTAGGTGTCTAAATTATATTAAAACTTTATTTGAGTGAAATTACTAATCCATTTGGTCACATTAATAATCCTAAGCGTAAAATCACTATTCATAATTTACTATTCATCAAAAATTATGTTGATCTTATTAGACTCCAAATTCCTTACTAAACACTTTTGTAGAAGACCATTTTTTGAAAATCATTACACATCATTAATTATTTAGGGTTTACATACATATTTTAAAATATACTTTTTTCAAAATTTATCAATAAAGTACATCCTAAAATTATCTGAACATTTGAAATTTCACAAACATCACTAAAGGAAGAAATCTCAATTCATTCATCCTAAAGGATTACACAAAGATGCTAGGGTCTCGTCACATAGCCCCTTATAACACCGGCATATGACCTAAGTTTAAGGTGTTCTATAGTGAGAGAATATGAGGGAGGCTCAGATAACATTGCCCTAGTAGTAATCTCTACTAACTTGAACTTCTCCCGTAGGTGTTTCCACTCAACCTTGACACGCTGGAGTTCGGCTTGGGCTTGGTCCAAAGCAAAGCCCAAAGATGCCACCTCCTTCCCAAGCTCTGATAAGTGGGCTTCATAAGGTTCGAGTCTACTGGATGAATCCATCAACTCCTCTTTCTGCATTAACCATTAACATCTCTATTAAATCATTAAGAGTAAGTTAATATACTTCTCAAAAAGATTGGGTTGTTACATTCTTCCCCCCTTAAGAAATTTCATCCTCGAAATTTATACTTGAGACCTAGTCGAAAAGGTGAGGGTACTTTTGCTTCATCGTTACCTCAGGCTCCCAAGTCGCTTCTTTATATTTATGATTCCTCCACATCACTTTCATAAGGTGGGTAGTCTTGTTTCATAGAACCTTGTCTCTATGGTCTAAGATCTCTATTGGCCGCTCCTCATAAGAGAGGTCATGTTCCAATTGTACCACCTCTGGGTTCAGTACATGTGAAGGGTCGGGTACGTACTTTTTTCAAGAGAGATACATGGAAGAAATTGTGAACTTGAGCTAGGTTCGGTGGAAGTGCTAGACGATAGGCCACTGCTCCTATACGATCAAGGATTTCATAGGGGCCAATGTACCTAGGGCTAAGCTTCCCTTTCTTCCCAAACTGCATGACTCTCTTCCATAGAGAAATTCGAAGGAAGACTTTGTCGCCAACACCAAACTCCAAGTCCCTTCGACGATTGTCAGCATTGCTCTTCTGCCAACTCTGAGTATCCTTCATGTGTTGTTGGATGGCATGAACCTGTTCTGTCATCTCTTGCACGAGATCAGGCCCAAGAAGCTTTCTCTCACCAGTTTCATCCCAACAAGTAGGATTTCTACATCGCTTTCCATACAGAGCTTCAAACGGTGCCATCTGAATACTCAAATGGAAGCTGTTGTTATAGGAGAACTCAACTAATGGGAGGTGTTGATCCCATCAACCTTTAAATTCTATTGAGCATAATCTCAGCATGTCTTCGAGTGTCTGAATAGTCCTTTCAAATTGGCCATCAGTTTGAGGATGATAGGTCGTACTAAAATTCAATTCAGTATTCAGAGCATGTTGAAGACTTCTCCAGAATTTTGATGTGAATCTTGGATCACGATCAGATACGATGGATAGTGGTACCCCATGCAGCCTCACCACTTCCTTTACGTATATCATGGAAAGTTGATCCAGAGAGAAATCTTCCCTAATAAAGATAAAATGGGCGGTCTTGGTGAGACGGTCCACAATAACCCATATCTCATTGTTTCCTTTAGATGTTTTCGGGAGACCAGTTACAAATTCCATAATGATATTATCCCATTTCCATACTGGTATGGGTAGCGGTTGTAATACCCCCTTAGGAAGTTGTCATTCTGCCTTTACTTGTTGACACACCAGACACCTTGTAGTGTAATATGCAATCTCCCTCTTCATGTTATCCCACCAATAATGATCACGAAGGTCTCTATACATTTTAGTGCTTCCTGTATTTATAGAGAAAGTATAGCTATGAGCTTCATCCATCAGTTCTTTCTTTATCTTTGGAATAGATGGAACACATAGTCTTGTACGAAATTTCAATACACCTTCTTGATCAATATTGAAATCAGGGAACTTCCCATCTTTTACAGCCTCCAACTTCTCCTACATCAAATGATCTTTTTTTTGAGCCTTCTTGATCTTCTTTAGTAATGAAGGTTGAGAAATCATTTGGGATAGGGTTGATGATGTCCCTTTCCTTATAATTCATATGTCCAGTTTTATTAGATATTTAATCAAGGGATCTCCTAGGACCCTCATTGTTTCCAGAACAACAGGGACTTTCCTGATTAATGCATTCGCAACTTTGTTTGCTCTTCCAGGGTGATAATGAATTGAAAAATCATAGTCTTTAATAAGCTCCAACTATCTCCTTTGTCTCATGTTCAATTATTTCTGTCTGAAAATATACTCTAGACTTTGGTGGTCAGTGTATATATCACATTTCTCCCCATAAAGATAGTGCCTCCATATCTTTAGAGCAAAAACAACTGCCTCTAGCTCTAGATCATGAGTAGGATAATTCTGCTCATGAATCTTCAACTGTCGAGATGAATAAGCAATTACCTTGTCATTTTGCATGAGGACGCACCCAAGCCCTTTCAGAGATGCATTGCTAAAAATAACAAATCCTTCTCTGATTGAGGGTAGTGTTAACACAGGTGCAGTAACCAATCTCTTCTTCAGCTCTTGGAAACTTTCCTCGCACTCCTTTGTCCAGAAGAACTTAACCCCTTTTCAATTCAACTTGGTTAGTGGATTAGAAAGTCGTGAAAAGTTTTTCAAAAACCTCCTATAATATCCTGCTAAACCAAGGAAACTACGAATCTCAGTTAATATTGTGGGTTGAGGCCACTCCTCCACAACCATTGTCTTTACAGGGTCAACTGAGATTCCTTCATTGGTTACGATGTGCCCCAAGAAATCCACTTGTTGTAACCAAAACTCAGACTTGCTGAACTTTCCAAAGAGTCTCTCCTTCCGTAGAGTTTTCAAAATAACCCTTAGATGATCTTCATGCTCCCCCCGACTTTTTGAATATATCAAAATATAATTAATAAAAACTACCAAAAAGTTATCAAAGTAGTCCTTAAAGACTCTATTCATCAAATCCATGAAAATAGACAGAGCATTAGTCAAGCCAAAGGGCATAACAGTAAACTCATAATGCCCATATCTTGATCAGAAGGTAGTCTTTGGAATATCTTCCTTCTTCACCCTCAGTTGATGATAACCAGATCAAAGGTCAATCTTAGAGAAGAATTGAGCCCCACGAAGTTGGTCAAATAAATATTCAATTCATGGAAGCGGGTATCTGTTCTTCACTGTGATCCCATTCAGTTCTCTATAATCAATGCATAGCCGCATTGATCCATCCTTCTTCTTCACAAAGAGAACTGGTGACCCAAAGGAGACACACTCGGTCAGATAAACCCCTTCTCAAACAAGTCTTGGAGTTGTTTCTTTAACTCTTCTAGCTCCAAATTTTCCATTCTATATTGGGTCTTTGATATCGGTTGTGATCCTGGTATGAGTTCAACAGAGAACTCTACCTCTCTTTCTGGGGGAGGTCTAGGTAACTCCTCAGGAAATACATCCAGGTATTCCTGAACAATTGGAACATCTTCTATCTGTATGCTCCCTTTTCCTTCTTCATCATCACCGATTAACTCCATAAAGAAAGTTATAGGAGGTGCTTCTAGATAGGGGTCAAATTTGGATATCTCTCCTTGGAAGATAACTGTATGTCGTTTATTCAAGACTACTAAGATTTCCTTACTTCTGCATTTGATCTTAGAATTATACTTTGAGATCCAGTCCATCCCTAGTATAACGTCTAATTCCAACATGGGAATGACTAATAGATTTGTGATAAGATTTTTCTCACTAAAGTAAACACTAGAGTCTCTAAAAACAGTTGATGCATGTATAATCCCACTTGGAGTCTTGACTAAAAACTCTACCTCAAGCAATTCGGGGATTGATTCTATATTATTTTCAAACTTGGAGGAAATAAAGGAATGCGTAGAACCAGAATCAAACAAAGTAGTTGCTAGTTTTGAGAGGACAACAAGATTACCTGCTACCACGTCATTCGGAGCTTCGACTTCAGTTGTTGTGATAGCAAAAGCACGACCTTGCTCCCCTGGCCTTTGCTGAGGATGATGGTGATTCCCCTCCACTGCCCTTGGATTTAGAAAGAGATTATAATAGTGCCCAAGCTATCCACAGTTGAAGAAATGGACTTCGAGTAAGGCCAGAACCATCTTCCCTCTGTCGTTAGTGTTGGGGAGTTGAGGCTTCACCTCACTACGGCAATTCTGAGCAATATGGCCTCCTCTTCCACACTTGTAGCACATTCCACTTCTGATCAAGCAGTTCCCCGGATGCTTCTTCCCACATTTATTGCATGTGGTAAGTTGCATTTTCTTTCCACCTCTTCCCTGATCAAAAGTCTTCCCTAAACTGGGCTCCAATGATCTCTTCTTTTCATTTTATTTATGAGACCACTGTGTCTCACTAAACTCTAGCTCGACTTTTACTGCACTCTGCACGATCTCCTTGTAGCTATCATAGTCCCGATTGGCTAAATTCTTCCGCAGATGAGGTCTCAGTCCACCGAAAAATATATCAACCTTCCCACATGGATCCATGACAAAGCTAGAGGTATATCGTGAAAGTCGGGTGAAGTTCATCTCATAGCTTCCGACAGATTCGTTCTCCTTCTTCTTCAGCTCGAGAAACTCTTTCTCCATTCTCGGTCTTATGGAACGAGGGAAATACTTATTAAAGAATATTCCCCAGAACTCTTCCCACTCCATAGCTTCCATCTCTCCTCTAGGATTCGTGTTTTTGACCAGTGAACACCACTGATCAGCTTCTCCCTCTAGGCAATAAACAGTAAGGGTGACTTTTTCTTGTTCCGAACAATGGAGTATAGAAAAGATCTTTTCAATGGAGCTTATCCATTGTTCCGAAACCAAAGGGTCAGTAGATCCAATAAATGATGGTGGTCGTTGACGCATAAAGGACTCAACAAAATGTTGTTCCCTTCGTGGTGAGATCGGCCTCTCAGCTTGATTCAAGTTATTACTCATAACTTGAGTCAGTTGGTTTATCAAACACATGAATGTTTACATTCCGCCTTCCATCAGAGGGCCGTCAGAACATGGTGCATTACGGTCACCATCTGTACGATTCCTCCTATTGCCCGCCATTTTCTAAAAGAATAAAACTTTAGTGAGAAACTTATTTCATTTATGAATATTTTAACTAATACTTCATTATTAGAAAATTATATTTCTCTATAATTCCTTCATAATGATTCATAAAAAGTTTGTGATTAACCAAACATATCCCCCGAGAGTGTCGTAACCAAGAGTGCAGCAAGGCCCGTTATCATGCACCAGTTCCCATTCGAGTCTAGCTCAAAGCGGTGTTTTCGGGTTTTACTCCTATGTACATCTGTACCAGAGCCGCCTCTACCTACTCATATCCAGACAGGGACGTATTTGTCTGATAAACCACTTACTCAATACTTACCAAAATACCAGGAATTTTTCCTATATTTAAACTTTTCTATAGGTTTATTCCTAAAGTTTTTATATCCTAATTTCCACAAATAACTAAACCATCCTCTGATACCAACTATAGCATCCCGTCTTTTTATAACATAAAATTTCATTACATTACACAAAACTTAGGATCTTTAAGGTTTAGTGTCTTGGAAACCAGGAACATAATACATGAAAACAACATAAAGAATTCTTCTTAAACACTTGAAAGGATTCTATTTAAGTTAATCCTAGGTTCATTACTGCACCTCATAACCTAGGGACATACATCAAAAGAAAGGGTGAGCAGAAGGCCCAGTAAGGGAAACAAGAGAACCATTTTACATGTGAACTTGAGATACTTCAATAAGGTCATGAAAAGAACTTTAAGGCATGATAAAGAAATCATGAGATATATCATAATAAAAATAACATTTTTCATAACTTGAAGATGTGGCTACAATATTTAATATTGACAATAATTTTATTTCACCAAGGTCCATCCCCAAGGTGTCATTAAAAATTACAAATGTTATTCACCATGGTATTAGTCTAAAAAGTCGTCTCTAGAGATTAAGTCTTTACCCAATGCATTAGAGCGCTATTTGGGCGCACCCTTGACATGTCTTTATTATAATGTGAGCCACATATATCATCATAAATCATTTCATAAACAACCCATATAGAATAAAATAAATGGGTTTCATTTCATAATCATAACGTTTTAAAAACTGCTTTAATGACATGATCATTATGTCACTTTAAACCCATGGAAAGGGAAAGCGGGTTTCATCTATGTAAATCCCAGAATTTAAAATAGAACATTTTTATATATATGTGAATACCCCTATAGAAATAATATCTTTGAGTATTAACTTAATAACATAAAATAATTTTGAGAAAAAGAGAGAGGCATTTTGAGACGAAAATTCTGCAGCATAACGGCAATGTTACAAGGTTTTAGAAAACATTGAAAAGAGAGGGGACATGGGTCAACCACTCATAAATGATCCATAAAATAGTAGGGGGAAAAATATAATGTATTTAAGAACATGGTAATGAAATTTGAAAGATATACCATATGAAATGAAAAACATGGAAGTGAGACAAAAATAAGATTTCTCTTATGAAAATTTGGCAGCCTAACGACTTCACTTAAACTTCAATAAAAATGAATTGACGAGATAAAATAGGGTCACTCATCATATGATAATAAAATATCAGTATGATAGGTATAAATATCATACCCCAACATAATAAAAATGAACTTTAAAGATTTGACATTAAAATAGAACATGAAAATGAGAAGGGTGAAAGAATCCCTTAAAAATTCGGCAGCCTAACGGCGTCACTTAAACATTCATAAAACGAAATGATGAGAGTAAGAGGGGATATTTCATCATATAAACATGAAAAGGGAAGTAAGAGTAATATAAAATAACATCCTCCCACATAATAACATGGATCATAAAAGGAATGACATAAAAGAGATTACTTGAAAAGAAAGAGAGAGGTCGAATCCCTTACCTTAAACGTAACTCTTAAAACTCAAAGGTTGGGACCTTAAGATGCTTGAGGGCACCTTGGGAGGACTCCTTGGGATGTAAGGAGACCAGAACTTCGTTGATAATGATTTTGGAGTCCAAAGGATGAGAGAATGGCTTGGTATTTATAGGGAAAGTGAGGGGACAAGGCATTAACGGCCAAGGGACACCTCACAAGTGGTTTTCTCAAAACCATGTGCTCTCCCATGATATTTCCCATGAAGTTAGGCCACATGGGGCCCCCAATACAATAATTCATCACCTTTGGTCGGAAAACCCTTAAAATATCTCATGACATCACCATGACACAGCTATGATGTCATTAAACATACCGAAACCCTAAAACTGCTTTTTTAACTATTCATTGAAAATTCATCTTTCTCAGAAAAATCCCAAAATTTTACCTTAACCAAATATCGATGCTCTTATAACAAATATGAACCCCATTTTATAAAAATAATTTTCTAAATATTTTTAATTTAATTTTTAAATAAAAACACTATTCACCAAAAATTCATTTTTTCAGAAAAAACCCCAAAAATTACCATAACATAATATTGGTGCTCTGAGTTCAAAAATAAAGTCTATTTTAGAAAAATATTTTTATAAATATTTTTAATTTAATTTTTAATTAAAAAACACTATTCACCCCAAAAAACTAATACTTGACTAATAATTTATGAAACTGTTATTTCCCCATTTTATTGAATCTCATTACTTAATCTAGGTGTCTAAATTATATTAAAACTTTCTTTGAGTGAAATTACTAATTCATTTGGTCACATTACTAATCCTAAGCGCAAAATCACTATTCATAATTTACTATTCATCAAAAATTAATTTGATCTTATTAGACTCCAAATTCCTTACTGAGCACTTCTGTAGAAGACCATTTTTTGAAAATCATTACACATCATTAATTATTTAGGGTTTACATAAATATTTTAAAATATCCTTTTTTCAAAATTCATCAATAAAGTACATTCTAAAATTATCCAGACATTTGAAATTTCACAAAAATCACTAAAGGAAGAAATCGCAATACATTCATCCCAAAGGATTACACAAAGAAGCTAGGGTCTCGTCACATAGCCCCTTATAACACCGGCATATGGCCTAAGATTAAGGTGTGCTATAGTGAGAGAATCTGAGGGAGGCTCAGATAACATTTCCCTAGTAGTAATCTCTACTAACTTGAACTTCTCCCATAGGCGTTTCTGTTCAAGCTTGACACACTGGAGTTCGGATTGGGCTTGGTCCAAAGCGAATCCCAAAGATGCCACCTCCTTCCCAAGCTCTAATAAGTGGGCTTCATAAGGTTTGAGTCTACTGGATGAATCCATCGACTCCTCTTTCTGCATTAACCATTAACATCTCTATTAAATCATTAAGAGTAAGTTAATATACTACTCAAAAAGTTTGGTTCGTTACATTAAGTATAACATATGAGATGTCAAGAAGGGGGTTTATAAAATTTTGATTATGGATAAATGTTCAAAAGTATTGTAAAATAATTTTCCTATGTGACTGTGTGACATCCCCTAATCTGATACTCTCTGACAAGGCTAGAATGAGTTGGTTACATGACCTCAAGAACATATCCACATATGCCAGAGGTTGCTGATTAGTAGTGGGGGTGTGATTAGTATAGTACGAAGACTATACCCCCTAAATTCAAATCTTACAACACAATGTAAAAATTGTATAAGAAAATAAATAAATAAATTTCATAGTGCATAAATAATGGAGATAAAAAAATACATTAGAAAACCAACAATAAATCCAACGGAATAATCTAATAAAATAAAAATGTTATAATGTAATGGCATGCTGGAATGTACCTAAATGTAATGCTAGTAGTAATACAAATAAAATACTAATAGACTCAAAGAAAGACTCAAAATTCCTCGGTCCCGAACCCCACATTGATCCCATCTCCAAACTCCAGCCCATCCAGCAAAAAAAATCAAAAGTAAGGTCCTTTACCCTTGTCCAATCCTGAATCCACATAATCTGCTCAAGTTTCAAACAGTGGCCCAAATAGGATGTGAGTATAACTTTCTATGTTGACACCACCATGTCTAAGCATATAAAATCTAGAAATAAGTGTATAAAATAATGAAATAAATAAGTGTATTAATCAATTAAACAATTAAATTAATACCACTTCAGTATTATTTAGCTCCATGCTAAATTATCTCTGATCATGTCTCATTACCATTCAAACCATTACCATATTACCATGTTAAAACATAACCTACCTTGGCGCTATGCCAGAATGTCTTTAAGCATGTATTACAAACATGCCAACCATAATCTTATAAACAAGGTATATAAAATGCATACAAGTCCAGGTCAAACCCACTATACAATCTTTTTAGTAATCAATTAGTTTAGAGCTCGATTTATCATCACTTCAGCATATAATTAGGGCGTTTCCCAGTATATCATCATTTTAGCATTTAATCAAGGTCATGCCCAGTATATCATCATTTTAGTATACAGTCATGTCCATGCCAAGTATATCATTATTTTAGTGTACAATCAGGTCTAACTCATTATATCATCATTTCCACATATGTCAGGGCCAAGCCCATTATATAATTATTACAACATTGAAATAAAAACACATGTCATAACAATAAGGATATCACAATATCACATCCTAAGGAACAATGGTTAATTATGAAAATTTCCATTTATCATTCAATTTTCCATTTTATTTATCAATTGGTTATAACCCATACCATGCTAGTTTTCTCAATAAAAAATCCAATCCATGGTGAATCTATATCAATAAATAACCCAAAAATCAATGTCTTTCTAAACACACTTTAATCCATTAATCAATTAATTTTTAATCAATGGTTTTCTAACACCGAAAAATAGCCACAAGCAAAGTCAAAACACAATTAGATCCAAAGGGACCCCAAGGAATAATCCAATTAATTAATTAATTTATTTAGGTGAATTATAATTTGGAACACTTTCTATATTTCAAATACTTAAAACTTATCAAACCATAGGGTTAATTTTTAGACCTCTTACCTTTAACTGATGATCAAATAATTCTTCCAATGGAAAACACTCATGAGGAAGAAGGTGTGAACGATCTCAAGAAGGTTCCTAGATCAATATATCATCATCAAAACCAACAATGCACACGATTAAGAGATTAAACTACATAAATTAGATAATGGGAGAGGGGGGAATGAGCCCGTAAGGGGCACAGCGGCGCTCTCTAGGGTTTCTCTCACGCCGTCGTCCCCTCCCCGGAGTTCTCTTCCTCTTCTCTCAGTCTCGGCGGTTCGAGGTGGTGGTTCTCTGCTGTTGCGGCATTGATGGCTTGTCTGCGTGCACTGGTGTCTTTTCCATGACGCAGTGTTGAATCTACGCTTGAGCTCCCGATCCGGCGGCTTGAGTTCGATCCTTCATCCTTAGGACTGGGTGCTTGGTGGTTGAGCGGTCTCTGGTGGTTGCGGATGGTGGCGTCGGGTTCTTTCTTTGTACGGTTTGATTTCGATTTTTCCTTTTTGAATTTGGGGTCTCTCTCTTGACTTGTCCCGACTTGGTTTCTCTCATCTCATACTGGAGAGGTGAGGTTTGATTATGCCGCTGTTCTGAGTTTTCTGTGAGTTTTGGTTTCTTTGCTATGGAAATGGTTTTGGTGGCGGAGTTGCCTTGGAAGGTTTGGATGAAGCTCCGTCTCCTCTTTGGGGGCGTTTTGGTGTTATGTGACCTGCTGAAGATCGTTGCGGATGCTGCTGATTCTGGGAGTTGTCCTGCGTTGATGTTTCTGGTGACCTTGTCGTCAAGCTTTCCGATGGACGGTGTCGCCGGCGAGTGATGATGGAGGCGCGTGATGATGAGTTCCCGTCTCGTGGCTGTGCGTCCCGAGGAGCCGCATGACGTGCGGCGTTGCATGGCCTGAGGAGCGGATATGACTTTTCTCGTTTTGTGTGTTGATAATTTTGTATTTTGGATTGTAATTCTCAGGTTCACGTGAAACGCTTCTCGAGGTTTCGCGCGGCTCGAGGAAGGCTCAGGGTTCGTGGTTTTTGATTTTTGAATTTCGGATGTCGTTTGTGCTTGGGGGATCAGGTGTATGGTTGTAAGGTTTCCGGTTCTCCTAAACCTGATTTCACTGTACTTTTCCTTTTCTTTAATAAATGGTCAGGGCCTTTGTCCCTGGCTGAGCTTTCCTGGTAAATTAGATAATGGAATAATAGAAGAGGGAACCAATGAAAAAAATATATAGGGGATTCATCACAAAAAAAGGATGACTAGAATCAAGAGAGGCACTCCAAAATTTCATGGATGTTCTCCCTAGGTCAATAAAGGGAAGCTATAGGTGAATTAGAAAAGAAAATAAACTAATTGATGGGTTTTTAAAACTTGTTGGGGAAATTACATGGTGTGTAATATAGTTACACATTGTGTTATTTGTTTTATATGGATATGATGAAAACCCCATTTCCTTGGATGAATATTCAGTTTTACCGAACATTACTTCAGATGTAATTTATTTACACGGCTTTAAAATTTTCTACAGATGGGTTTTCAGCCCATTTTCCATATAGAAACAACCCGAAACCCCTTTTATGGCCTCTTAACTTACTAATAACCCATGGAAACGCTCGACAGAACTACCTAGACCCCATTAATTGAAAAAAACATATATAACCAAAATTTAATTTATTTTCCTGAGCAAGGATCTCCACATGGATCCTCTCTAGTTTCTCAAGTTTCTTCACAACCCAATATTGTGTTTATTCAAAAAAGTAGACATACACAATGAAAACATAAGAAACAATGTATAAAGATAATGAAAAAAACAACCCAATGAATTTTATTGAAAAACTCAAAGAGATACATACTTAGAAAAAATATGAGATCTTACAACCTCCCCAACATATAACAGTTCATCCTTGAGCTGCTCCAAGATTCACTATGGGGTCTTAGTGAACAAGTCTGGACACTGTTCTCACATATCAGACTCCCTATCCTTGGTCTCCTCCTAAAATCACACATGCTTCCACTGCACCCAAACCAAAGGAATCTCCCTACCCTAGAGATACTTCTCACTGCGGTCCATAACCTATATCAGATGCTTCTCAAAGGACACATCAACACTAAGCTCGATGTCTTCTACATATATCATGTGAGATGGGTATGTATAATATCTATGAATCCATGACACATGGAACACATCATTCATGAAACTACAGCATTGTGAAAGGGCTAAATGGTATTCCACTAGATGGACCCTATCCACTATCTCAAACTACCTGAAAAACTTCGACACTAGTTTTCCTTGTTTCCAAATACATCATTTATCAAACCTAGGTGAAACCCAAAAGAAAAAAATATGACCAACCTAGAACTCCAGAGGTCATCTATAATGGTCATCATGGGATTTATTCCAGCTCTACATGATCACCAACCATTTTCTGATCAACTAAACATGCTCAGATGTCTTCTACATTAGACTATGTCCAACAAGAACTAAATCACTTTCCTCCAACCAAAAAAGTGTTGAATGTAATGGACTTTCATATAAGTCCTAGTAAGGTACCATTTAGAAATATTCCTAGAATCTATTATTATATGTAAACTCCATCAGTGTCATATGAAGCTCCCACGGACCACCAAAATTCAAAACACGGGCTTGTAACATATCCTCTGGAACCTAAATAGTACTCTTAGATTGACCATCAGTTTGAGGATGATATGTTGTTCTCAAAAGAACATGAGTTCCTAAATCCTTCTGAAGAATCTACCAGAAATGAGTTGTGAAACAAGGATCTCTATCTGAAATGATACTCCTTGGAACACCGTGCAACTGAACTACCTCATGCATATAAAGACTACCCAAATCATCAATTATAAAGGTCTTTCTAATAGGAAAGAATTGTATTACCTTCATCATTATACCCACAATCACCCATAAAACATCATTATTATGGGTTTTTATTTATAATCATCTCATGAAATCCATAGTGACATTATACTATTTCCAGTTAGGAAAGGGAAAAGTCTGCAAAAGCCTAGATGGCCTCTAATGCTTTACTTTCACCTACTGATAAGTGAAGCATCTCAGCAAAAATCCTATTATATCCTTCTTCATTTCTGACCACAAGTACTATCTACAGAGGTCATGATACATCTTTTTCAAACTAGGATATACTACCCATCTAAAAGCATGAAACTCTCATAAGTTCCTCATGAAAGCCGGTAAGAACCCATACTCTGTCACAGAAAATAAGATACTTTCCAATACCAAGATTCGATCCCAATGTTGTATCCCAACCATATAAGTTGTCTCTTAGAAATAATCCCTTGATATTAGATAACTTCTCAGTCTTGATTCAATCCAAAAGCATGGGCATAACAACTTTCGAAGTCGAAGCTACTCATACCTGAGACTTGTAAACATCTAGATGCAAGTCTGTAAAGAGGTTCAATATCCTTCCCTCATCAAAAGACTCATGTACTGCCTATGTCTGCATATTTTTTCTCAAAGCATCAACAATGATGTTACCCCTACTTGGTGTATAAACCAACTCAAATTAAAAATATTTTAGATACTTTACCCACCTACTCTACTGAATGTTCAGGTCCCACAGAGAAAATATGTATCTGAGGCTCTTGTGGTCCATGTATAACAAAAATCTCTCACCCATGAGATAATTCCTCTAGAATATCAGGGCATGTAACACTGCTACTAACTCCAAATTGTGAGTAGGATAATTCCTCTCATGCGATCTTAGTTGTCTGGAGCCATCAAAACCCTCTTGATCCTCTTACATTATATTTTCACTAAGTCTTACTTAGGATGCATCATAGTGCATGGTACATGCTTAACCCAGTACAAGTAAAGTGAAGATATGTGTGGAGGTCATCCTACCTTTCAGATCCTGAAAATATATCTCACAATCATCTCCCCAAACAAACTTCCCCCCTTTCTTGGTCAGCCATAACATTTTTGCTTCCAAATGGGAAACATCTTGGATAAAGCATCCATAATAACCTAATAAAACCAGAAATCTCTGATTTTAAATACATTCTCAGATTTATCCTAAGATACCATGGATGTAACTTTATCTCAGTCCAGTAAAACTCATTCCTCTGAGATTACATGCCCCAAGAAGTTCACCTTGTCCGTCCAGAAACTATATTTGGTTAGTTTGGAAATAAATATAATGCTCTCCCAATGTACTTAGGAAAAAGTCAAGATGTTGGGAATGATCGTATTATTTCTGGGAGAATAATAATATGTATTCTAAAAACCAACACAAACCAATCCATAAAAGGATGAAAGACCATATTAATCAAGTCTATGAATATCGTATGTGAATTGGTAAAACCAAATGGCATCACTATGAAATCATAAAAGACATAACTTCTTCTAAAAGAAGTCTGAGGTATGTCTATTGGTCCCACACTCAATCGATGGTATCCTAGACTAAATTTGTTCTTGGATAAGATCTTAGCACTTCTCAGCTGATTGAAGAGATCACCGATGCATGTAAGATGATACCGATTCTTGACCATCATCAAGTTCAACCTCTGATAATCTACACACATGCACAAAGTCCCATAAGCCTTATTAAGAAAGAGAATTAGAAAACCCCGAGGAGATATACTAGGACATATGAAAACATTAGATTCTATATTTTCTAACATAATTTTCAACTATCAAAGCTCTACTGGTGTCATTCTATAAGGCAGGATAGAAACTTCCTCTTCTCCCAGCACCAACTTAATCATAAATTTGATCTATAAGGGATTTTAAAATAGTATACCAGAAGAGGAAAAAAATCTTACAGCATTCCACCATCATCTAGAGAAAAATCAGTGATCTAATCCATGATACAATCCAATCTTCACTGAGCTGGTTTTTCATGACCATCCTAAATATCCCACTCGCCAAGATGAGAATAACTACCATCTTCGAGGGATGGAAAGGTAACTCTCCTATTAATACATTCGATATGATCCAAGTATATAAATAACCAATCCATACAAATAATCAAGTAAAATCTTTCCATTTACAGCACGAATGGTTCCCAAAAGTAATAGTAACCACCAATCTCTAGAAAACACACCTTGAAATGTTTGATATTCTTTAACTGAACTCCCAAATACGTGTTAAAGGTAAAAAAACCATCCAAACTATCCACATACAAGACAAAATCATTTTAAAAAAAGAGAATATAAAAAGGAATGTGATGCTACTATATCAAACAAAACATTAGAAAGGGTATATGATACAAGAATCATACCTCTAATGGTAGACAATCCTGCATCCACAATAGTCAGAGCACTTTGTATAATGTGAAGCTGAAAAACCCCTCTTCCCTAGCCTCCAGCATGAATTCCCTAAGTTATACCTTCTATTATGTACTTTTTTCCCTAAAAAATGGTACCACATGTTTTTTCATCAGCCAAAGCATCCAGTGGAACTCCAACTACTTGTCAGTTTAGGAGTATTTGAGTACTTCATATACTTTCGTGCTTATCATGTTCCTATACCACTTATCGTATACTTAATTTCTCTAAAAACCCTCGGTTGGTGCCCCATTTTTTCACAAGAACAACACTATAACATAGGGTGTAGACGCTGAGTCTATTTTTGGCCCATCTTGCCACATTGACACTACTACAACGGAAGATAATCCTGAGATGGCTACCCACTTACCTGAATACTTTTTCCATTGTTTCCTTTCTAAAAATAGTCATAAAGATTAGTATTTCTACTAGAAGATGTGTTTATAGTATTCCCTCTTGAAACATCCCTGTTGCTGCTTGGGGCCTCTCTCAGATTTCCTTCTATGATGAGTGCATGATTTATCACATGTAAAAACCTGCTCAGACAGAACACGTTCACTTGTGACCTAAACTTGTAGAAAATAACACCCTAAAAATATCTTTCCTTCGAGATATCATTAGATACAAAATATGGAACAAAGTGTTAGAGGTTAGTAAAATGCTTAGCATAGTCTGTAATTAACATTCCCTCTTGTGTCATGTGTATGAACTCACAAGGCTTCTTATTCCTCAGTGTGTCAGGATAGTATTGTCTTAGGAAATGTTTATCGAATTCCTTCTAAGATAACTCCCCTTATTTACCTACATGTTCCAAAGTGTCCCACTAACACTTGGTTGGTCCATGAATTATATATTTAGTAATATTCAACATCCTATCAACAGGTGTATTAGGATGCTTAAATATTATCTGGAATAACTTGATCTAGAAATTGGCTATCTAGGGGCCTCACTCTTTAGTTAATGTAGGAGGATTATATAGCTAAAACTCTCTCATCAACGCATACATCAAATGAATTTTTTGAATAGTCTCTCTTACCTTAGATCTCTGAGAATTTCTCATAACCATGCCAACTATAACCATATAACCATGGTAAAACTTAAGTTGTCTCGATGCCATGCCACAATTTCTCTGAGAATTCCTTAGGACCATGCCAACTATAACCTTATAACCAAGTTATGTAAAACACACACAAGTCTTGGTCAAACCCTATATATAATAATTTTAGCAATCAATCAAGGATGAGCCCGTTATATCAGATCTTTATCATACAATAAGGCCAAGATTCATATATCATCACTTTAGTATACAATTAGGACCATTCCCAGTATATCACCATTTCAACATAAAATCCGGGTGAAGCCTGGTATAATATCAATTCATCATATGTCAGGTAAAGCCAACTATATAAGCATTACATCATAGAAACCATAACACATGTTATATCAATAAGGATATAAAAATATCACATCATAAGTCTAAATGGTTAAATTTGAAAATTACCATTTATCATTCAATTTCCCATTTCATTTATCAATTGTTCATAACCAATAAAATTCATGTTATCTCAATAAACAGGCCAATCCATGGTGAATCTATATCAAGTAATCACCCAAAAATCCATGTAATGCTAAATAAACATTAAGACATTAATTTTTTAATTTATAATAAAAGTATTGATCACCCAAATAGAAGCCACAAGCTAGGTCAAAATTAAATTGGATCCAAAAACACTCAATGAGATAATCCAATTAATCAATTAATTTATTTAGGTTCATCATAAGTTGGCGTAATTGAAATATTGAACATACTTGAAAATTATCAAACCATAGGGTTAAGGTTTTGACCCATACCTTTAAATGATGATCAAACAATGATTCTAATGGAAACCCCCACAATGAAGAAGGTTTGAATGATTAAAAAAAGATTATTAGATCAAAACTAATCAAGATCAAAACCAACAACTCACATAATCAAGAGATTACACCATAATGATCAGATAATGGTGGAATGATCCTAATTCTCTTGAATTATTTTTATATGGATACACAAAAAAAAACCCATCACATCGGATGAATATTTAATTCTCTTGGACATTACATGATGTGTAATCCATTTACATGATGTGTAAATGTTCTGCGGATCATTTTTCAACCCATTTTGCATATAAACACAACTCGAACCCCTTTTTAATGGTTATCACCTTACAAAGAACCCATGGAAACACTTTAACACTTTACTTGGACCCCATTAATTCAAATAAACATACATCCCCATACTTTAATACATTATTCCCAACAAAGGCTCCACGTGTGGATCCTCTCAGATTTCTTCAAGTTTCCTCACAACCGAAGAATGTTTTTTTCAAACAAGTAGAAATCCATAATCAAAACACAACCACCAAGGTTTAAAGATGAGTCAAAACTCAACCAGATGAAATTTAATGAAAAAATCATAGAGAGAAATACCTAAAAAAGATAGTATCTTATAAACAAGTCCTCAAATACAATAAACTAAAATGTTCTCTAAGATACAAGGGATTTTTTTGAGATGTAATGTTTAAATTTTGATAATGATGTAAATTAAATATATTTTTATCTATGATTTATAGTATTATTATAAATAGGGTTTAGTTATTTTTGAGTATTAGTGTAGCTGATTTCGGGATTAGTATAATATAACTTTAGTGAAAAACCTTAGGATAAGTCTAAGATAGACGTCTAAGCATACAATAACATCCTAATTTCTTTTATAATTTGATATTTTTTTGTTTTACTATAAAAAATATCTTAGTTTGGATATTACATGTGGATGCAGTCTCTAGAATAAATTCACCTAAGGGTAGTAACCCTAAAAGTGGTATATTTCATATTAATGTAATCATCACCTAGTACATGATTAACAAGACTAATTGTGCACCTAGTTTGACACTCCTGGGGGATATTTATTGGTCAATAACATTCTATTTATGAGGAATTATTAATGATTTATTATTTTAAAGAGTTAGATCAAGGATTATTAGAGATCCCAACCTAAATAAATCAAGATTGAATCGATAGTGATTTAGGTTAAACTGAAAGCTAATGTGTTGGTTTTAAGAAGTATTACATTTTGTGGTTGATTTTTTCATAAGGTCACTTAACAATGTGGACTTGATTGAGTTTCAAAACACACTAAAGAATAGAATGATAGATTATTAGGGAATTCTAGATGATGAATATGATGAAATTAGGAAGATTCAATTTTCGTTATGTAAAAAATGTCGGAAGATATGCCTTCGAGAATCTTTTAAAGTAATTGGAAGATGTCGGATCTATAGTAAAGGAGGGAATCAAGAAACAAGTTTCTAAGGGAAATTGAATAATTTTACTAACAAAAATGGGAAAATTAATTTTTTCCCCAAGGATCCACTAGAAATTTGACGTTTTAGATGTGAGGAATTTGGTAACTATGCAAAGTAGTGCACTAATCCAAGGGATTAAGATGAAAATTAACACAAAAAATATCCTAAACCATGGTAATAAAGAAAATCCTTGTAAATGAATACTATTGAAGTCTGTAGTGATAATTAAGTGTTGATATATACAATTATTCATTATTCCTGATTTCAAAATGTCTTATGTCATGTATGTTTTTATCAACTATTAGTTGTTCAAATAAGAAGTTCACAAAATATTCCATTTGTTTTAACTAACACTCACAGGACACAATTCTAGTATGATTCCCCAATACATGAAGTCATGTTGAGATTGGGAATCATATTTTGTCTTACCCTTAAAATTTATAAGAATTGAAAGTAATATTTCACATATTTCGTTTTCAATGTGAATTATGTCTAAAAAGCAAGGTAACAAATTGGTTGGATAATAAGGAAACTCATAAGAGATAATTTTCTTATTCCAATTGTAATTGGATTTAGAGAAAACATTATTCACCTCTATGGAATGAAAAACTATAATCTTTTAATTTATTAAGCATATTAGTTCTAGATATGCACCTTGTTGGCTTTTCGGTCATAATGGTTTTTCCAAACCATAGACGATTATTTCTATATATATGATCCAATAGAAAGAATAATATATGTCCCATAAAATTGAAACTATGATGATATTTAATTATTATAGATAATTTATTCTTCATAAAAATAGGATAGCAATGTTTTCTCTCCATTCCCCATCCAAAAATCCTTACATAAGTAGGAAAATATTTTATCCTCCACATAAGCACCGCCCAAATTTGAATATGCCTTTCTAATAAGCATCGTATGTGCCCACACCCACAATACAAAGATGATTAAACTATTTTATTAATGGATGAAAGTATGTATCCATATATCTTTCAAGATCAAATATTCCAGATATGATTATATTCAAGAAATTGAATGACTTTTTCATACTCATACATGAAGGATGGTTATAAATTGGTATGAAAACTGGCCATGTATTGTGTGAAGTAAACATATAAACAAACAAATTAAAATTGTCACACAATAGACCCAAAATCACATCACACACCTCAAATTTAAAATCAATATACCAACCATAAAAGGTATTCCATGTTAATTTATATTCAGGATGAATGAACTTATCATTATACTTATTTATCTTAGTATCATTCCATCACATATTTGATGATATTTCATCAGACATGAAAAGATTTTGGAGTCTAGAAAATAATTGAAAGTACTAAATAACTTTTTTTTCACATGAGATAGTTCTCCATTAGTATTTGTTTTCCATATAAATGTGATATATTTTATACAATCATTTAGGCCAATGGTTTCATCCCAGAATAAGTTTTAATCTTTTATGTAATCATGAATTTTATTTTTAAGAAATACATGTTATCTAATTAAATTAAATTCCATATAATGGTTTGAGGGAATATTTTCGTTATTTGTAAGTAATTCCTTCTAGAAGATAAGAATATAATTGATGTTAGTATAAGAAATTCCATACATGGTTTTCATATTAAACAGTCATATTAAAAATTCCAACTTTTTCATTTTACCACATTGTCGATATACTAGATTCATCGAAGAATCCTTAAAAAATTACCCTTTCAACATCATAGTTTTCATTACATGAATCATGTGTACTCATTTAATTATCTTTTATCATTAAAATACTTTATTTATCATGATGAAGAATAAATGGAAATTGATCATATAATAAATTCTATAATTTATCCCTCTTATTCAGATCATGAACATTTTGAGACTGTCTTCTCTCCCCATTATGATACCAAACATAATAGTTTGTATGAAAACCAAATTTTGTTATATAGTAGCTAAATTTTTTGTAACTTAACCAAGATCATCCAACCCATTGATAAAATGGCCAATTTTTAAGACCTATATCTCAAGAATTGTTAAATGGAAATTCTAAAAAACTTTCCATCTTTTTTGAAAATCAATTGAGATTTAATTAGGTTTATACATCTAATTTTAATCCATTATGTTAAAAAATTGTTATATTCCATGTCATAAAAGCATCGAAATAATATTTAAGTAAAATCAAAATTATATTAAAGGAAATGGGACTTGTTCACTTTATTTCAATCACTTTGAAAAACATTTTACTAAGATTTAAATCAAGCCCATTTTGAATCACTCTTTATATTTATCCATAAATATTAAATTTAACATACATGAATACATATTTATAAAAAATAACCTAGTTTATCATGAAAACTATAATTTGAAAAGGTAGTGGTCCATTTGGAAATAATTAAAACTATATGTTGATCACACATATCCTTAATTTCATAACCCAATCCCATGAGATAAAAAAATCATATATATATATATAAGTATTATATTGAAATCCATTATATCAATGAGTAATAACTATACATAATACCACACAAAAAATTATATGTATGACATAATTGAAAAACTAGTTCATGTGAAAATTATAATATAAAAGACAATAATATATATCAAACATGAACTATTGTATATATAGTGGTTTAAATCTCACAAGTCAAATTTTTTTGGAAATAGTTGATGTTGGTCAACAACTAGATTATATTAGTAGTAAACTAAGTAAGTGTTTAGAATGGAATAGTAAATAAAAAATTCTTACTCAAAACAACCCACACAAGGCATATGGAATAAAAAAAAACATCACTTTATAAAAAGAAAATAAATTCTCTTTTATAAAAATATGTTTTCCATATAATTTATAAAATTTATGAAATATGTTTATATGATAAACAAATACTTACATATTTATCCTTTTATGAAAATATGTCAAATACTTATATTAAAACCATATATTACATTTTAAATCCAAATATGTTTAATACATAAAATGAATAATTTAAATTATTAAAATAATAAATTCAAATGAATAATTTCATAACTCCCTAAGACATTCAAAAAACAGAAAAAAGTACTATAATAATTAATTACATATTTACCTCATATATCACACAAAATAATAGGATTATATTATATTAATATATAATTATCAAGTAAGTGGATTAAAAAAATACATCATCTAATATTAGAAACTAACCCATTTTCAATGAAATAGGAATAATCCTAACATAAAAGAATCTAAGTTAGTATTTTATTCCTTGAATAAAAATTAAAACTATTATTGGTAGAAAAAATGAATGATTTGGAACTCACTAATTTGATGTTCAAGAAAATTGAATTGAAACACAAACTAAATATATTTCATTGAGGTTGTGAAATAAAATGGATTGATACTCATATGGTTGAATCTAGATGATATGTGAGGAGGTGGGGTCACATGGCTGGCTGGGGTTTCCATCCAAGTTAAATATCCTACTAAAACAAAACTATATTACCTATATCTCCCCACATATAAAGAATTTTTGGTTAGAAATGTCTCATTTTTCATGAGAGGGAACACATCTCCAAAATATATCATGTCAGATAGATATAATTTGATAAATTATAAGCTTAAGATACATAAGAGTTAGTATTGGAATAGATTCTACAAAGACCATTGGAAGAAGATGTTCCAGATACACAAGTATTGTGTAGAAGCATGAGAGAGGTTGGATAACTTATAAGATATGGTTTTCTATTCAATGAGTATGGTGAATAATTATTAGTTAATATTAATGAACTTGTGTCCTATAAATAAGTAATAATTGGAGAAGAAGTTTTCAAATGGCAAGAAGCCATGAATACTGAAATAGATTTCATGTACCAAAACCTCGTTTTTATTTTGTTAGATCCTCTAGTGGATGTAAATATCATTGCTTGAAAATGTTTAATCAAGAAAAACTATACCTAGATAGTAAATTCAGTACCTATAAGTGATTATCATTTGCAAAAGGTTTTAAACAACATCAATACAAACACTATGATGAAACTTTTTCACCAGTTGTTATGCTTAAATACATAAAAATTTAACTTGACATAGTATCTTTTCATGACTATGGTATTTGTTATATGTATTTAAAAAAATATTTCCTTAATGGAAAAGTTTATAAAGATTTCAATATTACACAACCAAAAGGGTTTACAACTCCAAATGATGATAATAAGGTTTGAAAACTCCAATGATTCATTTACGAATTAAAGCAAGCATCTAGGTCATGGAAGATTTTCTTTTATAAAGCCACAATTGATTTTTATTTCATAAATAATGAATGTGATATTTCATTCTACAAGCAGTTTAGTGGGAGTGGGGTTGTTATCCTATTATTATATGTTGAATACATGAAACTTATTGGAAACAAAATACCATTATCATGATATTTTAAGATGTGGTTGAACACATGCTTATCTATGAAGGAATTTCATGGAGAATCATAGATTTTGGGGATTAAGATCCTTAATTATAGATCCATAAGGTTTCTTGAACTAAGTAAAGGAATGTAAATTCATAAGATAATGAATATACTTAGTATGGAACAATCCAAGAGGGATTGTTGCCAATGTCACATGGTATTCATCTCTCTAGGAATGTTTATCCTCAGACACATGAGTAGAGGAATAAGATGACAAATATCTAATACACATGACGGTAGGGGAACATGGTGGTAGACTTCTTAGCCTCTAAGGTTCCTCTGGATCGAGGCACTTCCTACTTCTTGAGCCTGGGTTCCTTTCCCCTTGAGGGGGTCCATTTCGTGGTTAATGATGCTCTCAGCCCCCATTACTTTCAGCCCCCATGACTCTTCTTTTTTTGGCCTTTAGGTCTCTTGATTATCAATAAAAATGTTTATTTTCATACCAGATGTTTTATATTACTTAAGTGTTTGTGGAAGATCCAAGAGGCCCCCAGTGGATGTCATTCAAGACTAGGATAAAGTATTTTAGGCATACTGAGGATATATTTCTATTTTACAGAGGTGGCAGGGAGATAGTCATCAAGAGAGATATATATATATAAATACATACATACATACATACATACATATATATATATATATATTGTTTCCAAATAGATTAAGATAACTTGAAGTCACAATCATGGTATCTCTTCACCCTTGATGGAGGATTTTTGAGTTGTAAGATCTCACATAAAGTAGTGATTATAGATTCTATAGTATAGTTTGAGTATATTACGGCTTCTAGAGAAACCAAGAAATATTTTTTGGATATTAAACATAATCTGTGATCTAAATGTGGTGCCTATAATTTAATATTCTCTCACATCGCACTGTGATAATATTGTAGTGGTTTCTCTTGATAAGGAGTTATGGTTACATAATAAAATGAAGAACATTACTCATAAGAGTCATCTATTGGTTAATTTTTCTTAGAGAGGTGAGGTCAAAATGAGTATATTATCCATAGTTGAAAACATGGCAGACTCATTGACTAAAGTATTATCTCAATAGAAGCATGACTATCATGTTAAATCTAGCAGACATAATTTCATTAGCAATTGGCTCTAGTGTAATTGTGAGTTTATTGGAGTTGGTTCCATGACACTAACTACTTTTTACATTATATTATATATTTATATATTCAATGAAATGAATATTAATTAAATATATTACCACATGATTATTATTATTTTGTGTTTTGTTAACATGATAATGTCCATGGGATATTTTTCACCTAAAAAGAAAATAATAGTTTCGCACTATGATGAAATCCTTGAAGTGTTGTGATGTATTCTTTAATATGGTTCTATGGTGAAGATAAAATTATATGATGGAAAATGTCGTGTGATGATTTTTAGGTGCTTGATACTCATGAGTGGACAAGGATTCCTCTCAGGAATTTTTCGCTTTGTAATATCCAACATAGGAGATTATGAGGATATGCCTCCAATAGAAGTTCCACATATTTCATTTCACTAGAAATTATTTCCTATGGACATGGGTTATGATAATTATACTTTAATTATATTAATAGTACATATCATTAATCACATAAGTTGATGTATTTTCCAAAACTAGGATGTTATATATTCACAGTGAAGTAGGGTATGTTGTGTGCGTTATTAATGATGTGTTATTAATGAATAAGTTGAGAAAGGTTGTGTCCATTCTATCTTTATAAAGATGGGTTCTCATCCCTTTGATTGTAATGTAACATTATAACAAAAATAAATTATTATGGTGTATTGGAGTTTTTATTTTAGATAGTAAAAGAAAAACATGTTGGGAATATAGGTTTATAGCACAAGTATGCAACCATCTTGATGATAAATCCAGAAAAAGGGATTATATTATACAGTGAACATTCATATGTGGTTTTCATCATTTTAACATTAACGTCTTCTTATATGGGTGAATTTATTTGTTGTTAGATGTTGATATCATACTATTGGTAATCCAACGTAATACCAATAAGGATGTGTCCTAGAGGGTAACACAGTTAGTATATTATTTGATCTCAGTTAAATACTATTTGTGTTTAATGGTTGAATTAAATATTATTCTTAAATCTGAGAAATAGTATTTATTTAGGATTTAATAATTATATTTATTCAGTCATTATTTATATATGATTTAAATATTTAAATAATATTTATCCACAAGATCATCAAATATAATATTTATTTATCTCTTGATTTATTTTCAAGGTAATAAATACTATTTAAAATTAATAAATATTTAATTATTTATACAAGTATTAAAAATAAATATTTAATAATAATACTGCGAGTATAATATTTATTTATTTATAAAATAAATAAATATTTATTATTCAATGTTTGGTAGATTTCACAAAGTATATTATAGAAAATATGTGTCTACTGACGAGAATTATATAAGTTCTATATATCATTAAATAAATATTTATTTATTTATTTAATAAATTGATATGTAATGGTGCATGGAATAGTACATTCCATAAATTATTATTATTATTATTATTATTATTGTTAGCATGAGGAGTATATGGAGTTTACTATTTCATAAGGTCCTTATACATAATTATTAATATTAAAACCCTAGCTCTATATATTCATCTATTATGTCATTTTATAGGTTTAACTGAATCATTGGTTGTGCACAATGATTCTCTCCCCAGAGTATTATCTCTAGAACAAAGAACATTCCATGGTTTATTCTCTCAAGCATGATGGATTTATTCACCTCCTCCTCCCTCTCAAGGCCAGGAGATCAAGAGTAAAACAATCATCAAACCTTAGGGAATATATTGCAATCACTACCGATCATGCAAGGAAACTAGTACCTTCACACTTGCACTTAATGATATTTTGTTGATGTTCTGAGATAAAGGAGCATGTGTGGATCACCATTATAGGGGTTCTACTTTATAACCTCATAACACAATGACAATAAAACTCAAACATCTTTCAATGGATCAACATCTACATTAAAGAAATATTTCAACAAGGTATTGTCTTATTAGTTGAATCAATTATAAATTTAACATAAAAGATCATATATCTAAGTTTCGAGATTATGTCATAGTATTCCTTCATATTTTCATGAGATGTTTCAATATTTGTCTTTTTTCATGATTTATTCATTGGATTCAATGAAAAACCATCATTGGGAATAACCCCTCTAACATTTGATACACCCATAACCGTTAGATTATATGTTATGAAAATAACTGTTCATATGTTATAAGTTAAACTTATATTCCCAAATGTATTGAATTCATCAGTATATCATATCAAAATCACATTACTAGATCTAAATAAATTTCTTTATATAAGGAATAAAATTATTCCCATGATTAAAAATCTCTTAGATTTTATATTAACTCATCATCATTATTTTCCATAGCACACCACTGCCTTTTCTCTACCATTTTAGAAGACAGGAATAATCATATCAATCATGGTGTTTATGGAAAGTAACATAAAACATTTAGAAATATTTTATTTTTATTACCCTTCATCATGAGTTCATTCCAAAATTCACCGCAATTCATTAATTTCCATTTAGAATTATAACATCTTTTAAACTCTTCTCTATTTGAATCTTATCCCTGATACAACATGCTGTAATTGAGACATGCATATATCTTTATATAGTTGAGAAAAAACTTGTTAACAATTTTATTCATATCATAAAATGATTGAGGGGTCTTGTATTCAATAAATTCATCATTCAATTCCTTTAATTTCATTGAAATTTATTTACCTTTAATTCCATATAAACACTTGATATGGTACAACTTTTGTAGAGATAAATTTTTTTATATTTAATACATCCTTCAAACTAATCATGATTTCTATTATCTACTAAATCATAAAACTCATTTGATTTCTAGATTGATTATCTCTTGTATTAATCTCTATAAATTTAAATAAATACCCCATTTATTATTAAAATCTTCATCATGTTGTACTACAGTACTAAAAACATCGTTAATAAAGTTCTTAATTTCATTCTCTACTATTGGGGTAGTAGATTGTTCTTTATGATGATGGTCACATATTAAAATTTATATAATTTCCAATTCCCACTGTAAAATTCATTTCACATATCCAATAAGAAATAATTTCAATATCAAATTCTCATATACTTCATGTATTTTCAACCATCATCTGAAAATACAATTCGAACATGGGTATTTTATTATTCCATGAACTAATCAATTTGAAATTACAAAATCTAAAAACGTTTTCGACACATTAACATATTGACATGTATTAAGGGATAAAATAATTCATCTTTTTATCCATATGTACTCTATTAATAAATATATTTATGAAAATCATAATGCACATTGACTAAATAAAATCATGTAAAAAATAAAACATAATTAAAAATATCTTATAAGAATTTGTAAAATATAATTATAATAAATCATTAAATAAAATATAATTATAATCAATTGATATTTTTATTTTATATTTTATTATATAAATATATTTTATATCATGTGTAAAAATTGGTATGAAATAAAAATAATAATTACTAAAAAAAGAAAACTAACACACAAAAATTTACACTAATAAACAACTAAAAATTAAGTACATGTTATATAATCAATAAATTCAATAATAAATTAAAAGTTTAAAAACATTATTGGATCATTGGAGATGGAATATTGGGGGTGAATAGGGAACTGAAGGGTAGAAATCAGAGTTTTGGCCCCAACAAATTTCCAAATAATTCAGTTTTACAAGATGATTCAATAAAATAATAAAAACAAACTTTATAGTCTGAAAAAAATACCTAAATCCCTAATTCAAAATCCCTATGTATGTATCATAGATATCATTGGAATTAGTGAATAATAAATAAAATAGTTAAGCTTTATTAAACATACCTTGTATCTAAAAGTAACATGTGTGGAATGGGAAGAGGTTTGCATGATGGTTGGATGAAGAAGGAGATTTCGAAAGATAAGGGTATGTTTCTCTGAAGAATGAGAATGGAAAATCAGGAATGATAAGGGGAGGATTTCATGATAGAGGAATGAGAAGGGTGGTCAATAGAAAGGTTTATGTGATATAGAATGAAAGGAGAAGTCACTATGGAAATACGGTTTAATTAGCATTGATTTTCAAATAACCATTGCTACAATGAATACCAGCATTAGTTATTTAAGAAATTGTTACTCATATTTCTTTATATGTTGATTATATTTAATAATTTCTAATATGTTGAACTTAATAAACAATAATCATAGGTTTTTTAATTTGTTGTATTTTTTTTGAAATCATCACAAATCAGGCATTTTCCTATAGTATATGGTGTGACAATGAAAAAATTATTAAGATTGCTATAAATCTTATTTTTCATGAGTGGGAGAATCATATCGAGATTGTGTGTTACATTGTTCTAGATAACTATAAGAAAAAACACCTTAGTTTTTACTAGGTATAAATTGTATAACCATTGATTTATGTGTTCACCAAGAGAGTTATGGGGAAAAGGTTAAATATTTATTTTGAAATCTATGAATGATATATATATATATATAATCATGATTTATGGGGAGTGTTAGATTACTCATGTATCTTGTTTTTTGGGGCATTTAGGTTCATTCTATTTCACTAAGTTTATCCTATCACCATATCCTACAAGTTATAATTTTGTATTTTCTACCTATTTTAAATCTTATGTTTATATTTTCCCTATGTAAATAAATGGTTTTCATCTCGTTCAAGAATTATGGATTTATGGTGCCTTGATTTTCACATGATCATTGTAAAATATAATTAAAGATAATATCTAATCAAAAGTACAATGATATTACCTATGTTTGGAAATATAGGGTTTACAATAAGATCATTTCACTTTGATGGAGTGGGGAATTGACGACCTCTGTAATGAATCTGTTTTTACCGTGTAAAATTTTATAATTTTTTAAGGAATTTTTTCAGATCTTGGTGTGGATTCATCATGGGTTTCTGGGGAATAAGGATCCTCGATGTTCATATAATAAAAATATTAAATATATTATATCACAAGTGCATGGTTTTAATAAAATAATGGGATATCTCTTAAATAGTGTTTCAGATGAAAAATATAAGACCTCTTTTAAATATGTAATGTGGGTTTTCCCCTAGGCATGATATAACTTTTATATTCATCAAGTGTTTGATTTAAGATCAGTAGTTGGAGGAATAATAATAAAATAAATTAATTAATGAAATTTATCAGTTATTATTGGACATACCTAATTTATCCTCTATTTAAACCCAATTATAGCCAAGTACTATGATTATATGAATAACACTAGAGTTTTAGAGGGTCATGGAGGAGGGATTTTGATGAATGACATTAGGATCATGAAGCATTGATCGATTTCCCAAGGAATTTTCTTCACCAAAAATGTTCTGGGATTTTCCAACAACAATAACAAGGAACCTTCCTTCATCATTGATCAATCCAATCTCAAGGTTGGAGTTTTTTTGCATTGGTTTATTCCCCATTTTTTATCACATGTTGAACATAAATAAAATCTACTGAGAAAATGATTCCTAGATCGATCATTTATTTATAGTTGTTGATGTATCTTCCTATAATAGGTTTTGATAATCTTTATTAATATTTAATTATCCCTTGTATTTAACATTTTCTTTTTCAAAGGATTGAGGTGAACTTGAAAATGGTCGACATCTATTTTCTCACTTTCCTATTTCATGATTTTCTACCCTCATACTTCGAACATTCATCATTAGTGTTTCTATTTGACTAGTGGTTTGACAATACTTGTAAACTGATCATTGTGCATTTGATCTTTGACATAATAGATCATTTCTATAGGTGTGGATTTAGTATCGAGCGCATAATTGAGCTTTTAAGACAACAATATTAAGGAAAATTATGAGTTACAAAGAATATATTATAGATAAACACAATCCATGTAGACCCCTTTGCATAGTAGCTAGGGTTTCATAGATAAATAAGTATTACATTCCATGTGACTTGAAATTGATGAACCGGTGTGTACCTCTAGGTCATAGGGAAAGAACATGGCTAGGTACATGGGAACATATAGGTATATATTCATAACCAAACTATGTAGGTATGACCATGCACTCAAACACAACCAGGTACACAAGAACGACCAAAGTTTATGTGCATGGGCTAATGAACATGGTGAAAAACTCAGGAAGATATGAACATAGAAACACATTCTATTTACTTGTTCCAGAGTAGGTTGAAGCCCTTTTTATCTTCAGTTTAGACCAATATCTATAGGGTGTGTTCCCTTGGTCTATCCCTATGAGAGTATAGTGAGGCATCCCATCCCGAGCATAAGATGATTGATCACCTGTACAGATTAGTCTCTAATGGAGTTAGATATCCCTCTATATGGAATAGGTTGTTATCCTCTATCATTCTTCCCTAGGATGGGTCGGGTATCTTGTTACTGACTTCCAAGGCATGTGATTCCCATCCTAGTGGGTTACTCTATGTAGGGTTAAGTATCCCCCATATGACCTATGCGTGATTTCTTATCAACATATCAACATATGCTTAGATCTAGAATATACCAATTTATGGAAAGGGACAATGGGAATGACCTATAGGATGAGTGTCAATAGTTTTAGCAGGACCTGAGGAGTTATTTATCTTAGATGAGCTTTACCTTGAAGCCTCAAGTGAAATCCATGGATGGAATTGTGGTTGTGACCCTCTTTGAGACTTGGTGCCTACCATGAGTATATTTTTCTTGATGTTATTATTTCATATGATATATCACTCTTGATTGTTTATAATTGTTTATTTGGGGGTATCTTATTATGTATAATTCTATAACCCCTTCATGGTCTTTTCCTTCACATTTGTTGTCTTATACAAACGACATGTATTTTGATAGATTCCTAGGTGGATCAGGATCAAGTGGAGTGTAGTTGATCTAGATGGTCCGTAGTTAGTTCTAGGAGTGTCATTTGACATCAGTCTCATCCTACTAAAAGTTTGGACTCCTTTATAGTTTTAATGGTATTATATTTAACCCTTATTTCTTTATCATACTTATTTCATGCTCATATGTGGGAAGTAGTTGTATGCATGCATCTTGGTATCATTTATATCTTTCCTTTCTTAATTATATTGGTGTTTGGAGATGTGTGTATGTACATAGGTACCATAGGCTAAGACCTCCCATGTGAGTGATATGGATACTCAGTGCTTGTTGCTAGACTCTATCTTATTCAAGGCAGGATTGGGGAGTCACACATGGATTACCACTGACCAGAAAGGCCCTAGTGGATCAGGTCATAATATAGTGGTATTAGAGGAGGTTGTCTTCGAACTAGAGTTTAGAGACAATATAGTTGTAAGTTTTGGTTTCGAAACTTGGAAAACTTTATTAAAGTGTCTTGAGTTTGGCTTTTAGGCTAGAGAATCGAGTGTTAGTGCAGCAGATAACATATCCATTCACTGTGACTTTGATAAATTTCTTGTTGACTTGGTACATGTAGGAACTAGTTGTAGAGAAAAAATAAGTTCATAAATCATATTGTAATGGGTTGTGGTTTCCACATCCCTCTTGTGTTAGCTCCCCAAATATACTCTTTGAATGTGGTGCATCTTAACTTTTGTAGGATTCCTCCACAATAACAGCCAACTAGGATTGTACAGTAGGATCATGATGGTGATCTATATAGTGATGAGGCTTTATTTTAGGGGCCTATTTGGTAGGTGGTACCTCCTTGTGGTTTGTCGATCCTACCACCACCCTTTGAGTAGCATGTTTCCCAAGAAATGCTGAAATACGATATGCATAAGATGAGCATACTTCATGAGTTCTAAAGACAAAAACCCCATAAGTTTCAATGAAATTTAGACCCCCTTTCCACATAGGACTAGATCGAGGTAGTTGGGTGCATTTTTATCCTTATTAAGACCCCTTCCAATCAGATGGTGGTTCTAGTAGTGAGGATTCTCTATAGCTCTGTAGGATAATGGTGAAGTTTGGTGACTCAAACAGATGATGAAGTGAATATCCATTAGTCATAGAATGAGTGTATCTTTAGAGAGAAATTATACCTAGCTAAATTATAATCAATACATATCTAGAATCTTCTGGATCTCTGGTAGGGTAGTATGACAATTGTAGAGTACACAACGAGGTTCACTAACATATCACGGTACTCTATGGATATGGTTTGTGATGCTTAATTTTGAGAATGGACCTTGAATAATGACCTATATTGAGACATTCCAGCTAGATTAGTACCCCTTCAAATCCATTCATATGTTGGAGGGAAAGAGAAAGCCTTAATAGTAGAGATATTTCTAGTTGAGCTTACACCAAAAGTTTGTGCTAGTAGTAGGTATCCCAGAGATGATACTTCAGTAGATTGTAGATGATAGAAGACTCAGGTATCTATCCACATGAGACATTTTATGAGATAGTTACAGTTAACTAAGTTAGAGGTGATGTTACTCCAGTGAAGGGTAGAGACATCTCATGCGGGATTTTTTGACCCGCCACACGAAAGATAGGGAGATGGTTGATGAAGTGTTTATGTAGAGGCATAATCTAGAGAATAGAGGTCCACAGTGTAGAAAACATGGTATTAGAGTTAGAAGAGTAGTGGGAGGTGTTCTGTTATTTGATCTACTTCCACCAACACCACAACCCCTAGCTGGTCCATTCCAAGCTCAGAGAGTTGGTGGATAGGGATGAGGTCAGCTATAGGAAGTGGAGGATTATATCCTATAGGATCCATGGATTATTTGAGGTATAATCTATGTCTTCTATACCTTATAAGTTTTATTGATAAAAACGGGCATGATCAACTTTTTTCTTATTGCATTCTTTGTTTGGTATCTAATGATTTTAGTGGAGCCTTTGGCTCAGCCATTACATTTGAAGACTCGTACTAGGAGAAAATAAATGATCACAAACTTCTTACAATAGTGTGAATTAAATCTTGCAGTAGATATATTTTTTTTGTATCTTTTCATAAATGTGATGAAGACTTATGATTTGATTCTAGGTATGGACTGGCTCTCTATGTTTCATGCACAGATTGAATGTTTTATATGGATAATGCGGTTCAGCTAACTTTATGGGATGAGGTTTTACATTATGGGTGAGAAGGAAATATAGGAAGAGTAGGATGGGCTCATATATATGAGGATACAACTTATTAATCATTAGTTATCTATTATTACCCTTACATTAGTAGATCTTATGATCTTTCCTCATCCTTCTTTAGTGATGGAGTATGAGGAAATGTTCTTTGAGGATATGTCAGGCCCACCTCCTCATCAATAGATTTATTTATGCATAAACTTTAATCTAAGGACTAGCCTGATATCTGATTCAATATATAAATGGATCTCATAGATCTTTGAGAGATGAAGGCGTTGTTGAAGGATTTGTAGAGGGGGGGGGGGATTTTTCATATCCACTGTGTCTCCCTGGGCTTCCCGAGTGTTGTTTACCAAGAATATGGATTGGAGATTGATATTATGTGTGGATTATCACCACCTAAATCAAGTGGAAATCAATAATAAGTATCCACTCCTTATAATTCATGAAATATTCAATTCGTTAAAAGGGGAGACATGGTTCTTGAATATTGAAATTCGGTTGGGCTATCACCGGCTTTGGGTTCGAGATGAGGATACACTATAGATGAAATTTTGATTTTTATCTGGTCACTATGAGCACATAGTGATACCCTTCGGCATGAATAATTTTCTAGTAGTGTTTATGGGACTTATGAACTAGATCTTTTACCCTTTCTGGATTGGTTCATGGTAGTATTCATCAACAACATTCTGGTGTACTCAACGTCTGAGGAAGAGCATTCGGGACATTTGAGGATGGTTCTGGAGAAACTCTATGAGAACCATATTTATGGGATGCTCTTGAAGATTCAAGTTTATATTTTAGAATTCCACTTCCTTGGATATGGAATCTAAAAAGAGGGAATATATCTGGATATAGAATGGTTGAGGGAGTTCTATCTTGGGATCCACCCAAGAGTGTACTTGAGGTGCGAACCTTTCTTAGTTTTCCAAGAAACTACCAGGGATTCATGCCTAATATCTCTAGGATTTTGTAACCCTTAACTTCTTTGTCCCAAAATGGGAATCCTTTCATGTGGATAATGAAGTGCCAATGTGATTTTTAGGTGTTGCGACAATGGTTAATGAGCGCACACAGCTTGATACTGGAAAAGGGGAGTGTTGTGTGTGTGGTGATTTGTGATGCCACTGGAACTAGTCTTGGATATGTTCTGATGCATATGAAGGTGATGATTACCTATGGGTCCTAAAATCTAAGACCACATGAGAAAAATTATGTGACCCATGATATTGAGATAGAAGTAGTGGTCTTTTCCCAAAATATATTCGAACATTACCTTATGGGTAAGTTGTTTATCATATATTATGACTACAAGAGTCTCAAGTATATCTTTTCACATAAATATATTAACTTGAGGCAAAGTTGGTGGATATATTTCCACCAATATTATGACTTCAAGATAGTATATACTCATAAAAAGGGGAATATAGTGGATTATTCTCTCAATAGGAGATCTTGTTCATAGTTATTGAGCATGGTTTCAGAGCATTTGGACTCATTTCTGTTAACCATAATGGATGAGGATGTTGCATCTTACCTCCTGATGATTTTTGTTACCCCTATTCTTCGTCAACATGTTAGGGAGGCTCAACTTGGTGATATCTATTTTGAGACCTTTTTTGGTCATATATCCACTAGACATGCTCTTCATGGACTTTTAGAAATTGGGGAGTACATCATCCTCTTTTTAGGGAGAACGATGATATCAGTGGCACTGCGGGGGGCGGTTCTGAATGAAATTCTTATATCCACCTTTAGCAGTACATATAAGTGTGTAAAAGATGTACTAGGACCTTCAACTTTAGTTAGATTTTCTGGGAATGAAGAGTTTCATAGTTTAGTTTGTATTGTGATGCCTCAGTTGTCACTAAGTAAAGGTTGTGCACCAGATTCCAGTGGGTTTGTCTCAACCCCTTGAGGTGTTGAAGAGGAAGTGGTATGGTATATCCATTGAACTATTTATTGTTATTCCATGATCATCTAGAGGTTAGTATTCTATATAGGTGATGGTATAGTGACACACCAAATCGGTCCACTTCCAAGCCATAAAAGAGCAGTGTTTAGTAGAGAGATTAGGATTCCTGTTTATATAGGAGATAGTCCGGCTTCATGGAGTCCCCTTGATGATCATTTTAGAACATGATTTATTTATTCAAATCATGATTATGGAGTGGATTAGAGGAGGAATTTTGGACTTATTTATGGTTTATCATGGTGTTTCACCTCCAGAAAAATAACTAAATAGAACAGACCATCTAGATTTTGGAGGACATGCTTTGGGATTGCATGTTAGACATTAGACATAGAGGGGAGGATAACCAAACTTTGGTGTAGTTATAATATAACAATAGCTACCACTCCACCATCGATGTGGAACCATTTTAGGTCTTATATTGGAGACTAAGTAGGTCACTGATTATCTTGAATGGTCTTGAGGAGGTAGCACTTATGGGTCCAAATTTGGTGAAAGTGATAACAGAGAAGGTGGAGATCATCCAAGAGTATATGAGTACTACCAAAAGTCATTAAAAGTCTTATTGAAAACTAATGAAGGAGGCCTTTGGATTTTGAAGAGGGGGACCATGTCTTCTAAAAGGACTCTCCTCAATGAGAATTATAGATATTTTGATGGGACTACAAGTTATCTCTATGATTCATTAGCCCTTTTCAAATACATTCTATGGTTGTACAGTTAGTGTTTAGCATAGCCCTACCACCATAGTTAGATAGGGTATATGATATCTCCCATATGCCACAGCTGAGGAGGTATGTGTACAACCCATTGCATGTTATCGACTGGGGTGAGCCGGACATCAAGTATAGAGTTACCTTTTCAAAGCATCTAACATAAATCGAGGATTGGCATGAGAATATCCTGCATTGGTGAGTGATTCCATTTTTTTGTTCAATGGTAACATGAGAATCTATAGGAGGACACTTGGTAGTAGGAGAACCATAAGCGAGCTAAGTATCCTCATTTCTTTAAAAGTAATTTACCTTTTTTAGGATGAAAAATCTTAAGGTGTGGAGAATGTAATGAATCTATTTTTCCTTGTAAAAATTTGCATTATTTTAAAGAATAATTTTTGATCTAGGTGAAAAGTCAGCATGGGATTCTAGGGCCCAGGGAGCCTCGATGTTGATATATAAAAAGTATTAAATATATTATATCACACCCACACAATTTTTCTAAAATAATAAGATTTCTCATGAATGGTGTTCCATATAAGAAATATAAGACCACCATTAAATCCAGAATGTGGGTTTTACCTTAGGCATGATGAAACCTTTATGTGTGTTAGGTGTTTTGTTGAAGAGTGGTCATTGGCAGAATAATAAAAATAATTAATTAATTAATTAAATTTATGGGTTATTATTGGCCAGACCTAATTTCTACACTTTTTAAACCAAGTTATATCCAGGAACTAGGGTTAGATTTATAACCAGAGTTTTTAGAGGGATGTAGAGGATAACTTTTGGCGAATGATAATGGGATCATAGAGTAGTGACCAATTTTCCAAGGAGTTTTCATTACCAAAAAATATATTGAATCGCACCTGTGAAAAAAGAACAAAACCATTCTTCATCATAGATTGATCTAATATCAATGTGGGGATTTTTTATATTTTTTTATTCCTGATTTTTTTTATCTCATGTTGAAACCAAATAAAATATACTGACATGTTGATTTTTGGGTTGAAAGTTGATTTACGGTTGTTGATTTATATTCCTAGTTTTAGGAATTGATAATGTTTGTTAACCATTGATTATCCCTAGTGTTTGAGATTTTTTCCACCAATGGATCGAGGCCAACCCGAAAAATGATTTATTTATTTTTTAATACATTAATGTTCCATGATTTTATACCCTTTTTCTTTGAGTGTTCATCATCGGTATTTCTGTTTGACCAGTAGTTTGACAATACCTAGAAACTGATTGTTGTGCATTCAATATTCAGTTCAACATATCATTTTTGTGGGTGTAAATTTGGTAATGAGGGAGTGAATTTGGTAATGAGGGAATGATTTTGGTGTGATATGATATGTTGGTAGATCTGACATATATTAGGAATCTTCAATTTGTAGTATTTGATGTTCGGTGATGTGATACAATTGGGAATAATATTCATGCAGATTGGGTGGCCAGAAACTAGACACCTGTGATGATTAAGGTTTAGTCAGCGTTAGAATTTATTTATTTTGTGGATGTTGTGGCTGGATTATCAGAGGAGGCGACGTGAGTGGATACACATGAAGACTACATGATTCTTGAAAATTGCATGTTACATAGCATGTAGTTTGGATGGGAACACACTATGTGGACCACTTTGTGTGGTGACTAGGGTTTCACAAAGAGGTAAGTATCACACATAATGTGACCTGAAACTAGAAACCTCAAGTTTACCTCTAGATACATGGACAAAGACATAGCCAGGTACATGGAAATGACCAGGTACATCGACATGACTAGGCTATGGGAGCATGACCAGGTACTTGGACACGACCATGCACATAGTCATAGCTAATGTACACGAGCTCATCCAAAGTACATGGGCTTGAGAAAAGTACACGGGAAAAGAGTCGGGTAGATTCGAACTTAGTGGGACATGCCATGTACACCTTGTACACAAAGTAGGTTGAAACCCTCATTCTATTTAGTTTAGAACAGTGCTTGTAGGATTTATTCCCTTATTCCATCCTTATGAGGGTGCAGTGAGGTTTCTCTTCTTATGTATAATTTTCCCATGGATATAAATAATGAGGTTGAAAAAAATTATGTCTAGAAGTGATTTCATAAGGATGATTGTGATGACTTAATGTGAAATAAGAAAAGTTGGGTTAAGTGGGGGAAATCCTCATTTGAGGACATGGTTTTTGTTTATGTAGGATTTTTTCCTAATTCTATAAAATTATAAACCAAAAAGGTCCTTAAGAATGTAAGTGATTTAATAGATCCATTATTAATCATTCCATCATTGGGTTCCCATTGTCATTTCTACACCTTTTTCACATCTCCAAAACCCAATACTGAACCCATGACCATGAACCATCATGCTAAAGAATGGATGCACCATGATCATTCCTCCCAAGTAATGTAAAATCACAAGAAAACTGATTAGTGATGATGAATTCCAAAAATGGAGGGATAAATACACCTCACACATAACAATATTTGATCAATGGTCATGTTCATTTGACCATAATTGATGGAATCCAATGAACATGGATTAACAAGGTAGCAAGAATCTAGAAGAAATAAAACTCAAATTCCTAGATCTAGGATGATAATACAGACATTAGAAAGACTAAAAGTGATAGTTTTGAAAACTAATTTGGGAAGGATTAATTCTCATTCATCTCAATCCATAAATGTGGATAAAATTAAATAATAAAATTCCCTACCTTGAGTTTAAGTTGATCAAATTAAAAATGGTTATACACTATTGTTGTTGGTGAGATCCACAAACTCCCTTGGTGAAGATGAACTCCTTGGTATTGAACATCGATCCATGATCTCATGCTCATCCACTAACAAGTCTCCACCTAATATCTCTATCCTCTCTCCCCATTGGGGTTATGTGTAAAACATTAATTAATTATCCATAACATGGTTTTAAATAGAGAGGATTAGGTTTAGGCCATGAGATAAATAATAAATTTATTTATTTATTTATTTATCTACTCATGGCCACTCATAAACCAAACATAAGACACACAAAAAAGGTATGTCACCCTAGGGTAAAAGTCACACTTTGGATTTAATATAGATCTCATATTCCCCATATTAGACATCATTTGGGAGTTATTACATTATTTTTGAAAAAACTGTATGAGTGTGACACATTATATTTAATATTTTTAATATATCAGTACTGAGGCTCTTCAAGCATCAGAATCTCGTTACATGCTCTAAAAATATTACTTGGACTATTTCAAAGTGTCACTCTATGAAAATGTATTCATTACACTCTATGTGGCATGGGGTGTGATCCTCTATCATTCTTCCCTAGGATAGGACAGGTATCCCATTACCGAATTTCAGGGCATGTGATCCCAATCCTAGAGAGTTACTCTAGGTAGTGTTAGATATCCCCCATAGGCCTTGGGTGTGATCTTATATCTATGTATAAAAATATTTTGAGCTCCAAAATGTAATTCTTCATGGTGATACCTAATAGGTGTGACCTCTCAGATGAGTGCCATCAGAGTTAGCAAGACCCAAGGAGTGAGTTCTCCTAGATGAGCATTACCTTGAAGCCTCAAGTAGAATCCAAGGATGGAATTGTGGTAGTGACCTTATATGAGACTTGGTGACTACCTTGATTATATTTGTCTTGATGTTATCCTTTCTTAGGAATTGTATCTCTTGATTCTTCATGGTTGTTAATTTTGGGGTGTCCTACTGGGTATGATTAGACTCACCTCTGCATGGGCTCTACTCACACATGTCATGCCTTATGCAAAAACATGTTTTTCAATGGATTACTAGGTTGTCCAGGAGTAGGTAGCGAATATTTAATCTAGATAGACCACAATTGATTCCTAAAGTTTTATTTGATAGAATTAACCTCCTAATAGCTGGTTAGACTCTTTTATAGTTTTGGTGAGATTATATTTGGCTATTTTTTCTTTCTCATACTTGCGTGATACTCTAATGTGGTATTTAGTTGTATGCATGAATATTTTTATGAATTGTATCTTTTATTTATAAATTATATTGGTTTTTAGAGAAGTGTATGTGTGTGTGCATGTATCATAGTATAAGGCCTCCCATGTGAGTGATTTTTCTACTCAACACTCTTCGTCAGACCCTATCTTATTGGAGGTAGGCTTATGGAGTCACACATGACTTACCACTAGCCAGGCAAGCCCTAGTGGGTCAATTCATGACAACCTAAATGAATGAAATACATAAATGACTTTTTATCTGATAATAGTTTCATTGTTAAACATGTTTGGATTGATCAAATCTTAGAACAAGTGACTTGTTGAGATGTTGATCATAGTGTTGTCACCATATCAAAATTGGTGTTTATGAAACTAATAACTACAACATAGAAAAAATCAAGTTACCTCTTAATAATTTTAATTAATCATTCAATTTTAATTGAGTTGTTAATTTACCAATATTAATATTTTAGTATTGGAGAAATTTGGTATGTTTATACAAAAATATATGATATTAGATATGTATATATTTCAAGTAATTATATGCTAAATATAAATTTTACAAATCAAATCAATTTGTGGAAATCTATTGAATTTTGGTATAGTTGTTAATTAATTTAATTAACACCCACAAAAATCCTATATTAATATTGGAGTCCCTATCCAGCTAAATGGTTTAGTTTTAATGCATTATTATTAATTTTATTCCTTGAGGTCATTTATATTTACAATCCATAGGTGATTTATGGATCCATACATTTGAATTATGTTATTTTTTATAATTTTAAAATAAAAATTGAGATAGAGAGTATGGATGAAAAGGGTTTGGGTACCCATCCATTTAAGGATACCCGGCCCCAAACCTGAATAACCATTGCACTACCCGAGCCCTACCCAAACTCTCTTTTACACATTTAAATATTTCCCCAACCCAAATATGATTGACAAAATATTTCCCACATAATTAGATAAATCCATTTATTTATTTTAATTTTTAATTTACAACCTGTTAGACTGCTCTTAACCCATTTATTTTTTTATTTAAAAATTTATTCAAATAACAAGACAAGTCTGTGACTGTCTTCCTATAAATAACATTGAGGTTAATTTTTAAATTTTACAATTTTTTAAGTTAAATATCATATAATATTTTTTATTTTTTTGTGAAAATAATTTACAAAGGGCAGGAGATACACATACAAGTTGGGATCATGACATAGGGGTTCACACCTATAAGTAAACAACTATCAGAAGACATTAGTGGTGGGGAGGGGGATGTAGGCTGGGATCATTACTAGTTATTTTATTTGAAAAAAGTTTCAAATAAAAAATAAATTTTGATTATTTTAATTTTTTTATAAAAGGATTATCTAATTCACCATTACCCCCCCCCCAAACAACACACACACACACATATATATATATATATATGTGAGTTTAGATATTCAATAAATGATATCTGAACCCTACATGATTATTAATTGGATACTGGATTTAAGACATGACCCATAACACCACCGTTGATGGTGGGGTGGTAAGGGATTGGGGGTGAGGGGTAGGTCATGGGGTCAAATCATTGGGCCTGTGATTTACTGTAGTTTTCTTCCTTATGTTGTGTTCCACTGAGACGGATGTAACCTATGTCGTAAAACGTAACCCATACCTGAACCTGATTAAGAGGAAACTATACCCAGATTTGGTACCTAATAAATCATACCCATTATCATCACAATGAAATCCTTATCTATATAGTAATACTAAGAGGCATGCCTCTAAGTACACATGTCACCACCACAAGACTCTGAATACATGTGTCACCAGTAAGAGGTTATATAATTATCCTCTTCTATTTTTAATCATGTACTCCCCATGGGAGACACCCATCATCACTCCTATCCTCCATACACACCTAATCAACTCTTCCATGACTTAATCTTCTCATTTCCATCCTATTCCTTCATATCTTTCATACCACTATCCATTCCTTACAGATCCATAGCTTTTACTAGGACCCTGTCTACTTTTTTTGTACTTGGATTCTGTATTGTTATCCCATATTGAGGGTTTCTTCTTCAGAGAAGCATCATTTATTTGTTTTCGATGTACACAAAACCATAACTCAACCATCTCAAAATAATGAGTATTATTCACCATCAAAGGTAATATTTGTTCACTCTTTATAATTTCATGATTTTCAATAATCCCTAACTTTATTGGGTCTGAGATCACCCTTTTCCATGCTACCTCTCTTGCATTCCACCTCCCATTTCAAGGTATATTTTATATAATTAACCTCTAAATCTATCTCTCTTAAAAACTATTTCATATTCCTAATAATGTCAACGCTTTGGTCTTCAAATACCTAAAATCATAGTAGACTTGTCTCAAAATACTAACTATTCCACACCATAAATGGTTGGATTAACATATTTTTGGTTAATATTTGATGTTCATAGTCCTTAGAGAAAATATAGTAAAATTTTCCCAAAACATTTGGTCTTAAAACACTGAAAATTAAAGCAGAGTTGTGTCAAAATATCGATTATACCTCAACCTCAAAGTTTGGATTAATCTGTTTTCAAATAATCTTAAATTTTCATAACCCTTAATGAAAATAAATTTCAATTTACCCAAAATAGTGTATACATACAATATAATTAAAGTTGAGGAAACTTTTAAGATGTACACTCAAAGTTGGTTCCTCTAATAGTATAAAACACACACATCAAATAACACTTTGATATATTTATTTTATAGTATATTCCTTTTTTCATTTTTTTCATTTTTCATACTGTATTTAATTTTGTTTTTAATTCATCCCATTAAAAACTATTACATATAGTTTGATTCATTTTCTTATTTTAAAAATATTTAAAATATGTGAAATATATATATATATATATATATGCATTATTATATTCACACCATCATAAAGATGTCACCACTAGCTACTAATAAATATTCATGTGTTGGAATTTAAGGATGAAAAAGAACAGTCAAAAGTGTATATTTTACAAGTTCACATGTTCTATATAGTTCACTAAATTATACTAACAAAATAACCTATGTTGATGATATAACTTTGGTGATCTGGTAATAACACACTGAGTGCATATTGAATTCCATCAATTGAGTTAATAGTAAATGGATTGGTTCATTCACACTTTAACCTTATAAATTTAATACAATTTTTTATGTTTTTCTAAAATTGTTGTTGGAACTAATTTTTAATTCATAAAAATTATTCAACATATGTTTTATCACTTCACTCTATTACTTATTTATTATTTTTATTCTATAAAGATTGTTGTGAATTATATAATTGCATTACTATATGATACTTCTATTAATCAAATTGAAAAAAACATAGAAAATCCATGAAAATATTACCCCACCCTCTACAGCAGGAGATCCATTGTTGTAAGATAGTTCTCCTTCTATGTTAACATTTCCAAAATGAATGCTAATTTATGATACCATTATATTATTTCTCAAAAAATGGAGAAACGTTTTTTCAAACATAATCTACTATAAAATTATCCATGACATCTCTGTATTATAAGAATAAATTTGCAACAAATATCCTCAAACAAATGAACTATGATGGTGAAGATGGTATACCTATGAATACTATCTATTTATCTTAACTGTGTATATCCAATTGTTCTTGTCATCGCCTATTTTTAATTTCAACTATAAGGATAAATTTATCAGTCTTCAATTTTTTCAATGTCCATTGTTCATCCTATAAATTATCCATAAACACTCCATAGATATCATTCCTAGACACACTTCATCATTCATCAATCAGTGGCCATCCCACAATAGATAATTTTTTTATCCAGAATCCTTTTCCCCAAAAGTTTTCCCCCTCCCTAGCTTCTCCTTTTTACTAAATTCTTTATAGTTTTAATCATCAATAATGTCAATATCTAGGAAAGGTTACACACTCTTTATTTTTCTTTCTTCTCCCAATTCATCTCTCAAAATGTATTTCTATTAATAGATTTATCATTACCCTAAGTTTCCCTAATAAACTAATTTTCATTATGTTATAATATGTTTTTAGTTAGACCATCAATTGTATTAATTTTATGAAGTTATAATTTTCAGCATTTCTCTTACACAACAATGATTTCATTGGGATCCCATTGTATTATCAATGCAAGACATGAAATCTCCACTATTTACACTATATTATGATATAAATAACCTTTAAACCATATATTTCATATAATTGGTAGTAATGTATATATTTATATGCTATTTTATGATGATTTTTAATTGGTGTATTTCTCTAAGCACTTTATTTTTATGATATTTATATTTCCATAACCAATAAATATTTTCATATATTTGGTGATAGCTACTATAGTTTTATTAATTGTTTTTATTTGTATTTTGTCAAAATAAAATGAATTTTTGACATATTTATATATATTATGAGCTTTATATTATTCTTATTTATATTCATATGTATTTATTTATAAGTATATTACTTTTCATATATCTTTATTATTACTTTTTCTTGAATACATGAACTATTATTTATAATAATGGTATTCTTATTTTTCAATCTGAATGTTCTTATCTATGAAATTGAATTTATTTTATGGCATTGAAATTTTAGTTCAATACATCTATAATGACATTTACCTAAAAATTTTGAATCCATGATACATGAAATATATAAAATAACTAATATTAAGGTATCTTACAATAGGATTTTAAAAGATAACTACCTCCTTTAAAATCAAGTCCAATACCTTAAATGTAGGACAGTATATTATTTTTATTATTTTTTTGGAGGTTTCAAATTATATATTATTTTCTATAAGAACCATTAAATTTTATTGCAGTGTTACAAGGATAACCAAAATGATGAGTCTAATGTAGAATAAATTGGAAAAAATGAAAATATTATGATTTCCTACCCTATTAAGTCAAAAAAAATATGGGACTATAGTGTTTACATTAAAAAAATTATTTAGGGAAAATGTGACGTAAGGATTTTTACCTATTTACTAAAAACAATAATTCATTTTAGTTTATAAGAACATTACATCAAAACATAATGATTTATGATCCATGTTGGTTTTTTGTGATTAATTTCAATTGGAAGAATTCATTCTATTACCACCAAATCAAATTCACATTTAAATGAAACAATTAATCATATCATTTTTAGACAGCTACCATGTTTTCAATTTTTCTTATTGGTAAATGGGTTTTGAATGATTTACACAATGGAAATAATTATAGTCATATGCAGTTGTTTTTTATAATTTACCTCGAACCAAATTGTGCTAACACTACCATGGATCACGCTTTATCCAGTGCTAACCTTTAATAGAGCTAAAAACCACTGATAGAGGGGGGACTTTTATCATCCCTTGAAAAAATCGATGATAAGTTAACTTTTATCAGTGATAAAAAAAATTTCATAAAATCCCGCCATTTATTAATGCTTTTTTTGCACTGAAAAAACTTACCCCTTTATCTGCAGTTTTTTCTAGTGTTGATAAAGGTCATAGTCAGTAATTTAACGTATATATGAAAATAGAAATATTTTTAAATAATATTTATATGAAAATAAGTATATACATGCTAATATAATATATAAATATGGTTTATATAACATTTAATAAAAAATTATTCTTATATTTATTATTTTATATATAATAAATTATCAAGTTTACATTAGTCAAAATGTTTAGCAGTTTATTTATATACATTAATTACAAAATGTGTATATAATTAAAATAAATATAATATATTCATATTTTATTTAAACAATTATATAATATATAAATGAATATATTTATATCAATATATATTAATATAGATATTAAATAATTTAAAATATATGTACATATACAACTGTATGTATACATGTGTATGTGTGTATGTGTGTGTGTGTGTTTGAGTGAGTGTGTGTGTATATGTGCATCTGTATATATGTAGGTCTGTTATTTGTACATGTAAGTGTGTGTAGGTCTTTTTATTGGTTTAATATTATTTATTCTTTTTTAATATCTCTCTATTTTTAGTATTTTATATATTAATTATTTTTTAATATTTATTCATTTTTAATAAAACTTTATTTTTATCTATTCATCATGAATATATGTGTGTGTGTGTGTTTAATTTAATTTTATTAAATTTAATTCGATTTAATTTAATTATTTATATTTTTTTGTAGTTAATATAATTCATTTTTAAAAATTCAATTATATATATAATTTATATCATATATTTCTTCATTTTTCTTATTTTTTATGTGTCTTTAATTCACATAAATGTTACGAATTCACTTTTTTATATTTTTGTAATTTATTTAATTTTATTTGTTCATTTATTATTATATATTCCTTAATAATGTTAAAAAAATATTTAATCATTTTTTAATATTTATTTATCTAGCCTTTGATCGATATGATGAACTAATGCAAGGTCACAACTCCTCATCTAGGTTTTTCGATGATTTTTTAATTGGGTCCTCGTCTTCTGGGAATATCACAAAAAATGGTGTGCTTGAGTTCATCAAATAAAATCATTCTATTATCTTACAACATATTGCTAAGTGATAAAACTTGATAATTAATCAGTTGATGATCCAACAGGAACCTAATACCTGGAAGATTGAGGATCTATTTAGTTATATTCACCATTTTGGGGGATTTGGTGGATGGAAAATCATGTCACTCGATAAGAGATTTTTCCAAATTATATTTCCATCAATTGAACTGAAGGTTAAATCATGAAGAATGGATTTTTTCTCTCTCAAACCTATAATTATTTGACTCTAAGACTATGATCCCAGTTTTAATCCAATTTTGGTTAGAAAATCGACACCATAGGTCTAGATTCATGTATTCAGACTCAGTTGGTATCTTTGGAACCCTAAAATTTTATGGGATGTGGCCTCTATGGTTTGGATCCCATTAAAATTTGACAAAGAAATAGAATGTGCAAGGTTTGGGAATTTTGCTCGAATTTTTGTGTGATGTGAAAATTATAAAAAATTTGAACATGTGATCGAGCAATGTAATTTCAATATTCCATCTATAGGAGTTGTGAGTTAAGGATACAATTCATCTAATGGTCGTTGGACATTCAGAATGATGCATTCTAATGAATCTGGCGGAGTGGCTGCTAAGTCCCCCAAGCATGGTAGAGAGGATGCTCCTTACCAATATTCCAATATAGGGAACACATTGGAAAATAGATCATACAGGCCTGTGAGTGATGGTATTCCCGATGAGGCATCTATTTGTTTTTCTGATGTGGCTACTGGAATCAACCCAACTGGAACTTCCAGTACGCTGAAGGATAATTGTTTATTTGGTAGCCTAGCTGATGGACAGGTTTTCAATGCCTTGCATCAGGTGGTTGAGTCATTTGATTTTGAGGATGTGATGGATGTTCTTGATGTTTTGGGGGATTTTTATTTGAATACTGGAAATATAAAAGCAAAGTTTTTTCTTTGGGTAAAGCCTCAAAAATTTCAGAAGGCTTATAAATCTCTTGCTATTACCCCTTAGGATCTATGAAATGTGGTTGACTTTGCTATCATCCAGGGGACGTGAAGTGATTATACTAATGGAATTTAAAATTCATTTGATAATTCTTCAATGGAGGTAGGAAGTCATGATGAAATTATTATTGATCACACTATCTCTATGAATTTTGTTGGGGACCAAAAGGATTCACCTGTGGGCATGGGAGGAGACAAGGATGAAGAAATTGAGGACGCAGCGGGCAATCTAGTTACTAGTGGTACACTATAATCTTGGAATCCTATTTATGTTAATACCAATAGTATTGAATTTGAAACCCTTGAGAAGGATTCCAATGTAGTTGGAGAGATGACTCCTCCTAACTCTGGCTCCAATAAAAATAATTTATCCAGTTTGACAACTTAAACAGATCTAATAGAAGGGAGGTATTTTGGGAGGAATTTAGAAATGCTCATGGATTGATCCGAGTTGAAGGCCAATCCTCAGGCACTGAGACTATCAAGGAAAAGATAAATTCTGATCAATTATTATTTGATGGCTTATCTCTGACTGAAAAACAGAATACTCAACCCCCTGTGGATCCCACCACACTGGATGACCCTTATGTTGATGGTGATAAAACATGGAAAATTTCCAAAACCTGTAAGAGGGGACATCATCTAAGAGGTAGGGGTGGTTGTCAATTTCATGTCATACGATGATTTCTCTTTTCTTTTTTTTTTCTAGGTAGAAGTATACTTTTATTTCTAGACGTGTTTTTCATTACTTTCCACGTGCCATCTTTCTTTGCACTTTGTGCTTGTTTATTTTCAATAAATATTGGAATCATGGGCTATAACACATGATTTTCATCATTTTCAGTAAAAATATATATAATTATTCAAATATATTTGTAATTATATATAAATACTTTTTAAATATATTTATTCATAATTATAATTATAATTATAATTATATATATAATTATAAAACTATAATAAGTATATTTAAATAATAAATATATTTATTATATTTATAATTTTGTATATTTATATATTAAATAATATATACATAATTATATATTTATAATTATAATTATATACATATATTTTAAAATATATTTATTTATAATTATAAATATATATATATATATAATTATAAAATTATAATAAATATATTTATTATATTTATATTTATATATATTTATACCAGGACGGCTCGAACCATGGGTTATAACTCAAGGTTCTGGAATTTATTGAAACTAAAATATGTCCAAAGTATAAGGGGAGAAGATGGGTGAAGTTAGTGATAAGACACTACTATAAAGGCAACGAAAACATCATCTCAGAAAATAGAAGAAGATTACTCATCCATGGGATTGACCACCACCCATACTTTTCAAATGACGGCCCGTCCTCCAGGTTTTGGGTTGTTTCCACTTCCCATCATCCTTGTTAGGGTTATAAATTTCATATGGTGAGGTGAGGTCCTTAAGGGGATAAGGGTCATGTGCATTGACAGTCTCAATGCCTGAGGATTGTCCAGCAGCTTGAATAAATCCTTAATCATTTTCAAATTCCTCCCAAAAGACCTCCCTGCTATTAGATTTGTCTAGGATGTTAAGAAGGCTTAAACATTCTTTATTAGGGTCTGATGGATGCATAACAAAGTCAGGGGTAGCAGATGAAGGCCCTTTCACACTCTCCTTGCAAGCAGGAGTTGCAGCAGGTTTATTATGTATATTTATATATAAATACTTTTAAAATATATTTATTTATAATTATAATTATAAATAAATTAATATATATTTTTAACAAATTACAAAATTATAATAAATACCGTTATTATATTTATAATTATATATATATATATAATTATATAAATATATATAACTATATAAATATATTTATAATTATATAGAAATATTTATAAATATATTTATTTATAATTACAATTATAAATATATATATATATATATATTTAAATGACTATAAAAATATAATAAATATATTTAAATATTAAATATATTAATTGTATTTATAATTATATTTAATTATATTTTTATATTAATATGTAAAAAAATAATTATATTTATAATTATATATAAATACTTTTTAGATATATTTATTTTTAATTTTAATTTTAATTTTAATTTTAATTTTAATTTTAATTAAATAAATATAAATCTATAATAAATATATTTAAATAATAAATATATTAATTTATAATTTTTTTATAAATACATATTTTAAATTCCTGAAATATTTATTTATAATTATATACATTTAAAATTTTAATTATATAAATTATATTATTTAAATTAGGTCTTTGTAAATGTTTTGTTAGCGTTGATAAATATTTATTTTTATCATCACATTTTTGAAAGTACTGATAAATGGATTCTCGATCTTATAAACATAACCTTAACAGAGTCCTCCTTGCTCACACCATTCAAGAACTCACAGAACCAAATCTTTGTCGCCTCTCTTCCTCAATCTTCTCAGACAAATCGATCCTCCCAAATGTTAAAGCATTTTATTAATTCTACTCTTATTTAATAGTGATCCTTGAACTTTCCCTCATCGATTTATTTTGTTAGCACCCGAAGATCCACTGCTCGTCCTATGACACCACCCTTCACCCAACGCACCATCAACCCAATCGATCTCCTCCCTTACAATAGTGTATCACTTGGTCTACCACCAGTGCAGTGAGCCCCAAACACTACCATCCTCAGTGTCACACTTTCATGGACACACTGCAACCATCTCACCATTTACGAGTGGTTTCAGTCGACAGCCGTTATCAAAGATACACAAATAATATTTTTCATGGTGTCTATCTATTTTTCAGTTAATGGTTCTTGTCGTGATTATGATTAATAGCCATTTGGCTGAATGTATTTAATTAGTGAAATTATTTTCATAGAAATTTGATAGCATTCATAGTTTTTAGTTGTTCATGCATGTTGAAGAATGTGCGTAGTGGTTCCCATTAGGATATTAGTGTTCTACGAGGTGATGCATCTGATTTGGTGATTGTTGGTATAATTTATAAATAATTTTAATTTAATGTATGTAAATAAGTTGTGTGTAAATATTTGAAAACTTTTATGTAAATAATTTTGATAGTTTTTAAAATTTAATGGTTAAAAAATTAATTAATGCTAATGATTATGTATAAATTTAATCTATATATTTTTAAATAAATAAATATATGGATTATGTAAATGGTTTTTAGGAATATGTGAAATAACAATTGCTTAATTTTTTTTTAAAATTTTAAAATTCGTATTAATATATTTTTCTTCATTTAAAGATTATCTAATTTTTTGTGTTCTTGAAATTAAAATGATATATTGGATAATTGTTTTTTTCCATTTTCAAAAGTCAGTTTATGGGTTCCCGGTACCTCACTACATGATTCCAACAAAACCACTTTAACCATTACAAAAAAACATCAAAAAACAATAGAAATGTCCTAGAAACCACGAACCCGGGCACAAGAACATCAGAAATGCTGGCCAAACCTCAGAAGCGGGTTACCTTGAACGTCCCCTGACGCGACCATCGACACCAGCCCAAATCCTCCCGTCGGCAAACTCCACCGGAATTCACCCAAGCTTCAAGAGAAATGAAATGGACCTCCAAGAAGAATCTATCCACAAAGGACTTCAAAGAAACCAAAATGTAGATGACAAGATCCTGACGCCATTAGCACCCTGATCCGCAGACAACTCAGAAGTTCCACCTTGACCTTAAACCACATTCCTCTTTTACCATTATCACAAAACCATCCCGCACATTCCAACCAGCCAACATTCCATACCAATACAAAAAATCATCAACCCCTTGCATATAAAATGCAAGAAGTGCAGCTGAACACCGGAGCAGAAAGCACCATACCAAAAACCATCCAAATGAAAACATTAAGCAGATTCAGAATCAAAGTCACCAAAAAATCTAGAAACCCTCAAGAGCAGAAAAGCCATTGTTCCAGCCTTGGATCCTCGACCATCAACTCCTCAGCTCATCACGATGCCCGACCGCAGAAGCTCACAACAAGAAACAAGGAACCGGACCTCAAGCGACATCAACACATTCAACCAACATCAAACCTCTTCCTAAGCACGAATCATCAAGGTATGTGATCACTTTTTATTCATTACTCCCACTCAAACATCTTTGTTTCCTTTTAATTTTCCCAAATGGGTTGAATAGTTCTCGCAAGTAATCTTATTTATCCTCAATTTACCTCATTGATTCACCACCAAATCTCTCTTACCTCGGGCCATTGTTAGTTCAACCTATCCCTCACCTTCATGTTCATTTTCATTCATTAATCATTATTTTTCACTCGGATTGCATGGAGCTCATAGTTGTGCATCACAAAAACCCTACCCACTTATCGTGTAAGGTGGTGATTGAAAATAATAAGTAGGAAAAGATTTTTTGGTGCACAAATGATAATCATATCTAAGTTACATTTATCCCACATGCTCCCATGGATTAAAATCAAACAATTATGACCATTTTCTTACAAGTATCCATTTTACTCTCATGGATTAACACAACTAAGTTTTTTAAAACATGTTATAACCTTCTGTATTTTATTTTTATTAACCATTAGAGTGTCATCTTTCAATATTGTTTTCTTGTCAGGAAACCAAAATATGGAAAGTATATTATGCCAAATGTTGAGAGAGAAAATTTTAAATCTTATCAATTGTAATTTTTGTATAAAAATAGTTTTCAATAATTTATATAAATAGCTAGTTTTGAAGCTTTGTATTATAGGCTATATGTTGATCACCTTTGTGTTGGGTTCTAATAGGGGAGTGATCTCTCTTGGGACCCAAATTAATGAAAGAGATGGTATGTTAGGTTCATATTATATTGAAAGGATTAATGATAACCCACGTTAGTAAAATCATAACCATTAATAAACCAATTTATGTCTTTAAAATCATAAACATTAATAATCTTACCTTATATTGATATTTTAAACATGAGATAAATTTTTTCTATGAATTTTTTTACATAATATTTATTTTTAAAATATTAATATTAATGAATCAAATAGAGTTTATATGAATAAAAAATGGATGGATGCCAATCATATGACAAAAGAGTGTAACTATAGTGTTAAATAGCTAATAAAGTTTGAAAAAGATCATGAATATGACCCTTCTCGAATCCTTTTGTTGTGTTTATGTTGTTGTTATTCAAGAATAATTAGTCTATAAGAGTTTTAAGAACACTTGATCTATCTCAAAATAGAAAAAAGTTATAAATGTTGGACTAAATATGAAAAAAAACTAAATGAAGATAGTGATTAGGATAAAAATGTGTTTTATAGATCATGTGATATGATTACAAGTTTGGATAATGATAAAGATCATATCGATGATGTGATTACAAGTGTGAATAATGACAAAGATTGTATTGAAGAAATGATAAAGACACTTGAATATGAACTTTTTTATTTTCAAAATTTGTTTGATAAGTTAAAGAGTTATGAAAAGACACTATTGTATGTTGATTGTACTAAATGTATTGAATTTTTAGCCATATTGAAATTGTATAATTTAAAATTTTTCAACAGATGGATTGATTCTAGTTTTACTGAACTACATGTTCTCTTGAATGATATGATCCCATAATATAATGAGCTTCCTTTCCAAAAAAATGATTCTAAAATAATTCTACATTCAATTGATATGATCTCTGAAAGAATACATGAATTTCCAAATGACTGAGTACTATTTCATAAGGAGTAAAAAACCCATAAAAATGCCCAAAGTGTGGTGATTATCTATACAAGAATGATGAATCGGGTCCTATGAAATTTTAATGGTACTTTTCAATCATTCCATGGTTTAAGTTCCTATATAAAAGTGAGGAGACTGCATGAAAATTAATTTTTCATGAAGATACAATAAATAAAGATGGAAAAATTCATCACCTGGAAGACTCTTATTAGTGGAAGAGAATTGATCATGATTATCTTGAATTTGGAAATGAGAGGAAAAACTATCATCATGTGATACCTACATATGAGTTGAATCCTCTTGGTTTTCAAAAAAGTACTCAAAATACATGGTTGATTATGTTGGTATTTATAACTTTCCATCGTGGTTATGCATGAAATGAAAATACATTATGTTATCTCTTCCTATATCTGAGCCAAATAAACTAGGTAATGATATTTATGTTTATTTAGCTCCATTTATTAATGATTTATAATTATTATGGGATTTAGGTTTTACGTTGTATGATGCATACAGAAATGATGATTTCATGTTGATATCCATATTGTGTGAGAAAATAAATTAATTTCCTACTTATGGTAATTTGTTAAGATATTACATTAAAGGAACTCAAGGGTGTCTCATTTGTGAACAAGGTACATTGTCAATTAGGTTAAAACATTCATCGAAGACTGTGTTTCTAGAATATCACAGATTTCAACCCCAATGATAAAAGTACCGAGGATGGATGACATCATTAAATGGGATTTCATAAGAACATAAAACATTGTCTCCAATAACAAGGGATCAACTATTTGAGAAAGTAAAAGATATTGACACTTCTTTTGGAAACCTTTTTTGAAAAACCTTACCAAACTAGTTGGAAAAAGAGATAATTTTTTGGAATTACCATACTGGAATTGTTTTTATGTCATTAAGTTTCTTTATGTTATGCATGTTGAAAAAAAATGTATGTGATAGTGAAATTAGAACATTACTAAATTCACCTGGTAAAACAAATGATATAATTAATTCTAGTTTGGACATGATTGACATGAGAATATGGGAAGAGTTCACACCAGTAAAGAGTGAAAAATGGAATTTTCTTCCTCTAGATTCTTACACACATTCCATGAAAGAGAGATATAAATTTTGAAACTTCTTGAATGAAGTAAAGGTTCCATATGGGTATTCATTAAATATCAATAATATCATGTTAATAAATGATTTAAAGTTAAAGGTTTTAAAATCACATGGCTGTCATGTTTTGATGTAATATCTAATTCCAGTATCTTTACGTTGCATTTTTTCTAAGAATATCCATCATAATTTAACAAAGTGGTGTTACTTTTTAAAGATATATGCAACAAATTTATTTTCTTGGTGAAGTTTCCAACTATGTAAAAGGAATTTTTTTCATATTATGTGAATTAGAGATGTTCTACCTAACAAAATTATTTTATATGATGGTTTACTTCATGGTTCACTTGGTAAGAAAGATTTGACTATGTGTTCCTATACATTGTAGATGGATGTACCCCATTTAATGGTATGTGAATATTTTTAAAGGGTATATCAAAAATAGAAATTGGTTAAAATGTTTTGTTGTAGAGTGATTTTTTTGAGTAATACATTGAATTATACAATGACTATATGTCAACTATGGAAATCATTGGTCTACCAAAATATCGTCACACTGGGCATCTCATGGGTGAAATAATTTCTAGAATATATTTTATCATAATTACTATTACAGATTGGGAGTATTCCCACCTTTACATTTTACATAACAATTTAGAGGTTTTCCCATATATTGAAACCCAGAAAGTAATTCTTATGCATTTGAATCCATCTAGGGTTGAAATTTGGATATCAGATACACAAAATCAACATTTTTTAAGATGGTTTTGAAACCATATGTTTAAGGATTCAACTAAAAATATGGATTTAATTTTAGAACAACTTAATTGAATATCCAGAGGACCAAGTGTTCATGCATTATATTATAATGGATATGTAATTAATGGTTATATGTTCCATACAAATGATCATGATAAATTTAGTACCATGAAAAATAGTGGAGTTACACTTTTGGTTGAAGCAATGCATATATCTGGTACAATGGACATAAATACAATTTATGTGCATATGTTATACATTGGCATCATCAAACAAATATGGGAGTTAGATTATACAACATTCCAAGTAACAATTTTTCCATGCAAGTGGGTTTATAATAGGGGTGTTGTTATAATAGATAAATTAGGATTTGTGAAAGTGGATTTCAATAAGGAAGGGTACAAAGCTGAACTATTTATAATGCAATAATAGGAAGTACATGTATTTTATGTTCAAAATCCCACAAATAGAAAGTGTTCAATTGTTCTATTATCAGCCAAAACCACTAAAGGTTCAGATGTAAATTCTTCCAAGGATGAACCTTTCATTGAGACATCACAATCATTGACTAGTAGTTCCAATGTAGATGGGGTCCTGTATATCAGTGGAGAAAATAATTAAGGTATTTGGATACTCAATAGAGGGGTCAAATCCCTTCAACCATTAAAAAAGAGATCAGTAAGAATGTTATATATTTTTTCTAATATACATTGTGACACCTCATTTATTATCTACTCACTATTGCATTTTCATAATCTAAATTAAATTTTCAACCAATTCTATTGATAATAAATATTGTACATATTGATTCTCCCAATCCTAAGGAACAATAGGTTTCTCAACATGCTAGTGCACCCAGTGTAGAAGAACAACAACCTTCTGCACCTGTTGATGCTACTAATCCAAAGGAACAACATATTGATGATGTTGAATTTGAGGAAATGGTAGATAGTGAACAACCCATAACCTAAAAAATAGGATCATCATAGTGTGATGGTGTTAGAAAAAATTAGTAAGTCATGAAAAAAGGTATAAAAATAGAGTTTTAATAGAATGCACATGGCTAGCCTATTAACCCCAACAAGGCCATGTTCAGTAGTTAAATTAGGTTCACCACTCACATGAATGTGCTGATTGATGTAGATTTGTGGAACAATGTTATGCTCGTGATTAAGAAACTAACTTGGGAAGATATTAGGGTAACTTATGATATAATTTATTTATTTTACTAAAAAAATAATGAAACATTGAATTAATCTTCATTATCCCTTTCAGAGTGCATTTATAGAAGATGACACCAGAGTGAAAGTTGTATTAATTGTCACTAGAAAGGCTCATAAAATCTTTCACACAATTATTACGAAGTATATTCTTGAAGATACTTAAGGTAAAATTAACCCGCACCCACCACATATGTGTGAAGACCTGATAAAACAAAAAGTAGAGGATGGATTTTTTAGTTTTCGTGAGGGTATATCTTCACAGGTACATTGTTACTCATAATACATTTCTTGAAAATATATGTCTTAATTAGTTTGATTAAGAATTGTTAATTTATGAAACATCAACTGGGTTATGAAAATAAGAAACGATAAGAAAAACCAATGTACCTCTACCGTAAAGTAAGGATGGGGTATAATTCACTTTAAAAAAATGGTACATATTTTAAATCTACTGTAATAATTTTATATGACATGAAACAAAAACATAATTATTTTTCTCTATTTATATAAAGATTTATGAATCAAATTCAAAAGTCATTTCCATCCCACATCACGTGATATAGAAGGTGGAATGTGAAAATAAATAAGGGATATTAATAGATGAAAACACACAAAAAGTGTGGGAAGCAAGTGAAAGTATAATATAATAAAAATTTGTTTAACTTTAAATTGGTATTACATAATAATGATTACTTATTTTCCTATATTATTTATTTGACCTAGGCATAAGAATTGTCATTAGTTGTACTCAATGAAAAAAAATATTAGTGGCCTTAAAGATGCCAGAATAGTATGGTCATGTCAGAGGTGTGGGTTTAGGGGTGTCACCCTGAACATATTTTGAGAAAAGAAATGAATATGAGGATAAAGATAAAAATAGAAGAATGTCATTCACAATTAGCTTCTCTATTAGAAAAAACCTAATTGGTAGTCTTGTTATTTATAAAATTTTATGGTAATGAATCAAAAGAGAAGAAACAACCACTAAATGAAGATCCCCCCCACACACGCACCCACCACCAGCTTTGAGACAATCCATTCCCCTAAAAGAGCTATCTTAGAAGAGGTAATCATTATTTTCCTAATAGTTTTTTCTGAAATATGAATTATAAAGACACTGAAACCATTCATGTACTGATATTCTATAAGGTGAAAATGATTTTGATTTATATCTATCATGTAATATCTGGAATTTTTAAAGATAATAAAATCCCTCACTGATAATAATTTTTTATTATTTTTATGTTGAAATATATTTTTTCAATATTTTTTTTATATATGATTTAAAGGGATTTTTTAAGTGTAAAATCATAGTTAACATATTGAAATATTCTATGGAATATTTTTAGAGTTAGTCATGGAGATAACATGGGATTTCAAGGCATATTGAGTCTCGGTATAAATAGAATAAAAATATTACATATATTATATTATGTGTGCCTGATTTTTACAAAAATAATTGAATATATTCTAAACAGTGTGTCATATGAGAAATTTGAGACCACCTTTATGTCCAGTATGAGGGTTTTACCCTAGGAAGAAAATAATATTTCTGCGCTTTATTCGTTTGGTAATATCTCACGCAAGGATAATTTTTAATATTTTTATTAGATTAATTTTCCAAAAATAATTCAATATCTCCAAAATAGTGCACCGTGTGAGAAATATAAGACCATAGTTATGTCAGGGATGAGGTCTTTACCCTATGTGTGAAAAAATATTTTTGAGCATAAAACGTTTGGTAAGATCACACGTGAGGATAAATTTTAATATTTTTTATTATATTATTTTTCTGAAAATAATTCAACATCTCCCAAATGGTTTATCATATAAGAAATATTAGACCACCATTAGGTATCGATTGTGAGGTTTACCCTAGTTGCAACATAAATTTTTTGTGCATTGGGAATTTGGTCAGATTGCTCACAAGGATAACTTTTTAATATTTATTTATATTATTGTATTATTTTTATTAATTGAAAATTCATTTTTTTAATATATCTTCTTCTTCAACCCACCATTACCTCCATTTTTGTTTCAGTTTTGATCTAAAACCTTCAAATTTCAACCATTTTCCCCCATTCAAGTTGGAAACATGGGGATAAATTAATGAATCCACCTTAAATTTTCTGTTGAATCGATAGTTTAAATTGGGATTTTAGAATTTTTTGAATGGGGGATGCACTTTTGGATTTTGAAATACTGGAATCATAGGTTCTTCCTTGTGGGTTTGTTCCATTAAGTATAATAAACCCCGTATCCCCCTGCACGTAGTCGGTAATACCTAGTCAACGTTCTTCCCCCCAGATAAAAACAAATAGAGATCATTTCTTCTCTTATATGGGGGTATTGCACAATAAAAAAGATAGGTTTTATTATTTTTAATTTATATTTATTTTATTATCTATAATTTTTAATGGATAGTTTAGATAATTATCAATCAATAATTTCATGAAATTAATATAAGAAATTATAGAAATTATTAAATGATAATTATATGAAACTTTTCAGAAGATAAACAAATAAAGAAATGTCCAAAGATAATTAGATCAAATTACCAAAAGATAATATATAAAAATTACAAGAAGATAATTGTTGATAAATTTTCAAACAAATTTAAGAATTATAAAATGATAATTTTTTCGAGTTATTTGAAGATAATTATGAAAGGATAATCACATAAAATTATCATTGGATAATTTATCAATATTATCAAATGACAATTACCATGAATTTTCAAATATATAATTATTAAAAAAAATCAAGGGATAATTGTATGAGATTATCTAATAATAATTATAAAGAATCATCAAATGATAATTACATTAAATTTTAATGGTTAATCTATAAATAAATTATAAAATGATACTTTTTTAAAAATAATAGTGAAAGGATAATTATAAATATTTATCTAATGAAAATTACAATGAATTTTCAATGGATAATTACTTGAGATTGCCAATAACAATTATAAAAGTATAATTTATAATAAATTATTATATGGTAATTATAAATGAATAATTTATGAGAATTTTTCAAAAGATATTTATAAAAGGATAATTTATGATAAATTATCAATATATAATTATAAAATAATAATTTATGATAAATTATAAAATGATAAATATGAAAGGATAATTTATGATAAATTACCATGATATAATTATAAAAGAATAATTTATGAGAATTTTTTAAAAGATAACTATAATGGAAAATTTATGAAAAATTATCAAGAGATAATTATAAAAGGATAATTTTTAATAATTTATCAAGTGATAATTATAAAAGGATAATTTATAATAAATTATAAAAAATAATTATAAAAGGATAATTTAGGATAAATTATCAAGAGATAATTATAAAAATGTAATTTATGATAAATTATCAAGAGATAATTATGAAAGCATAATTTAGGAGAAATTATCAAAAAATATTAATTCTTAAGGATACTTTTTTGAGAACATGTGCTGGAATAGAATGATAATTCATAAATTATCCAAGAAAGATAAAGTATCATCGCATGTGATATTTTATTTAATTTTTAAATAAAATAACTTGTTTTGGTTCTTGGAAGCCTTGACAAACCTCGAGAATTCACATGTTGATGACTATGATAATAAAACCACAAGGAGGTGTTATTGACTTTTGAAGTTTTAAATCTATCTATATAACCACACATGGTGGTTATTACTTACTATTAACATTGATGAATTTTGAGTTCGGATGTTCCCTATCACTTAGGCTATCATTTACACATGTTTCCATATTTGATTTATGTGTCAGATTATTTGATATTGTACTTGGTTGTTATCGCTTGTGGGTGTGTGGGTGTGTAGAACATTAGACTCATTGTTATTCCATGAGTGATATTAGTGTATCTTTTTCCATGTTTTATTATTATCAGATATTGTAATGTTTGTTTCTAGATACGTATGATGATATATTATGTTATGTATTATTTTGTGCTCACCTTATATGTATGTTACAATTACTTGGTGGTTGTTAGCGGTATTTGAGAAAATTTGAACATTGTGACATATGTATCCCTTAGTGGAGGAGTGTTCTTGATTACAATGATATCGACGAGGTACCTGGGCAAAGTGTGTAGGTAAGAGGTAGCCATGGTGCTGTGTCGAGGGTGTGCTCTTGGTACTCTTGATTTTCCAAGTTCCATTAACCATATGATTTCCTGGTCGATGTGAGTTCAAGATATTCTCATCCATAGGATCTGGGTAGCATGGTCCTCTTGAGGGATAGATGAGGTGAGGTATCATCTCCATGACAATATGAGGATTTCTTATAGGGGTTGATTTGATTCTTCCAACTCATTTAGTTATCTTCAATCATGGAGCTGAAGTAGGTACAACTGAGAGTTGTGGCATCTTGGTTAGTGCATGAACACTTTATTTTTTATTATTTGTTTATTCCTATTAAACATTTATCATTATTAGCATACACTAGTTATACTTGAGCACATCAGGTAAGGGCACATTGGTAGTTTCCTACTAAGTATTGTACTCACACCCTACTGGGGTATTTTGGTGCGCTTATAGATTTCATGAGAGACCCAGAAAAGGGAAAGGGATCAGTGGTGGATTTTTAATCAGATGAGCATGGGGATTGTGGTGGATGAGGATGAGTTCCCAATGGACCAATATTTTTTAATCTATTTATTCTTCAATTTTATTTATTCTGGATATATTTTCCACACTAGGAGCTACTCTTGTTTTCATGCCATGTATTTCATTTTCTTTTCTACAAAATTACTCTAATTATTTATTATATTTTCATTATTTATAATCCTATGATTTGGTATTGAGCGTATAGTCTCCCCATTTATATACTGAGACCCTTGTTGTTATTCAAGAGCCTCTTTCATACGGAGAGGTGTGCATGAGGTCATATGAACTTCCAAATTAGACCTGGTGGTTTGGGTCATAATGTTATAAATTGGTATCAGATGATCAAGACTCACTAACTTGTTTTTCTGCTTACCTTAGCTTCGGATAGGTTAGAAAAGAGTTAGGATGGTTGGTAATCAGGTAGGGGAACTATGATAGTGTCTAGATAGTACTGAATAGTGGACCTCTAAGTTACCGTAAAGTGGGGGAAATTATGTTTTTCTATTACCATTGATTAAATTCACCTTGGTTGACACACATCATATTTATATTTTATTTATGAGATTTCAAGTGTGTTTATACATTACGACTCGACACTTAGGTTCACATTCCATATATAAACTTATTATTGTGATGCATAGTAGTTCATTAATTAAATTCCATTTTTTGGGTTATCTATTGAGGATAGTTTCACTCGTTTGATATATCCATTTCCATGTTGTTGTGATATATAATTATTATAATTTATTTGTTGAACTGATAATTTTTTAGTATTAGTATATATATGATGGTTGTTAATAATGTGCAGGGATAGAGATTACAGTTAATGCTAGTAAGGGCATACCTCAGGTTAAGGGTAAAGTTATAGGAGAACCTTTTGTGAACCCATAGACTGGTTATGAGAACATTATGTGATCCCATATACTGATTAGGATTTATCCTAAAAGATCTATTTTTCCTAATTGTTTTCTTATTGTTACAAAATATGTTTCCTTAACATAGTCTTATGGGATTACTTTGGAAGTAGTAATAAATACATCTAAAATGGTGGAGGTTTCATCATTACCACTAAACATGTAAGAGAATTTAGTTGAGATTGCCCCTACATCTTCTTTGTTTTTTAGGAAGCAGGTTCGGTACAAATAGATGTATTTCAATTAGTTCATGGGTTAGGAATAGAAGTTCAGAACTATGGTCAAATGTTCCCTGACTTTAAATCCAATATTTTTTATTCTTCCAGAGCATCAAAATACCTCAAAATTTTGAAGAAATTTTTGAAATATTTATGGGAGATTTTGACCTACTAGAGGCTTTGAAGGATTGGGAAGTTATTTTGAGATTGATCTCATTCCAAGTGTACAACCCATTTTGATACTGTTTTATCATATGATGCCAACTATGTTAAGAAATCTCAAGGTTTAGATTGAAAAATTAGAGAAGAAGGGATTCATAAGGCTGAGTACTTCACCATGGGGTGCACTTGTGTTGTTTTCTAGGAAGGTATATGGTAGTGTTCAGCTTTGCGTTGATTACTGGAAGGTGAAACTGGTGATTATGAAGAACCAATATCCATTTCCTAGGATCAATGATCATTTCCATCATCCATGGGTAGCTTTTTGGTTCTATAATATTGATCTTTGATCGGGCTATCACTAGTTTCAGGTTTGAGAGGAGAACATTTCGAAGATGGTGTTTCAGGGTAGTTATAGACTGTATGAGTACTTGGTAATGTTGTTCAAGCTTAAAAATGCACCGATAATGTTCATCGCCCTTATGAACAAGATCTTTCATCCATCCTTGGACTCATTCATCACAGGTTTTGTCAATGATATCCTCATCTACTTTCTAACACCATAGAAACATTCTAAGAACCTATAGATTGTCCTGATTATGCTTCGAGAACATAGGATTTATGCTAAGATATATAAGTGTGAATTAGTATTTGAGATGTGAATTTACTAGTAAATGTGGTTTCTGAGACTATTTTATCTATATACCCATAGAAATTTGAGGCAATCATGTCCTGGACATGTCTTAAAAACCAGTTTGAGTTTAGGATATTTCTGGGTTTATCAGGATATTTCTAATGGTTTATCTATGACTTATACCAAATATCAACACCCATGAAAACACTAAAAAATAAGGGAGTGAAGTTCCAGTGGTTAGAACAGTGTGAAGATTCACTCCTTGAGCTAAATGGAAGCTTGATAACAAATCCATTACTAACACTCCATGAGCTTGAGATTGGTTATACAGTGTAATGTGATGCATCTAGAATTTCTCTAGGAGAATTACTAATATAGAGATATAAGGTAGTAGCCTATGGATCACATTAGTTAAGACACTAGGAGCAGAACTACCCTAAACCTGACATGGAGCTAATATCCATGGTCAATGCTATGAAGTGTTGTAGACACTATTTCTCCAGTGACAGATTTATTATTTACACAGACCATAAAATTCATCACTATATCATCACATAGAGGGACCTAAACCTAAGATAGAGGCACTAGGTTGAATATATATGGATGTTTGACTTTGACATGACATATGAACCAATGAAGGTTATTTTAATTATGGATTCTCTTAGCCGTAAGAAACAGGCTGAGGAGGATCTTGACAAGAGGCCCTTAGAGGTGAAATGAAGCTTGATGGTTTTATTGGATGATTGGAGGATAAATGCCTTAGTGTACTAGGGCTGTATGAATTGTTCACCCTTGGTAGTCACTTAATCACTTGTGGACCAGTTAAAGGTTGAACAGTTGTGAGACTCAAAGTGTGATGTATTGAGGGAAAAACTAACATGATGTGACCTGATACCAAGATGGCTGATGGATAATGACAATATGATTATGGTACATGGGAGAGTAGTGGTCCCTTATTCCATCATAGAAGAGATTATGTGGGATTATTGTACCTTGAGATGGATAATACATCCTAGTACAATCAAGATGTACCATGACTTCTAAAAGAATTCTGGGGGACAAGGATGAATAGAGATATTGTTGGTTTCTTTCCATGATTCCTTACTAGTCAGTGGGTGATGTTTGAGCACTGGAACCCTGGTGGCCTATGATAGACACTTTTAATACCTATGTGTAAATGGAAGGATATCATGATGGAATTTTTATGGGGTTATCAAGGACCCCAAGAAATCCCAAAGTTTTCTAAGTTATTTTTGGTTAGCAAAGGATGTATTCTCTCTTTTTACCAATCAGAGAAACTCACTCAGTGAAGGATTAGGGGAAGATCTATGTTTGGGAGATTTTACTCCTTCATGGAGTTACCTAGAGCATTGTTTTGGATAGAGATACACGTTTTACATCACACTTTTTGAAGGGATTATAAAAATACATAGGGACATAGCTAAAATTGAGCATGACATACCATCCTCAAACCAATGGACAGTTCGAGCAGAATATATGAATATTAGAGGATATTCATCGAGTTTATGTTCTATAGTTTATTAGAGTGTTTTATGATCAAATATCATATATTGAGTTCATATAAAATAATAGTTATCATGCTTCGATTCATATGGAACCATATGAGGTTCTTCATGAGAGGTTGTGTCCCTCATCGTTTTGTCAACATGAGGCAGGTGAGACAATGGTTCTTGGCCCCCACATGGTTTATGATACCTCTGAGAGAGTATAACTAATAAAAAAGAGGTTGATCACTATTTAAATAATGCACAGTTCTTATTCCAACCATGGGAGTAGACCTTTGGAGTTCGCTGTGGGAGATAAGGTTTTTATTTTTAGTGACGCCTTGGTTGGGGCACCAGAATATAAAAGAGTAGGGAAATATAGCACCTCATTTTATTACACCATTTTATACCACTGAGTAGATGGGGGCAGTGGCATATCATAAAGATCTCCTTTCTCGCTATTAAGGTATGCACGACATGTTTCATGTGTTGCAGCTTCGAAGTTATATACTAAACCCTACACGTGTTGTTGACTATGAGGATGTTGATATAGAGACTGATGCATCTTATGATGAGTGTCTGGTGCAGATCATAGAACGAAGTAAGAATGTTTTTTTAATAAATATGGTGCCACAAATCTAGATTCAGTGGAATCATAGATGAATCTAAGAGGAGATGTGGGAGCATGAGTCTGTTGTTCAAGATCAATAGCCTAAGTTGTTTGAGCAATACCATTAGAGATACTTATTAGGGATGAATATTATATAGAGGGAGATAATTTTAATATCCAAAATTTTTAAAGGAAATAAAAACCCTTGTTAATAATAATTTAGGATCATATTTATGTGAAAATGTAATTTTTCAATAAAAATATTTTAACAGATGATTTAAATGGATTTTTATAGGGTTAAAATCCCTATTAATGACTTGGAATTTTTTGTGGAATATTTTCAGAGTTAGGTTCCAAGATAGCATGGGATTATGAGGCCCATACAGCCTTGACGCAGTAAAAATAAAAATATTAAATAAATTATTTTACATGCACAATATTGTTTAAAAAATAATTGAATATCTCCAAAATGGTGTATCGTAAGAGAAATTTGACACCACTGTTGGGTTCGAGATGAGGGGTTTAACCTAGGTGAAACATAACATTTTTTCACGTAATATGTTTGGTAAGATTTCACATGAGGAAAACTTTTAATATTTTTTAGAATATTATTTTTGAAAAAATAATTGAATATATCCCAAATTGTACCTCGTATGAGAAATATGAGACTATAGTTAGGTTTGGGATGAGAGGTTTACCTTAGGTATGACATAACATTTGTGCATGTCAGACTTTTGGTAAGATCACATGTGAGGATAACCATTAATATTTTTTATTATATTATTTTTCCTAAAATAATTTCATATATCCCAAATGGTTCATCATATGATAAATCTGATACCACATTTAGGTCTGAGATGTGAGGATTACCCAAGGTGTGACATAACATTTGTATGACCCCATTTTTAATTGCTTACTTGTCTCTTTTTCTTTCTTATTTAATAAATTTTCAGGAGCTTTGGATTCTTGCTGGACCTTTTTCATATCAAAAGATAAATATTAAAAATTATCAATGGATAATTCTATGAGATTATCTATGGATAAATATAAAGAATTATCAAATGATAGTTACATTTAATGATCATGGGTAATCTATAAAAATATATCAAATAATGATTTTTAAAAATTTCCAAAGGTTATTTATAAATAATTATCAAACGATAATTACAATGAATTATCAATGGATAACTGCATGATATTATTGGAGAAAATTATAAAAGGAAAATTTATAATAAATTATCAACAAATAATTATAAAAGGATATTTTATGATAACTTATCAAAAGATAATTATAAAAGGATAATTTATGATAAATTGTCAAGATATTATTATAAAAGGATAGTTTATGAGAAATTATCAAACCATAATTATGAAAGGATAATTTATGATAGACTATCAATAGATAATTATCAAAGAATAATTTATGATAAATTATCAGAAGATAATTATGAAGGGTAATTTATGATCAATTATCAAGAGGTAATTATAAATGGATAATTTGTAATAAATTATCATGAGATAATTATAAAAGGATAATTTATTATAAATTACAAGAAGATAATTATAAAAGGATGATTTAGGAAAAATTGTAAAGAGATATTTATAAAAAATATAATTTTTGACAAATTATAAAGATAAAAGTATAAAATTATAATTTATGAGAAATTATCAAAAGATAATCATTTTTATGGACAATTTTGTGAGCGTATGCACTATCCTAGAATGATAATTCTAAAATTAACCATGAGAGATAAAGTTTCATCACATGAAATATTTTATTTCATTTTGAAATAAAATAACTTGTTTTGGTTCTAGGAATGCTTAAAGAACCTTGAGAATTGACATGTTGATGACTATGATAAAAAGGTTGTAAGGAGTTATTCTTGACTCTTGAAGTTTACACTATAGTTATCAAACCACAATGGGTAGTTTATTCCTGCTGTTAGAATCAAAAACTTTTGATGTAAGAAGTTCCTTTTCTCCTGGGATCTTTCTTACACAGGTTTCCATATTTTATTTATGTATTGATTTATAGACATAATGATTGATTGTTGTCGCATGTCAGTGTGTGTGTGTCCCATTAGACCCATTGTAATTCCATGAGTGATATTAGTGTAGCTCGTTCAATGTTTTATTTCTATCGGATGTTCTTTTGTTTTCTATTATATACACATGATGATATATTATGTTATGTCTGCATGTGTGCTCACCCTGTATGTATGTTACCATTCCTTGGGAATTATTAGTGGTATTTGATAAAGGTGTACAATCGTCACATATTGATTCCTTAGTGGGGGAGTGCACTTGATTGCAATGATTGTAACGAGAGACCTAAGCATTGGGTGGAGGTACGAGGTACTCTTGGTGTCCTATCGAGAGGGTGATCAAGGTAGACTTGTTTATCTAAGTTTCATTCACTACATGGTAGCCTGGTTGATTTGAGTACCAGATATTCGTGTCCAGAGGATCTGAGTTACATGGTCCTCTTGAGGGATAGATGATGTCGGGTGTCGTCTCTATGAAACTATGAGGATTCCATATAGGGGCTAGTTTGATTCTTATAACTCCTTTAGTTATCTTCTAGCATGGAGTATAAGAAGGTATTTATGATGTTGTGGAAGCTTGGTTTGAGAATGACCACTTGGTTTTTTATTGCATATTATATCTGTTGCATATTTATCATTACTGACCTGCACTAGTTATACTTGAGCACTCTAGGTAAGGAAACATTGGTGGTGTCTTACTAAGACTTTTCCCCACACCCTAATTGGATATTTTGGTGTGCTTCTAGATTTAATGAGAGACCCAACAAAGGTTAAGGGCCCATGGGTGGATGGATGAGTAGAGGAGCATGGTTTTGGCGAGGGATGAGGATGACCATCTAATGTATCTGTAGTTTTTATTATATTTGTTTGGTTGTTTTATTTATTCTGGATAGGATTACCACACTAGGAGTTTGTTTTATTTTCATGGAATGTATTACATTTAGTTTTACAGATGATTACACTAATTATTTATTATATTTTAATTATTTTTTATTGATCCTATGATGTGATACTGAGGGTAAGTCTCCTCATTAATGGGCTGGGATCCTCACTGCTAATCGATAGCCTCTTGCATATGGGGACATATGCATGAGGTCATGTGACCTTTCGACTTGGACCCAGTGGATTGGGTCGGGATGTTACATATCAACACCCAACCATCACATTATTGTGAAGGGTTCCATGTACAATATCAAAGGAGATATTCTACACAATAAAAAACTTCCAATAGGTCATGTGAGTGTGAGGAATCATGTAGCTCAAGATCTTAGAGTCGAGCTACTTATTCCAATTGATGATTCAAATATTCATACGTTCTAGAAATCTATTGGTACTTTCATAGCATGATCATTAGATCTTGTAAAAATACATGTCGATAAGGAGGTATTAAATTAAAATTTATTTTTCTTGAAAACCATTAATAATTAATGAAAAATACCTGAACCGATAAATGTTATTACTAAAAGACAAAGTGAAGGGGTTAAATATAATGTCAAATCAAAATGATCTAAAGGATCAACGAAATAATTAAAAAATATTCACAAAGTACCTTTACCATTCCCATTCAACTTTCACCTTTTTTGACATTAATGGTTCATGTGGATACAATGTTAGCAAGTGGTGATACAACCACAATTGATTCTAAAGAATATATGTATAGAGAGGATAATACAGACTATATTGGTCTTTAGAATGTAAATGAAATCTCATGCAAGAACGGATATAAATCTGAGTTTTAAATTTATACATGAGGAGTCTTTTCCTGATTTGTTTGTAGAATAGCTGATCTACGACGTTAATTATGACTGAACACTATTCTCAATTTTTGAAGGCATATATATCAATACTATTTTAAGGGAAAAAATTATTAATATAAATTTGGACTCATTAGTCCCCACATCACTTCTACACAACTATTCTCATTGGAACCAATGAAATATGAAGGACTAGTATATGAACTAACTAAAATGTTTGAAGGAAAACTAACACATGACAAACTCTTATTAAGACCCACAATGGAGGGGTAGAACTCTAAAATTTAATCATATCAAATATATTTTCATTAATTTCATTTCTTATTCCTTTTTATTTTTTATGAAGCATTAGTTACTCATTGTAGTCAGTTTGGAAAGTCCAAAGATTTAATTTTTGGATTCAATGCATGGATATCCCAAAAAAACTGAACACACATGATGATGTTTATCAATTTGAAATACACTACATGAAATTTTTTAAAACTACACTTAAAGGTATATATTATAAATTATGTTTTAATGAAAATTCTTTTATACTAGGGTGGTGTTTAAATATCATCAAAATCATGGCCTGAGGACTGTCTGAGAGCATAAGGAGCCTATTGAATTCTATAAAAAGATACATATTATGGTATGTATAATAACATTCCAATATCAAAACATATATAAAATAATTAATTATTTTTATCATTGTTTATATAATTTCTGAAACAAAATAATGACAAATATTGAGATTAATATGTTTGTAAATTTATGAAAGATATTGTATACCATCAACAAACTAGCATCCCCAAAGAGGTATTTTCAAATAAAATTATAGTTTCATTTAAAATGTTTATCAATACATTTTATTTATATTTTTCCAGTACTACTAGGATTGTCGACAGTCCTTGTATTCATAGGAAATAGAATTTTTTATAAATAATTAGGAAACATACTTGGTGTCAGATTGTATATAGACATCATGAAGAGGTAACATCCTACTATTTATTTAGTTGATTTTATCATCAGTTTATATACTTTTTTTAGTTAATTTCCCAATTATTTTTTATCTTTTACTTATTTTATTAATGTTTATAGAGATCATGAAGAAAAATGATATACTTATAATGCACTCATGTACTATTATTATGCACTCAATGAGGATGATGCACTCAGGATGATTCACTTTATTTTTATTTCTTCAATACATTCAAAATTTTGGGTTATCAAACAAAAAAAATTTAGACAACCCCAAATGTGAATGCATTTAAGAATAAAAATAAATGGTGTGATGGTTGTTGGAATCAACCACAACTTAGTCTAATACTCAGTATCCCCAGTATGGCTCGAAGTATATGTTATTTGTTTTAAATTGAAATTTTTGTTCAAAACACACGTTACATACTCAAAATCATGAAAAAACATTCATATTGTTTTGATACTTTAGAAAAATGATTCATAAATCATTTGTGACGTGTATGAATTAGCTGCACCATGATCGAATACACAGTGTTCCCGGTACGACAGAGTCAGTAACATGTTTGAAGATCCTTGTGCTTGTATAGAAAACTTCCGCACCTCAATCATCTACACTATAATCTGATACATAGTGTGCTTAGTATAACTTGAAGTGTTTTTTTTAATTTATAATTTACATTTTAGTTTAAAATACACATCACACACTAAAACCGATAAAACAAATTCATATTTTTTTTTGAAACTTTAGGACAACAATCCATAAGTCATTTTTGATATACAGGAATCAACCACACCTCAATCTGATACACAGTGTTCCCAGTATGACTCAAAGTGTGTGTTTTTAGTTTCAAATTGAAATTTATGTAAAAAATGAAAGTGACATTCTCAAAATTGATAAAACACATTCATATTCTGTTGATACCTTAGGAAAACAATCCATAAATAATTTGTGACAAGTAGGAATCGATCTCGCCTCAATCTAATACATGATGTCCCCAGTATGACTCAAAAGAGTATGTTATCAATTAAAAATTAAAAATTTAGTTTAAAACTTGTGTAATTCATTTAAAACCAAGAAAACACACTCATATTTTCTTGGTACTTAAAAAAACGATTCGTAAGTCAATTTTACCTATAGGAATCAATATCATGTCAAACCGACACACGATGTGACCGGTATGACTCAAAGTGTGTATTTTTTGTTTAAATTGACATTTTAGAAATATAGACATGTAACATACTCAAAAATGATAAAAAATTAATTGTTTTGATATTTTAGGACAATGATCCTTAAGTCATTTTATATGTTTAGGAATCCACCGTATATAAGATACCGACCATTCATGGAGGTGTTTCCTTGTTTAAAATTTGGTTAAAATTTATTTTTTTGGATAGTGAAGTGTTTATTGGGTGTATTGGAAGTTTTGGGGGTGTCATGGGGGCTTGGGACATGAAAGGAAAGGAAAAGAGTCCAAAAAATGTGAAGTTCATGGTTGGTGCACGATTAGTACTAACTGTGCTCCTCGCTAGGAAATACAATTTATCCATGTATCCTCTCAGATAGAGGTTGTCTGATGGTAACCACACAATTTTCCAAATTTTGTGGGTGCTCTCTAGATATCGTGTGACTTTTACCCTCTTGGATAGGGGGGCCTCATGGTTTACGCATGTTTTTTCTAAACCATACAACACTTAAAAAGTTGGAATTTCCAATTTTTCCTTGTAAGAATTATGGATTCTAACATGAATTTGTCCTTTATTCCTCCTCCAGTTTCTTGGGTGATGAGAACAAACCCTTTTAAACTTCAAATTATGATTTTCCTTCGATTATTAGGCATTTTGAGTGACATTTGGTGCAGATCAAAGCTCTGGAAAAGTATGAAAATTTGACTCCTTTCATTTTATGGAAGAGGTTTGGTATGTGTTTTCCTCTCCTTATGAATCACTAAACCCTTATTTTTATAGGATTTTCTTCATATTAGTGGTTTAGGCTGATCTAGTTAGAATTAAAGGCTTCTCTTGGAAAAGTGGTTGACTTTGAACATGAGTTAGGTGGTCTTAATAACTTTTCCCATAATCTTAATGTTTTATATGTGTATTTGGTTGTTCCAATTTTCTATATTGTTTTGTTTTAATTTATTTGACTAAGGAATGTGATTTGGGTCATAGTTTGAGGTGTGAGGCCCTTCGCATACCTCGTTGGGTCCATTGATGATGTGAGACCAAACCTAGGGCTACCTGTGGGGTATGTCAAACCCTTAATATTGGTAAAATGATTTGTTAAATGTTTAGATAGGGTATTATGAAAGTTAATGCATTGTGAGTAGTAAATTGGTATGTGGGAATGGTTAAAGGGATAATTGGGTCGATTCTATGTTGGATTGTGTGAAATTCCTAAGAAGATTTTGAAAAGGGTTAAATTATGTGTTTTGGATTTTGATCCAGTTGTGGTTTTAAATGACTATTATTACAATTTAAAAGTGAGCAAAAATATAAAAGGAGGCATGGTCCTCATGGTTATTTAGAAATTGGTTTTCTTTATATCTTTAAAATGACGATTTGAGATGAGGGAGGGGTTCTGTTTCTTTGAAAACGTGTTCAGGATTATTTTAAAGTGGTTGTAAATAGAAATGAAATAATTAGGGCTTGGTTTAGTTTTTAAAAGAGGAAGAACCATGTTTTAAATGGTGGATTCATGATTTTTTAAATGAGTATTTAACTTTTTTGGTATAATGGATTGTGAAATAAAATTGATGTAAATTATTGTCTAGTTGTTTATATGTCATCAGGGTGTGTTTGGTATATGTGTTGTTGTGGGTTAAGGAATGTAAATTTGAAATATTTTATATGGTTAAATAATCATTCACACATAGATTTTTAGTGAGTAGTGTGTCTTGGGTATCAGCCTGAGGCTATACTCCCACATGTCAGGCCCGACTGAGGCTCTAGGCCCCACCCTTTTATTGCTCGAGTCAGGATATCACAATGAGGCACTATTATCTTAACTTAGGGACTGAGGCTCCATGTTTTGATAGTTACGGACTGATTCTCTAGTCCTCAATGATGAATTATTGATTTAGGATGTTGGGTAGAGGCCTTATGCTCCTAACTTATAGACTGAGGTTTCAAATTGCGTTGGGCTGGACTGATTCTCTTGGCCTGTGTTGCATGGTTTGGGATGTCAGACTAAGGCTATATGCTCCCAAGCATATGGAAAAGGATTGATGGTCATACTGATTCTCTGAGGTATGTTGACGGATGTTTTGGTTATTGAATAATCCCTAGTGAGTAAAAACGTGTAACCCTTTATGTCATGTCTTATTATCCCTGTGTGATTGGGGCTAGTTTGGAGGATTGGTTGACCCTAGAGGACTTCATGGTTAAAATGTTGATTTTATATTTGTTTAATTATGATACATGTTCCTTTTATTTCCCTTATTATTTATTTCACTTCTTTATCTACATACACTCTTATACAGACTATTTATTTCTTTATACACCATTAGTGGTGGCCTAATGAGTTGTGATCACACCCTACTCTAGCTGCCATGGCACTTGAGAACCCGAGTAGATGCTACTTTTTATGGTACAGGTTCATGACATGGACCTGCTTTTTGGTTTGGGAATGGGATGATGGGTTGGAGCATGGGAGGTCAAGAATAGGTTGGGAATTGAGTCCATGTTTCGGATCTTTGGGTCATTTTAGTTTTGGATTATTTGTATGATTGTCTGACATATATTGTATTCACCATATTGTTATAACATGTTCTACTTGGTTTCTTATTGGCATTTTTGTTGTTGTACATTTATGGTTTATCTTAGTTATTTTATATGTTAACATTATTTATATTGTGTTATCACTCAGATAAGCAGGTATAGTCTCCCCATCTTATCTTTATATACCTGTGTTATAATTCAGTGGCCTTTGGAATAAGGGGAGTTGCGCCTAAGTTCATGTGGAGAACAAACTTGGGGAATCAGTTATAGTGTCTACCAGGTAACGGAAATTACAAATTGGTATAAGATATGGTGTCTTTTTTCTTACTATTGGGGAATGGTAGACATGAGACTGAGATATTTTCGAGTCTTGGAAATGAGCTCATTCATGGGTTCCTACAACCCCACATATGAGGGAAATCCTAATTTTATATGGGTGGAAAATGATGTTCAATTTTTTTCTTTTATGGTTGGTTAATATTTCCACCTTGAGTGGTGCACTTGGATGTGATGTTATTGATTTATAATGTTTTTTCTCTTGTCCTATCATGGAAATAGAGGGGTTTTGGGTTCATGTATCATGATAGTAACATAGTATTGATAGTTTATTCATATGTTGTCTGTGATGGGTAGTTTTTTTGGATTTATATACTGGTAGTGTACTTTTATGCCTATGGATTATGCCTATAAATATATTTTTTTAAATTATTGTTAATAATTTTTTTAAATGTGAATTTGAATAATGTTGGTTATTTTGAAATGATGGTTAATAAGAAATTTTTTAAATGTTTAAATCATTAGGGTTTTCAAATGATGGGTTTTGAAATATGAAATATCGTGTTTTTAAATGGTAAAGTTGAAGAAAAAAATATGAAATAGTGGAACTTTTAATGAAACTGATGGTGAGTATTCTATGTATTAGTTGTTGACCCTGTGTATGGGTGGTTTGGGTAATGAGAGTGCCCTAGTTTGTGACCTTGATTTTGGGTCGTGAGGCTTTGTGGGGTTGATGTATGATAAGAGATATTTTATTATGGTTCCCTTGATAGGGATTCGGCCTTGAGTTATGAGTTGTTGTCTACTAATGTGGTAGTGGAAAACCTTGTGGGTTGTGATCATATGAGTTAAGTTTTGGACCCTAGAGTGGGTGTTTGGATCATAGTGCCAACATATGTGTGTGGGTCTCTTGGTGTAAAATTTAGAGTGAATTGTTTCTTGGGTTCATTAGATGTATTGTGTTTTGGAATGGGGTTAGGATTTCCACATGTGAGTAATGATTTGCATGAGGTTTGATGGTTTTCTTAGACGGACTGCTAGTGGATTGATGATTTATGTGACTCTAATTTAGGGATTATATGTCATTTATCCTTTGAGGGTGTTTGTAAGAGGGTTCATACAAGTTTCTAGTTATTTTTATCACATATGACACAAGTGGATGTTTTGGGCCTTGAAAATGGTACACATAGAGTGATGTCTAGTGTGGGTGTTTGGTCTTGGTGATGTATAACTCAAGGAATCTAGAGTCATGTTTAGTGAGTGGTTTCATGAAATTGAATGATCTTGAGAGTTCTGTTGAGTTCCAGGTGTTGGGAATGTGCTGGTAATGCATGATGTCATTTAGGATATGTAAACAAGTGGACCAGGAGTAAGTGCCATTCATTTTCTATGAAAATAGTGGGAAGTTCATGTTATGTATGATAAAATTGGTTTAGGATCAGCATGATGGATCATTGTGTTTCAGTTGAGAATCACCAGATTCATATTGGAAGAACTCTAGAGGTGTGGTGGCGGAGGTTCCATAGGAAGTGTTTGTTCATAGATCCTTGATAGATAGTTGTGAAGTGGTAGTGAGTTTGGTTCGCAATCCCACAAGAGTTGTGGTGGCTAGGTTTTGATGAAATATTATAGGGTAGTGAATCCCATGACTTTTGGATGGTTAAGGTTTTCACATGGTGTGAGGTGACATCGGTGATGGATAGATTGTGGTGGCATTCAGTGAAAATTTATTATCATACTTTTAGCTAGTGATGATCATGACCATTATATTGACATCGTCTAGGTATACTGATAGAGCTCTATATTTATTCCTAGATACATAAAAGTGTTTTGGTTGGATATGGAGCCTTGTAGAGGATATTCTCATGGAGCGGTATATGTGTAGTTTTTTGGTGAGAAGTACACTATCGACCGTTTGCGGGTGAGGTCATCAGGATGGACCATATGTAATAAGATGTCTTGTGTGTAATTATCAGAACCTTGGAATGGGTGGTATTTGATGCTTGTTTTTTGTTCTAGGAAAATCTAGACAGCCATGTCTAATCCTTAGGGTCTAGCTTTTGATTAAAGTGTGATCTGTCGTGGTGGGAATTGCTAAGGAAAGCGATGACAATGACACTTCTAAATTGGAGAGAGATATGTCAGTCTTGGAAGTGTGGATCTGGCCATATAGTGGGTCTGGTGGCATCGGGGTGCCAATGGGAAACCTGTGAGGTGCTTGTTTGGGTTCTTCAAGAAAGGTTGGATGGGATTCTGATGTGGTGTTTGTTTGATACAAGCATTGGATTTAGGCTTGGGGTGGTTTTAAAGGAAATCATAGATACTTGTGTTAGAGTCATTGATGGGCGTGATAAGCTATGACAACGTTTAATGGTAATGGAGGTTAGTTGTTATAACCCCACCTAAAGTCATGTATAGACTCAAATAGGTATGTTTGGGTGACTTGGGGTTGAATTTAAGAGTGAATATGTCTAAAAAATGTGAAGCGGTGATGTTCCAATTTTAAAGCTGAGCATTTCTAGGATGAGTTAGTTGGGGAAATCTCAACTCTTTGGGGAAAAGAAATAAAAGTTGTGAGTTTTAAATCTCCTTCAGTGGAGGTTTTATAATGTTGAGTGCATTTCAAAAATGGAAATGGTTTTTGTGGAAGGACCTAATCATTTTTAGTTGATGTGGGGATGGTAGTGGTGTTTTTGTTTGGGATGTGGATGGGTGAGATAGAGCGCAATGATAGGTTGGAGGGTAGTAGATGCATTGACAATAAAGTTTCGTCAGAAGTCTATAAATGACTTTGATAGGTGCGTCGAATGATGGTGGTATGCCTTAAGAAAGAAGGCGTCATAGGAAGGTGAAAGGGGTAGCATGTCAATAGTGGAAGATGAGTGTTTTGGGAAAAACTAATCGGGGATGGTATGATGCAGTACGGTAAGAGGAATAGACATGGTAAGTATAGGCCACCTATTTTTTCATGTTTTAATAGAAAGTGTGTTTCAAAGGTGAGGGTGAAATTGAGAGAGTTCAAGTTATTCTCAGCCTGTAAAAGGATGGTATATGTATGTTATTTTCCAGGTGGTTTCGATGGAAAGGTTGGATGCTAATGTTGGATGGAATTACCATGGGTGTTTGGGTGTGGTGAGTTGGAAAATTAATCAGATATGATGGGAAAGTTTGAGTTGAGGTTTTGGTGGTATTTTTCGATGGTGGAGGTTCCAACCACTAGAAGATTGTGGTGGTGATCTAAATCTTATGGTGGGAAGCACCATAGCTTTGAAAAGTACTTGGTAGATGATTTGATCAATGTTATTGGTCAGACGGGATTGGGTAAGAGCTATATTGCTTTTTCATTTTTGGTAACAGGTGTTGGATCACATTCAGCTGATTATGTACCTTGAGAAGAAGGTTATGCTTGGGTTGTGGTTCAGATGTTTAGATGTTGAGTCAGGTTCTGGGCCTTGATTTGTGGACAAATGTAAGTCAAGGGAATGTGGTTGGAAAACTATGTGTTCCTTTAGTGATACCAAGATTGAGTCTCAATTAGATCTTTGAAAAATAGGCGAGATGACACCAAGTGATTTGGGTCATGGGTTTTTGATAGGATCAGACTGAAGGTGTTTCGATTAACTCTCCCAAGGTAGTGTAGTGAATTTTTAGTACCCTTTTGTGTAGTTGTTTGGTGATGTTACTTGGAATTTTCTCCTAATTTTTATGTTGGTAATGATGAGGTTTAGGTGGATTCTTTCTTTGGGGAGCATCATGTTTGTGCTAGTGGATCATAGTGGGGGGAATTTCTTCAGGATAGGACTATTTATTGGTCTAAGTGTGTTGACTATATTGTTGTCTTCTAGGGGAAACATAGGATATGAACGTAAGTGGCTGGGACTCGTGGCCCAACCTTTTGTCTTGAAGGATTGGTGATGCATGTAGAGTATAACTCAATGGAAAGTCGTTATAATGTGGGGAGGTTGTAAGATCCTGACCTTTTGTGAAGGTACATCCTAGTTTAAATGTCGAATAAACTTCCTTTTTTGGTTAATGAAGTGGTTCTTGGGTGTATGGGATGTTTCAGCAGTGTCTCGTGGATTCGGGACATGAAAGGAGGGGAAAAGGGACCAAATAGTGTTCAACACATGGTTGGAGCATGGTTAGTATTAAATGTGTGCCTGGATAGAAAAAACTGTGCTGCGAAGCCTCATCTCAGAAAAAGGCTAGTGCACGGGCACTGGATAGTTTTCAAAATCGTGCAGGTGCTCCCAAGAGACAACGCGACTTGGAACCTCTTTAATAGAGGGATTTTTGTGGTTGGTGCATGGTTTGGCCAAGCGTGCATCCAAACCTTATGGCCATTAAAAATTTAGAATTTCTTGTTTTCCCCATTGATATTTAAGGGTTATATCTTGAATTTCTCTCATATTTCTCCTCCAGCATCTTTTGGGATGAAACAAATCCTCCTAAAGATCTAAGGGATGATTCTCCTTCGATTCATTGGAATTTAGAGTGTCGTTCGGTGCGAATCTAATATCTGGTTAAGTCTTCAAAAAAAATTCTTTCATTTTCTAGAAGATGCTTGGTGTGTGGTTTTTTCTTCTTCTGAAGCTCTAAACCCTAATTTTTATAGGGATTTATTCATATAAGTGGTTGGGGATGATCTAATTTGAGTAAAGGGATGCTCTTGGATAAGAGGATGTCTAAGAATATGAGGTAGGTGGTCTTAAATTTTTTTTCCATGGTCTAAATTTTTTATATGTGTATGTGGTTGTTCCAATTCACTGCCTTCTTCTGTTTTAATTTCTTTGACTAAATAAATTTATTTGGCTCATAAGTTGAGGTGTGATACCCTTCACGGACCTCATTGGGTCTATTGATGGTGTGATACCAAACCTAGAGCTACCTATGGGCTATTTCAAACCCTTTATAATGGTAAAATAAGTTGGAAAACATTGATATTGGGTAATTGTGAAAGTGAATGGGATGTGAGTGGTAAATTGGAATGTAGGAATGGTTAAAAAGATAATTGGGTTGATTCTATGTTGGATTTTTTTAAAATGTATAAGAGGCTTTTGAAAAGGGTTAAATGATGTGTTTTGGATTTTGATCTAGTTTTGGTTCTAAATAAAGATTATGATGTTTTGAAAGTTGGAAAAGTTATAAAAGGAGGCATTGGCCTCAAGGTGATTTAGAATGTTGTTTTATTTATAGATTTCAAATGATGATTTGAGATGAGAGTGGGGTTCCCTTTCTATGAAAATGTGTTAATTATTATTTTTAAATGGTTATAAATGGAAATAAAAGCCATAGGGGTTGGTTTAGTATTTCAAATAGGAAGACTCATGTTTTAAAGAGTGGAACCAAGATGTTTTAAATGAGTATTTGACTTGAGTATTATCATGGATTGTTAGATGAAATTGATGTAAATTATTTTCTATTTGTTAATATGGAATAGGGGGTTTGGTATATGTGTTGTTATGGGTTATGGAATGTAAACCGTATATATGTTATATTGTTAAAGTATCATGTTCCCATGGCTTACTCATGAGTGTTATGTTTAGGGTATCAGACTGAGGCTCTACTCCCATAGGTGAGGCCATACAAGGGTTCTAGGCCCCACTGTTGTATTTCTTGAGTTAGGATACTGGATTGAGGCTCTATACTCCGTGCCCAGGGATTAAGGATCCTTGTTTGGTTTGGGCGAGACTAATGCTCTAGGTCCCACTGATGAATTGTTGAGTTAAGATTTTGGGTAGAGGCTCTATGCTCCTAACTTTTGGACTGAGGTTCCCGATTGGGTTGTGATAAACTAATGATCTAGGACCACTGATGTGTTAATGGTTTGGGATGTCAGAATGGGGATATGTGATCCTAAACGTATGGACATGGCTTGATGTTTGGACTGATGTTATGAGGTATGTTGATGAATGGTTTGGTTAGTGAATTCTACTAATGATTAAAAGTGTGTAACCCTTTATGTCAAATATTAGGCCCCCAGTGCAATCAAATATAATTTGGTGGATTGGTTGACCCTAGAGTACTTAATGGTTAAAATAGTGATTTTAGGTTTATTTAATTATGATACATGTTACTTTCTTTTCTTTTTATTTATTTCACTTTCTTGTCGGAATACACTCTTTTCCAATCTTCAACTAGCCCAGGTACCCTGGTAACCTGTTAATCGACCCAGTCCTGACATAGCCCAAATGGAATTCCCGATCCCCATGGGTCTGTGACTAGCACCTGGAATCATACAATAATTAAAGCATGGATGATTTTTCCAATAACATTGTATAAGTAAAAGAGGCAAGTCAATATGCATACAAAACAAACTCCACTAGGAGAACAGTACCGGAAGTCAAACAGTTAGAACATCCTAAAGTACTACAACCAAATTACCAAAATAGGAAAGACTATTGCATGTCCTAATGAATTAAACTTATCATGTCAATGGTCAATAGATAGAATCACCTCCTAGATATGCTTTACCCCTTCTCAAACCTAGAAGGATATAATCTATGGACACCTGAAGGCACAAGTGGGGTGTGATCCAAAAACCAGTAGGATTTCACCCAAAATTCAATAACAATATTCCAATATAAAATTAACCAAATAAATAATTTCAATTTTAAAAAATAGGTTTTTCATTTCACAAAATCATATTTAAACAAATCATGATTTATGCTTAAAAATATGGAAATGCTTTAGCAACTCATGCTTCACATTTCAAATAATGGAAATACTTTTCAACAAAAGATATATATTTAAATTGATGAAATATTTCTGAAACAATTAAACATTTCACAATGTATTAAATAAATACTTTTATATAATAAAATTTATATAAATTAGAAGGCATGTAAAATAGTTTACAACAATGGAATATATACATTTGAAATTTAAATAAGTGAGAAACATGGTCATATGTTGAAATAGGTAGGATAGTTACGAGATATCACTAAAAAATTCATGTTATAGCCACGATTTATAATTATCACTATAGTTCTTAAAACTGTGGTTATAGGTAATAGCCATGGGTTGAGAAACTGTTTCTCTGATTGGTGTGGCAATAGGGTCAAGACTACAGTCATTGTTCCAAATCGAGGCTATAGATTATTCTATTGAAAGTGCATTCAGGATTCTAAAACGTGTATATTGGTCTAGTGCCATGCTAGAAACCATAGCATTATACCTATAGCCATGGTTTCCACTGTGTAACTGGAGCTGTAGCCACCAATTAAATTCATGGATAGATATTTCACTTTCTAGAAAAAAAATTGATGAAATATTAGCATGCACAAAGCTTGTCATTGGATCAAGTAAGTTCATTTATAATGGGGAAAAATATTGATATTTTCCACATACAATCCATAATTTTGATTACATAATAGATAAAAATAAGCCTCAAAGATATAGAATTTAACTCTACATAAACCATCTTATCCATTTCAATGCCCTGTCATGGACTCACATGACTTGTTCTACCATTCACCCAAGGCATTAGGAAACCTTGGTTCCTTCGAGCCTTTTGGACCCAACCCATAAGACCTTACTGGATGTGTCATTAAAATATTTACCTCTTGAATGAAGTTCCCATCATCAACAACCACTTTCAATAGAAAAAACATAGAAATTATTTTGAAACATGAAAATTAATTGCAAATTCTAACATGAAAACATGCATATTTCTGTGAAAGTAGAGAATTCATCCCCAAGTATCATCCAGCTACCACTACCTCAAACCTAAATCTAATTTTATATGTGAAGGGCTTCATGAATCACCAACTCAAGATTGTGGTGAAACAATTCTATATGAAGATTTATCATTATAGTTGGTGTGTCTATTAGACCCTTGTGAGGAGATGAGAAGTTGTGAGGGGATAAATCATTTGGATATCCACTTTAAACAGAACTTGTAAATTAGTTATAAAAATGGTTTTTTTAAGAACCAAAACCAATGGATGAAGTAAAATAATTTATTTACCCATATCCAGAATAAGAAATGAGACTCAAAATATTTTTGGAACAAGACTATGTGAATCAGTATATGCTTAATTTTGGGTCGGTGGAACCAATAGTTATCTGATAGTTGAACCACCAAATATCCTTCAATGGCTACATGTTTCTCAGCAACTTCATGGGACAACTCATTAATAACATACTCTAGTTTAGTACTCACAAAAATAAAGAGCTATTATAGAGGTTCATTGTGAACAATCACTAAAATGGGAATGATAGTTCATGGAAATGTGCATCATTATTAGATCGCTAAAATGATATGATACAATACTAACCACAAAGGGAATGAAGGCTATCTAAAAATATGCATGCCAAACTGAATCGGAAAACAAGAATGTGTAATATTTTGACACCAAGGATATTAATTTATGTATACAAAACAATAGCACTGATACTTTGGTACATTCACCAGGTTTTCATATCACAGTACATGAGTTTAATTTTAGTATATCATTATTTTAAATTTGATATTTTTTCATATTTGTTATGATTAGGGTTATCAAGATTCAAAATTATTCTCTTAAACATACATACATGGACAAAAATCTTTCTCCTTGCTGCTCTATTATTTTCTCCCCAATTCAATTCTTTATTTGACTGCAATACTTTTCTCAGGAACAGAACAAACACCACTTATTTTTTAACTACTTATCAAATGTGATAAATTCAATAAGTTGTTTTCAAGAAGTGGTGTCAAATTAACTATAATACTTAACATGTGAAGATGTGATATCATAAACCACAAAATCATAATATTTTTAGTGTTGAAATTTAGACACATTCCACTCCCATCTAGCTAGGGCTAATATTATTACAATTACAACATGAAATTGAATTATCTTTTGGAATTTTAAAATAGAAAACTCAGGTACATCCATTTGTTTGGGAGACAGAGTGAGAAATAAATAATAAAGAGCATCATGCATGAATGAAATAATAAGCATACCAAAAACACTGAGGAATAAGAAACCCACCACAAATACCAACTATAATTGAAGAAACTCAGTCAATAAAAAACCCAAAATAATATTTATTAATTTAAAATGAGAATAATGAATCATACTGAGTTTGAATAAGTGATTTTAGAGGTATTTCTATTACAATGTTGTTATTCACATAGAAATACTCCATTCATGACACTACAGAAGGAATTCAAAATACTTGAGGATTTAGTGGAATATTTTAATGAATGATTAAATACCCTGTTTTATGTGATTATTTGAATGACATTAAAATTATATGGTTATATAGTGATAATAATATGAATATTAATATCATTAATTTTAAATATTTATTCATATTCAAAGATGATATATTTCATGAAGCTATTTAACAGAAAATATTATCCATATGGGAAGATAGTGAATTCCTATATTTCATAATGGAAAAATTATTCAAATATTTATAAGAAACTAAATATATAAATGAATATATAGATCTAGTTATACAATAGATAAATAGATACTGTATAAAAATAGAGGATTGTTATAACAAAGGAATAAAAAGATGAATAGGCTAAAAAGTCCTAAATCGGTTTTCATCATCTAGGTTGAGGAAGTAATTCTCATCAATGATAATCTAAAGTGTTTATTTTGTGGAGGAAAAAAAATTCCAGGTGATTTCATTATCCTAGACACATGCTAGGTATTTGAAATATTCATAAGGGATTCTCACTTACATACTAATTTCTTGATATACATATATAATTGGAAGACCAATACATAGATGAATTATCCCATATATGATGTTGTTTCATCCAATAGTACATGAAATATTTTTCATATTAAAGATAAGGGAAAAATATTAAAAGGTGAGTTTCTATTATAATTATATCCCAATATTATTTAAGAAATATATTAAAACTTCCCTAAGAATTGGATGGTACCAACTAGAAAATTGTGTTCATTTTCCAAGTATCTAAACCAAGAAAAATATAAAAATATAAAATAATCCATTTCTGGGTAAAAAAATTAGAACAAAATAAAGGGTAATCTCTCACATTGAGGTCGAACCATGTATATAATATCATGTGTGATATTTATATTTAATTATTATTGCATACAGGATAGAGACAGGGAAGGAGAGAGAGAGAGATTTATATAATGGGTCACAACCTTAATCTATTAAATGGTTATTTAAAAATAATATAAAAAATAGGTAGCATTTATTCGCTCCCATAATTAATCATACTATAAATAATTTGGGAACTTCAATTGGTATCAAAGAAAACATTACCCCCTTCATATCAAACAATATAAAATGTGAATAATTGAGAATAATAATTATATTATCTATAGTGGTGTACTGATATTTTATTGTAAGAACATCAAATATTTTAAAAACAGAATACTTTTCATTAATTTATCATCATTCCTAGAGTTAGTAGTGATATAAAATCTGGTTTCACACCCCATTAGAGGTATTTCTCATTGAAATTTTAATATAAGATTAACATTAAAGTAAGTTGAAAATCTATATATAATATATTTTCTTCCTAGTCCAATAGATATTTTAATAAATTAATGTGTCTCAAGAAAGCAATTGAAATAGTAGACAAGTTAGAGAATAAGGAAAATGGAAATGTCAAAATAAAAGAGTTATATTTGTAGATTTATATATTAAAATTGAAAGAAATTAGAATGGATAAATATGATAAAATAGAAGATTAATTTACCATGGATAATGAGATATTTATCCACATCAATGCATTTTGAGATATTCTTGAGGATTCTATAGTTGTTATAAAATTGGTTAGTAAAATTTCAAAAAACATTGATCAAAATAATTTTTCCAAGGAATAAAATAAGGACTTATCTCTTAATGAGTTACACAACAGTCTTCTAATTTATATATATTAAAGTCTCATGTTCTGAAGAAAAATTCTAAAGAGAAGTATAATTCAAGTCAATGAATAGATTAAAATTTAAGGAGGTGTAAGATGATTTTGTTTCCTCTAATGAATCATAATATTATGAAGTAAATGTTGAATAACATAAGTTATTAATTGTATTTATCTCCATAAATATTAAACGGGGAATGTGCAAGTAAAAAGGAAAAAACTTCACTCAAGTTCACTATACGAGACATTAATGGACACTATGTTATTGATTGTCTGATAAAAAATTGTGTAGATTTTGAATATGGTGAAGGTGGAGATGTTTCTAAAATAGAGGAAAGAGGAAGAAGTTCCAAGGATTATAAGATGTCATGTGAGAAAAATTAAAGATTCGATGAAGGAGTATGAGATGTATAATATGTAAAGAAGAGGATTAATTCTCTTCTTATAATTATTATTTTGTGAAATACATTTAAAAAATGGTTATAATGATCGTAAAACATGTTAAAATAAAAATTAATGCATAAACAACTAATAAGAAGATAAAAATATGATATAGATAAAGAAGTGTGTCTCAAGAGGTACTCATTAGAAAATATAGAAAGAAAATCACTAAATAATGTCAATATAAATATGAGGATTTTTTTTTGGAATTATCAATAAAAAAATTACTATGAATATAAAATCATGATTATTGAAGTTAATTTTAATAAGAAGTAAAGTATTATAATGGATTTTGAAAAGAAAATTTATTCTAAAACTGAATAATATAAAATTGTTGAATAAGGGTATATTAAGGATGTGAAGAAACTTGAGGAAATTTGGGATCCTTGCATTAATGATATAAATATTAAGGGAGAGTCATTAAAAAATATATAGATATGTTCTATAAAAGTTCAGGTAAAATATCCAAATTCTATAATTGATTAACAAAAATCTATTTCAACTAACAGATTAGGTCCTAAATGAAAATCTAGCTATACCAGGCTTAAGAAAAATTCTCAAAAGATTATATCTATAGGAAATATAGGTGAAGAAATTCTAAAAAATAAACCTCCACTAAATTGAGATATATGGAATCTAAAAAACATATCCACACTACAAGATTTAAATTAACAATAGAATCAATATTTTAAGTATGAACTATTTTTAAAGGAAACCATTTATTTGGAATAGTTTTGGTGAATAAAAAATATTTTTTCCTCTAAAATATTTTTATTTCAGGGAATTATAAAAGGCATGAGTTGAGTGTGATTTATCTATAGGTTAGAAGATGAATTTCTGGATGGAGATAAATAGTGAACATAAACTAATATATGTTACCTATTTGAAGGATTTTTTATTGTCTATAGGAGTTTTATGGATTTTGCGACCATTAAGGTCTTTGTGTTTAGGAATTTATGACTATGATTTTAGGATAATATCATTGTATTTATAAATTTAAGGGTGATAAAAAAATTAGAAAAAATAGATAATTCATTATTTGATAATGTAGATATTAAATATTAATAGTGGAAAGACATTAATTCTAGATAGTAGTTCCTTATCACACTTGACTAGAGATGTAATTATCTTAAAAAAATTCCAAACACAATTGTTATTATATCACTTTTGGAAATAATATATCATTGAAGAATATTGAAATTGGTTTTATAGATATTGAATGAGAAAATATACATTCTGAAGATGGTTTATTTATTGATGGAATCATTCATATTATCCTATATTAAAACTATGAGGAAGTAAATGAGGTGATATTCAACAAAAGTGAATACCTCATAAATATAATTTAATATCGATGGATTATCTCAAAAATCAAAAGAAAAGGTTGAAATATTTTTAGGTTGGTAATCTAATTCCAGTTACACCAGTATAAAAATAAAATTATATTTGGTATAGGAAACTTGGCCATTTTGGTCAAAATATTTTAAAAAAAATTAAAATAATATCATATCAGACATATTCAAAAATTATGTTGAGATATGCATATTATTTTTATATCATTACAAAAGTGGAAGATAATACATTGAAAATATAACAGTGGAAATCACATAAACAATGCTTCTGGAACTAATCCCATTGTATCTATGTAATCCCATGTGACAACAACCTATAATAAGTGAATAATAATTTATTAAATTCATTAATTATTTTATAAGAATTAAAGATAATTTATTTGTGATGTAGAAGTCATAAGAAGTTGAAATAGTCAATAATTTTTGAAAAACAGCTGAGATAGGGTATGGATTATAATCAAAATATTTAGAATATAAAATATAAAGAATAATATTGGGATTTATATTAAATTCTATAATTATAAAAATGGAATCAATCAATATTACAATTCTCCTTTCTCTCCTTGATATAATGGTGTTACAAAGAGAATTTATTGATGTTTTTTGGGAATGAGATGAATTATTATTTCAAATATAAACATATATATGTTTTTCTAGAGATAGGTTCAGTGCATAGTTGAGAGTTTCTATAAATTCTGTTTACTAAGACCTGATTATTATAATATTTTCTATTAAATGTGGTACAAAATAAAAAAATAACTACATCAGAATCATTGGTTTTACTTGTTTGACCCAAATTTAAAACATAAATCTACAGAATATTTGTTGATATGGTTGAGGAATTTGAAATTCTAGGAAACTTTTCAAATGGAATATGATTCAAATGATGAAAAAAAGATGACACATAAGGTGTTTGAGAGTTATGACATTGAGGTATTGAAAATTATCCCCATATTGGTGTTTAGAATGATGTTATTTTTTGGGACACTAATTAAGATTGTGAACATGTTATAGAGAAAATCATTGAGCAAAAAGATAAAAATATGCATCATATATGTGATGGTGACTCTGATCAAACTAGTGATGAAAAAGAAGTTGAAGGAAATGAAAAAATAAATATAAGAAAATGAAGAAACTTGTGGAGGCTAAACACATTATTGGGAATTAGAATAAAACACTTCATATAAGAAGAAGATGGAGTATTGAATGAAAAACTAATACTATTTCACAAATATAGAAACATTATGTTATTGAAGTTATCAATAAAAAATAATTGTTTAATATTATTAATTAAAAACTAGATCACTATGAGAGAAATTACACATGGGATGTTGGCCTAAGTCTTAATGATAAAAATATTATTGGGAATTAGTTGGTACTCATGAATATGATGAATGATACGGGAGAAGTCACAATGAAAAATTATAAAAAAATTAGGGTTATTTATAGGATAAAGTGGTTGGTCTATAAGATATCATCTATCATGTTGCAAGACCAAAAACAATAATTTTGTTTCTAGCTATTTTAGAATATATGTAGTATAAAAGTTTGAAAATAGTGGTCAAATATTCCATATTGAATAGTGACCTAGAAGAAAAAACATTATGTTAAGAAACCAAAAGGATTTGTTTTTAAAAATGATATATATATGGTATGATGATTTAAGAAGGTTTTACATAGATCAATGCTGGCACCAAAATCCTAGACCTCAAAAATTCTTCAGCATCATAAATTAAATAAAATACATAAAACTATAATTGGAAATCATTCATTACATTAAAAAATTTAAATAGATGTACTCTTATTTTGATCATATATGTGGAGAATTATCGTTAAAGGAGATAAATATAGTTTTTGAAAATACTATTCAAGAATAATAATGAAACATTTTGATATGTCCATGGTAGGAGTGTAAATGAATTTTTTGGTATTATAAGTTTTCTCAAAAGAAGAATTATATTTTCATTATTCTCATTTTGATCACTTATGGAGTATGGAAAAAAAACTAGGAGAATATTAAGAGTAATAAGTGGCCTTATCCTTTTCCCAAGAAGTAATATAAGATGTCAAAGAAATAATTAAATACACTTCCACATATTTATGATATTTATCACATGGAACTCCAGTATAAACACATGTTACCAACTCAATTATTGTAAGGGTATGATCAAACCATATACCACCTATTTTTTACTTATTCAAGAATTTCATTAAAATTGAACCAATATATTTTAATTATATATATACATAATTACAAGAGTATGAGATGTGAGAAGATAAATCAAAGTGTATATTGAGATTTCAAGTAAAACATATGGATCCATTACCCCCTCCAATAAAACCTAGTCTATAGATATTCATTCACAAAAAAAATCTCACAACTGAGCCACCTAAAGTAGTAGAACAAACTGTAAAATAATTATTTTTATTTTTCATACCTTTATCATCATTTTAACTTCCTATTTACTGAAATTTAAACTTTTTGTTATCTAACATTATCTCTTTATAGTGATAATGAATCTAAGGTATCCAACATAGAAGACAAAACCCTAAATACCTTTGTGGGTAAGAAAATTAGGGAGTTGTGATCGGTCCATATTCACAAGGAGGAAGATGATCATCAGGAGGTGGGTGTCCACGTTAGAGGCATACCATAGGAGGCGGTGGTGAGGCCTCCTAGGAGCAGCATCGGTGGGCAGAGAGGTGTCCGCATTCGGTGTCATCATTGGGGGGAGAGGGTCGGATATGAGAGCTCGATGTGGGGTGGGCTTGTTAGGTGGTAGCAAAGGGCACTGTCAAAAGGGGCACCATCAAGAGAGGATGGTCAATAAAGGAGATCTCATGAGGGACACCATTAGGGAATTAGGGTCCTGCATATGAGAGGGTAATGAGAGGGGAGCAGAGAGGAGGAAGCTTCCTAACTTAATCAAACCCTACTGCCATGGGTTTTAGTAAAGGGTGGATTCAAATACCCATATATCCATAGTTTTAATTAAACCATGGCTATAAATTAACTTACAACCACATACCTATAAAATGGTGGCTATAGGTCTGTGGCTATAGGTCATTTTTTAAGTAGTGTATAGGGACCCGACACCATGAAATGAAAAATATGTACATACTCCCCTTTGGTCTTAAGGACAAAGAGGACTCACCACCATTTCCTAAGGTATGTGATGTGCTGATATGATGTTCTGGAACTTTTTAATTCATTAAGTTCTACTAACATTAAGTCACTGACTACCTAAGGATTTCATGTTCTTAAGTATAAAACAATGATAAGTAATTTATTTCAAGACTAATTAAAATACAATTAATCCCATTCTCCACTTCAAATATGCCTATTTTCTTTTTAAAAACATTAATAGAGTTTTAATCAAAAACACACCTTTTCACCAAGATAAAACTCTAAGGTTTCAGTCAAAAATCATTTTTAGGAAATTTTTTACAAATAAGCATTTGAAACTAATTCATGAAATTTTACAGTCCAATATTTCAAATTAAATTTAGCAATTTAATTTTTTTAAATAAATTCCAACAATTTCATAACAAACTCCCAACTCACTAAAATTGGGGGTTTTCACAATTTTACATTAAAAACTATTTCACAATTAAATTCCACAAGTTAATTGAAATAATTTCAACAAAACCATCAATTTAAATTAAACAATTTAGATTCAAAAAAATTCCATAAACACACCCCAATTAAATGGAATTGGGGATTTTATAATAACATTCTAAAACCCCATTTTTCTTAAAAACAAAATTTCAATAGAATTAGGTTTTTGTCCAACAAATAAAATGAAATATATTTAATCAAAATCAAACAACTTAATTTAATTCAAAATAGTTGAAATTAAATAAATTAATTTCAGATTAATATAAATTGGGCTTCGTAACGGAACCACATACCTTTCTCATGGAAAATTTATGCCCGCAAAGAAACCCACCAACAAGAACAAAGGCATAGAAGTTATAAGAACACAATCTAGATATGAGATTCAATAACACAGAGCCTAGATCCATCAAAGTCAAGATGATATATCAAAATCCAAGTAAGGAATAGAGAAAGAGAAACAGAGACATGGAGAACGCTTACCCAAAAAGCCACACCATGATTGCAACAACAATCAATCGTCAAAAGAAAAGACCCAGAGGGGTTTCAGGCTCCCAAAATCCCCTAGGGAAAGATCTGGGTCAAGAGTATAGAATTTTGGGTGATGAAAAAAAGAAATTTCAGCCGAGATTCCTGCTTAAAAATCAACCTTATGACTTTACACGATGTGTAACCCACCTACACATCATGTAATGGTCAAGTCATAGATCGCTGAAAAACCCATCACTTCTTATTAAAATGGGTTTTTTTTATCATTTATCATTTACACATCACTTAACCATATTACATGGTTTGTAAGTCTCCATTAGTCTATAGAACCACTAGATATTTGATAAGAATCCAAAAAATATGTGACTTCACCGTTGCCTGTATCCTCTCAAATCCTTCTTGGACCTACCCAGATAATGAAAAAATAAAACCACAATAATTTTTAGAACATACCTGTCTGAAAGGTAATGGGATGTTACATGTACAAACTATTTATTACTTTAGACACCATTAGTGGTGACTCAGTGAGTTGTACTCACACCCTGATCGGGCCACCATGGAACTTGGGAAACCAATAATATTCTACTTTTTTTCTAGGATAGGTTTAGGATAGGGACATGTTGTTTGTTTTTTTACATGGGATAATGGTTTGGAGCATGGGAAGTCATGAATAGGTTGGGACATGGGTCCCTATTTGGGATCTTTTGGTAGTTTTGGTTTTGGATTATTTATATGATATTCTAACATATAGTGTATTCATCATATTGTTATAACATGTGATACTTGGATACTTATTGGACTTTGTTACATGTTTTCCATTTATGGCTTGACTTGGTTCTTTTATATGTTGACATTATTTATATTGTGGTATCACTCTGATAAGTGGGGATAGTCTCCCCAACTTATTTTTATAGACCTTCATTGCTAGTCGGTAGCCTCTAGAATATGGAGAGGCACGCCTGAGGTCATGTGCAGACCCATCTCTAGGCACTAGTTATAGTCAATTGAAAACTCATGTTCTTCAAAATTTAATTCCTAATCTTATGATTCATTAGAGGAAACAAACTCATCTTCCACCTCCTTAAATTTTAATCTATTCATCGACTTGAATTATACTTCTCTTTAGAATTTTTCTTCAGAAAATGAGACATTAAAATATATAAATTAGAAGAGTCATGTGTAACTCATTAATAGAGAAGTCCTTATTTTATTCCATGGAAAAATTATTTTGATCGAGTTTTTTTGAAATTTTACTCACCAATTTTATAACAACTATAGAATCCTCAAGAATATCTCCAAATGCATTGATGTGGATAAATATCTCATTATAAATTGTAAATTAATCTTCTATTATATCATATTTTTCCATTCTAATTTCTTTCAATTTTAATATATAAATCTACAAATATAAATCTTTTATTTTGACAATTCCATTTTACTTATTCTCTAAATAGTCCAATATTTCAATTGCTTTCTTGAGACACATTAATTTAGTACAATATCTATTGGGATGGGAAGAAAATATAGTATATATAGATTTCAATTTACTTTAATGTTACTGTTATATTAAAATTTCAATGAGAAATACCCCCAATGGGGTGTGAAACTAGATTTTATATCACCACTAACTCTAGGAATGGGGAAAAATTAATGAAAAGTATTTTGTTTTTAAAATATTGGATGTTCTTACATTAAAATATTAGTACACCACTATAGATAATATAATTTTTATTCTCAATTCTTCACCTTTTATATTGTTTGAGATGAAGGGGAGTAATGTTTTCTATGATACCAATTGAAGTTCCCAAATTAGTTATAGTATGATTAATTAGAGGAGAGAATAAATACTATATATTTTTTATATTATTTTTAAATAACCATTTAATAGATTATGTTTGTGACCCATTATATAAATATCTCTCTCTCTCCTTCCCTATATCTATCCTGTATGCAATAATAATTAAATATAAATATCACACATGATATTTTATACATGGTTCAACCTCAATGTGAGAGATTACTCATTATTTTGTTCTATTTTTTTCCCAGAAATGGATTATTTTATATTTTTATATTTTTGTGGGTTTAGATACATGGAAAATGAACACAATTTTCTAGTTGGTACCATCCACTTCTTAGAGAAGTATTAATACATTTCTTAAATATTATTTGGATACATTTATAAAATAAACACCCCTTTTAATATTTTTCCCTTATCTTTAATATGAAAAATATTTCATGTACTATTGGATGACACAACATCATATATGGGATAATTCATCTATGTATTAGTCTTCCAATTATAGATGTATATTAAGAAAGTTTTACATATGTGGGAATCCCTTATGAATATTTCAAATACCTAGCAGGTTTCTAGGATAATGAAATCACCTGATATTTTGTTTCATCCACAAAACAAACACTTTAGATTATCATTGATGAGAATTACTTCCTCAACCTAGATGATGAAAATCGATTTAAGACTTGTTATCCTATTCATCTTTTTATTCTTTTATTATAATAGTCCTCTATTTTTATATAGTATCTATTTATCTATTATAGAACTAGATCTATATCTTCATTTATATATTTAGTTTCATATAAATATTTGAATAGTTTTTCCATTATGAAATATAGGAATTCCCTATCTTCCCATGTGGATATTATTTTTTGTTAAATAGATTAATGAAATATATCATCTTTTACTATGAATAAATATTTAAAATTAATGAAATTGATATTCCTATTATTATTACTATATAACCATATCATTTTAATATCATTCAAATAATCACATAAAACATGGTATTTAATCATTCATTAAAATATTCCACTAAATCCTCAAGTATTTTGATTTCCTTATTTAGTGTCATGAATGGAGTATTGCTATGTGAATACAAACATTGTAACAAAAATACCTCTAAAATCACTTATTCAAACTCAGTATGATTCATTATTCTCATTTTAAATTAATAAATATTATTTTGGTTTTTTTTATTGACTGAGTTTCTTCAATTATAGTTGGTATTTGTTGTGGATTTCTTGTTCCTCAGTGTTTCTGGTAAGATTATTATTTCATTCATGCATTATGCTCATTATTATTTATTTCTCATTCTGTCTCCCATAAAAATGGATGTACCTGAGTTTTCTATTTTAAAATTCCAAACGCTAATTCAATTTCATGTTGTAATTGTAATAATATTAGCCCCAGCTTGATGGGAGTGGAATGTGTCTAAATTTCAACCCTAAAACTATTATTATTTTGTGTTTTATGATATCACATCTTCACATGTTAAGTCTTACAGTTAACTTGACACCACTTGTTGAAAACTTCTTATTGAATTAATCACTTTTGATAAGTAGTTAGAAACAATAAGTGGCGTTTGTTCTGTTCCTGAGAAAATACTTGCAGTTAAATGAAGAATTGAATTGGGGAGATAATAAGAGAGAAGCAAGGAGAAATTTTTTACCCATGTATGTATGTTTAAGATAATTATATTGAAACTTTATAACCCTAATGTTAACAAATATGAAAAAATATCAAATTTAAAATAATGATATACTAAAATTAAACCCATTCACTATGATATGAAAACCCGGTGAATGTACTAAAGTATCAGTGTTGTTGTTTTGTACACATAAATTTATATCCTTGGTGTCAAAATATTATACATTCTTGTTTTCCAATTCAGTTTTTCATGCATTTTAAATATCCTTCATTCCCTTTGTGGTTAGTATTGTATCATATCATTTTAGCGATCTAATAATGATGCACATTCCCATGAACTATCATTCCCATTTTAGTGATTGTTCATAGTGAACCTCTATAATAGCTCTTACTTTTTGTGAGTACTAAACTGGAGCATGTGATTAGGGAGTTTTCCTACGAAGTTCCTGAGAAACATGTAGCCATTGAAGGATATTTTGTGGTTCAACCATCAGATAACTATTGGTTCCACCGACCCAAAATTAAGCTCATACTGATTCACATAGTCTTGTTCCAAAAATATTTTGAGTCACATTTCTTATTCTGGATATTGGTAAATAAATTATTTTACTTCATCCATTGGTTTTGGTTCTTAAAAAACCATTTTTATAACTAATTTACTGGTTCTGTTTAAAGTGGATGTCCAAATAATTTATCCCCTCACAACTTCCCATCTCATCACAAGGGTCTAAAAGACACAATGACTATAATGGTAAATCTCCATATAGAAGTGTTTCACCCCAATCTTGGGTTTATGATTCATGAATCCCTTTACATATGAAATTAGATTTAGGTTTGAGGTAGTGGTACCTGCATGATACTTGGGGATGAATTCTATACTTTCACAACAATATGCATGTTTTCATGTTAGAATTTGAAATTCATTTTCCTGTTTCTAAATAATTTATATGATTTTTTCTATTAAAAGTGGTTGTTGAAGATGGGAACTTCATTCAAGAGGTAAATATTTGAATAAAACATCCATTAAGGTCTTATGGGTTGGGTCTAAAAGGCTCGAAGGAACCAAGGATTCCGAATTCCTGGTGTGAATGGTAGGATAAGTCATGTGAGTCCATGACAGGGCATTGAAATGTATAAGAGGGTTTATGTAGAGTGTAATTATATATATTTGAGGATTATTTTTATCTTTGATGTAATCAAACTGAAGGATTTTATGTGGAAAATATCAATATTTTTCCCCATTATAAATGAACTTACTTGAACAGCCCCACGCACATGGCTGTAGTGGTTGGGGGGTTTGGGATTTGGGCCGGTGGTTGCAGAGTCGAGTCCCCTGACCTGTTTTATTTCTTGTGTGTGTTGTAATACCCCCTTTGAAATGAAATTACTTGAACCAATTAAATGTTTTGTGAATACTAATATTTCATCAATTTTTTTCTCGAAAGTGCAATCTCTAGCAATGATTTTAATTGGTGGCTTCAGCTCCAGTTCCACAGTGGAAACCGTGGCTATAGGTATAATGCCATGGTTTCCAGCATGGCACTAGACCTATAGCCACATTTTGAAATCATGACTGCACTTTCAATGAAAAAATCTATAGCCTCGATTTGGAACCACGACTATAGTCTTGACCCTATTGCCACACCAATCAGAGCCACAGTTTCTCAACCCATGGCTATTACCAATAACCACGGTTTTAGGACCTATAGTAATGATTATAAATCGTGGTTATAACATGAATTTTTAGTAGTGATAGCCTAGAACTATCCTACCTATTTCGACATATGACCATGTTTCTCACTTGTTTAAATTTCAAATGTATATATTCCGTTGTTGTAAACTATTTTACATGCCTTCTAATTTATATAAATTGTTTTATATAAAAGTATTTATTTAATCCATTTTGAAATGATTCATTGTTTTTGAAATATTCCATCAATTTAAATATATAGATTTTGTTGAAAATTATTTCCATTATTTTAAATTTGAAGCATGAGTTTCTCAAGTATGTCCATATTTTGAACCATAAATCATGATTTTTTTACATATGATTTTGTGAAATGCCAAAACTATTTTTTTTAAATTGAAATTAGATATTTGGTTAATTTGATATTGGAATATTGTTATGTAATATTTGGGTGAAATCCTACTGGTTTTTGGATCACACCCCACTTGTGCCTTTAGGTGTTCATAGATTATCTCCTTCTAGGTTTGAGAAGGGGTAAAGCATATCTAGGAGGTGATTCTAGCTATCGACCATGGACATGCTAAGTTTCATTCTTTAGGACTTGGGGTAGTCTTTCCTATTTTGTTACGTTGGTTGTAGTACTTTAGGATGTTCTACCTGTTTGACTTCTAGTACTATTCTCCTAGTGGAGTTTCTTTTGTATGCATATTGACTTGCCTCTTTTACTTCTGCAATGTTATTAGAAAAATCATCCTTGCTTTAATTCTTGTATGATTTCAGGTGCTAGTCACCGACTCATGGGGATCGGGAATTCCCTTTGGGCTATGTTAGGACTGGGTCGATTATCAGGTTACCAGGGTACCCGGGCTGGTTCAAGATAGAAAATGAGTGTATGCCGACAACCAAGTGAAATAAATAAATAGGACAAAAAATTAACATGTCTCATAATTAAATAAACATGAAATCACTATTTTAACCATTAAGTACTCTAGGGTAAACCAATCCCCCAAATTAGATTTGATTGCACCGGGAGCCTAATCTATGACATAAAGGGTTACACAATTTTAATCATTAGAAGAATTGACTAACCAAACCATTCATCAACATACCTCATAGCATCAGTCCAAACATCAAGCCATGTCCATACGTTTAGGAGCACATAGCCCCATTATGACATCCCAAACCATGTAACACTTCAGTTTTCCTAGTGCATTATTTTATCACAACCCAATCGGGAACCTTAGTCTACAAGTTAGGAGTATAGAGCCTCTATCAAAAATCTTTACTCAAAAATTCATCAATGGGTCCTAGAGCATTAGTCTCGCTCAACCCAAAGAAGGATCCTTAATCCCTGAGTTAGGAGTATAGAGCCTCAGTCCGACATCCTAACTCAAGAAATACAAGGGTGGGGCCTATAACCCTTGTCTAGCCTGACCTACGGGAGTAGAGCCTCAATCCAATACCCTACACAAACCACTCAGCACTAAGCCATTGGCACATGATTCTTTAACAATCTAACATATATACGGTTTACATGCCTTAACCCATAACAACACATATACCAAACCCACTATTCCATATTAACAAATAGAAAATAATTTACATCAATTTCATTTAACAATCCATGATAACACTCAAGTCAAATACTCATTTAAAACATCTTGGTACCACTATTTAAAACACGAGTCTTTTTATGTGAAAAACTAAACAAACCCCTAAGGCTTTTATTTCCATTTTTAACCATTTAAAAATAATAATTAAAACATTTTCATAGAAAGGGAACCCCATTCTCATCTCAAATCATCATTTGAAATCTATAAATAAAACCACTTTCTAAATCACCTTGAGTCCAATGCCTCCTTTTATAACTTTTCCCACTTTCAAAACATCATAATCTTTATTTAAAACCAAAACTGGATCAAAATCTAAAACACATCATTTAAACCTTTTCAAAAGCCTCTTATACATTTCAAAAAATCCAACATAGAATCAACCCAATTATCTTTTTAACCATTCCCACATACCAATTTACCACCCACATCCCATTCACTTTCATAATTACCCAATATCAATGTTTAACAACTCATTTTACCATTATAAAGGGTTCAACATAGCCCATAGGTAGCTCTAGGTTTGGTATCACACCATCCATAGACCCAATGTGGTCCGTGAGGGGTCTCACACCTCAACCTATGACCCAAATAAATTTTTTTAGTCAAAGAAATTAAAACACAAGAAGGTAGTGAATTGGAACAACCATATACACTTATAAAAAATTTAGACCATGGAAAAAATATTTAAGACCACCTACCTCATGTTCATAGATATCCTCTTGTCCAAGAGTATCCCTTTACTCAAACTAGATCATCCCCAACCAATTATATGAAGAAAAAACAATAAAAATAAGGGTTTATAGCTTCAGAAGGAGATAGAACCACACACCAAGCATCTTTTAGAAAATAAAAAGGAAATAAATTTGAAGACTTACCCAGATATTAGATTCTCACCAAACGATACTCTAAATGCCCAATAATCAAAGGAGAATTATCCATTGGAAGTTTAAGAGGATTTGGTTCATCCCAAAAGATACTGGAGGAGGAATATGAGAGAAATCCAGTTTAGAACCCTTAAATATCAAGGGGGAAAACAAGAAATTCTAAATTTTTAAGGACCGCAAGGTTTGGATGCACGGTTGGCCAAACCATGCACCAACCACAAGAATACCTATATTAAAGAGGGTCTATGTCTCATGGTCCCTTGGGAGCACCTACACGATTCAGAAAACTATTCAGTGTCTGTGCGCCAGCCTTTGTCTGAGAGGAGGCTTGGCAACACAATTTTTTCATGGACAGGGACACATTTAGTACTAACCGTTCTCCAACCATGTTTTGCACACTATTTAGTCAGTTTTCCCCTCCTTTCATGTCCCGAATCCCCGAGACACTAATGAAACGTCCCATACACCCAATAACCACTACATTATCCAAAAAAGGAAGTTTATTCAAAATTTAAACTAGGATGCACCTTCACGAAAGGTCAGGATCTTACAACCTCTGCACATTAAAACGACTTGTCCTTGAGCTATACTCTACATGCATCACCAATACTTCAAGACAAAAGGTCGGGCCATGATTCCCATACACTTACGTTCATATCCTATGTTTCCCCTATAAGATGACAATATAGTCACCACACTCAGACCAATAAATAATTTTATCCAGAAGAAATTTCCCCCACTTTGATCCACTAGCATGAACCTGATGCTCCCAAATGAAAGAATCCATCTCAAACTCATCATTACCAACATAAAAATCAAGAGAAAATTCCAAGTAACATCACCAAACAACCGCACAAAAGGGTACAAAAAATTCACTACACTACCTTGGGAGAGTTAATCGGAACACCTTCATTATGATCCTCTCAAAAACTCATGACCCAAATCACTTAGTTCCATCTCACCTAGTTTTCAATGTTCTAATTGGGACTCAAGCTTGGTATCATTCATGGAACACATAGTTTTCCAACCACATTCCCTTGAATTACATTCGTCCATAACTCAAGGCCCACGACCTCAATCAACATCCGAACATCTGAACCACAACCCAATAATAACATTCATCTCAAGGTACTTAATCAGATCAATGTGATCCAACACCTGTTACCAAAAATGAAAAAGCAATATAGATCTTACCCAAGCCCATTTGAACAATAAAATTGATCAAATGATCTCCCAAGTACTTTTCAAAGCTATGGTGCTTCCCACCATAAGATTTAGCTCACCACCACAATCTTCTAGTGGTTGGAACCTCCACCATAAAAAAATACCACCAGAACCTCAACTCAAACATTCCCATAAAATTCGATTCATTTTCCAACTCACCACACCCAAACAACCATGATAATTCCATCCAACATTGGCATACAACCTTTCCATCGAAAGCACCTGGAAAATCACACACATCTTAAATCCTTTTACGGGCTAAGAAAAACATGAAATCTCTCAATTTCACCCTCACCTTTGAAACACACTTTCCATTAAAACATCAAAAAATCGGTGGCCTATACTTACCATGTGTATTCCTCTTACCATACTGTGTCATTCCATCCCTGATTAGTTTTTCCCAAAACACTCATCTTTCACTATTGACATGCTACCCCTTTCACCTTCCTATGAAGCCTTCTTACTTAAGGAATACAACCATCATTCGATGAACCTATCAGATTCACTTATGGTCTTATGATGAAACTCCATTGTCAATGCATCCACTACCCTCCAAGCCATCATTGTGCTCTATCTCACCCATCCACATCCCGAACACAAACACCTCTACCATCCCCACATCGACTAAAAATGATTAGGTCCTCCCTCAAAAACCATTTTCATTTTTTAAATGCACTCTAAATTCTAAAACTCCACTGAAGGAGATTTAAAACTCACTACTTTTATTCCTTTTCCCCACTGAGTCGAGATGTCCCCAACTGAAACATCCTGGAAATTCCTAGCTTTAAAATTGGAACATCACCACTTCACATTATTGAGAAATATTCACACTTAAATTCAACCCCAGGTCACCCAAACATACCTATTTGAGTCTATACCTGACTTTTGGTGGGGTTATAACACCCAACCTTCATTACCATCAAACGTTTCCATAGCATATCACGCCCATCAATGACTCTAACACAAGTATCTATGATTTTCTTTAAAACCACCCCGAGCCTAAATCCAATGATTAGCTTAAACAAACACCACATCAAAATCCCACCCAAACTTTCTTGAGGAACCCAAACAAGCACCTCATAGGTTTCCCATTGGCACCCTGATGCCACCACACCCACTATATGGTTGGATCCACACATCCATGACTGACATATATCTCTCCAATATAGGAGTGTCATTTTCATCGCTTTCCTTAGCAATTCCCACCACAAAATATCACACTTTAATCAAAAGCTAGACCCTAAGGTTTAGACATTGCTGTCTAGATTTTCCTAGAACAAAAAACTAGCATCAACCGCCACCCATTCCTGGCTTCTGATAATGACACACAAGACATTTTATTACATATGGTCCATCTCGAATACCTCACCTGCAAATGGTCGATAGTGTAATTCTCACCAAACAACTCCACATATACCGCTCCATGATCATATCCTCCATAAGGCTCCATATCCAACCAAAAAAAATTATGCATCTAGGAATAAATATAGAGCTCTCTCAGCATACCCAGACGATGTCAATATAATGGGCATGATCATCACTTGATAAAAGTATGATAAGAAATTTTCACTGAACGCCACCTCAATTTATCCATCACCGATGTCACCTCACATAATGTGGACACCTTAACCTTACAAAAGTCTTGGGATTCACTACCCTCCAATATTTCATCAAAACATAGCCACCAAAACTCATGTGGGATTGCGAACCAAACTCACCACCACTTCACAACTATCTATCAAGTAGCTATGAACAAACACTTCCAATGGAACCTCCACCAACACACCTCTAGAGTTCTTCCAATACGAACCTGGTGATTCACAGCTGAAACACAATGATCACTCATGCTGATCCTAAACCAATTTTAACATACAAAACATGCACTTCCCATTATTTTCATAGAAAATGACCAGTGCTTACTTCTGGTCCACTTGTTTATATGTCCTAAATGACATCATGCATTACTAGCACATGCCCAATACCTTTCCCTCAAAATAATTCTCAAGCTCCTTCAATTTCCTGCAACCACTCACTAAATATGACTCTAGATTCCTTGAGTCATACATCACCAAGACCAAACACCAACCCTAGACATCACTCTATGTGTACCATTTTCAAGGACCAAAATAGCCACTTGTGTCGTATGAAATCAAAATAACTAGAAAATTGTATGAACCCTCTTACAACCACCGTCAAGGGCTAAATGACATATAATCCCTAAATTGGAGTCACATAAATCATCAAGACACTGGAAGTCTCTCTAAGACAACCATCAAACCTCATGCAACTGATTACTCACATGTGGAAATCCTACCCCCATTCAAAAACACACTACATCTAACACACCCAAGAAACAATTCACTCAAAATTTCACACCAAGAGACCCACACACATACGTTGGCACTATGAGCCAAACACCCACTCTAGGGTCCAAAACTCAACTCACATGATCACAACCTATAAGGTTTACCACTCCCACATTACCAGAAAACAACTCATAAATCAAGGCCACATCCCTATCAAGGGAACCATAAGAACATATCTCTTATCATAAATCAACCCCACAAAGCCTCAGGACCCAAAATCAAGGTCACAAACTAGGGCACCTTCATTGCCCAAACCACCCATACACATGGTCAACAACCAATACAAGGGATACTCACCATCAGTTTCATTAAAAGTTCTTCCATTTCATATTTTTTCTTCAACTTTACCATTTAAAAATACGATATTTCATATTTCAAAACCCTTCATTTGAAAACCATAATGATTTACACTTTAAAAAACTTTCTTATTAACCAACATTTCAAAAAAACCAACATTATTCAAATTCACATTTAAAAAAAATTATAAACAAACATTTCAAAAAAAGATTGATAGGCATAATCCATAGGCATAAAAGTACACTACCAACATATGAATCCAAAAAAAAACTATCCATCATAGACAACATACGAATAAACTATCAATCCTATGTTACTATCATGATACATGAACCCAAACACCCTCTATTTCCATAATAGGACAAGAGATAAAACCTCATAAATCAATAACATCACATCCATGCACACCACTCAAGGTGGAAATATTAACCCACCATAAAAGCACAAAATAGAACATCATTTCCCACCCCTGGAAAATTAGGATTTCCCTCATATGTGGGGTTGTAGGCACCCAAGAATGAGATCATTTCCAAGAACCGAAAATATCTCAGTCTCATGTCTACCATTCCCCTATAGTATAAAAAAATACACCATATCTTATACCAATTTATAATGTTATTTACCTGGTAGACACTATAACCGATTCCTCAAGTTTTTTCTCCATATGAACTTAGGCGCACCTCCCCTTATTCCAAAGGCCACTTAATTATAACACGGGTCTATAGAGATAATATAGGGAGAATATACCCGCTTATCTGAGTGATACCAAAATAGAAATAACGGAAACATATAAAAGAACTAAGATAAACCATAAATGGACAATAAACAAAAAGTCCAATAAGCAACCAAGTAGCACATGTTATAAAAATATGATGAATACAATTTATGTCAGACAATCATACAAATAATCTAAAACCAAAACTACAAAAAGATCCAAAACATGGACTTAATTCCCAACCTGTTCTTGACCTCCCATTCTCCAACCCATCAGCCCATTCACAAACCAAATAGCAGGTCCATGTCATGAACCTGTAACAGAAAAAAGTAGCATCTACTTGGGTACCCAAGTGCCATGGAGGCCAGAGCATGGTGTGATCACAACTCAGTAGACCACCACCAATGGTGTATAAAGAAAAAAATAGTATGTATAAGAGTGTATGTAGATAAACAAGTGAAATGAATAATAAGGGGAATAAAAGGAACATGTGTCATAATTAAACAAATGTAAAATCAACATTTTAACCATTAAGTCCTCTAGGGTTAACCAATCCTCCAAAATAGCTCCAATCGCACAGGGATACTAAGACATGACATAAAGGGTTACACGTTTTTACTCACTAGGGTTTATTCAATAACCAAACCATTCATCAACATACATCGGAGCATCAGTATGACCATAAAACCATTTCCAAATGTTTGGGAACATATAGCCTTAGTCTGACATCCCAAACCATGAAACACGAGCTTAGAGCATCAGTCCAGCCCAACTCAATCAAGAACCTCAGTCTATAAGTTAGGATTATAGGACCTATACTTAACATCCTAACTTAATTATTCATTGGTGAGGACTAGAGAATCAGTCCGTCAAAATCTAAACAAGGAGCCTCAGTCCCTAAGTTATGATAATAGTGCCTCATTGTGATATCATAACTCGATCAATAAAAGGGTGGGGCCTAGAGCCTATGTCGGGCCTGACATGTGGGATTATAGCCTCAGTTCGATACCCGAGACACACTACTCCCCAAAAATCCATGTTGGCATGCTTCTTTAACCATCTAAAAAATTTAAAATTTACATTCATTAACCCATAACAACACATATACCAAACACCCCTGATGCCATATAAACAACTAGACAATAATTTACATGAATTTTATTTCACAATCCATGATACCAATCAAGTTAAATACTCATTTAAAACATCTTGGATCCACCATTTAAAACATGGTTCTTCCTCTTTTAAAAACTAAACCAAGCCCTAATTCTTTCATTTCTAATTACAACCACTTTAAAATAATCATCAACACATTTTAAAAGAAACGGAACCCCTCCCTCATCTCAAATCATAATTTTAAAGCTATAAAGAAAACAAATTTCTAAATCACCATGAGGCCCACGCATCCTTTTATAACTTTTCACACTTTCAAATTGTAATAATAGTCATTTAAAACCACAACTGGATCAAAATCCAAAACACATCATTTAACCCTTTTCAAAATCCTCTTAGGAATTTCGCAAAATCCAACATAGAATCAACCTAATTATCCCTTTAACCATTCCCACATACTAATTTACTACTCACAATGCATTCACTTCCATAATACCCTGTCTCAATGTTTACCAACTCATTTTACCATTATTAAGGGTTCAACATACCCCACAGGTAGCCCTAGGTTTGGTCTCACATCATCAATGGACCCAACGAGGTATGTGAAGGGCCTCACACCTCAACCAATGACCCAAATCACTTTCCTTAGTCAAATACATTAAAACAAAACAATATAGAAAATTGGAACAACCAAATACATATATAAAACATTAAGACTACGGGAAAAGTTATTAAGACCACCTACCTCATGTTCATAGTCAACTTCTTGTCCAAGAGAAGCCATTAATTCTAACTAGATCAGCCAAAACCAGTAAGATGAAGAACACCCAATAAAAATAAGGGTTTAGAGCTTCATAAGGAGAGGAAACCACACACCAAACCTATTCCATAAAATTAAAGGACACAAATTTGAAGACTTATCCAGAGCTTTGATCTGCACCAAAAGTCACTCAAAATTCCTAAGAATCGGAGGAAAATCATACCTTGGAAGTTTAGGAGGATTTTTTTCATCACCCATGAAACTGGAGGAGGAATAAAGGATAAATTCAGGTTAGAATCCAAAATTCCTACAAGGAAAAATTGGAAATTCCAACTTTTTAAGTGTTGCATGGTTTGAAAAAACCATGCGTAAACCATGTGCCCCCCTGTCCAAGAGGGGACAAGTCACATGATCTCTAGAGAGCACCCACACAATTTGGAAAATTTTGTGGTTCCCATCCACCAACCTCTATCTGAGAGGATACTTGGACAGATGATTTTTCCTATCTAGAAGCACAGTTAGTACTAATCACGCACCAACCCTGAACTGCACATTGTTTGACCTCTTTTCCTTTCCTTTCATGTCCCAAAACCACATGAAACCCCCCCCCCAAACATTCCATACACCAAATAAACTCTTCATTATCCAAAAAAATAAATTTTAACCAAATTTTAAACAAGGAATAACCTCCATGAATGGTCAGTATCTTACATGTGGTGGATTCCTACACATAAAAAATGACTTAAGGATCGCTATCCTAAAATATTAAAATAATTCAATTTTTTATCATTTTTGGGTATGTTACATGTCTTTGTTACTAAAATGTCAATTTAAACAAAATATAAACACTTTTAATCATATCGGTCACATCGTGTGTCGGTTTTACATGATACTGATTCCTACAGGTAAAATTGACTTACGAATCATTTTTTTAAAGTACCAAGAAAATACGATTGTGTTTTCTTGGTTTCTAATGAATTACACATGTTTTAAACTAAATTTTCAATTTTAAATTGATAACATACTCTTTTGAGTCATACCGGGGACATAATGTACTAGATTGAAGCGAGATCAATTCCTACATATCACAAATGATTTATGGATTGTTTTCCTAAGGTATTAACACAATCTGAATGTGTTTTATCAATTTTGAGTATGTTACTTTAATTTTTTACAAAAATGTCAATTTAAAACTAAAAACACACACTTTGAGTCATACTGGGAACACTATGTATCATATTGAGGTTTGGTTGATTCTTGTATATCAAAAATGAATTATGGATTGTTGTCCTAAAGTTTCAAAAAAAATATGAATCTGTTTTATCAGTTTTTAGTGTGTGATATGCATTTTAAAGTAAATGTAAATTATAAATTATAAACAAACACTTCAAGTTAAATTGAGCACACTATGTATCAGATTATGGTGTAGATGATTGAAGTGTGGAATATTCTTATATGAGCACAAGGATCTTCGAACATGTTACCGACTTTGTAGTACCGGGCACACTATGTATTGGATTGAGTGTCGCTAATTCCTACACATCACAAATGATTTATGAATCATTTTTCTAAAGTATCAAAACAATATGAATGTTTTTTATGATTTTGAGTATGTAACGTGTGTTTTGAACAAAAATTTCAATTTAAAACAAATAACATATACTTCGAGTCATACTGGGAATACTGTGTATTAGACTGAGTTGTGGTTGATTCCAAAACCTATCACACCATTTATTTTTATTCTTAAATGCATTCAAAATTTGGGGTTGTCTAAAACTATTTTTGTTTGATAACCCAAAAATGTTGAATGTATTACAGAATAAAAATAAAGTGAATCATCATGAGTGAATCATCCTCATTGAGTGCCTAATCATAGTACATGAGTCCATCATGAGTATATCAACCTTCTTCATGATCTCTATAAACATTAAAAAAATAAGTATAAGATAATAAATGATTGGTAAATTAACTAAAAAAAGTAGAGAAACTGATGATAAAATCAACTAAATAAGTAGTTGGAAGTTACCTCTTCATGATGTCTATATACAATCTGACACCAGGTATGTTTCCTAATCATTTCTAAAAAATTATATTTCCTATGAATACAAGGAATGTAGACAATCCTAGTAGTACTAGAAAAATATAAATAAAAAAGTATTGATAAATACTTTAAATGAAACTGTAATTTTAATTGAAATTACCTCTTTGGGGATGCAAGTCTATTGATGGTATACAATATCTTTCATAAATTTACAAACATATTAATCTCAATATTTTTCATTATTTTGTTTCAGAAATTAAAAAAACATTGATAAAAATAAGTAATTTTTTTATATATGTTTTGATAGTGGAATGTTATTATATATACCCTAATATATATCTATTTATAAAAGTCGATAGGCTCCTTGTGATCTCAGACTGTCCTCAGGCCATGATTTTGATGATATTTAAACACCACCCTATCATAAAAGAATTTTCATTAAAACCTAATTTAAAATATATACCATGAAGTGTAGTTTTAAAACATTTCATGTAGTGTATTTGAAATTGATAAACATCATCTTGTGTGTTTAGTTTTTTTGGATATCCATGCGTTGAATCCACAAATTAAATCCTTAGAGTTTCCAAACCGACTACAATGAGTAACCAATGCTTCATAAAAAATAAAAAGGAATAATAAATGAAATTAATGAAAATATATTTGATATAATTAAATTTTAGAGTTCTGCCCCTCCATTGTGGGTCTTAATAAGAGTCTGTCATGTGTAAGTTTTCCTTCAAACATTTTAGTTAGTTCATATACTATTCCTTCATATTTCATTGGTTCCAATGAGAATAGTTGTGTAGAAGTGATGTGAGGACTAATGAGTCCAAATTTATATTCATAATTTTTCCCTTCAAATAGTATTGATATATATGCCTTCAAAAATTATGAATAGTATTCTATCATAATTAACGATGTAGATCAGCTATTGTACAAACAAATCAGGAAAAGACTCCGCATGTATACAATTAAAACTCACATTTTTATCCATTCATGCATGAGATTTAATTTACATTCTAAAGACTAATTTAGTCTATATTAGCCTCTCTGTACATATATTCTTCAAAATCAATTGTGGTTGTATCACCATTTTCTAACATTTAACCTGCATGAACCTTTAATGTCAGAAAAGGTGAAAGTTGAATGGGCATGGTAAAGGTACTTTGTGAATATTTTTTAATTATTTGGTTTATCCTTTAGATCATTTTGATTCGACCTTATATTTCACCCCTTCCCTTTGTTTTTTAGTAATAACATTTATCGGTTCAAGAATTTCTCATTAATTGTTAATGGTTTTCCAGAAAAATAAATTAGAAATTAATACCTCTATATGGAAATGTGTTTTTACAATATTTAATGACTGTCCTATGAAATTCCCAATAGATTTATCAACCGTATGAATATTTGAATCATCAAGTTAAACAAGTATCTCGGCTCTCAGATCTTGAGCTACATGAATCCCCACACTCACATAACCTATTGGAAGTTGTTTGTTGTGTAGAATATCTCCTTTGATATTGTACATGGAACCCTTCACAATAATATGATGGGTGGGTGTTGATATGTAACATCCCAAACCAAACCACTAGGTTCACGTCGAAAGGTCACGTGAACTCAAGCATACCTCCCCATATGCAAGAGGCTATCGATTAGCAATGAGGGTCCAAGCCCATTAATGGGGAGACTATACCCTCAGTGTCACATCATAGGATCAATAATAAATAATGAAAATATAATAAAAAATCAGTGTAATCATGTGTAAAACTAAATGGAATACATTCCATAAAAAAAGAAACTCTTAGTGTGGTAAGCATATCCAGAATAAATAAAACAACCAAATAAAAAGAATAAAAACTACAGATACATCATATGGTCATCCTCATCCCCTACCAAAACCATGCTCCTCTACTCAACCATCCACCCCTGTGCCCTTACCCTTTGTTAGGTCTCTCTTGAAATCTAGAATCACACCAAAATATCCAAGAAGGGTGCAAGGAAAAGTCTCAGTAAGACACCACCAATGTTTCCTTACCTAGTGTGCTCAAGTATAACTAGTGTAGGTCAATAATGATAAATGTGTTGCAGACATAATATGCAATAAAAAACCAAGTGGTCATGCTCTAACCAAGCTTCCAAAACCACATCTATACCTTCTTATATTCTATGATGGAAGATAACTAAATGAGTTATAAGAATCAAACTAGACCCTATATGGAATCCTCACAGTTTCATAGAGACAACACCCGACATCGTCTATCCCTCAAGAGGACCATCTAACTCAGATCCTCTAGATGCAAATATCTGGTACTCACATCAACCAGGCTACCATGTAGTGAATGAAACTTATAAAAACAAGTATACCTTGAGCACAATCTTGAAAGTATACTAAGACTACCTCGATCCTCCACCGTATGCTTAGGTCTCTCGTTACAATAATCGCAATCAAGTGCACTCCCCCACTAAGGGATCAATATGTCACGATTTTCCACCTATCTAAAATACAACTTAAAATTACCAAGGCATGGTAATATACATACAGGGTGAGCACTCAATAATACATAACATAATATATCATCTTGAGTATATAACAACAAACAAAAGAACATGCGATAGAAATAAAACATTAAAAGAGCTACACTAATATCACTCATGGAATCATAATGGGTCTAATGGGCCACACACTCACTCACGTGCGACAAAAATCAATCATGATATCTATAAATCAATACATAAATAAAATATAAAAACTAGTGTAAGAAAGATCCCAGGAGAAAAGGAACTTCTTACATCAAAAGTTTTCGATGTTAACAACAAGAATAAACTGCCCAGTGTGGTTTGATAACTATAGCGTAAACTTCAATAGTCAAGAATAACTCCTTACAACCTTATTATCATAGTCATCAACATTTCAATGCTCAAGGTTCGTAAAGGGTTCCTAGAACCAAAACTAGTTATTATATTTCAAAATGAAATAAAATATTTCATGTGATGAAACTTTATCTCTCATGGATAATTTCAGAATTATCATTCTAGGCTAGGGCACACGCTCACAAAATTCTCCTTAAAAATGATTATCTTTTGATAATTTCTCATAAATTATACTTTTATAATTTTATATTTATAATTTATCATAAATTATATTTTTTATAAATATCTCTTTACAATTTATCCTAAATCATCCTTTTATAATTATCTTCTTGCAATTTATAATAAATTATCCTTTTATAATTATCTCTTCATAATTTATTACAAATTATCTTTTTATAATTATCTCTTGATAATTTATCATAAATTACCCTTTATAATTATCTTTTTATAATTTCTCATAAATTATTCTTTTATAATTATCTATTGATAATCTATCATAAATTATCCTTTCACAATTATGGTTTGATAATTTCTCATAAACTATCCTTTTATAATAATATATTGATAAATTATGATAAATTATTATTTTATAATTATCTTTTGATACGTTATCATAAATTATCCTTTTATAATTATCTTTTGATAATTTATTATAAATTTTCCTTTAATAATTTTCTCCAATAATATCACGCAATTGCCCATTGATAATTCGTTGTAATTATCGTTTGATAATTATTTATAAATACCCTTCGGTAATTTTTTAAAAATCATTATTTGATATTTTTTATAGATTACCCATGACCATTAAATGTAATTATCATTTGATAATACTTTATATTTAACCTTATATAATCTCATATAATTATCCATTGATAATTTTTAATAATTGTCTTTTTATAAGAAAAAGGTCCAGCAAGAAGCCAAAGCTCATGAAAATTTATTAAATAAGAAAGAAAAAGAGACAAGTAAGAAATTAAAAAATGGGGTCATACAAATGTTATGCCGCACCTAGGGTAATCCTCACATCTTAGACCTAAATGTGGTATCATATTTCTCATATGATGAACCATTTAAGATATATTAAATTATTTTTGGAAAAATAATATAATAAAAAATATTAATGGTTATCTTCACAAGCGATCTTACCAAACATCTGATGTGCACACATGTTATGTCATAACTAAGGTAAACCTCTCATCCCAAACCTAACGATAGTCTCATATTTCTCATACGAGTTACAATTTGGGATATATTCAATTATTTTTTCAAAAATAATATAATAAAAAATATTAAAAGTTATCCTCATGTTAAATCTTATCAAACATATTACGTTATAAAATATTATGTTGTACCTAGGGTAAAACCCTCATCTCGAACCCAATAGTGGTGTCCAATTTCTCCTAAGATACACCATTTTGAAGATATTATATTAGTTTTTAAACAATATTGTGCATGTAATATAATTTATTTAATATTTTTATTTTTAGTGCATCAAGGCTTTATGGGCCTCCTAATCCCATGCTATCTTGGCACCTAACTCTGAAAATATTCCACAGAACATTCCAAGGAATTAATTGGGATTTTAACCTTATGAAAATCCCTTTAAATCATCTATTAAAATATTTTTGTTGAACAATTACATTTTCACATAAATATAATCATATATTATTATTAAAAAGGGTTTTTATTGCCTTTAAAAATTTTGGATATTAAAATTATCTCCCTCTATAGACTTTTCATCCCTAAGAAGTATCTCTAATGGTATTGCTCAAACAACTTAGGCTAGTGATCTTGAATGTCAAACTCACACTCTCACATCTCCTCTTAGATTCATCTATGATTCAATTGAATCTATATTTGTGTCACCATATTTATTAAAAAATATTATTGATTCGGCCTATAATCTTCACTAGACACTCATCATAAGATGAATCAGTCTCTATCATAACATCCTCATAGTCAACAACATGTGTAGGGTTTAGTATATATAATTGAAGCTGAAACACATGAAACATGTCTTGCATACCTCAATAGTGAGAAGGGAGATGTATATGATACGCCACTTCCCCCATATACTCAGTGATATCAAAGGGTGTAACAAAATGAGGTGCTATATTTCCCTACTCTTTCATATTCTGGTGCCCCAACCAAGGCGTCACTAACAATAAAATCCTTATATCCAAAAGTGAACTCCAAATTTCTACTCCCATGGTTGGCATAAGAACTATGTATTCTATAAATATTGATGAACATATTTTTTACTAGTTATACTCATTCAGAGGTCTTCTAAACCATGTTGGGTCCAAGAACCATTGTCTCACCCGCCTCATGCTAAAAAAATGGTGAAGTACAAAACCTCCCATAAAGAACCTCATAAGGTTCCATCTGAATCGAATCATGATAACTCTTATTGTATATGAACTCCATCTATGCTATGTGATCATAAAAAACGCCACCGAATTCTATCACATAAACTCAAATCATATCCTCTAATATGCATATATTCTGCTCAAATTGTCCATTGGTCTAATGATGGTACATCATGCTCAATTTTAGCTAAGTCGCTAGGGGTTTTTATAATCCCTTCCAAACAAGTGATTAAAAACATGTATCTCTATCCAAAACAATGCTCTAGGTAACCTCATGAAAGAGTAAAATATCCCAAACATATATCTTCCCCTAATCCTTCACTGAGTGAGTTTCTCTGAATGGTAAAAAGTGAGAAGACATCCTTAGTTGATCAAAAATAACTTAGAAAACTTTGGGATTCCTTAGGGTCCTTGATAACCCCATAAAAAATTCCATCATGATGTCCTTCTATTTCCACATAGGTATTAGGAGTGTCTATTATAGCCCACCAGGGTTTAGGTGCCCGAACATCACCCACTGACTAGTAAGGAATCACGGGAAGAAACCAACAATGTCTCTCTTCATCCTTGGCCCCCAGACTTCTTCATGAAGTTATGGTACATATTTGTTGCACTAGGATGTATTATCCATCTCAAGGTATGGTAATCCCACATATTATTCACTTTGATGGAAGAAGGGACCACTAATCTCCCATGTACCATAATCAAATTGTCATTATCCATCATCCATCTAGGTGTTAGGTTACATCAAGTTAGTTTTTCCCTCATTACATCACACATTGAGTCTAATAACTGTTCAGCCTTTAACTAGTCCACAAGTGAATAAGTGACTACAAAGGGAGAACAATTCCTACAACACTAGTCCACTATGGCATCTATCCTCCAATCATCCAATAAAACCATCAAGCTATATTGATCCTCTAAGGGCCTCTCTTCAAGATCCTCCTCAGCCTGTGTCTTATGTATAAGAGAATCCATAATGAAAATAACATTTACTGGTTCATACATCATCTCAAAGTCAAACATCCATAGATATTCAACCCAGTGCCTCTGTATTAGTTTTAGGTCCCTCTATGTGAAGATATAGTGATGAATTTTTTGGTCTGTGTAAATAATAAATATCTCACTGTAGAAATAGTGTCTACAACACTTCATATCATTGACCACAACTATTAGATCCAAGTCATGTTTAGGGTAGTTACTCTCATAGGTTCTTAACTAATGAGACCCATAGGATACTACCTTATATCTCTAAATTAGTAATTCTCCTAGAACAATTCCAGATGCATCATAGTACACTGTATAACCAATCTCAAGCTCAGGGAGTGTTAGTAATGGATTTGTTATCAAGCTTCTCTTTAGCTCAAGGAATGAATCTTCACACTGTTCTGACCACTGCAACTTCACTCCCTTATTTTTTGTGTTTTCATAGGTGTTGATATTTGGTATAAGTCATAGATAAACCATTAGAAATATCCTGATAAACCCAGAAATATCCTAAACTGAAACACGTTTTGAAGAAATGTCCAGGACAGGATTGCCTTAAATTTCTCTGGTTATATAGATATAATAGTCTCAGACACCACATTTCCTAGTAAATTCACATCTCAAATACTAATTCACACTTATATATCTTAGCATAAATCCTATGTTCTCGAGGCATAATCAAGACTATCTATAGGTGCTTAGAATGTTTATATGGTGTCAGAAAGTATATGAGGATATCATTGACCAAAACTGTGATGAATGAGTCCAAGGATGGATGGAAGATCTTGTTTATAAGGTCCATGAACATTATCGGAGAATTTTTAAGCTTGAACAACATTACCAAGTACTCATAAAGTTTATACCTAATCTAAAACACCATCTTCAAAATGTTCTCCTCTCTAACCCGAAACTAGTGATAGATCGATCAATGATCAATATTATAGAACCACCAAGCTACCCATGGATGATTGAAAAGATCATTGATCCTAGGAAATGGATATTGGTTCTTTATAATCATTAGTTTCAGCTTCCGGTAATCAACGCATAGCTAAACACTACCCTCTACCATCCTAGAAAACAACACAAGTGCACCCCATGGTGAAGTACTCAGCCTGATGAATCCCTTCCTCTCTAATTTGTCAATCTAAACATTCAGATATCTTAACATAGTTAGAACCATATGATACAACAGTATAAAATTGGTTTGTACACATGTAATGAGATAAATCTGAAATTAACTTCCCAATCCTTCAAAGACACTAGTTGGTCAAAAGCTCCCATAAATATTTCAACAATTTATTTAAAATTTTGAGTTCTTTTGATTCTCTAGAAGAATAAAAAATATTGGATTTAAATTCAGGGAACATTTCACCATAGTTCTGAACTTCTATTCCTAACACATAAACTAAGTGAAATACATCCGTTTGGACTGACCCGACTTCCAAAACAACAAAGAAGGTATAAGGGCGATCTCAACTAAATTCTCTTACATGTCTAGTGGTAATGATGAAACCTCCTCCATTTTAGATGTATTTCTTACTGCTTCCAAAGTAATCCCATAAGACTATGTTGAGGAAACATCTTTTGTAATATGAAGAAAACACTTAGGAAAAATAGATATTTTAGGATGAATCCTAATCAGTTTATTGGATCACATAATGTTCTCATAACCAGTCTGTGGGATCAGAAAAGGTTCTCCTAGAATTTTACCCTTATCCTGAGGTATACCCCTACTAGCACTGACCCCGATCTCTGTCCCTACACATTATTCTCAACCATCATATATATACTAATACTACAAAATTCTCAGTTCAAAAAATCAATTATAATAAAGATATATCACAACAACATGGAAATAGATATATAAAAAAAGTGAAACTATCCTCAATAGATAACCCAAAATAGGGCATTTAATTAATGAACTACTATGAGTCACAACAATAAGTTTATATATAGAATGTGAACCTAAGTGTTGAGTCGTAATTTATGAACAAACTTGAAATCTCATAAATAAAATATAAACATGATGTGTTTCAACCAAGGTGAATTTAATCAATGGTAGTAGAAAAACATAATTTCCCCTACTTTATGGTAACTTAGAAGTCCATTATTCAGTGCTATATAGACACTATCATAGTTCCCCAACCTGATTCCCAACCATCCTTAATCTTGTCTAACCTATCTGAAGCCAAGGTAAGGAGAAAATCAAGTTAGTGAGTCTTGATCATTTGATAACACTTTATAACATTATGACCCAAACCCTCAGGTGTAATTTGGAAGTTCATATGACCTCATGCACACCTCTACGTATGAAAGAGGCTCCTGAATAACAGCAAGGGTCTTAGTACATAAATGGGAAGACTATACCCTCAATATCACATAATAGGATCAATAATAAATAATGAAAATATAATAAATAATTAGAGTAATTGTGCAGAAAAGTAAATGAAATACATGACATGCAAATAAAATTAGCTCCTAGTGCAGAAAATATATCCATAATAAATAAAACTGATGAATAAATAGAGTAAAAAATGTTGGTCCATTAAGAACTCATCCTCATCCACCACCAGCCCCATGCTCCTCTGATTAAAAATCCACTACTGATCCCTTTCCCTTTGCTTGGTCTGTCATGAAATCTACAAGCGCACCGAAATACCCGAGTAGGGTGTGAGTACAAGACATTGTAGGACACTACCAATGTGCCCTTACCTGATGTGCTCAAGTATAACTAGTGTATGCTAATAATGATAAATGTTTAATAGGAATAAAAAAATAATACAAAATAAAGTGTTCATGCACTAACCAATATTCCATAACCCTCAGTTGTACCTAATTCAGCTCCATGATGGAAGATTACTAAATGAGTTGGAAGAATAAAATCAACCCCTGTAATAAATCCTCATATTGTTGCGAAGATGATACCTCACCTCATCTATCCCTCAAGAGGACCATGCTACCCAGATCCGATAGATGACAATATCTTGAACTCACATTGACCAGGAAATCACATGGTGAATGGAACTTGGAAAATCAAGACTACCTTGAGCACACCCTCAACAAGACACCATGGATACCTCTTATCTTTACTCTTTGATTAGGTACCTCTCCGCTATCATTGTAATCAAGAACACTCCACCACTAACGAATAAATATGTCACAATGGTCTAATTTTCTCAAATACTGATAACAACCACCAAGTAATATTAGCATACATATAAGGTGAGCACAACTGAATACATAACATAATATATCATCATATGTATCTAGAAAAAAAACATTACAATATGCAATAATAATCAAACATGAAAAAAGATACACTAATATCACTCATGGAATCACAACGAGTCTAATGTTCTTCACACCCACACACCAAGAAGTGATAACAACCAACCACAATGTCAAATAACCTGACACATAAATTATATATGGAAACATGTGTAAATGATAGCCTAAGAAATAAGTAACATCCAACCTCAAAAGTAATCAATGTTAATAGAAAGTATAAACCACCAAGTGTGGTTTGATACATAGATTTAAAACTTCAATAGTCAATAACACCTCCTTGTGGTATTATTATCATAGTCATCAGCATGTAACTTCTCGAGGTTTTTCAAGGCTTCCTAGAACCAAAAAAAGTTATCTTATTTAAAAATTAAATAAAATATCACATGTGATGATACTTTATCTTTCCTGGATAATTTATGAATTATCATTCTATTCCAGCACATGTGCTCAGAAAACTATCCTTAAGAATTACTATTTTTTGATAATTTCTCATAAATTATGCTTTCATAAGTATCTCTTGATAATTTATCATAAATTATATTTTTATAATTATCTCTTGATAGTTTATCCTAAATTATCCTTTTATAATTATTTTTTATAATTTCTTATAAATTATCCTTTTATAATTATCTCCTGATAATTTATTAAAAATTATCCTTTTATAATTATCTCTTGATAATTTTTCATAAACTATCCAATATAGTTATCTTTTTATAAATTCTCATAAATTATTTTTTTATAATTATATCTTGGTAATTTATCATAAATTATCCTTTCATATTTATCATTTTATAATTTATCATAAATTATTATATTATAATTATATATTGATAATTTATCATAAATTATCCTTTTATAATTATCTTTTGAAAAATTCTCATAAATTATTGATTTATATTTTCCATTTAATAATTTATTATAAATTATACTTTTATAATTATCATTGGTAATCTCAAATAATTATCCATTTAAAATTCATTTTAATTTTTGTTAGATAATTATTTATAATTATCCTTTCACAATTATTTGTAAAAAATTATCATTTGATAATTTAATTATAGATTAACCATTATAATTTAATGTAATTATCATTTGATGATTCTTTATAATTATTCTTAGATAATAACATACAATTATCCCTTGAATTTATTTTAATAATTATATATTTGATAATTCATGGTAATTGTCATTTGATAATATTGATAAATTATCCAATGATAATTCTATGTGATTATCCTTTCATAATTATCTTCAAATAACTCGAAAAAATTATCATTTTATAATTCTTAATTTTTTTGGCAATTTATCAACAGTTATCTTCTTGTAATTTTTATATATTATCTTTTTATAATTTGATCTAATTATCTTTGGACATTTCTTTATTTGTTTATCATCAGAAAAGTTTTACAAAATTATCATTTAATAATTTCTATAATTTTATGTATCAATTTCTTGAAATTATTGATTGATAATTATCTAAACTATCTATTGGAAATTATAGAGAATAAAATAAATAAAAATTAAAAATAATAAAACCTATCTTTTTTATTGTGCAACACCCCATACATGAGAAGAAATGATCTCCATTTGCCTTTATCTGGGAGGAAGAACACTGACTAGGTATTACCGACTGCGTGCAAGGGGATCCAGGGTCCCTCAGACTTAATGGAACAAACCCACAAGGAAGAACCCTTGATTACAGTATTTCAAAATCCAAAAATGCATCCCCCGTTCAAAAAATTCTGAAACCCCCATTTAAACTATCGATTCAACTGAAAATTTAAGGTGGATTCATTAATTTATCCCAATGTTTCCAACTTGAATGGGAAAAATGGTTTAAATTTTAAGGTTTTAGATCAAAACCAAAACAAAAATGGAGGTAATTGTGGGTTGAAGAAGACGATATATTAAAAAAATGAATTTTTAATTTATTAAAATAATATAATAATATAAATAAATATTAAAAAGTTATCTCTGCGTGTGATCTGACCAAACGACCAATGCCCAGAAATTTTATGTTGCAACTAGGGAAAACCCTACATTCGATACCTAATGGTGGTCTCATATTTCTTATACGATAAACCATTTGGGAGATGTTGAATTATTTTCAAAAAAAATAATATAATAAAAAATATTAAAATTTATCCTCACGTGTGATCTTACCAAAGGATTGATGATCACAAATATTTTTTCACACCTAGGGTAAATCCTTCATCCCTGCCATAACTGTGGTCTTATATTTCTCACACGGTGTACTATTTGGGAGATATCAAATTATTTTTGAAAAAATAATACAATAAAAATATTAAAAATTATCCTTGCGTGAGATATTTCCAAACATCTGAATCACACAAATATTATATTCATCCTAGGGTAAAACCCTCATACTGGACATAAAGGTGGTCTCAAATTTCTCATATGACAAACTGTTTGGAAGATATTCAATTATTTTTGTAAAAATCATACACACATAAAATAATATATTTAATATTTTTATTCTATCTATAGTGAGAATTAATAGGCCTTTAAATCCCATGTAATCTCCGTGTCTGACTATAAAAATATTACATAGAATATTTCAAGATGTTAACTATGATTTTACACTTACAAAAATCCCTTTAAATCATATATTAAAAAATGTTTATTGAAAAATATATTTCAACATAAAAATAATAATAAATTATTATCAGCGAGGGATTTTATTATCTTTAAAAATTCCAGATATTACATGATAGATATAAATCAAAATCATTTTCACCTTATAGAATATCAGTACATGAATGGTTTCAGTGTCTTTCTAATTCATATTTTAGAAAAAACAGTTATGAAAATAATGATTACCTCTTATAAGATAGCTCTTTTAGGGGAATAAATTGTCTCAAAGCTGGTGGTGGGTGTGTGTGGGGGGGGGTCTTCATTTAGTGGTTGTTTCTTCTCTTTTGATTCATTATCATAACATTTTATAAATATTACGACTACCAATTAGTTTTTTTCTTATAGATAAGCGAATTGTGCATGACATTCTTCTATTTTTATCTTTACCCTCCAATTCATTTCTTTTCTCAAAATATATTCAGGGTCACACCCCAAAACCCACACCTCTAACATAACCATACTATTCTGGCTACTTCAAGGCCACTAATATTTTTTTTTCATCGATTACAACTAATGACAATTCTTTTTTCTAGGTCAAATAATAAATATAGGAAAATAATTAATCATTATTATGTAATACCAATTTAAAGTAAAACAAATTTTTATTATATTATACTTTCACATGCTTCCCACACTTTTTGTGTGTTTTCATCTATTAATATCCCTTATTTATTTACACATTCCACCTTCTATAGCACGTGATGTGGGATGGAAATTAATTTGGAATTTGATTCATAATTCTTTATATGAATAGAGAAAAATAATTATGTTTTTATTTATTTTCATATAAAATTATTGCAGTAGATTTAAAATATGTACCATTTTTTAAAGTGATTCATACCCCATCCTTACTTTACGGTAGAGGTACATTGGTTTTGCTTCTCATTGCTTATTTTCATAACCTAGTTGATGTTTCATAAATTAAAAATTATTAATCAAACTCATTAAGACATGTATTTTCAAGAAATGTATTACCAGTAACAATGTACCTATGAAGATGTCCCCTCATGACAACTAAAAAATCCATCCCATAATTTTTGTTTTATTAGGTCGTCACACATATGTGGTGGGTGCGGGTTAATTTTAGCTTAAGTATCTTTAAGAAGATACTTCTTAATAATTGTGTGAATGATTTTGTGAGCCTTTCCAGTGAGCATTAATAAAAATTTCACTCCAGTTTCATCTACTATAAATTCACTCTGAAAGAGATAATGAAGATTAAGTCAATGTTTCATTATTTTTTAGTAAAATAAATAAATTATATCATAAGTTACCCTAATATCTTCCCAAGTTAGTGTATTAATCACATGCATAACATTGTTCCAGAAATGTACATCAATCAGCACATGCATGTGAGTGGTGAGCCTAATTTAACTACTGAACATGGCCTTGTTGGGGTTAATAGGCTAATCGCGTACATTATATTAAACCTCTATTTTTATACCTTTGTTTCTTAACTTAAGAATTTTTTCGAACACCATCACACTATGATGATCCTATTTCTAAGGTCATGGGTTGTTCACTATCTACCAATTCCTCAACTTCAAAATCCTCAATATGTTGTTCCTTTGGATTGGTAGCATCAACATGTGCAGAAAGTTGTTGTTCTTCTACACTGGGAGCACCAACATGTTGAGAAACCTGTTGTTTCATAGGATTGGTAGCATAAATATGTACAACAGTTATTATCAATAGAATTGGTTGAAAATTTAATTTAGATTATGAAAATGCAATAGTGAGTAGATAATAAATGAGGTATCACAATGTATATTAGAAAAAAATATAACATACTTATTGAGCTCTTTTTTTAATGGTTGAAGGGATTTTCCCCCTCTATTGAGTATCCAAATACCTTAATTATTTTCTCATCTGATATAGAGGACCCCATTTACACTGGGATTGCTAGTAAATTATTGTGATGTCCCAATGAAAGGTTCATCCTTGAAAGAATTTACATCTGAACCTTCAGTGGTTTTGGATGATAATAGAACAATTGAACACTTTATATTTGTGGTATTTGGAACATAAAATACTTGTACTTCCTATGACTACATTATAAGTGGTTCATCTTTATAACCTTCCTTATTGAAATCCACTTTCACAAATCCTAATTTATCTATTTTAACAACACCCCTGTTATCAACCCACTTGCATGGAAAAATTGGCACTTGGAATGTTGTATAATCTAACTCCCATATTTTTTTGGTGATTCCAAAGTATAACATATGCACATAAATTGTATTTATGTCCATCATACCAGATATATGCATTGCTTCAACCAAAATTGTAACTCCACTATTGTTCGTGGTACTACATTTATCATGATCATTTGTATGGAACATATAACCGTTAATCACATATCCATTATAAGATAATGCATGCACACTTGGTCCTCTGGCTATTCAATGAAGTTGTTCTAAAATTAAATCCATATTTTCAGTTGAATCCTTAAAAATATGGTCTCAAAACCATCTTATAAAATGTTGATTATGTGTATCTGATATCAAAATTTCAACCCTATATGGATTCAAATGCATAAGAATTATTTGTGGGTTTCAATATATGGGAAAACCTCTAAATTGTTATGTAAAATGTAAAGGTGGGCATACTCCCAATCTGTAATAGTAATTAAGACAAAATATATTCTAGAAATTATTCCACCCATGAGACGCCCAGTGTGACGATATTTTGGTAGACCAATGATTTCCATATTTGACATATAGTCAGTGTATAATTCAATGGATTCCTCAACAAAAAATCACTCTACAACAAAACCTTTTATCCAATTTCAATTTTTTATATACCCTTTCAAAATATTCATATACCATTAAATGGGGTACATCCATCTATAATGTATAGGACCACATAGTCAAACCTCTCTTACCAAGTGAACCATTAAGAAAACCATCATATCAAATAATTTTGATAGGAATAAAATCTCTAATTAACATAATATGAAAAAAATTCATTTTCCATAGTTGGAAACTTCACCAGGTAAATAAATTTGTTGCATATAGATTTCAAAAGTTACACCTCTTTGTTAAAGTATGATGTCCATTCTTAGAAAAAATGCAACGTAAAGATACTGGACTTAGATTTTACAACAAAACATGACAGTCATGTGATTTCAGAACCTTTAACTTTAAATCATTAATTAACATGATATTATTAATATTTGATGAATACCCATGTGGAACCTTTACTTCATTCAATAAGTTTTAAAATTTATATATCTCTTTCATGGAATGTGTGTAAGAATATAGAGGAAGAATATTCCATTTTTCACCCTTTACTGGTGCGAACTCTTCCCATATTCCCATGTCAATCATGTCCAAACTAGACTTAATTATATCCTTTGTTTTACCGGGTGCATTTAGTAACGTTACAATGTCACTATAACATTAATTTTTTTCAACATGCATAACATTAAGAAAATTCATGACATACAAACAATTCCAGTGTGGTAATTCAAAAAAATGATCTCTTTTTCCAACCAGTTTGGTAAGGTTTTTTGAAAAAGGGTTCCAAAAGAAGGGTCCACATCTTTTAATTTCTCAAATAGTTGATCGCTTGTTGGTGGATACAATGTTTTATCTTCTTATGAAATCCCATTTAATGATGTCATCAAACCTCGGTACTTATATCATCAAGGTTTAAATATGTGATGTCCTAGAAACACAGTCTTCGATGAATGTTTCAACCTAATTGACTATTTACCTTGTTCACAAATGAGACACCCTTGAGTTCCTTTAATGACATATCCTAAAAAATTACCATAAGTAAGAAATTCATTTATTTTCTCACACAATATGGATATCAACATGAAATATTCATTTTTGTAAGCACCATACAATGTAAAACCTAAATCCCATAATAATTTTAAATCATTAATCAATGGAGCAAAATAAACATCAATATAATTACCTAGTTTATTTAGCCCTGATATAAGAAGAGATATTATAATGTATTTTCATTTCATGCATATCCACGATGGAAAGTTATAATTTACTAACATAGTCAGCCTTGTATTTTGAGTACTTTATTTGAAAACCAAGAGGATTCAACTCATATGTAGATAGCACATGAAGATAGTTTCTCCTATCATTTCCAAATTCAAGATAATCATGATCAATTATCTTCCAATAATAAGATTCTTCCAGGTGATGAATTTTTCTATCTTTATTTATTGTATCTTCATGAAAAATCAATTTTCATGCAGTCTCCACACTTCTATATAGGCACCTAAATCGTGTAATGATTATAAAGTACCATTAAAATTTCATAGGACCTGATTAATCATTCTTGTATAAGGAATCACCACACTTTGGGAATTTTTATGTGTTTTTAATCCTTATGAAATAGTACTCAGTCATTTGGAAATTCATGTATTCTTTCAGAGATCATATCAATTGAATGTAGAATTATTTTAGAATCATATGTTTGGAAGGGAAGCTCATTATCTTATGGGATCATATCATTCAAGAGAACAAGTAGTTCAGTAAAACTGGAATCAATCCATCTATTGAAAAGTTTTAAATTATTAAATTTCAATATTGCTAAAAATTCAATATATTTAGTACAATCAACATACAATAGCATATTTTCATAACTCTTTAACTTCTCAAACAAATTTGGAAAATAAAAAAGTTTATATTCAACTATCTTTATCATTTCCTCAATACAATCTTCATCATTATTCACAATTGTAATAACATCATCGATATGATCTTTATCATTATCCACACTTGTAATCATATCATATGATCTATAAAACATAGTTTTATCCCAATCACTAGCTTCAATTAGTTTTTCCTCATATTTAGTCCAACATTTATAAATTTTTTCTATTCTGAGATAGATCAAGTGTTCTTAAAACTCCTCTAGACTAATTATTCTTGAATAACAACAATATAAACACAAAAAAGGATTCGAGAAGGGTCATAAGAATGATCTTTTTAAAACTTTATTAGAAATTTTACACTATATTTATACTCTTTTGTCATATGATTGGCTTCCATACATTTATTATTAATATTAATTCTATTTGATTATATAATATTAATATTTTAAAAATAAATATTATGTAAAAAAAATCATAGAAAATGTTTATCTCATGTTTAAAATATCAATATAAGGTAAGATTATTAATGTTTATGATTTTAAAGACATAAATTGGTTTATTAATGGTTATGATTTTACTAATGTGGGTTATCATTAATCCTTTCTATATAATATGAACCTAATATAACATATCTTTCATTAATTTGGGTCCCAATAGAGATTTCTATCCTATTAGAACCCAACACATAGGTGATCAACATATGGCCTATAATACAGAGCTTCAAAACTAGCTATCTATATAAATACTTGATAACTAGTTTTATACAAAAATTACAATTGATCAGATTTAAAATTTTCTCTCTCAACATTTGGAATAATATACTTTCCATATTTTGGTTTCCTTAGAAGAAAAAAATATTTAAAGAAGACACACTAATGTCTAATAAAAATAAAATACACAAGGTTATAACATGTTTTTAAAAACCAAGTTGTTTTAATCCATGTGTGTAAAATGGATACTTGTAAAAAAAATGGGAATAATTGTTTGATTTTAATCCATGGGAGCATGGGGGATACATGGAACATAGATCTAATTTTCATTTGTGCACCAAAAAACTCTTCCTAATAATCATTTTCAATCACCACCTTACATGATAAGTGGGTAGGGTTTTACGATGCACAACTAGGAGCTACATGCTATTAGAGTGAAAAATAATGATGAATGAATGAAAATGAACATGAAGGTGAGGGAGAGGGTGAAATAACAATGTAATGAGGTAAGAGAGATTTGGTGGTGAATCAATGAGGTAGATTGAGGATAAATAAGATTATTTGCGTGAACAATTCAAACCATTTGGGAAAATTAAAAAGAAACAATGATGTTTGAGAGGGAGTAACGAATAACAAGCGATCATATACATTGATTTTAATATATCATTTTAATTTTAAGACCACAAAAATTAGATAATCTATAAATGAAATAATATTTTAATAAGAATTTTATAATTTTAAAAAAAATAGGCAAAATTGATTTCACATATTCCTTAAAATCATTTACACAATCCATATATTTTTTTATTTAAAAATATATAGTTTAAATTTATACAGAATCATTAGAATAAATTAATTTTTAAACCTTTAAATTTTAAAAACTATCAAAATTATTTACATATAAGTTTCTAAATATTTACACACAACTTATTTACATACATACATTAAATTAAAATTATTTATAAATTATACTAAAAATCACCAAATCAAATGCATCACCCCATCGAACACTGAGATGCTAATGGGAACCACTACACGCATTTTCAACATGCATGAACAACTAAAAACTATGAATGATATCAAATTTACATGAAAAAATGTCACTAATTAAATTCATTCAGCCAAATGACTATTGATCATAATCACGACATGGACCACAAACTGAAAAACAGATAGACACCATGAGAATATTATTTTTGTATCTTTGATAATGGTAGTCAACTGAAACCACTAGTAAATGGTGATATGGTTGCAGTGTGGACCTGAAAGTGTGATACTGAGGATGGTAGTGTTTGGGGATCGCTGCACTGGTGGTAGACCAAGTGCTACTCTATTGTAAGGGAGGAGATCGATTGGGTTAATGGTGCGATGGGTGAAGGGTGGTGTCATGGGACAAGCAGTGGATCTTCAGGCACTAACAAAATAAATTGATGAGGGAAAGTTCAAGGATCACGATTAAATAGAAGTAAAATTAATCAAATGCTTTAACTTTTGGGAGGATCGATTCATCTGAGAAGATCGAGGAAGAGCGGCGACAATGATTTGGTTCTGCGAGTTCTTGAATGGTGTGAGCAAGGAGGACTTTGTTAAGGTTATGTTTAAAAGATCGAGAAGCCTTTTATTAATACTTTCAAAAATGTGATGATAAAAATAAATCTTTATCAATGCTAACAAAACATTGACAAAGACCTAATTTAAATAATATAATGAATATAATTACAAATTTAAATGTATGTAATTATAAATAAATATTTTAGGAATTAAAAATATGTATTTATAAAAAAATATAAATTAATATATTTCTTATTTAAATATATTTATTATAATTTTATATTTATTTAATTAAAATTTAAATTAAGATTAAAATTACAATTAAAATTATAAATAAATATATTTAAAAAGTATTTATATATAATTATAAATATAATTATTTGTTTATATATTAATAAATAAATATAAATAAATATAATTATAAATAAAATTAATATATTTATTATTTAAATATATTTATTATATTTTTATAATCATTTAAATATATATATATATATAATTATAATTGTAAATAAATATATTTATAAATATTTGCATATAATTAGAAATATTTTTATATAAATATATATATTTATAAATATAATAAAGTTATTTATAATAATTTTATAATTATTTAAAAATATATATAAATTTATTTATAATTATAATTATAAATAAATATATTTAAAAAGTATTTATATATAAATATACATAATAAACCTGCTGCAACTCCTGTTTGGAGGGAGAGTGTAAAAGGGCCTTCATCTGCTACCCAAGACTTTGTTATGACTCCATCAGACCCTAATAGAGAATGTTTAAGCCTTCTTGACATATTAAAAAAATATAGTAGTAGGGAGGTCTTTTGGGAGGAATTTGACAATGATTAAGGATTTATCCAAGCTGTTGGACAATCCTGAGGCACTAAGATTGTCAATGCACAGGACCCTTATCCCCTTAAGGACCTCACCTCACCATATGAAATTTCTAACCCTCAAGAGGATGATGGGAAGTGGAAACAACCCAAAACATGGAGGACGAGCCATCATCTGAAAAGTATGGGTGGTGGCCAATCCCATTGACGAGTAATATTCTTCTATTTTCTGAGATGATGTTTGCTTTGCCTTTATAGTAGTGTCTTATCACTAACTTCACCCATCTTCTCCCCTTATACTTTAGACATATTTTAGTTTCAATAAATTTCAGAACCTTGAGTTACAACCCATGATTTGAGCCGTCCTAGTATAAATATATATAAATATAAATATAAAAAATATATTTATTATAATTTTATAATTATATATATATATATATAATTCTAAATAAATATTTTTAAAAATATTTGTATATAAATATAAATATAAATATATAATTATATATATATATATATATTAATTAACCTATAAATATACATAATTATAAATATAATAAATATAATTATTATTTAAATATACTTATTATAATTATATAATTATATATATATAATTATAATTATGAATAAATATGTTTAAAAAGTATTTATATATAATTACAAATATATCTGAATAATTTCATATATTTATACTAAAAATGATGAAAATCATATGTTATAGCCCATGATTCCAAAATTTATTGAATATAAACAAGCACAAAGTGCAAAGAGAGATGGTGCGTGGAAAGTAATGAAAAACTACGGATAAAAATCAAAGTATACTGCTACCTAGAAAATAAGAAAAGAGAAATCATCGTATGACATGAAACTGGCCACCACCCCTACCTCTCAGATGATGTCCCCTCTTACAGGTTTTGGAAATTTTACATGTTTTATCATCATCAACACGAAGGTCATCCAGTGGGGTGGGATCCACAGGGGGTCGAGTATTATTTTCTTCAGTCAGACCTAAGCCCTCAAATAATACTTGATCAGAATTTCTCTTTTCCTTGATAGTCTCAGTGCCTGAGGATTGGCCTTCAACTCAGATCAATACATGAGCATTTCTAAATTCCTCCCAAAAGACCTCCCTTCTATTAGAACTTTTTATGTGTTCAAACTGGATATAATTATTTTTATTGGAGCCAGATTTAGGAGGAGTCATCTCTCCAACTACAGTGGAACCTTTCTCATGGGTTTCATATTCAATACTAGTGGTATTAACATAAATAGGATCCCAAGATTCTAGTATACCACCAATACCAAGATTTCCCACTGCATCCTCAATTTCTTCATCCTTATCACCTCCCATGCCCACTGGTGAATCCTTTTGGTCCTCAACAATAGTCATAGAGATAGTGTGATCGAGAATAATTTCAGCATGACTTCCTACCTCCATAGAAGAAGTCTCAACTGAATTTGAAATTCCATTAGTGTAATCACTTCCCATCCCCTAGATGATAGCAAATTCAACCACATTTCATAGATCCTAAGGGGTAACAAAAAATGTTTTATAAGCCTTCTGAAATTTTTGAGGCTTTAGCCAAAGAGAAAAATTTTCTTTTCTATTACTAGTATTCAAATAATCATCCCCAAAAACATCAAGAACATACATCACATCCTCAAAATCAAATGACTCAACCACCTGATTCAAGGCATGGAAAACCTTTCCATTAGCTAGGATACCAAATAAACCATTATCCTTCAGCCTACTGAAAGTTCCATTTGGGTTGATTCCAGTAGAAACATCAGAAAAACAAATAGATGCCTCATCTGGAATACCATCACTCATAGGCATGTATGATATATTTTCCAACGTGTTCCCTATATTGGAAGATAGGTAAGGAGAATCCTCCCTACTATGCTTGGGTGACTGAGAAGCCACGCCGCCAGATTCATTGGAATGCATCATTATGAAAGTCCTATGACAATTTGATGAATTGTATCCTTAACTCACAACACCTATAGATGGAAGATTGAAATTACATTTCTCGATCACATGTTCAAATTTCTTATAATTTTCACATCACACAAAAATTATAGCAAAATTCACAAACCTTGCACATTCTGTTTCTTTGTCAAATTTTATTAGTATCCCAACCATAGAGGCTATGTCCCATAAAATTTTAGGGTTCCAAAGATACCAACGGAGTCTGAATACATGAATCCAGACCTACGTTGTCGGTTTTCTAACCAACATTGGTTTAAAACTAGGATCCTAGTCTTGGATTCAAAGAATTCTAGGTTTTAGAGAGACAAAAACCATTCTCCATGCTTTAACCTTCAGATAAATTGATGGAAATATAATATGGAAAAATCTCTTACCGAGTGACATGATTTTTCATCCACCAAATCCCCCAAAATGGAGAATATAACTACATAGATCCTCAATATTCTAGGTATTGGGTTCCTATTGGATCATGAACTGATCAATTATAAAGTGTTTTCACTTAACAAAATGTTGCGAGATAATAGAATGATTGTATTTGATGAAATCAAGCACACCATTTTTGTGATATTCCCAGAAGATGAAGACCCAATTCAAAAATCATCGAAAAACCTAGATGAGGAGTTGTGACCATGCATCAGTTCATCATATTGAGCAAAGGATAGATAAATAAATATTAAAGAGTAATTAAATATTTTTTTAACATTATTAAGGAATATATAATAATAAATGAAAAAATAAAATTAAATAAATTAAAAAAATATTAAAAGTGATTTCGTAACATTTACTTGAATTAAAGACACATAAAAAAGAAGAAAAATGAATAAATAGGTAATATTAAATATATATATAATTTAATTATTAAAAATTAATTATATTAACTATAATAAAATATAAATAATTAAATTGAATTAAATTTAATTTAATAAAATTAAATTAAACACACACATACACATATTCATGATGAATAGATAAAAATAAATTTAAATTAAAAATGAATAAATTTTAAAAATGAATTAATATAAGAATTACTAGAAATAGAGGGATATTAAAAAATATTAAATAATAGTAAACCAATAAATAGACCTACACACACATACATGTACAAATAATAGACATATATATATATACATATGCACATATACACACACACTCACTCAAACACACACACACACACAAATACATACACATGCATACATACAGTTGTATATGTACATATACTTTAAATTATTTAATATCAGTATTAATATATATTGATATAAATATATTCATTTATATATTATATAATTGTTTAAATAAAATATTAACATATTATATTTGTTTTAATTATGTACACATTTTCTAATTAATGTATATAAATAAACTGCTAATCATTTTGACTAATATAAATTTGATAATTTATTATATATACAATAATAAATATAAGATTCATTTTTTATTAAATTTTATATACACCATATTTATATATTATATTATCATATATATACTAATTTTAATATAAATATTATTTAAAAATATTTAAATATTCATATATATATTAAAATACTCACTATGACCTTTATCAACACTAGAAAAAACTGCTGATAAAGGTGCAAGTTTTTTCAGTGCTAAAAAATTCATTAATAAATGGGGGGATTTTATGAACAGTTTTTTTAGCACTGATAAAAGTTAACTTATCATCGATTTTTTCAAGTGATGATAAAATTCTCCCCTTTATCAGTGCTTTTTTAGCTCTATTAAAGGTTAGTGCTGGATAAAGCGTGATCTATGGTAGTGTTAACACAATTTGGTTCAAGGTAAATTATAAAAAACAACTGCATATAACTATAATTATTATCATTGTGTAAATCATTCAAAACCCGATTACCGATAAAAAAATTTGAATACATTGTAGAAATATAAAAATGATATGATCAATTTTTTCAGGTCAATGTGAATTTGATTTGGTGGTAACAGAATGAATTCATCCAATGAAAATTAATCACAAAAAACCAACATGGATCATAAATCATTATGTTTTGATGGAAAGTTCTTATAAAATATAATGAATTATAGTTTTTAGTAAATAGGTAAAAAACCTTGTGTCACATTTTCCCTAAATAATTTTTTTAATGTAAACACTATAGTCCCATATTTTTTGACTTAATAGGGTAGAAAATCATAATATTTTCATTTTTCCAATTTATTCTACATTAGACTCCTCATTTTTGTTATACTTGTAACACTGAAATAAAATTTAATGGTTATTATAGAAAATAATATATAATGTGAAAAAACCAAAAAAAATAATAATAAAAAGAATATGTTGTCCTGCATTTAAGGTATTGGACTTGATTTTAAAGGAGGCAGTTATCTGTTAAAATACTATTGTAAGCTACCTTAATATTAGTAATTTTATATCTTTCATGTAGCATGAATTCAAAATTTGTAGGTAAATGTCATTATAGATGTATTAAACTAAAATTTCAATGTCATAAAAGAAATTCAATTTCATAGATAAGAACATTCAGATTGAAAAATAAGAATACCATTATTATAAATAATAGTTCATGTATTCAAGAAAAAGTAATAATAAATATATATGAAAAGTAATATACTTATAAATAAATACATATGAATATAAATAAGAATACCATAAAGCTCATAATATATATAAATATGTCAAAAATTCATTTTTTTTGAAAAAATACAAATAAAAAACAATTAATAAAACTATAGTAGCTATCACAAAATATATGAAAATATTCATTGGTTATGGAAATATAATTATAATAAAAATAAAGTTATTAGAGAAATACATCAATTAAAAAATCATAGTAAAATAGTATATAAATATAGACATTATTACCAATTATATTAAATATATGGTTTATAGGTTTTTCATATCATAATAAAGTGTAAGTAGTGGAGAATTCATGTTATGCAGTGATAATTCAATGGGATCCCAATGAAATAATTGTTGTGTAAGAGAAATTCTGAAAATTATAACTTCATAAAATTAATACAGTTTATGGCCTAACCAAAAACATATTATAATAGAATTAAAATTAGTTTATTAGGGAAAATTATGGTAAAGATAAATCTATTAATAGAAATATATTTTGAGAGATGAATTGGGATAAGAAAAAAAATAAGGAGTGTGTAACCTTTCCTGGATATTGACATTATCAATGATCAAAACTATAAAGAATTTAGTGCAATGGAGAAGCTAGGGAGAGGGAAAAAGTTTGGGGAAAAGGATTCTGGATAAAAAACTGGCCATTGTGGGATGGCCACCGATTGATGAATGCTGATGTGGGTCTAGGAGTGATATCTGTGGAGTGTTGATGGATAATTTAGAGGATGAACAATGGACATTGAAAAAATTGAAGACTGATAAAGGTATCCTTATAGGTGAAATTAAAAATAGGTGATGACAAGAACAATTAGACATACACAGTTATGATAAATAGATATTATTCATAGGTATACCATCTTCACCATCATATTTCATTTATTATAGGTTATTTGTTGCAAATTTATTCTTATAATATAGAGATGTCGTGGATAATTTTCTAGTAGATTATGTTTGAAAAAACATTTCTCTATTTTTTGAGAAATAATATAATGGTATCATAAATTAGCATTCATTTTGGAAATGTTAACATAGAAGCATAACTATCTTACGAAAATGGAGATCCTGCTGTAGAGGGTGGGGTAATATTTTCATGGAGTTGTCTATGTTTTTTCAATTTGATTAAGATAAGTATCAGATAGTCATGCAATTCTATAATTCACAACATTACTTATAAAATAAAAATAATCAATAAGAAATAGATTGAAGTGATAAAACATATGTTGAATAATGTTTATGAATTAAAAATGAGTGCCAGAAACAATTTTAGAAAAACATAAAAAAGTGTATTAAATTTTTAAGGTAAAATAGAGAATGAACCAAACCATTTACTATTAATTCAATTTATGGAATTCAATATGCACTCAGTGTGTTATTCCAAGAGCACCAGAGTTATATCATCAACATAGGTTATTTGGTTAGTATAATTTAATGAACAATATAGAATATGTGAACTTGTAAAATAGACGCTTTTGAATTTTCTTTTTCATCCTTAACTTCCAACGCAAGAATATTAATTAGTAGATAGTAGTGACATCTTTATGATGGTGTGAGTATAATAATGCACTCACACACACATATATATATATTTCACATGTGTTAAATATGTTTAAAATAATAAAATGAATCAAACTATATGTAATAGTTTTTAATGGGATGAATTGAAAATAAAATTTAATACAATAAGAAAAATGAAAAAAATGATAAAATGGAATATACTATAAAAGAAATCTATCAAAGTGCTGTAGGATTTATGTGTTTTATACTATTAGAGGCACCAACTATGTGTATACATCTTAAAAGTTTCATAAAATTTCATTATATAGTATGTATACACTATTTTTGGTAAATTGCACTTTATTTTCATTAAGGGTTATGAAAATTTAAGATTATTTGAAAATAGATTAATTCAAACTTTGAGGTTGAGGTATAATAGATATTCTGAGACAACTCTACTTTGATTTTCGGTGTTTTAAGACCAAATGTTTTGGGAAAATTTTACTATAGTTTCTCTAAGGACTGTGAACATCAAAGATTAACCAAAAACATGTTAATCAAACCCTTTATGGTGTGGAATAGTTTGTATTTTGAGACAAGTCTACTATGATTTTAGGTATTTGAAGACCAAAGTGTTGATAGTACTAGGAAGATGAAATAGTTTGTAAGAGAGATAGATTTAGAGGTTAAGTATAGAAAATATACATTAAAATGGGAGGTGGAATGCAAGAGAGGTATCCAAGAAAAGGGTGAGCCCAAACCCAATAAATTTATGGTGTATAGAAAATCAGGAAATTATAAAGACTGAACAAATATTACCTTTTATGGTGAATAATACTCAGTATTGTTTGATGGTTGAGGTATGGTTTTTTGTACATCAAAAACAAATAAATAATGCTTCTATGAAGAAAAAACCCTCAGTATGGGATAACAATACAGAAGCCAAGTACAAAAAAAAAGTAGATGGGGTCCTAGTAAAAGCTATGGATCTGTAAGGAATGGATAGTGGTATGCAAGAGATGAAGGAATAGGATGGAAATGAGAATATTATTTCATGGAAGAGTTGAGTAGGTGTGTATGGAGGATAGGAGTGATGATGGGCGTCGCCCATGGGGAGTTCAGGATTTGAAATAGAAGAGGAGAATAATAGAGCCTCCTACTGGTGACACATGTATTCAAAGTCTGGTGGTGGTGACATGTAACTACAAAATATTTCACTTTTTCCAACGGGGGAATATATGTTGGTAAAAGTGCATTTTTTGTTGGTAAAACATTTTACCAACATATATGTCTCTATCACTAAACTGTCGGTAAAAACTTTGTCGCTTAATGTGTTTGCGATAGATAAAATAGTTCTGTTGCTATTATAATAATACCAACAGATAATATATATGTTGGTTAAAGTGTTTAGCAACAGGTTTTGGTGACAAATTTTTCTTTTGGTAATAATATTACCAATATATAATATTTATTTATAAATTACATTTGAATAAAAATTATAAATTTTTATTGCTATTAAAATTTCATATTATATTTATTAATTTATCATATATAATACATTTGTTTTAATTATTAAATTATGGATGAATCTAACACTGTTCAAACTTATAAAAGAATTAATTATATTAATAATGAAATTCATTACAAAACAAATCAATACAAAATACATCCCCCCAACAGGATCCATCACACCCATTAATACATAATTCATCCCTCATGCCAACATCACTCATCCATGACACATCAGGGACCAGAGATCACAAGTAATCCATCCATGCCTTAGGATTAGCGAGTCAGCTCCAGCATATCCAGGCCACACCAGAGACCAGCGAGCACCAACAACTCATCCATGCCTCAAGAACAGAAAGTCAACTCTAACTAAAATCAGTGCAAAATATCTGCGTGAATTGAAACCAAAATATGAAGTATAAAAAATGATTTTCATAGTAAGCATTTTGATCATCCTTTTTGATATTTCATCAGAGGCATATATAATGTTTCCCAAACCAACTAAAACCCCCCAAATATAATGTTTCCCAAAATGAAAAATTAAGATAGACATAATTCAAACTCCAAAAAATGGGCTTCTCCAAACTAAAATGATAGAATGCATCTCTCCCGGCCTTGGGAGTTGCATAGCCCTGGAGAAATTAATGAAGTATCAGTAATGGTGACCTCATCCTCCACCCTAAGCTCTATTGTGATGGACCTAATTTTCTTCACCACATCCCACAAGATGTACAGATCTACCACTCTCTTGGGCACATGTAGTTGAAATTGATCTCATGTGTTAGTCCCTACAAGTTTTAATACAAAATCAAAGATACAAATTAGAGAATATCAAGCTATCAAAAAATATCCAATATGATTTATGTTGAAATATGCATATAAACCCACATATAACCTGTTGGATCACAGAAAAACTCTACTCTTGGAATACAAGGTAGACATAACCTGCTTGAACATCACTTACATTCACAGTAATGATATTAAAAGAATTCACTGACTTCAAATTCAAAAACATAATGTTGAATGTCTGATTTGAGGCAATGCATCAACTTTGTATGAATTTGAGGTCAAATTGGGAAGTGATCAAGGAAGAAATTATGAACAATCTTCTCTAGAAGGGGACTTCCTGGTAGTTATGTGAAGGGCCTTGGTAGGGATTCTAACAGGTCCCTTGACTTTCAACTACTTGGCCTTGGCACCACAAACCAGATTAGAACACACTAAAAACAACATAAAAACAGGGTAAAAAAAGTCAATTCTAATATAACAAAAATAATAAACCATTGGGACCAAGGACTTGAAAGATTTTAAATATTACTGATTCAATTTGTTCATTTTAATCATATAACATTGCTCTCTTGATTAAAGCTAGTCCTCAATTTTTGAACTTGTATTTGAACAAATTTGATTTCAAATAGAATTTAAAGTGGTTAATTTTCTTATAGTTAAACTCAGTACATGTGGAGAGCCATCATACCATGACAAAAAAAATAATGTTGAGTTAATGTAAAATCAACACCCATGAGAAATGGTTTTTTTATGTGAATCAAGATCTAAATAATTGAAAAAAGATCCATCCCAAACTATGCTAAAGATGAAAATTGGAACGAAAATAAAAGATTCCATATTTTATCAAAATATAATTAATAATAAATATAGAAAAATCAAACTAGAAATCATTGAAAGGAAATAATAGAAGACCTTTTTTGAGGTTCTTGACATTTTTTGAGGAAAGTGTGATCTAGATCTTGTGAATCTTCTCCAGGGGGTCCTCCAGACCAGGTTTTGCTGGTTTCATAGCTTCATATGCCACGACCTCTTCTAAAACTAATAAGGAACAAAATAAATGGGGTGCTGCAACTACAGGCTGGGATTCCACAAACCCCTCCCGTCGTAGTGTTCTTTCAATCTCCGACATCAGGTTCACTAGGATAAACTTGAAACAAAAAAAAATCCCAATCACTAATTTCAATTAAAAGTGACACATAAACTATGACCAAAAACCATTGAGAATGACACTAATTTCAATAAAGAGTGACACATAACTCAAAATTTTATAATCTTGTAACACTACATAAAATTATATAATCAATTAAAGATACTTTCAATTTATAATGAAACTACTTTCCAATTGAGAATGACACCTAATTCAATAGATGGAGAACCATTTAGTGCAATGAAAACCTTAGGCACCAAGGATTGATTTACAAATATGGTCTTGAAGGAAACTATCAAATTGAACGAATATAATTGGGATCCATATTCAATCAATGATGATAAAGTTATAACATATCCATCATAAATAGAATTTAGATTCAATTGAAGATGAAACATAATTTCTTAAAATGTCAAGAGATAAATCTACCAATGTCATAAAGACCAAAAATTTCATATGTTTTGGACATGAAATGTTAGAAACCATGTAAAAATGTGATAAAATTACAAAATTAAAAATCAAAATTTAAATGTTGGATCATCTGATTTCATTTATAAAAAGATGTAGAATTGACATTAGGATTGAAATAATAACTTACAAGATATGATTTTGCTCATCATTGGGCCCAACATTGTCAATAACTCTCCTTACAATAATTATCTCCAAGAACATGACACTAAATTTGTACTCATTAGATTTGGTAGTCAACTGTCCAGTCAGTTCATACTCAGGAGCATAGTATTCAAAAGTCCCCATTGTCACTATGGAAACATGGGTCTTCTCCCCAGTTGGACCGAGCTTGGGAAGCCTAAAATAAGAGATATTTAGATTGAATTCATCATCCAAAAATGTGTTCAATGATTTAAAATCATGGTATATTACTTGGAGGTTTTTCTTATCATGCAAGTATTCAAGTTAGCTTGTTACCCCATTAGATATTTTTATCTTGGAATTCTAATCCATGGGCTTTAGGTTTGGAGGTAAATCTCTAAGGAAAAGTTTCTTCGGTTGGGAATTGTTTAAAGAATAATTTTTATGTGATTTATGAATACAAAATGAAGATACATACCAAGAAGATGATCCTATAGAGAACTATATATTCATATAAAAGAATCCTGAGGTCTCTATCAACATAAAAACCAGCCAAGATAAGGAGGCTAGGATGGTGAAGAATGTTCACCTTGAGGACCTCCACCATGAATCTTATGTTACCTTGCAATCCAATATTGTCAAGTAGCTTAAAAGACAAATACTAAGGAACAATTAACAAAATAATCATAATCAAAATAGAAAAGAGAGTAAAATAATTGGGAGAAAGTGCACCTTTTTTCTGCTCTTAAGGTGCCCTTTGTACACCCTTCCAAACCCCCTTATTCCAACGTGAAATTGGGATCAAATTTCATTGTCACAACATAGATCTCTTGGAATCTGAAGATGTGGTAAGGGATTTGGCCTTTCATTATTCATGACATTTCATTTGTGAGGAACCTCCTCTTGTCACTATCACGTTTGATTGACACATGGGTGGTGGTGGGAGGCATTTCTAATGTCATGATAATCAGAGATTCATCTATTCAACACCCTTATGTTGATGTCCTACATTGACAAGAAATAGAAATATGAAACTAAATTTTATGAAATGAAATGAAGGAATCTTGAGTCCAATATATAGATTCCAAGATCTCAATGATTCAAGGAAAAGGAGCCATTTTTATTCATGATATAAAATAAAGTCACCTGAAAAAACACCCTATGGAAAGTGTATCCTTTCACATACATTCATTCTATTATATGCATTTAAAAAATTGAAAGAAAAAGGCTCAATAAATGACTCCGGAAACGATGATTTTTTGGCCATTTTCTAATTCAAAAAAATATATAAATAGTCAGCCATTAAAAAAATATTGTCATAAAGGACATGTCAAAAATAACATAGAAACACAAAAGACTTGATATGGCAAGATAAAAATAGAAAATTTGACTCGCCAAAACATAAGAGTTATTCTCAAAATGTATCAATGGATTTCAAAAAAATCAATTGTACGATAGTCAATAGTAACATCTTCCATATCCTCTAGAAAATATATGTCTCATTGGCATTAGTTTCAATGTTAGTTTGTAAGTCATAAACATCAGGTATGATATCTTCTTCCATTTAAAATAAATCTCTTGGTATAGTAATGAAAACAACATGCTAATTTTTCACTTTATATTTTGTTATATAAAACACCTATAAAGCTTGAGATGCAATCACAAAGAGCTCATTTGTTTTCATAATCCCCTTAAGACTGAAAAGAGTGAATCCAAACATATCTTCTTTGACACATTTAATAGGATTTACCCAAATCACACTGTAATAAAATAACATTGCTTCTAACAAGATAACTCAACTCAATAATTTTTGTCAAAACACCATAATATGATATATTACTAGTATTTTCTGTTGTGTTCACAAGAACACCATAATGTTGAGTTGCACTCTAATTAGTAATAGATTTTACACAACATTACAAGAGACATTGGTGCAAGGGTTATACGGGTTAAACATGAACTGAAATAGAGAAATGGAGATGATAACGAACCTCAGGGGAAGGGGCACGTGTTGAAGGAAATCCCAGGCAGTGACGACATAAATGATAGAATGAAATCACGATCCAGGATTAACCTTTGAAAAATTTCCACATAATTCAACCCCGCTGAAAACACCAAGAATCTCAGAACTGTCATCTACGCTTCCCAAACTATGGCCTTCCATCATCAATATCAGGCATTCCACTTCCATGCGATAAGATTGTTGGGTTTTGATACGTAAAATAATAAAATTACAGAAAATATGCTGTAAAATTAAATGTGAAGAAAAATTATTCGGCATGAAAGTGCCCATACACCTGAAGAAGGATCACCAGCTGAAAAACCCCTTGCACCTAACACTCAGCATATTATAATGAAAATTTTCATTAAATAAACCGATATAAAATTTATATTGAACTGAGAATAGGCAATTAAACCCTTCACAGTAAGAAACTGTCTGAATTCTACTTAGAAACCAACTTATCTTCTACTTAGATTTCACACATGGATGAGGCATCAATCTATGTTTGTCAGAACACTAAAACAAATTATGGATTTCAAACCAAATGTAGATTAGGGCATACCTAATGTAGGGAAGGCCGGGTGGGGAAGGCTGGGGACGGTGGGGGTCGATCAGGGAAGGTTATGGATGGTGGGGGTCGAGTGAGGAAGGTCGGGGAGGGCAGATTTCTTCCGGTGTGGATGATATGATGGTCATTGAAAGAGTGTGGCAAGTGTGGAGGGTCGCAATGGAGGAGGCCGATGGCATAAGCAGATGGTCGTGGAGGGAGGTGGTCTGTGAAGGAGGTGGGTGGCATAGATGGAGAGTGGTGGAGGATGCGGCGAAGGGCTACGAGGGGAGCAGTGGTCACAGAGGAAGCATGGGATCAAAAAGGTAGAGGCGGTGTCAGCATCAACAGAGGGCAGTGATGTCGCGGGTTGCTGGAGGAGGCATGGGTGGGGTAGATCGAACATTTCAGATCAGTGAATTATGGTTTCTGATTTTTAAATATTTGAGAAAATAAAACAAAATAAATAAAATATCAAATTCCATTTTGTTTTTTAAATAAAAGATATAATAAATATATATATGAATGGTATAAAATTTTATAAAAGTTATTAATTTTCTTTTAATATAAAATATAATTTTAATACATTAATATAAAATATTATTAAATAATATTAATAAATTGATTATTATGTTCTTTATTTATTAAATTTAAATTATTTTTTTCTTAATTTATTTGGACTATATTTTATTATGTTTATAATGTTTAAATATGAATATTAAATTACCAAGTATGCAGAGAATATCAAACATATTTGTAAATATATCAAATATCATAATGATTTAAATTTCATGTTATACAAATTATTTAAATGATAATAAAATGAAAAAAATTAATAAATATAAACACAATTGATATTTAGAGAAAATTGAAAATCTAAATCTCTTAATGAGATATTTTTAATAAGACCTCAAAAAATGGATATTGACTTTGGTCGTAAAAATAGTAATATATAAAAAAATTGGGTTCTCTTAATTTTTTACTGGTAAACTATTTGGTGTTATTAAATGGTTAATTGTAACAATTTTTATTGATGGTAAAATATTTGTTGGTAATAGTTATAATTACTAACAGATTCACATATTAATAAAAAAATGTTGGTATTAGTATGATAAAGTGATAGATTTAATTGATGGTAAAAGAATTGTTGGTATTCAATTATCAATATAATTAGATATATATGTTGGTAAAAATAATTGTTGGTATTAAAAATTAATACCAATAAAACTTAATATCTGTTGGAAATGCTTATTTTTTCCAACAGATATATTATCTGTCAATAAATTTCTATTGGTATAAGCCATTTTTTTATAGTGCGTGTACTTGGAGGCACTCCTCTTAGTATAACTATATAGATATGTATTTCATTAGGATGATATTGGGTATGATTTATTAGGTACCCAATCCGGGTATGGGTGCCTCTTAATCGGGTTCGGGTATGGGTCACGTTTTATGATGTAGGTTACATCTGCCTCTATGGAACATTACACAAGGAAGAAAACTACAATAAATCACATGCCCAAAGATTTTACCCCACAACCTACCCCTCACCCCCAAAGTCTTACCACCCCCACCATCAACGATGGTGCTATGGTTCATGTTTTAAATCCATTATCCAATTACTAATCATGTAGGGTTTAGATATCATTTATTTAATATCAAAGCTCATATATATATATATATATATGGTGTTGGGGAGGGGTAATGGTGATTCAGATCATCCTTTGATAAAAAATTAAAATAATCAAACTTTATTTTTTATTTGAAACTTTTTCAAATAAAATAACTAGCAATGATCCCATCCTACATCCCCCTCCTCACCACTAATGTCTTCTTATAGTTGTTTACTTATAGGTGTGAACCCCTATGTCATGATCCTAACCTGTACGTGTAGCTCCTTCCCTTTGTAAATTATTTTCACATAAATATAAAAAAATATTATATGATATTTAACTTTAAAAAAATATAAAATTTACAAATTAACCTCAATGTTATTTATAGGAAGACAGTCACATACTTTTCTTGTTATTTGAATAAAGTTTTAAATAAAAAAATAAATGGGTTAAGGTCAGTCTGACAGGTTATAAATTAAATATTAAAATAAATAAATGGATTTAGGTAATTAAGTGGATAATAGTTTTTCAATCATATTAGGGTTGGGGAAATATTTTAATGTGTATAAGAGAATGTGGGTAGGGCTCAGGTAGTGTAATGGTTATTCAGGTTTGGGGTTATGTATCCTTAAATGGATGGGTACCCAAACCCATTTCATCCATACTCTCTATCTCATTTTTTATTTTAAAATTATAAAAAATAACATAATTCAAAGGTATGAATCCATACATCACCTAAGTATTGTAAATATAAATGACCTCAAGGAATACAATTAATAATAATGCATTAAAACTAAACCATTTAGATGGATAGGGACTCCAATATTAATATAGAATTTTTGTGGGTGTTAATTAAATGAATTAACAACTACAAAACAATTCAAGAGAATTACACAAATTTATTTGATTTGTAAAATTTATATTTATCTTATAATTACTTGAAATTTATGCATATCTAGTATCATATATTTTTGTATAAACAGACCTAATTTCTCTAATACTAAAATATCAATATTGGTAAATTAACAACTCAATTAAAATTGAATGGTTAATTTAGAATTATTATGAGGTAACTTTATTTTTTCTTTGTTGTAGTTCTTAGTTTCATAAACACCAATTTTGATATGGTGACAAAACTATGATCAACATCCCAGAAAGTCACCTGTTCTAAGATTGGTTCAATCCAAACATGTTTGACAATGAAACTATTATTAGATTAAAAGTCATTAAAGTATTTCATTCATTTAGGTTGTCATGAATTGACCCACTGGGGCTTGCTTGGCTGGTGGTAGGTCATGTGTGACTCCCTAAGCCTGCCTCCAATAAGCTAGGGTCTGACGAAAAGTGTTGAGTATACAAATCAATCACATGGGAGGCCTTATCCTATGATACCTGTACACACACACACACATCTCTGAAAACCAATATAATATATAAAGAAAATATACAATTGATATAAATATTCATGCATACAAATAAATCCCACATTAGAGTATGACACAAGTATGAGAAAGAAAAAAGAGCCAAATATAATCTCACCAAAATTGTAAAAGAGTCCAAACTGCTAGCAGGAGGTTACTACTATCAAATAAAACTTCTGGAATCGATTGTGATCTATCTAGATTAAATATTCTCTACCTACTCCTGGAACACCTAGTAATCCATTGAAAGACCTGTTTTTGTATAAGGCATGACATGTGTGAGCAGAGCCCATGCAGAGGTGAGTCTAATCATACCCAGTAGGACACCCTGAAATGAACAAGCATGAATAATCAAGAGATAAAACTCATAATAAATGATAAAATCAAGATAAATATAATCAAGGTAGTCACCAAGTCTCAAATAAGGTCACAACCACAATTCCATCCTAGGATTCTACTTAAGGCTTCAAGGTAATACTCATCTAGGAGAACTCACTCCTTGGGTCTTTCTAACTCCTATGGAACTCATTCGAGAGGTCACACATATTAGGTATCACCATGAATAATTACATTTTGGAGCTCAAAATATTTTTATACATAGATATAATATCACACCCATGGCCGATGGGGGATATCTAACCCTACCTAGAGTAACTCGCTAGGATTGGGATCACATGCCCTGAAAGTCAGTAATGGGATACCTGACCTATCCTAGGGAAGAATGATAGAGGATCACACCCCATGCCACACAGAGTGTAATGAATACATTTTCATAGAGTGACACTTTGAAAAAATCCAAGGAATATTTTTTGGAGCATGGAACGAGATTCTGAGGCCTGAAGAGCGTCAATACTGATATATTAAAAATATTAAAAATAATGTATCACACTCATACAGTTTTTTCAAAAATAATGTAATAACTCCAAAATGAAGTCTAATATGGGGAATATGAGATATCTATTAAATCCAAAATGTGACTTTTACCCTAGGGGTGACATACCTTTTGTGTGTGTCTTATGTTTGGTTTAAGAGTGTCCATGGGTAGATAAATAAATAAATAAATAAATAAATAAATTTATTATTTATCACATGGCTTAAACCTAATCCTCTCTATTTAAAACCATGTTGTGGATAATTCATTAATGTTTTACACATAACCCCAGGGGGGGAGAGGATGAAGATATTAGGTGGAGACATGTTAGTGGATGATCATGAGATCATGGATCGATGATCAATACCAAGGAATTCATCTTCACCAATGGAGTTTGTGGATCTCACCAACAACAATAGCGTATAACCATTTTTACTTTGATCAATTCAAACTCAAGGTATAGAATTTTATTTTTTCATTTTATCCCCGTTTATGGATTGAGATGAATGTGAATTAATCCTTCCCAAATTAGTTTTCAAATCTATCACTTTTGGTTTTTCTAATTTCTACATTATCTTCCTAGATCTAGGAATTTGAGTTTTATTTCTTCTAGATTCTTGTTACCTTGTCAATCCATGTTCATTGGATTCCATCAATGATTTTCAAATGAACCTGACCATCGATCAAATCTTGTTATGTGTGATTTGTATTTATACCTGCATTTTTGTAATTCATCACCACTAATCAGTTGTTTGGTGATTTTACATTACTTGGGAGGACTAATCATGGTGCATTCATTCTTTAGCATGATGGGTCATGTTCATGGGATCCGTCTTGGGTTTTGGAGATGTGAAAAAGGTGCAGAAATGACAATAGGAACCCAATTATGGATTGAGTAATAATGGATCTATTAAATCACTTACATTCTTAAGGACCTTTTAGGTTTTGAGTTTTATAGAATTAGGAAAAAATCCTATATAAACAAAACCCATGTCCTCAAATGAGCATTTCCCCCACTTAACCCAACTTTTTATATTTTGCATTAAGTCATCACAATAATACTTATGAAATCACTTCTGGACATAATTTTTTCAACCTCTTTATTTATATCTAGGGTAAAATGAAACATAAGAAGAGAAAGCTCACTACACCCTCATAAGGATGGAACAAGTGAATAAATCCTACAGGAACTATTCTAAACAAAAGAGAATGAGGGTTTCAACCTACTTTAGAAGAAGTAAACGGTGTGTACAAGGAGTATATGGCATGTCACACTAAGTTCGAATCTACCCGAGTATTTTCCCATGTACTTTTCTCAAGCCCATGTACTTTGGATGAGCTCGTGTACATTGGATATGCCTATGTGCATGGCCATGTCCAAGTACCTAGTCATGCTCCCATAGCCTAGTCATTTCTATGTACCTGGTCATTCCCATGTACCTGGATATGTCTGTGTCCATGTATCTAGAGGTAAACATGAGGTTTCTAGTTGTAGGTCACACGATGTGTAATACTTACCTATTTGTGAAACCCTAGTCACCACACAAAGTGGTCCACACAGTGTGTGCTCATCCAAACTACACGTTGTGTAACATGAAATTTTCAAGACTCATGTAGTCTTCATGTGTATCCACCCACGTCACCTCCTCTGAAAATCCAGCCATAACATCCACCAGAGAAATAAATTCTAAGGCTGGATAAACCTTAATCACCACAGGTGTCTAGATTCTGGCCACCCAATCTATGTGAAGATTATTCCCAATTGTATCACATCACCAAACGTTAAATAATACAAATTTAAGATCCCTGATATATGTTAGATCTACCATCATATCATACACTACTACAAATACGGGCATTAATAGCGCTAAAAACGGGCTTTAACAGTGCTAAAAAGTGTTGTAAAGCTCGGCGCTGATAAAGGGGGTACCCCTTTATCAATGCTTAGTAAGTGCTGATAAAGGGTTACTTTATCAGCGCTAAAAAATCACTGATAAAGGTAGACTTTATCAGTTCTAAAAAAGCACTGATAAAGGTAGACTTTATCAGTGCTAAGAGAGCTCTGATAAAACAAACCTTTATCAGTGCTAAAAGAGCTCTGATAAATGATTTTTTTATCAACACTCCTTTAGAGCTGATAAACTTAGCTTTTATCAGTGCTTCTTTAGCACTGATAAATGTGTAGTTTATCAGCGCTTTTTTAGCGCTGATAAAAGCACGATTTATTAGCACTAAATGAGCGCCGATAATTACCCTCTCTACTGCTCTGATAAATCTGCAGCAGCACACCCGAACACCTGCAAAAAAACAGCATCTCAATAAGACAATTAAAGCAAGTATACCCATAAAAAATTAACTCATAAATCATAAGAAAATTAGACCAAGTCTACCCATACAACAATTATACCCATACACCATTAACACATAATTTATAAGTTAATCAAGTACTTAAAGAAATCAATTCAGAATTCAGGGGGTTTTGGGGGATGTTCAAGGGTTTAGGGTGGATGTCCAGGGGGTAGGGGGTGTCCGAGGGCTTTCCAGTTCAATCCTAAGGCTCCACATGGGTGTGTTTTATCAATACATAAATCTTTGTACTTTTCTCTATCCACTATGCATCATGTTCTCAACCTCAAAGACATTATAAGGTTTGTACAAACACTGAGGTTCACATACTTGGGGGGGGATGAATCTCATTAATAAACCCCCAATATTAAAACTGCAATAGGCTGTTGTAAGTGCATGATCAGGCAATATGCACAACCTAGTTGAGAAAGAACTGGAATAAAACTAATAAAAAAATCATCATTGATCCTCAAATCCATGACCATGATTAAACCCAAATTAATTTTCCAAGTGATGAACTTTTACCAAGAATTTAACAAGGATCATGTCGACATTATAAAAATATAGTTTGACCAAGTATTACCCCATCTACATCAAGACACATTGATTCTCAAGTATTAAAGCTTGATCAACCATACCTACTTCATCAAATGTTAGGGTTTCTCTGAGTACATCATAGGAACCACAAAAAACATATAATATACCATGGTCTCCCCACTATATACATAATTATCATTGATGTCCTATATGTGAGTTTTATTTATACTCTATCATGGAAATCCACTCATGGGTGTTTTCTCATCCAGGGAATAGCCTCAACAGTATCTCAGACCACCCATATGTGTTCTTCCAATTCCGAGGCATAAGACCTACAAAGATCTCATCCCTATACTGTAGGAGTACCCTTATTTAGGGAATAATACTAAGAAGAATATATTCTTTACCATATGGTATTATTATCATCCAAATAATAATCCCTAGAATCATATCAACCCTCCAATATGGGTGTATTCTCATTTGAGGCATAATCTATATAATCATCTTAGCTTTCCCCTATGGGATTACTTTCATTTAGTGAATATTCCTGATAAGAATCTTATCCCACTCCTATGGTTGTATTCTCATTTGGGGAATAATACCTATATACATCTCATCCCCCCCCTATGATAGTATTCTCATTTAAGGAATAAGACCCATAAGCATATCCACCCTCCCAAATGGGAGTATTTTCATCCAGATATAAGCCCATAAGTATCATAGACCCAAACACATGATCACCCTAGTATACCAGGCCAACCATGACATGATATATATGAGGCCCCTGATAGATCACATGCCATGACCCCCCATTTAGAAGATCAATGAAATCCGAATGCGTTTAGTCGAATTTCTGTAGGTCAGTTGTTGTTTTCCATTAAAATCGTGTCCATTTTAAACAAAATAGAGACCCTTTGCATGCTAGCGGCCACACCGTGCCTCAGATTGAGGTGGGGTTAACTTGTACATGTCACCAAGGACCCTTGGATCATTCTTATAAAAGATCAATTAAATCCGAATGTGTTTGGTCAGATTTTTATAGGTCAGTTGTTGTTTTCAATTAAAATCATGTCCACTTTAAACAAGAGAGACCCTTTGAGTGCTAGCGGCCACATCGTGCCTTGGATTGAGCCAGGGATGACTCATACACGTCACCAAGGATCCTTTTATCGTTATTATAAAATATCAATGCAATCCTAATGCATTTGGTCAGATTTCTGTAGGCCAGTTGTTGTTTTCACTTAAAATCTTGTCCATTTTAAACAAAATAGAGACCCTTTGAGTGATAGCGGCCAAAAAATGACTTGGATTAAGGTGGGGTTGACTCTTAAAGGTCACCAAGGAACCTTGGATCGTTCTTATAAAATATCAATGCAATCCAAATGCATTTGGTCATATTTCCGTAGGTCAGTTGTTGTTTTCAATTAAAATTGTGTCCATTTTAAACAAAATAGAGACCCTTTGAGTGTTAGAGAACCCACCATGCCTCGGATTGAGGAATTATTGACTCGTACACGTCACCAAGGACCCTTGGGTCGTTCTTAAAAATTATCAAGGCAATCCGAATGTGTTTGGTTGGATTTATGTAGGTCAGTTCTTGTTTTTAATTAAAATCGTGCCCACTTTACACAAGAGAGACCCTTTGAGTGATAGCAGCGACACCGTGCCTCGGATTGAGGCGGGGTTGACTAGAACACATCACCAAGGTCACTTGTATTGTTATTATAAAATATCAAAGCAATCTGAATGCGTTTGGTCAGATTTCTGTGGGTCAGTTGTTGTTTTCACATAAAAACTTGTCAATTTTAAACAAAATAGAGACCCTTTGAGAGATAGCGGCCACATCGTGCCTCATACTGAGACGGGGTTGACTCTTACACATCACCAATGACCCTTGGATTGTTCTTATAAAATATTGATGCAATCTTAATGCGTTTGGTCAGATTTCCATAGGTCATTTGTTGTTTTCAATTAAAATTGTGTCCATTTTAAACAAAATAGAGGCCCTTTGAGTGATAGCGGCCACACCGTGCCTTGTATTGAGGTGGAGTTGACTCGTACATGTCACCAAGGACCCTTGAATCGTTCTTATAGAAGATAAATGCATTCCGAATGCATTTGGTTGGATTTCCGTAGGTCAGTTTTTGTTTTCAATTAAAATTGTGTCCACTTTAAACAAGAGAGACCCTTTGAGTTCTAACAGCCACACTGTGCCTCAGATTGAGGTGAGGTTGACTCGTACACATAACCAAGTACCGTTGGATCGTTTTTATAAAAGAACAATGCAATCCGAATGTGTTTGGTCGGATTTCCGTAGGTCAGTTGTTGTTTTCACTTAAAATCTTGTCGATTTTAAACAAAATAGAGACCCTTTGAGTGATAGCGGCAACACCATGCCTAAAATTGAGGCATGGTTGACTCTTACATGTTTCCAAGGACCCTTGGATCGTTCTTATAAAAGATAAATGCAATCTGAATGAATTGGGTTGGATTTATGTAGGTCAGTTGTTGTTTTTAATTAAAATCGTGTCCATTTTAAGCAAAATAGAGACCCTTTGAGTGCTAGCGGCCACACCGTGCCTCAGATAGAGACAGGGATGACTCGTACATGTCACCAAGGACCCTTGGATAGTTATTATAAAATATCAATGCAATCCTAATGCATTTGGTTGGATTTATGTTTGTCAGTTTTTGTTTTCAATTAAAATCGTGTCCACTTTAAACAAGAGAGACCCTTTGAGTGCTAGCGGCCACACCGTGCCTCGGATTGAGGGGGGGGGGGGGGTTGACTCATACACATCACCAATAACCCTTGGATAGTTCTTATAAAATATCAATGCAATTAAAATGTGTTTGGTCGGATATCTGTAGGTCAGTTGTTGTTTTCACTTAAAATCTTGTCCATTTTAAACAAAATAGAGACCCTTTGAGTGATAGCGGCCACACCATGCCTTGGTTTGAGGTGGGGTTGACTCGTACACATCACCAAGGACCCTTGGATCGTTCTTATAAAATATCAATGCAATCCAAATGCGTTTGGTAATATTTCCGTAGGTCAGTTGTTGTTTTCAATTAAAATTATGTCCATTTTAAACAAAATAAAGACCCTTTGAGTGCTAGCGGCCACACCATGCCTCATATTGAGGAGGGCTTTACTCGTAAAAGTCACCAAGGACCCTTGGATCATTATTATAAAATATCAATGCAATCAGAATGAATTTAGTCATATTTCCGTAGGTTATTTTTTGTTTTCAATTAAAATTGTGTCCACTTTAAACAAAAGAGACCCTTTGAGTGCTAGCGGCCACACCGTGACTTGGATTGAGGTGGGGTTGACTCATACACTTCACCAAGTACCCTTGGTTCATTCTTATAAAATATAAATACAATCTGAATGTGTTTGGTCAGATTTTCGTAGGTTAGTTGTTGTTTTCACTTAAAATCTTGTCCATTTTAAACAAAATAGAGACCCTTTGAGTGATAGAGGCCACACCGTGCCCCATATTGAGGCGGGGTTGACTCATACACATCACCAAAGACCCTCGGATCGTTCTTATAAAAGATCAATGAAATCTGAATACGTTTGGATGGATTTCCATAGGTCAGTTGTTGTTTTCAATTAAAATCGTGTCCATTTTAAACAAAATAGAGACCCTTTGAGTGCTAGCAGCCACACCGTGTCTTGGATTGAGGCGGGGTTGACCCGTACACGTCACCAAGGACCCTAGGATCATTATTATAAAATATCAATGCAATAATAATGCGTTTGGTCGGATTTCCGTAGGTCAGTTGTTGTTTTCAATTAAAATTGTGTCCACTTTAAACAAAATAGAGACCCTTTGAGTGATAGAGGCCACACCATGCCACATATTGAGGCGGGGTTGACTCATACATGTCACCAAGGACCGTTTTATCGTTATTATAAAATATCAATGCAATCTGAATGCATTAGGTCGGATTTCCGTAGGTCAGTTGTTGTTTTCACTTAAAATCTTGTCCATTTTAAACAAAATAGAGACCCTTTGAGTGATAGCGGTCACACCGTTCCTCAGATTGAGTCAGTGTTGACTCTTACACGTCATCAAGGACCATTGGATCATAATTATAAAAGTTCAATGCAATCTGAATGCATTTGGTCAGATTTCCGTAGTCCAGTTGTTGTTTTCACCTAAAATCCTATCCATTTTAAACAAAATAGAGACCCTTTGAGTGCTAGCGGCCACACCGTGCCTTGGATTGAGGTGGGGTTGACTCTTACACGTCACCAAGGACCCTTGGATCGTTATTATAAAATATCAATGCAATCTGAATGCATTTGGCTGGATTTCCATAGGTCAGTTTTGTTTTCAATTAAAATCGTGTCCATTTTAAACAAAATAGAAACCCTTTGAGTGCTAGCGGCCACACTGTGCCTCGGATTGAGGTGCGGTTGACTAGTACACGCCACCAAGGACCCTTGGATCGTTTTTATAAAATATTAATTCAATATGAATGTGTTTGGTTGGATTTCCATAGGTTAGTTGTTGTTTCCACTTAATATCTTGTCCATTTTAAACAAAATATAGACCTTTTGAGTGGTTATAGGCACACCGTGCCTCGGATTGAGGCGAGGTTGACTCTTACACATCACCAAGGACCATTGGATCGTTATTATAAAAGATCAATGCAATATGAATGAATTTGGTCAGATTTTCGTAGGTCAGTTGTTGTTTTCAATTAAAATCTTGTCCATTTTAAAAAAATAGAGACCCTTTGAGTGCTAGCGGCCACACCGTGCCACGGATTGAGGAAAGGTTGACTTGTACAGGTCACCAAGGACCCTTGGATCGTTCTTATAATTTATCAATGCAATCCTAATGCGTTTGGTTGGATTTCTATTGGTTAGTTGTTGTTTTCACTTAAAATCTTGTCCATTTTAAACAAAATAGAGACCCTTTGAGTGCTAGCGTCCACACCATGCCTCGAATTGAGGTGGGGTTGACTCGTACATGTCACCAAGGACCATTGGATCGTTCTTATAAATTATCAATGCAATCAAAATGTGTTTAGTCAGATTTCCATAGGTCAGTTGTTGTTTTCACATAAAATCTTGTCTATTTTAAACAAAATAGAGACCCTTTGAGTGGTTCGTCATTCTTGCATGTTGCTGGTGCATATCATCTGTTAAAATGGGAAAATGACTCATTGGAGAAAGGCTGTTTTATTTAATAACAATTACAATTTTCCTAAGAAAATTTACATACAAAAATGTTTCATCTTTTGATCCCCTTAACCCCTCTCAAAAATTACCACAAATTGTACATGTCCCCAAGTCCGATCTTCGTTGTATTTGTGTACAATCTTCCATCAGGTATGCAGCCCACTCATTTATAAACACATCTATATCATCTTGTGAGTATGTGGCTTTTCGGAAGTCAGATTAGTACTGTAAAATAAAAAAATAAAGAATTAATAAATAACTTAAATGAACTAGTAGTTGTTTTTAAAAATACCTCTTTAGGGATGCTAGTTTGCTGATGAAAAACGATATCTTTCATAAATTTACAAACATAATAACTGCAATAATTATCATTCGTTTGTTTTGGACACTGCAAAAAAATGATCATTAGGAGAATAAGTAACTTGTGTTGAGATGTGTTTGGATAGTGAAATTTTATTATATATACCCTGATATTTGTCCAGACGTAGTACTTGCTCGTCTCCCTATTCTTAGCCCCTGTCCTCATGCCTTTTTTAGATGATAATGATACACCATCCTATCATAACAGAAGCCTCAGTAAAAGATAATATAAATTATATTACTTGATGTTTAGACCTAAAACGTAAGATGTAGTGTCTTACAGAATCACAAACTCCATCATGTGTGGTTGGTTTGATGGATATCCTTTCTTTGAATCCAGAAAATAAATCTACGGAGTATCCAAGTTCATCGCAATTAGAAACCAATGTTGCCTAAATAAACAAAAAGTAATAAGTAATAAAAGAAGTAAAAATATAAATGATATGCTTTAATTGTAGATTATTACCCCTACATGGTTGGTATTAGGAAAATTCTGTCATCTGTAATCTTGTGTTCAAATGTTTTCAGCATGCCATTCACTATTGCATCCCTTTTTTATGGCTCTATTTTTGTTAGGTGTGTTGATGTGATATGAGGACTAACCACTCCAGATGTTGGATCATGGGAAAATTCCTTCAATTATTTTTCATAAATGCATCTGTCAACAATATAAAATGCATTTAGTCATAATTTGCACATTAGATCAGCTTTTGGAAAATAAATTCATGAAAACATACCTCATATATACATTTAAAACTGTGATGCCTAGCCAACCGTTTTCAAGGATTTCATTTACATTTTCAGCATCAATGAAATCTTGACTTTCCTCTCCGTATATATTCTCTTCGAAAACCACTATATGACTATTACCATCCTTTAGCTTCATAATCCACAT